>CM075979.1:65996265-66043440 GCA_038087875.1 Malacoraja senta | reverse complement strand
CTAGGACTCTATTCCTTAGAGCGCAGGAGGATGAGGGTAGATTTTATAGAGGTCTACAAAATCATAAGAGGAATAGATTGGGTAGACACACAGATTCTCTTGCCTAGAGTAGGGGAATTGGGAACCATAGTTTAAGGTGAGGGGGGGGGGGATATTTAATAGGAACCTGGGGGGTACTTTTCACACATAGGGTGGTGGCTGTATGGAACGAGCTGCTGGAGTGGGTAGTTGAGGCAGGTACTATCGCAACGTCTAAGAAGCAATTAGATCGGTACATGGGTAGGACAGGTTTAGGGGATATGGGCCAAATGCAGGCAGGTAGAAATAGTGTAGATGGGACATGTTGGCCAGTGTGGGCAAGTTGGGCCACAGGGTCTATTTCCACACTGTAAGACTCTATAACTCAATAACTCTAATATGATCCATTGAATCATTATTATACTTCAAAAGCATCTTGTTACCTCTAAAATAGCTTCTATGGGTTTACAAATGATGCAGAGGAATTCCTCCTGATTAGTAGCTATAAACATGTTCTATAATCATGTTAGCATGTTATCTCATTTTCAAATATCTCATTTCCATTGACTTAAAAAAAATGGGTTGCAAAGATAGAGTAAAATGCGTTGATATTTAGTGTTTAGTGCAATCGTTAAATGTGTAGATTGCTTTTCAATGGAAGTTCACAAAGCACTTACACTACAAATGCAGGCTATCATAAAACTCTAATAATATGCTTTCTGACTATTTGGAAATTCCAAAGATTTGGCTCCGGGATAACTGGTAGTCCCCTTAGGGCAAGGGTAACCTTAATCTCAGGGTGGAAGTGTCAAAGATTAGAGGGCATCGCTTTCAGGTGAGAGGGGCAAAGTTTAAAGGAGATGCACAGGGCACATTTATTACACAGAGAGAGAGGTGGGTGCCTGGAACGCACTGCCAGTGTTGGTAGTGGAAGTAGATACGATCGGGGCATGAAAGAGGCTTTTATTTGGTGCATAGATATACAGGGGCAGGAGGGACACAGATCATATGCAGGCAGAGAAGATTAATTTAACTTGGCATCATGGCATGGACATTGTTGGCCGAAGGGTCTGTTCTTGCACTGTACGGTTCTACGTTCTATGTTCTAAACTGATCTGGGTCCCAGCCCGAAATGTCACCTACCCATTTCCTGCAGATATGCTGCCTGACCCACTGAGTTACTCCAGCACTTTATGTCTATTTTCAGAAATAGGGAATAGGTATCCATTCAGTAGCCAGTGATGTCTGGAAGCAGCTCCAACGCAAAGGCCAGAAACTGGTTAGGACACTTTCCCATCTAGTTTAACCTCCTCGTCATTAAGTTAAACAGCCCAATATTTGATATGTCCGAAGCAAAGTTTAATTGTGCATGCAAGTTTCCAAAGCTGCGTGGACCCACTTGGAAGAACACCCTCACTCACTGTTCAAGTATCCCACTGCTTGCAGCCTAGGTTCCTGAGGAGAACCTCTGCACAAAATGGCAACTTGTTTTAATATTCGTCTTCTTCTGCCCTGCTAAAATTTACATGTCAAAATCAGAATCAGAATAGTACTTTATTTGCCAAGTATGTTTTGCAACATACGAGGAATTTCATTTGCCAAGTCAGTCATATAAGTAAAAAGCACAGAACACCCAAAACACATTTTAACATGAACATCCACCACGGTGACTCCTACACATTCCTCACTGTGATGGAAGGCGAAATAAAGTTAAAGTCCCTTCCCTTTGTTCTCCCGTGGTTTGGGCCCTCCGCGTCGAGGCGATCAGCTCCCACATTGGGGGGATGTCAGTTCCCCTGCGCCGGGCGTCGAACCTCGTGTCGAGGCTAGTTGAACCTTCTGCTTCGTTGGAGCTTCCCAACTCGGCCTCTCCCGAGACAGTGAGCTCTCGATAGTAAGTCCGCAGGCCGCGGTTGAGTGATCCCAGGCAAGGGATCAGCTCCGATGTTAAGTCCACGCCCCACGGTGGGGCTCACGACACTCCGAGGCGGCCTCAGCTCCATCGATGGAAGGCCGCAGAGTGCCCGAAGAATGCGATTCGAAAATTAATCACATCTCCGGCAAGGTAAGAAACTGAAAAAAAGTTTCCTCCGATCCCTTCCCCCTCCCCCCCACATAAGACAAACCGGAGAAATTTAAAACAAATTTTTAACAAACACTAAAAAATTTTAAAAAATGAAAAAATGAACAGACTGCCGGCGGAGCTGCCATCGTACGGCGCCCCTGGTGTAGTTACAGGATGCAACTTGCGGAGTTGCGATGCAGGTCTCATTGCATGTTAGACCTAAAGAGGAATTGTTCCATGTTTCCCCATCCCCTGCATGCCATCATTGTAGAACCTCACTTTACGCACTTTGGAACTTCGATTTTCTAGAAACATTACTCCAAACAAAAAGTTATCAGCCGCCAAAATGCACCTTCGAGGTTGGCTGCAAGAGGCGTCCCCGAGGAACAACGGTGGATGGACGAGGTGAGGGATGTGGGTTCGCTGGTCGATCCGGATATCCAAGGAAGGTGATGGCTTGAGGTCCTCCCGCAGCCTGGGGGTGGACTGGAATGGGGATCGCTCATGACAACTAGAGCGCGGACTGGATTTTGAAAATGCCAAAACATGGCGCTTTGTGTCGATCCTCAGAAATAGAGAGTAGCTATCCATTCAGTAGCCCACAGCAGCCTGGGGGTGGCCCAGAACAGGGAACACTCATGATAACTAGAGCATGGACTGCACTTTGAAAATTGTGCCAAAACATGGCGCCTCTTGCATGCGGGAATAGTGGCCTATTTTCTGTACACTTGCAAATCGGGGATGTGCTTGGGTATGGCAATACTGTACCGGACTGCATGTCAGGAAAGTATTTCACTGTGCATTTGCACTTTGTAAATGACAATAAAAGAACCATTGAACCATTTAACCATAAAGAATCACAGGGCAGTGGTGCATAAAGGGTCAAAATACAAAGTGCTGGAGGAACTCCGTGGGTCAGGCAGCATTTGAGGAGGGAATAGATAGTGTAAGAAGGAACTGCAGATGTTGGTTTGGACTGAAAATAGACACTAAATGCTGGAGTAACTCAGCAGATCAGGCAGCATCTCTGGAGAAAAGGAATAGGTGACATTTTGGGTTGAAACCCTTTTTCAGACTGAGGACAAAGGCTCAGAAAGGTTTTGACCTGAAACATCACCTATTCCTCTTCTCCAGAGATGCTGCCTGACCTGCTGAGTTACTCTGGCATTTTGTGTCTATCTTCGAGGGAAAAGATAGGCCATGTTTTGGGCCGGGAAACTTTGTCTATCCATTTCCGTCCTCAGATGCTGCCTGACGCCCGCTGAGTTTCCTCCAGCACTTTTATGTTTTGATGAAGATTCCTGCATCTGCAATTTCAGTGTCTCCATCAACAAACGGGTCCGTGACATCACCCGGCTGATGTTCCCATCCTGATTCAGGCTCCAGGAGGGAAGAGACATTTCTCCAGCACAGTTGTCGTTACAATTATTGTTCTTCCTTACCTGGGAAGGCAGCCAGTGCAACGTTTAATTACTCAATCAGCAAACTCGCATTTTTCCGATGACATGGCAGCTAATCACTCTGGCAGCGAGCCCATGCTTCGAATGCACAGGAGCTTCTACCCCCGATGCACGCTGCAGATCAGCAGATGAGAAGCGTTTGTCCCTCAAAGTTGCCTTCCCTTCGAACCTTATTGTGTGACAGTAACCGCGCGGTGTCCAGCATGTGTTCAGACCAGCTGCCTCACGTGGCTCTCTCAGTGGGGCCACTAGGCACAATATCAGATATAAATAACATCCGGCGTGAACATCAAACTGTGGCCCGAGTCTTCAATGCTGCATGAGGCAAATTTAAACTGACAAACTAATGAGAGGTGTAGGAAGGAACTACAGATGCTGGTTTATACCGAAGATAGACACAAAATGCTGGAGTAACTCAGCGGGCCAGGCAGCATCTCTGGAGAAAAGGAATGGGTGATGTTTTGGGTCAAGACCCGTCTTCAGACCTAATAAGAAGGATTACTAAACAAATAAGAAGAATTTGTCAAGTGGACTAAAAAATGTGCACCTATTGAAAATTGATAATCTGCATAAATTGTGCATTGTGGACGGCTTCATTGTAACCATGTGTATAGTATTTTTCTTTAACTGGATAGCACACAAACAAGCCTTTCACTGTACCTCGGTACACATGACCATTATAAACTAAAGTTGCAATGCATGTCAGCATGTCAGTTTAGAACACAGGGACAATTAGAGGCAGTAATTGTCTTTGTGGACCTTGAAGCTACTCTTATTCATTAAGAAAAAATGGCTTATCTTCCAGTAGAAACAAATAACTGCAGATGCTGGTTAATATACTAAAAGACTCAAAGTGCTAGAGTAACTCAGCAGTTCAGGCAGCATCTCAGCAGAATGTGGATAGGTGATGTTTCAGGTCGAGACCCATCCTGAAACGCACCTATCCATGTTCTCCAGAGATGCTGCCTGACATGAGTTACTCCTGGACTTGGTGTCCTTTTGCGGTTGATCTTCTACCTCAGTGCTATTTTCCTGCGCTATCCAAAAAGGAAGAAAGATTCTAAGGGGAGTAGGAGGCAACCGTGGCTGACAAGAGAAGTTAGGGATAGAATAAAACTAAAAGAAAAGATGTATAACACAGCAAAGAGTAGCCGGAAGCCAGAGGATTGGGAAACTTTCATAGGACAACTGAAGGGAACAAAACGGGCAATACGGGCTGAAAAGACGAAGGACGAAGGGAAGCTGGCCAGGAATATAAAGAAGGACAGTAAAAGCTTCTTTAGATAAGTTAAGGGAAAAAGAGTAGCAAAGTCAAATGTGGGTCCCTTGAAGGCAGACACAGGTGAAATTATCATGGGCAACAAGGAAATGGCAGAGGAGTTGAATAGGTACTTCGGATCTGTCTTCACTAAGGAAGACACAAACAATCTCCCAGATATACTGGAGGACAGAGGTTCTAAGGGGATAGAGGAACTGAAAGAAATTTTCATTAGGCGAGAAATGGTATTGGGTAGGCTAATGGGACTGAAGGATGATAAATCCCCTGGGCCTGATGGTCTGCATCCCAGGGTCCTCAGGGAGGCGTCTCTAGAAATAGTGGACACATTGGTGATCATTTTCCAATGTTCAATAGATTCAGGATCATTTCCTGTGGATTGGAGGATAGCTAATGTTATCCCACTTTTCAAGAAAGGAGCGAGAAAGAAAACGGGGAATTACAGACCAGTTAGCCTGACTTCGGTGGTGGGAAAGATGCTGGAGTCAATTATTAAAGAGGTAATAATGGGGCATTTGGATAGCAGTAAAAGGATTAGTCCAAGTCAACATGGATTTATGAAAGGGAAATCATGCTTGACTAATCTTCTGGACATTTTTGAGGATGTGACACGTAAAATGGATGAAGGGGTACCAGTGGATGTAACGTATCTAGACTTTCAGAAAGCATTTGATAAGGTCCCGCACGGGAGACTGATGACTAAAATTGGAGCACATGGTATTGGGGGTAGGGTGTTGACATGGATAAAAAATTGGTTGGCAGACCGGAAGCAAAGAGTAGGAGTGAACGGGTCCTTTTCAGAATGGCAGGCAGTGGCGGGTGGAATGCCGCAAGGCTCGGTGTTGGGGCCGCAACTGTTTACAATATATATTAATGATTTGGAAGAGGGAATTAGGAGCAACACTAGCAAGTTTGCGGATGACACAAAGCTGGGTGGCAGTGTGAACTGTGAAGAGGATGTTAGGAGGTTGCAGGGTGACCTGGACAGGTTGAGTGAGTGGGCAGGTGCGTGGCAGATGCAGTATAATATAGATAAGTGTGAGGTTATCCACTTTGGCTGCAAAAACAAGGGGGCAGATTATTATCTCAATGGGGTTAGGTTAGGTAAGTGGGAGGTACACCGGTCACTGAAAGTTGGCTTACAGGTACAGCAGGCAGTGAAGAAAGCTAATGGAATGTTGGCCTTCATAACAAGAGGAATTCAGTATAGGGGTAAAGAGGTTCTTCTGCAGTTGTATAGGGCCTCAGACCTCCCTTCCATCAGGGGGATCTATCGCAGTCGCTGCCTCAAAAAGGCTGGCAGTATCATCAAGGACGCACACCATCCTGGCCACAAACTCATCTCCCTGCTACCTTCAGGTAGAAGGTACAGGAGCCTGAAGACTGCAACGACCAGGTTCAGGAATAGCTACTTCCCCACAGCCATCAGGCTATTAAACATGGCTCGGACAAAACTCTGAAAATTAATAGCCCATTATCTGTTATTTGCACTTTATCAGTTTATTTATTCATGTGTGTATATATTTGTATATATTTATATAATGGTATATGGACACACTGATCTGTTTTGTAGTCAATGCCTACTATGTTCTGTTGTGCTGAAGCAAAGCAAGAATTTCATTGTCCTATCAGGGACACATGACAATAAACTCACTTGAACCTGAACTTGAACTTGAACTCTGGTGAGACCACATCTGGAGTATTGTGTACAGTTTTGATCTCACTAATTTGAAGAAAGGACATCCTTGTGATTGAGGCAGTGCAGCGTAGGTTCATTGATCCCTGGGATGACGGGACTGTCATATGAGGAAAGATTGAAAAGATTAGGCTTGTATTCACTGGAGTTTAGAAGGATGAGGGGGAATCTTATGGAAACATATAAAATTATAAAAGGACTGGACAAGCTAGATGCAGGAAAAATGTTCCCAATGTTGGGCGAGTCCAGAACCAGGGGCCACAGTCTTAGAATATAGGGGAGGTCATTTAAGACTGAGGTGAGAAAAAACGTTTTCACCCAGAGAGATGTGAATTTATGGAATTCCCTGCCACAGAGGGCAGTGGACGCCAAGTCACTGGATGGATTTAAGAGAGAGTTAAAGGCCTGTCTCACGAGTCTGCGGTCATTGGCGGCGAAACGGGAAGAATCTGCCGCCATAGACCGCGCACTCGTGAGAACGCACAATTTCGGGGCCGTGCGGCGGTGTTCCCAACACCGCACGGTGCTAAAATAAAACCTACAGTGTTGAAAACTATATTCTTACCGCACAACCTCCACCAGTGATGCACGAGTGCGGCACGGCCGCCCGCACGGGCCGCCGCCAGTGTGGCTCGAGCGCCGTGCGTCAAATTTCCACTGCCACAGCCTCCGCCAGTGAGGCACGTGTGCGGCACGGCCGCAGGCACAGCCACCGCTACAGCGCTGCGATCAGGATGGCCGCTGCCACAGCCGCCGCTAGTGAGTCACGTGCGGCGGGCCGACGTCATCGCAGTCGGCCCGCCCTTTTTTTAACTTACCGCAAGCACGTGGGACCAGCCGTATTTGAATTACTCGGCCCCCACGCAGCATCCGTGTGGCGCTCCCGTGGATAGGCTCGGCGCTCTCGCCGTTGCCGTGCGGTCCCCTCTACCGGCGACGCCGCGCTTCACCGCCGATGACCGCAAACAGGTAAGACAGAGCCTGTAGATAGAGCTCTAGAGGCTAGTGGAGCCAAGGGATATGGGGAGAAGGCAGGCACGGGTTATTGATAGGGGACGATCAGTCATGATCACAATGAATGGCGGTGCTGGCTCGAAGGGCCGAATGATCTCCTCCTGCACTTATTTTCTATGTTTCTATGTTTCTATCCCCCATATACCTTGATTCCCTTTATATCTGAAAATATATTGTAGCCATGATATTGTACACCATGAAAATGTTGGACTTTGCTCAAGACACACTGATGCCCAAAGGAACGTACTGATGCTTGTGCACAAATTAATTAGGCCAAAATTCAGGTGAAGTAAATAAATTAAATGATATGTTGTCCTTTATTATGAGAGGTTTGCATTTCAGATGTAAGAAAGTCTTATCACAATTGTATTAGGCTTAGATTGAGACTTAATTTCAACTATTGCTTATAGGTTTGGAATCCTTGCACAAGAAGACATGTCCTTGCACAATGAAAATGTCCTGGACTAATTCCAGAGATTTAAGGCCTGCAGAGACATTAAATGAACTAAGACTTATGTTCCTGAGACTTTAATAAAATGAGAGGAGATCTCATTGAAACTTACAAATTCATTTAAACTTCCCTTCCCATTCCCATACTGACCTTTCTTTCCTGGGCCTCATCCATTGTCAGAATGAGGCCACATGAGGAACAACACCTCATATTTGGCTTAAGCAGCTTACAACACAGTGGTATGGTCATTGATTTCTGTAATTTCAAATAACTCCTGCATTTCCGCCATGCCCCTCTCCCCCACCTCCCCACCCATTGTGGTTTATATCAACAATTTGGTTGAGAATGTAGAAAGCATGATTAATAAGTCTGCAGATTTTACTAAAGCGGGTGGTATTGTAGATAACGAAGATAGTATTCAAAAATTACAGCAAGACTTTGATCCGATGGGCAAACGGGATGAGGAATAATTAATGGAATTTTTATGCAGATTGGCGGGAGGTGTTGCATTTTGCGAAGTCAAACCCGGGCAGAACCTTCACGGTGAATGGCAGGGCCCTGGGGAGCGTTGTAGAGCAGAGGTATTTAGGAGAGCAGATACGTAGTTCCTTGAAAGTGGCATTACAGACTTCCGGTTGCGACATGCTCTGCTAGCAGTCGCAAACTTTTTAGCTCCGCTGAAAAAATCGCGATTTTTCGCGTTAAAATCGGGTCTGGAGGTCGGGACCGTTTTTAAAAACTTACCGGAGCTTCATGTCGCGGTGCTGATGACGTCATCAGTAAGCGCCGCGATTTTAACGGAGGGAAAGTCATTTTAAATGAAAAGTACATCTCCAGGTCAGAGCCCACAGAGGAAAATCTCAAAACATCTGCTGAAGACTCTGGAACAGCAAGAAACTTCAGAACTGACCTCTGGAGAGGTTTCTGGAATGGCTACTCGATCTGCAAAAGAGAAAACCGAAATGGAGGACTTAAGAAACTCGGTAAGAGATATCAAAAAGGATATGGAAGCTGGGAACAGTAAATTGATAGCCGGTAATGATAAAATACTTGAGGGTATTGAGGCTCTCCAAAAAAGAATTGAAGGTGTGGAAAAAGGACTATCGATAAAAATTGAAAAGGTGGCAGAAGAGACCACAAAGATGTTTGAGGCTGTGCACGAAACTGTGGCTGCAAATGCATCTGCAGTGAATGATTTGGAAGCTGCTGTGGAAGTGATGGCTGGAGAGATGCAGACTATGAAGTCAGAAATAGATAGTCTCAAGAACCAAGTCACAAAGGTTTCGAATAAATGTGTTGACCTAGAAGCTCGCTCAAGACGTCAAAATATAAGAATACGTGGTGTAAAAGAGGGAGCCGAGGGGGACAATGTTTGTGAGTTCGCTGCCAACCTAATTAAACACGTACTGAAGCTACCAGAAGCACCTGTAATTGAAGTAGCACATCGACTCCCCAGATTTAAATCAAGATCTCAAGGAGAACGTGCCTACCCACGACAGATCATAATTAAACTTCGGGATATCTCAACAATGGAAGCGCTGATGAAAAAAATCAACCACGGAGAGAAGATGATGTACAGAGGTGATACTATTAAACTCCTACGGGACTACCCTTATGAGATTGAGCAAAAGAGAAGAAAGTTCTCACAGACCAGAGAAGTTCTTTATGGTGTTAAGGGAGTTTTGTGTGGAGTGTTTTACCCGGCTAGAATGCGTATCACCTTTGAGGGAGTGTCAAAAACATTCACTAATTCGGATGAATCTCTCAAATACGCTCAAGAAATCGCGACTAAGGCTGCATCAACTGGAGACTGAAAACCAAGACGACATGAACAAACGAACTTGCTTATTCTTCCAACAAGAATATCACAAGGAAAGTGAATTAACTGAAC
This sequence comes from Malacoraja senta, assembly GCA_038087875.1. NCBI lineage: Eukaryota > Metazoa > Chordata > Chondrichthyes > Rajiformes > Rajidae > Malacoraja > Malacoraja senta. The sequence continues at coordinate 66,033,569 of CM075979.1, read as the reverse complement.
ACTGATTTTTTATTTTTTATTTGACTTCAAGCAACAGATTCTTAGTGAGACGTGGCTAGACATTATTATCTTCGCTGGAACATTGTGCTATGTAATTCAAGGACACTACGTGCTCAAACGAGGAAAACCTGATAACGGGACGAACTGCTGGGCTGAGAGTGAAAAACATCACATGGCTTATATTGTTTATAAAAAACTGAAAAAACTGAGAACTAATAATAATTAACAATTAACAATACTAATATAGAAATAGCAATTGAAATAGATAAAAAATGTGCAGTCTGCTCTGTTTAGCAGATAACAGCAAGTGCTATGCAGCTCGAGAGTGGAGGGAGGGGGAGACCGGGTACCTGGCATAACTCCAGGAGCCAGACTCCCATTAACCCTTCCAGCGAACAGCTCATTTTTAACAATATTAAAATCAATTTAAAATAGTTAAGAGATAATATACACTCGAGGTTGATATGAAAAATATATACGGCTTATATAGTTTTACAAAATGCTGAGAATTAATCATAATTAATAATTAACAATACTAATATAGAAATAATATTTGAAACTGATAAAACTGTGGTGCCTGCGTCATAACGCAGACAGCAGTTATCACCTATGTTCGCAGCTCGTGGAGAGGAGAGGAGATCAGGCACCTGGCACAATTCCAGGAACCTGACTCCGGTTAATCCACTCAGTAAACCGCTCACTTTAACAATACTAAATTCATTTTAAAATAGTTAAGAGATAAAGAGTGAGTAGGATATGGAATCGAATACATTTGACATATATATAAATTGTAACTGGGTGAAATAGAACTGAATTGGAAACGGTAATGACCCCATAGATTTTGGGTAATAAATACAGCGGGGCTAACTTTATACCAACTACGCCGGAAGCGTTATGGATGTCGTACCCCACAGACGAGTGGGCCACTCACTACGGTGTTGAAATTTTAGACACCGTAAATTTATTTGATTTATATATATTTTTTTTTAATCACAATATGTCACATCTGTGTGTTTTTTCTTCAAGGACAATCGCGCAGGAGAACTACCAAGGAAGTCTATAATAGAAATACTCCCAAAATAACCAGAGTCCGGAGGTATGAACGCACCACAATAATTAAGGTCATTAAAATTGGTAAAAATGCATGACGACAATCAAAAGAAAATAGGAGGAATCACATTATGTAGTTGGAATATAAGGGGGATTAATGAACCTATTAAAAGGGGCAAGATACTAGCTCAGTTGAAATCATACAACACGGACATAGCGTTTCTACAGGAAACACATCTTAAACAGCAAGATCAGACAAGACTGAGGGCGAACTGGATAGGCCAAACATTTCACTCTTCATTTACCTCCAAATCTAGAGGTACTGCAATTATTATTCGTAAAGGAATTCCATTTAAATCAAAGAACACTATTTTAGATAAGGAAGGGAGATATCTTATAGTAGCAGGGGAGATCAATAACATGCCAATTACGCTGGTAAATATATATGCGCCCAACTTTGATAACCCTCAATTTTTTAATAAAATTCTGAATATAATTGCAGAATCTAATTATCAAAATGTTATAATCGGAGGAGATTTTAATTGTGTTTTAGATCCTTATTTAGATAAATCGATGCAAAAACAAAAAGGTCAGACGAAATCTAAAACCAGTGAACTCTTACACACATATATGGAAAACACAAATATAACAGATGTATGGAGGATTGCAAACCCGACGGGAAGGGATTACTCGTTTTATTCAATGGTGCATAAAACATATTCACGGATAGACTATTTTCTAGTGGATACAAAATTAATTTCGCAATCTCTGAATCCTAAATATCATATTAATGCGATCTCAGATCATTCTCCGTTAACTTTTGTTCTAAAACTAGAAGGAATGTCTATGAATAAACCGTTCTGGAGGTTTAACTCACAAATTTTAAAAGACCCTCAAGGGAGTATTTATCTAAAAAAACAGATGGATCTATTTTTTGAGTTAAATGATACACCAGAGATATCCCCCACGTTATTATGGGAATCCTTCAAAGCATTTATAAGAGGAGTCATTATTTCATTTCAAGCCTATCAAAATAAAAAGAATAAGAATGAACAAAGACACTTAGAAGATCAAATAAAACAGTTAGATATAGATAATGCTAAAGACCCAACTATGGATAAACATAATAAAATACTACTACTGAAATTTCAGTTAAATAAATTACTGTCAGAGAAAGTTATAACATTATTTCAAATCACAAAACAAGAACACTTCGAATTCGGGGACAAACCCCACAAACTTCTAGCACGACAACTTAAAAAACGGGAAAAAGAGAATGCAATATTAAAGATTAAATCAGATAGAGGGGAAGTATTAACACTACCCAAGGATATTAATAAAAGATTTGCTCAATTTTACCAGAATCTATACACATCTAAAACGTCAATAGACAATAATAAAATCTCAGAATTTTTAGATAATTGTAATCTACCACAATTAGAACGCAGGGAACAAGAGGAACTGGGAGCACAAATTACTTCTAAGGAGATAGAAGACACAATAAAAACACTAAAAAATGGAAAAACACCAGGACCAGACGGATTCAGTAATGAATTTTATAAATCTTTTTATGATATAGTTACTCCACGATTACAAAAAATGTATACATATGCTTATAAAGAGCAAAACCTACCTGAAACACTAGCGGAATCAACGATCATATTAATACTTAAAAAAGATAAAAATATAGAAGAACCAGGATCATATAGAGCTATTGCTTTGTTAAATACGGATCAGAAAATAATAGCAAAAACATTAGCCAATAGATTAAGCAAGTATGTTAGTAGACTAATACATGAGGATCAAACAGGATTTATACCTAAGAGACACTCATTTAATAATTTGAGACGTTTGCTTAACATAATGCATTCACATAAATCTTATGACGAAGAGTTAGCTATCATCTCACTGGACGCAGAAAAAGCGTTTGATCAAGTAGAATGGGACTATATGATCAAAGTATTGCAAAAATTCCAATTGGGAGAAAACTTTATTGCATGGATAAAACTACTATATAACAAACCTACGGCTAGAATACTAACTAATAATATATTATCTTCAAAATTCGAATTATCTAGGGGCAACAGACAAGGATGTTCACTATCACCGCTGTTATTTGCTTTGGTAATTGAACCCCTTGCTGAAAAAATAAGAACACACTCGAATATTCACGGTTATAACACAAAATATTCAAACAACAAACTATCCCTATATGCTGATGATGTACTACTGTACATCACAAAACCACAAATTAGTATACCAAATATATTAAACTTAATTGAGGACTTTGGATCCTTTTCAGGATATAGAATAAATTGGAATAAAAGTGAAATTATGTCGATTAAACCAAAAGACTCAACACATCTCAGGAAATTCCCTTTTAAAATAGCTATGGAAAAATTCAAATATTTAGGAATTGAGATTACTAGAAATTACCATGATATGTTTAAAGCTAATTATAATCCCCTACTTAAGAAATTAAATAATCTGATTAAATTTTGGAAAACACTTCCGATGTCCTTAATAGGTAGGATAAATGCTATAAAAATGATTTTCTTACCACAAATCCTTTACCTATTTCAATCAATACCTATATATCTCCCAAAAAAGTTTTTCAAAAAACTGGACTCAGACATTACAAATTTTATATGGGATTACAAATCCCACAGAATACAAAGAACACACCTTAACAAACGAAAAGAGTTGGGGGGTCTAGCGCTCCCTAACTTTATGTATTATAACTGGGCAGTAAATATTAAAAATATGATTCACCTGCTGGACAATTCTGCCCAGCAGGTGGACTGGATTATAATGGAAAAAGGGGATTGCTCCCCGAATAATATAGGAGCGATTATTCTCTCTCCAATAAATTTGAATAATAAAAATTATAATAAAAATCCAATTATATATAGCACTATTAGAACATGGAAGCAAATAAAACAGAATCTAAAATTAAGAAACCTATCTCTCTTAATACCAATAGTCAATAACCCATCGTTTAAACCTTCAATCATAGATAAAGCATTTATACAATGGGAAAGAATGGGAATTAAAACGCTCGAAGATCTGTATGAATTAGAAAAATTACTATCATTCCAACAACTACAACTGAAATATAATTTGAAAAATAATCAATATTTTAAATATATACAAATCTGTGACTATTTGAAAACACACACAAAAGATTATTATAATATGCCTTCCGACTTACTAGATGAAGCAATGAAGACAAAGGCGGAATCAGTTAATTTAATATCATACTTATATAATATCATCTTAAATATAGAAATACCCACAACAGATGGAATTAGAAGAGATTGGGAACAAGATCTAGGTATAAAAATTTCAAAAGAGAGTTGGGATAATCATTTATTACAGGTGCATAAATGCTCGATCAACGTACGACATACGCTTATCCAATTTAAAACATTACATAGATTATATTATTCAAAAACCAAACTAAATAAAATCTTTCCTAACGTCTCACCAATCTGTGATAAATGTATATGTCAAGAAGCTACCATAGCACATTCTTTTGTTTTTTGTACAAAAATCCAAAAATTCTGGTTTGAAATATTTGATATTTTTTCAAAATTAACCAAAATAAAACTGGTACCAAAACCAGAATGGATTATTTTTGGAATATCGGAAGGTATTCCTGAATTAAACGTGTATCAGAAGAATTTACTCAATTATGGGCTAATAATGGGAAAAAAGCTTATACTTAAATTCTGGAAAAATGCGCCCACACCAACAATAAAAATGTGGACATCAAATATGTTGGAAACATTACATCTGGAAGAGATGAGATTCCTCCTAGTAGGTAAAGTAGATCAATTTCAAAAGACGTGGTCTACGTTTTTGGACCTATTACAAGCATGAGGTGCAATAGTAATTTAGAAAAACAAATAAATAAATAAAAGGTATCTGGACCTGGTAATGGGAGGTAAAATAAAAACAGACTTGGTTGGTAGTTCCTTCTCTATGAAGTATGGTATAAGAGTTATAATAGAGCGATTGTTCCTTCTTTCTTTCTCTTTTTTTTTCTAGGGTCTATTTTCTAACTTTACTTCCTTCTCTAACCTCTTCTCTAAGGGGCTTTCTTTTCCCAACACTCTTTTGCACTTCACAACCTTTGCGCACTTTCTTCACTTTTCTTACTTCTTTCTTTTTCTTTCTTAAAGTTTAAAAAAATGAAGCGGTACAAAAAATGTATTAATATATACGTGTTGTACATTACTGTAATCTACCGTACTTCTAAAAAATAAAAAAATAAAAAAAAAAAGAAAGTGGCATTACAGGAAGATAGGGTGTTCAAGTCATTGTTTCAGTACATTGACTTTCATCGATAAGGATATTGAGTATAGAGGTTGGGATGTATTATTACAGTTGTACAAGACCTTGTGGAGGCCACATTTGGAGCATTGTGTTCAGTTTTGGTCACCCTGCTGTAGGAAGGGAGTTGGTAAGCTGGAAAGAGGGCACAGAAAATTTACAAGGATGTTGCCAGGACTTGAAGGCCTGAGCTCTAGGGAGAGGTCCGGCAAGCTAGAATGGATGAGTGGTGATCTGTAGAGGTGTATAAGATCACGAGGGGTACAGATAAAGTGAATGTGCAGAGTCTTTGACCCGCATTAGGGGAATCAAGATGCAGAGAACAGAAGTTTAAGGTGAGAGAGGAAATATTTAATAGGAACCCGAGGGACAACTTTTTCATACAGAGTGTGGTGAGTATATGGAATGGGCTGCCAGAGGAGGTAGTTGAGGCAAGTACTATAACACCATTTAAAAAACATTTGGGTAGGTACATGGATAGAATATGTTTAGTGGGATATGTGCCAAATGCAGGCATGTGGGACTAGTATAGGTGGGGCATCTTGGTCGGCAAGAGCTAGTTGAGCAGAAGGAGCTGTTTCCAAGCTGTATGTATCTATGACTCTATGAATCACGAACAATAAAAGTCCCCCATCGACCCACTGAAACAAGCATCAGGCCTTTATAATGTACAGATTCCTGACCAGACACCTGAATATTGTGATTTTTGCCAGGGTTGGCCCTGCAACATTTATTTTCAGAAGCACTGAATGTAATCTAACCAGTGCTTCTTCTACAGCTACTGCAGGGCAAAGCTGAAGAGCTACTATTTCTGTGGAATGGAACTTCTCTGCAAGGATTAGTAAGGATAGCCAGGGATTTACTTGTCTTTTATTCATTTATTTATGTGGGATTGTTGGAAGGCCAGCATTTAGCATTGATTAAAAGCCCACAATTGTTACCGAGACAGTCACAATTAATTAGACTTTAGACCATTACTTCAGATGTTTAGACTTCAGAGATGCAACCCAGAAACAGGCCCTTCAGCCCATCGAGTCCACGCTGGCCAGCGATCACCCTATACACTAGCACTATCCTACACACTAAGAACAATTTACAATTTTTTTTAGCGAAGCCAAATAACCTACACACCTCCACACAAAACTGAACAGAATACCCCAAATGCAACCTTTCCATCGTCTTGAGCTGATGGGCCTGTTTCCGCGCTACATCTCTAAATCTAAAGATGAATTTCCTGGTGTGGCAGTCTTTTTTAAACCCCTCAGTTGCAGGATCAAAGGATTATGATTAATTTCGCAGGACTTGAGTTCCCATCAGGTCTCTGATATCAGTTCTGTTTTGAGAAGGACTGACAATGTACAGATCGTGAATCATCTGATCTAATCCTGATGGGAAGATCACCGTCCTTTCAAAACCGACTGTGCATCAGGAATTGTTCACTTTGTTGTATGTTACCACTGAGGAGTTGTTAGGTGGTTTGAAGTTATTGCTGACTGTTTCAAAGTCATCACACTTGGTGCCTCTCTGTTTCCAACCATATGGTGCACTGACGTCTTCAGGGAGCACCAATGTCTGCACCAACTCAGTGCTTGATCTTTGCTCATTAACCTCCTCAGATTCACATCAAGGTCAATGCCACAGCTCAGCCTGAAGTTTCAACTTGATCGGGTCAATTGACGGCATGTGAATTAAATTGCAGAAATGGGTTGATGCTGCTGCCTAACACAATTAACAGAGGAATCCCTGTCCAACTGTTTTAAGAGTAGGGCCTCCACTTACTCTAAAACAATGCAGTTTAGTTTACTTTATTTTAGTTTAGTGACGCAGCGTGAAAACAGGCCCTTCGGCTCACCGAGTCCATGCCAACCAGCAATCGCCCGTACACTAGTTCTATCCTACATGCGAGGATCCCATTTACCGAGGATCTACAAACCTGTGCGTCTTTGGAGTGTGGGAGGAAACCAGAGCACCCGGAGAATAACCCACGCAGTCACCGGGAGGACGTTAAAACTCCATACAGACAGCAGCCATAGTCAGAATCGAACCTGTGTCTATGGCGATGTAAGGCAGCAGCTCTACCGCTGCGTCACCATGCCACCTCGGTATGTCCTGTGTCTTGAGATGCCTGTTGTAAGTTAGTCCAAGTTTCAGAAACAGTTGGGGGACAGGAAAACCCACGGGGTCACGGGGAGAACGTACAAACTCCACACAGACAGCACCCATAGACAAGATTGAACCCGGGTCTCTGGTGCGGTAAGGCAGCAACTCTAACGCTGCACCATTATGTCTCCGCCCATCCCCCCCCCCCCCCCCCCCAACACCGCCTCGAGTAAGGGATTCTCTTTAAACTGAATTAAATGATTCCTCCAGGATCAGGCTCAGGTGCTTTCTCAATTTATTACACAGATACTGAAAATACTGTGACATTAAACAATAAACTCATGCAACCTGTCTCCTGCGTCCAAAGTGATTAAACTTCGTTTTAGTTGGGTGTTGGGCTTACAGATCCCTTGTTACAGGCTTTTTTCTAAAAGACTGTTTATAATGCAAGTCTGTAGGAAGGAACTGCAGATGCTGATTTAATTCAAAGGTATGACACAAAATGCTGGAATAACTCAGCAGCAGCATCTCTGGAGAGAAGGAATGGGTGACGTTTCAGGTCGAGACCCTTCTTCAGACTGAAGAAGTGTCATATATTATGTGTCATACAATAGTAAGATTAAACGAGAACTTACCAGTTTGAAGTGTGATCTTTATTTTATGAGGAGTTACGATGAGGGACTACGTGAAGAAGAGCCCGTCCAGCCGCACACGCGTCAATCTTCAAAGCAGCGGTGTGAAATCACAGTTAATAATTACTGAAGTATGATAGTAAGATACGGAAAGACTAGAACTACCAGCTTGACCTTTATGAGGGGAGGGAGCGACGGGCACGTAACTCCTCATAAAATAAAGATCAAACTTCAAACTGGTAAGTTCTCGTTTAATCTTACTATTTTACTTCGGAGTCACGTGAGTGACTATGTGAAGATTTCAAAGCTCTGTAATTTCACGCCGTAGATTCAAATCCAGGCGTCTCACTGCATTGATTGACTCTAAATGAGTAAAGCAATCAACAATGCATAACCACAACATAGATGGAATCAGTTAATGGTTTATTTATCACAACAATAGTAACCCCTTTATCACAAGGGGGGACTTAATACTGAATCCAAAACAGCACCACCAAATAACCCAGGATCTGTAATCTCCTTATGGTAATACTTGTGAAACATCTGTTCACTTGCCCATCCTGCGGCCGCGAGGATAAGGTCTATTGGAACATCCAAATCCTTGGCCGCCGATGTTGATGCCGCCGTGGTGGAGTGAGATTTAAATTTGTCAGTATCAATACCTGCATCAACCAACACCTGCTTCAGCCATCTTGAAATAGTCTGTACCGACACTTTCTTATGCGGTTTTTTATAGCTGATAAAGAATGCTGATACTGCACCTCTTAAGGTTCTGGTGGCTTCAATGTAACATTGTAAATGTGCTACTACACATAGACGTGGATCCGTAGGATATGCTGAAAAAATCAACTTACATCCTGTGAATCCAGGTCTACTCTAAGCAAATCATAGACATAGAATGTAATGGCATCTGCTGCCATTTTCATCCTGTCTATTCGTAATTTCTGCAACGTTTGCACTCTCTGTGCTGAAACCAGTGCCATGAGCATGACTAACTTCATGGTAATTTTGGCCAATGACAAAGCTTCGATAGGCGTCCATTGGCGAAGGAGCGTCAGCACATCTCTTACATTCCAGATTTCTGTATACCTAGCTCTAGGAGGCTTGGAATTAAAAATTCCCTTCATAAACCTACAGACCCAATTTGGGGGTGTGATCCTATAGGATTTTGTTATGATTCCCTGCATAGATATGCAGAAAGAGCATTCCTTGCAGTATTGATAGCACTATAGCTTAAATGTAAATCAAAATAAAGAGTTGACAGAAACTCTAACACACCTGAGATGTCTGCAGTGTGATATGTAATATTCTGTTGTACACAAAACACCTCCCATTTCCTTATGTAAGAAATGTACTGCTTCTGGGTACTATTCCTCCAGGCTGCCACCATAACATCCACAGTACGATCTGATAGTCCTCTTCCAAGATATGGCCTCCTTAGAATCTGCAAATCAACAAACCAATACGATCATGTAAAGGATGTGACTCACCAGTTACTGGGTGCACAAGCAGGTTTTCCTGTTTAGGAATAATCATAAGGGGCCTTATGATGATTTTTAACACTGTGTAGGCCAGTCTGGTACCACCAAAACCCCTGAAGCTGAGTCCTGTTTGATCTTCTGTATACACCGATTAATGAGGCAAAATGGAGGAAATGCATACAGAAACATACTACCCCAATGCAGCGAGAAAACATCCACCGCTACTGCACCAGGATCAGGTTCCCATGACACATACTTAGGCAATTGGTGGTTAAGTCTGGATGCAAACAAGTCAATCTCTGGCATCCCGAACCGTGCAACAATTTTATTAAATTTTTCACGATCCAACATCCACTCTGTATTGTCATTGAATTTACATGACCTTGTGTCTGCAACTATGTTGAATCTACCTGGTAGGTAGATTGCCGAAAGCCAAATGTTTCTGGTAATACACCAGGTCCAAATCACGTTTGCCAATCTATCATAAGATTCTGACTTGATACCACACATGTGATTAACATACGCTACAGCTGTAGTATTGTCAATCTGTACCTGAACATGCAAATATTTCATATTAGAACAATAAGCTTTAAGCCCATAAAAAGTTTCTAAAAGCTCTAGGTAATTGATACCTTGTTCTTGGAGCAAAGGTATTTCCTCCACATTCCATCTACCTCCACAGCTGGAAACAGTATTAGTAGCACCCCAACCTAGAGCACATATATCAGTCTGTAGAATAATGGAAGGTGTTTCAACCAGAATTTCTCTGGAAGCATTAGAGACACTGCTAATCTTGGAAACTTTCCAATCAGGTTTCAGGGCTCACCACAGCACAGAGTCTGCCTTGTTGAAGGTACATAATGACCTACTGCTCACCGTTGACTCCGGCGACTGTGCAATCCTGCTCCTTCTTGACCTCAGCGCAGCATTTGATACTGTCGACCACACCATCCTAATTGACCGTTTCCGGTATGGGGTTGGTATTGATGGCACTGCTCTGAGCTGGTTCATCTCCTACCTCAAAGGTAGGAGTTTCTCGATTAACATAGGCAACTCTTTCTCCTCCCCAGCTAATCTCTGCTGTGGGGTTCCACAAGGTTCCATCCTTGGCCCCTTTCTCTTCTCCCCTTAGGCCGTCATTGAAAGGCACGGCATTTCCTTCCATTGCTACGCAGACGATACACAACTCTATCTCCCCCTGAAGCCCAAAAACCAATGAAATCTGCTTAACCTTACCCACTGCCTCTAGGATATAAAGTGTTGGATGGCCCAGAACTTCCTCCAACTAAACAAGAGTTAGTCTGAGGTCATCCTTCTCGCCCCCCACGGACTCAATCAAAATGATAGCAGGCAGCCTTGGAAGCCTTACCCCACTACTCAAACCTCACGTCAAAAACCTTGGCATGATATTTGACTCAGCACTGAAATTTGACAAACAGGTCAATGGCGTGTTAAAGCTAGCTTCTTTCAGCTTCAGACGATAGCTATAATAAAACAATTCCTCCACTTTGATGACCTCGAAAAGATCATCCACACATTTATCTCCCTTTACACTGGCATCAGCCAATCTTCCCTGTCCCATGTGCAACTGGTCCAAAATGCCGCAGCGAGACTCCTGACGGGCACCCAAGAAAGGGACCACATCACCCCGATCCTGGCCTCTCTCCACTGGCTCCCTGTGCGGTTCCGTATACATTTCAAGATCTTCCTCTATGTCTACAAAGCCCTCAGTGGGCTTGCTCCCACCTACATTAAAAGTCTTCTTACAGACCACTCCACCTCCAGGTCCCTCAGATCGTCCGACTTGGGGTTGCTGAATATCCCGTGGTCTAGGCATAAGCTCAGGGGCGACCGCGCCTTTGCGGTTGCAGCACCTAGACTGTGGAACAGCACCCCCCTTCCCATCAGAACTGCACCCTCCATCAACTCCTTTAAGTCAAGACTAAAAACTTATCTATACTCCCAATCCTTTTTTGACGTCCTCTGAGCGAGGGCTATATGTATATATGTATGTAGTTTGTTTGTTTATACCATTCTGATAACAAATGTAAAGCACTTTGGCCAACGAGAGTTGTTTTTTAAATGTGCTATATAAATAAATGTGACTTGACATTCTATTTCAGTAATAGCTGCAATTGGCAATTGCATGGGCCTGTCAAAATGCCCCGAATGTATCCTTAATGCATGTACCTTTGCTCGCTGCAAATGCTGATAATGCAGTGGTCCAAACTGTACAGCTGGAAAAGAAGCAATTAATTTGCCCAGCAAGCTTGCTACCTGATTAATTGAGGGTTGGTGCTGTGTAATGAGCCTAATACAACCTTCAATTAACTGCAGCCTTTTATCTTTGGGCAAAGTGACTACCATGTGTTCTGAATTAATGGTAAAACCCAAGTAATCAATTTCTGTGCTTGGTAATAATTTGGAATTGACTGGGTGAATAATGAAACCCAGCCTCTCGAAAGTGAGCTTAATTCTTGACACTGACGCTTCTGTTGTAGCCAAAGTGTCTCCCACAATCAGAATATCATCCAAATAGGCCATTAGCAAATGGCCCTGAGCTCTTAGTAGTGCTAAGATTGGTTTTAATAATTTTGTAAATAGTCTTGGAGCTGAAGTTAAACCATTAGGCAACGCTTTAAATTTCCATAATTGACTCATCCATCTAAATTTTGTATCTCCACTCATTACCATGCACAGCCACAGAGCAATATGCATCTCGAAGATCTATGCTAGCCATATAGCATTTTCTTGTAATTAGCTGTATGGCATTGGCAAATGTCTACATCTTAAAATGTTTATACTGTACAAAAGGGTTAAGACTTGTCAGATCTAGAATAATTCTACACCCACCATCCTTTTTTGGTCTAGGAAAAATACTTGACACAAATTGATGGTGTTGGTCAACTGACTTCTCTATTACACCTTTTTTACACAACAAGTTCTGCCTGAATTTGCATATTCTCTTCTTTTTTAGAAAATACGTGTCCGGCATGTGGATATGTGGATAAAATTCAATTCTTAATCCCACAATAATGCACAGTATAAACGCATCAGTTGTTATTTGTTGCCATGCTTTTAGGAAGAATTGTAATCTTCCTCCAACTTGTGAGTGTGAAACATTTAATATGTCTCTTACCGGACCAGACCACCTACCTCGGGGTTTGCCGATGGCAAATGTTGTCCCCTGCTCTTAGTGGGAATACTGTAACCTCCACGCGTCCCAGGAGCAGTGCGCCAATAATGCGTATATGGGAAAGACCGACTTGTTCCTTCCCCGGCCCCAGACATCCATCGCCAGGGAAATTGTCTTCGAGTTGATCTGCCAAGCACCGGTGGTTTCATCATTCCCATGGTTTTTGCTTCTTCATTCAGGTCTTTTACCCTTTTGGCTAGATTCTCTCCAAAAAGCAGGTTAGGCAATTGAATATTAGATGGTTTACAGAGTCCCGCAAACTTAGGGTGAATATTAGGTCTTATAGCACTTTTACGAATACAGTTTATTTCAAAGTGCGCACTACACATGAGTGCTAAGGCATCCTGTTGTGATGCAGACACATGCTCCTCATCCAAACCTCTGGCAAATGCCTGACCCCAGCAATTTCAACACCCGTTGTAATTTCATTTCCAATGCCCAAATAGCCCCATGTTACGTTATTCACCGCTGGGACTCCTAGAAGTGCACAATTCTGCGGGGTTTCATATTTTTTTGACAGTCTCATCCATGGTCAATTCCTGGAGCTGATGGGAGAGCAAGTAATTTATAGTCATTGCTAATTCATCTGCCAATGGTTCCCCTGTTAGTCTGGGAACCGCAAACATTTGTGCCGGACCTGGTATTTTAGGCTCTGTTATTGGGCTCTGGTCCTCATATGATTCATCATCTGAATCTTGCTGTTCCTCCTCAACATAGGGAAGATCTGATATCCCTGTTTCAGGTGTTTCTAGCACTGGCTCTTCCATAGGCCTACGCATAGTAAACTCTTTACCAGGTTCTCCCAGCGCGGGCTCTCCTGTAGGCCCACGCATAGGCAGCCCTATTTCAGGTGCTGCTGGCACTGGCTCTCCTGTAGGCCAATGCTTATACTGTCTTCCTTCAGACATTGTTGGCGCTGGCACTCCTGTAGGCCAACGCGTATACTGCCTTTGTTCTGGCATTTCTGGCGCTGGCTCTCCTGTAGGCCAACGCTTATACTGCCTTTTCCCAGGCATTTCTGGCGCTGGTTCTCCTGTAGGCCAATGCTGTGCCCGACCCATCCAAGGCACTTCCTGCGCTGGCTCTCCCGTAGGCCAACGCGGGCTGTATTCCTCCTGAAGTGAGTCTTGATATCTCATCTTTCCCATGAGGAATTCCAGACTAGCGACCTGAGCAGCCATAACTTCTGACTGAGGAGGGTTAACCTCCGGGTCTGACTCCTCAGAGTCTACTGGTCGCATGGACTTTTGCCCGGCATTGCGCCCTAATGGCGCTGTAATGGCACTTTCTACAGCATCTGGAGTTGATGGCCTCGCTGCCACTGACTCCTCACATGGACGCCCGCTACCCTCAGACCCGCGGTCTTCTTGAGGTTTACCTGCGGTATGTCTCCTCCCTCTACGCCCTCTCTCCATACTAACTTGTGTTGAACTCCAACTACAAGTCTCACGAGGAAGGCGACCTGAAAGCGAAAGTGAAACCACTTACCTTCAGACTTTTACTTACTCACCGCTTGGAGGAGCTTTACTCCTCCACACATGGTCGCTGCGCTATGCGTCTGACGATATGACGCGTGTGCGGCTGGACGGGCTCTTCTTCACGTAGTCACTCACGTGACTCCGAAGTAAAATACTGAATATGTGTCATATAATGAAAGTCTGTTGGTGAAACCCACTGAAGGACAAAACTTTTCCCATTGAGTGCAGGTTGTGGTACATGCGTATGAAAGGATAATAAAAAACACATTTCTCCAGATTAAGTTGACCATTGTGAAAATTGTTCCATGGTTTTGAATCAAGCACATCCATTCTGACCACAGCATTGACTGCCCTGGTACTGACCAAGTCAAACTCACCATCCATCCCTAAAACGAGGATACAGCCACTTCCTCTGGCAGTTTGTATCAAATATGTACTACTCTCTGTGTGGAAATGTTGCCCCTCAAGTATTCCTCTCAACTGAAAGCTATGCTCTCTACTTGTTGATTCCCCAACCATCTTGACCTCCCCACCATCAAAGGGATCTATCGGAGTTGCTGCCTCAAAAATGCAGCCTGCATAATCAGAGACTCAAACCACCCTGGCCACGCTCTCATTTCAATCCTCCCATCAAGGAAGGAGGTATAGAATAGAATAGAATAGGAATAGATAGAATGCTATTTATTGTCATTCAAACCTAGGCTTGAACGAAATATCATTACTACAGTTTTTTACAATACAAAAAAACCCAAGACCCACACTTAACACAATTTACATAAACATCCATCACAGTGAGTCTCCAACACCTCCTCACTGTGATGGAAGGCAAAGTCTTATCTCTTCCCTTTATTCTTCACCCACGGTTCAGCAGTCCAACTGCAGCGTCTAGGTGAACTGGGGCTCCGGTGTTAAAGCCCCCGGCGGATGATGGTAAGTCCTGTGGCCATTTAGCCACGCCGGGCGATGCCAGGCCCCGGCTCCGAGTCCTTCAAACCCCGCGGTTCAAGCAGTCCAATCCGCAGTCCAACTGCAGCGTCTAGGCGAACTGGGGCTCCGATGTTAGAGCCCGTGGCAGATGATGGTAAGTCCCGTGGCCGCTAACCCACGCCGGGCGATGTTAGGCCTCGCTCTGTGTCCTCCAAACCTCGCGATTCCAGCGGGAGAGGTTACCATTGCGGGAGCTCCGAAAAGCCGTCTCCCACCAGGGACCTGGAGCTCCCGATGTTCCTGTCCACCGGGCCTGCAGCCGGAGCTTCCGAAACTCCAAAGTCGGGTCGCAGCCGAGCGCCACCACAGCTCTCCCCGCTCCAAAGCCAGCCAGCTCCGCGATGTCAGGTCCCGGGCTCCACGACTGGAGCCCTCAGGTTGGTCCCGACCAGAGGCCGCCGCCGGCTCCACAATGTTAGGCCCAACGACATCGGAGATCCGACAGGGAAAAAGTCGGGTCACCGTACAGGGAAGGGATTAACGGTTTTCACAACATCCCCCCCCTCCACCCCCCACATATACACAGCTAAAAAATAATAAAAACTAAGCTCAAGACATACATTTAACAAGACAAAAAATTTTTTTTAAAGACGAACGACTGTAGTTGAGCCGCTGCCGTTAGGCGCCACCACTCCCACCCATAGGAGTCATAAAACTCCCATAGGAGTCATAAAACTGTATCCAGCTTCTTCCCTACAACCATCAGGCTATCAAACTGCCACCTCCAAATAGGCTCTGAACAACATAGACATGAAGGCATTATTCTTGACTTTGCACTACTATCGTCTGTTATATGATATACTGAACTTTTTTTGTAGTTTATTATGGGTTTTACAGTTTTGTCCTGTTTTAGTTAATTTTTAGTTTATTTAGGTTGTGTATGTGTGGGGGAGGTGGGAGAAACATGTTTTTGGTCTCTTCCTTCGGGGGGATGCGACCTTTTCTTGTCGTATCCCCCGTCTCCGTCTGCGCTGAGGCCTAATGGCAGAGCTGGCGGCCTCCAACTGGGACCGACCTCGAGGCTCCGGAGGCAGAGCCAGCCAGGACTTACCAACTGGTCCTGGCTGGACGACTTCGGGGCTGAGGCAGCGTTACAGTGGCGGCAGCGACCCAACTTCGGGGCTGTGGCAGCGTTGCGGCGGCGACCCGACTTTGTAGCTGTGGCAGCGTTGCAGCTGCGGCGACCTGACTTTGGAGCCTCGGAGGCTCGGCTGCGGGCCCAGTGGACGACATCGTCGGGAGCTCGCAGGTCACAGGTTGGTGACCTGTTTTCCGGAGCTCCCGCAAGAACAGCTTCGTCCGCTGGACTGGAGGGCGGCAGCTTCGGCAGCTTCAACCGCCCCGGGCCGTGGAGTTTGATCTCGGATTCAGCCGCGGGACTTGCTTACCATCACCCGGTGGGGTCACAACATTTGAGGCCTGGATCGCCTCAGCGCAGAGGGAGAACAAGGAGGGAAGAGACAAGGACTTAAGACTTTTGCCTTCCATCACAGTGAGGAGGTGGCTGGTGGACTCACTGTGGTAGATGTTAAATCTGTGTTTATTGTGTGTTTTGTTATTTTATTCTATGTTATGACTGCAAGGCATGAAATTTCGTTCAGACTGAAAAGTCTGAATGAAAATAAAGGAAACTTGATACCTGATACTTGATACTTGGGTACTATGTTTACATATATGTTATGCTGTTGCAAGTAAGAGTTTCATTGTTCCCTTTTGGGACAAATGGCAATAAAACATTCCTGACTTGATAGATGACCTCTTCTCCTCTGCCTGTGTGAATACAACACAAGGATTTAATTTACGATACGATATGATACGATATAATTTTATTTATCCCAGCGGGGAAAATGACAATAGACAATAGACAATAGACATTAGGTGCAAGAGTAGGCCATTTGGCCCTTCGAGCCAGCACCGTCATTCAATGTGATCATGGCTGATCATCCCCAATCAGTACCCCGTTCCTGCCTTCTCCCCATATCCCCTGACTCGCTATTTTTAAGAGCCCTATCTAGCTCTCTCTTGAAAGCATCCAGAGAACCTGCCTCCACCGCCCTCTGAGGCAGAGAATTCCACAGACTCACCACTCTCTGTGAGAAAAAGTGTTTCCTCATCTCTGTTCTAAATGGCTTACTCCTTATTCTTAAACTGTGACCCCTGGTTCTGGACTCCCCCAACATCGGGGAACATGTTTCCTGCCTCTAGTGTGTCCAAGCCCTTAACAATCTTATATGTTTCAATGAGATCTTCTCTCATCCTTCTAAACTCCAGAGTGTACAAGCCCAGCTGCTCCATTCTCTCAGCATATGACAGTCCCGCCATCCCGGGAATTAACTTTATAAACCTACGCTACACTCCCTCAATAGCAAGAATGTCCTTCCTCAAATTAGGGGACCAAAACTGCACACAATATTCCAGGTGTGGTCTCACTAGGGCTCTGTACAACTGCAGAAGGACCTCTTTGCTCCTATATTAGATTCCTCTTGTTATAAAGGCCAACATGCCATTCGCTTTCTTCACTGCCTGCTGTACCTGCATGCTTACTTTCATAGACTGATGTAGAAGGATCCCCAGATCCCGTAGTACATCCCCTTTTCCCAACTTGACGTCATTTAGATAGTAATCTGCCTTCCTGTTTTTGCTACCAAAGTGAATAACCTCACATTTATCTGCATTAAACTTCATCTGCCATGCATCTGCCCACTCCTCCAACCTGTCCAAGTCACCCTGCATTCTCATAGCATCCTCCTCACAGTTCACACTGCCACGCAGCTTTGAGTCATCTGCAAATTTGCTAATGTTACTTTGAATCCCTTCATCCAAATCATTGATGTATATTGTAAATAGCTGCGGTCTCAGCACCGATCCTTTCGATACCCCACTAGTCACTGCCTGCCATTCTGAAAGGGACCCGTTAATCCCTACTCTTTGTTTCCTGTCTGCCAACCACTTCTCTATCCATGTCAGCACTCTCCCCGCAATACCATGTGCCCTAATTTTGCCCACTAATCTCCAATGTAGGACCTTATCAAATGCTTTCTGAAAGTCCAGGTACACTTCATCCACTGGCTCTCCCTTGTCCATTTTCCTAGTTATATCTTCCAAAAAATTCCAGAAGATTAGTCAAGCATGATTTCCCCTTCATAAATCCAAGCTGACTCGGACCGATCCTGTTACTGCTATCCAAATGTGCGGCTATCTCATCTTTTATAATTGACTCCAGCATCTTCCCCACCACTGATGTCAGGCCAACTGGTCTATAATTCCCCGTTTTCTCTCTCCCGCCTTTCTTAAATGGTGGGATAACATTAGCTACCCTCCAATCCAGAGGAACTGATCCTGAGTCTATAGAACATTGGAAAATTATCACCAATGCATCCACGATTTCTAGAGCCACTTCCTTAAGTACCCTGGGATGCAGCCCATCAGGCCCTGGGGATTTATCAGCCTTCAGTACCATCAGTCTATCCAACACCATTTCCTGCCTAATGTGGATTTCCTTCAGATCCTCTGTCACCCCAGATCCTCTGGCCACCACTATATCAGGAAGATTGTTTGCGTCCTCCTTAGTGAAGACAGATCCAAAGTACCTGTTCAACTCATCTGCCATTTCCTTGTTCCTCATAATAAATTCACTTTTTGGGTCTTCAAGGGTCCAACTTTGGTCTTAACTAATTTTTTCCTCTTCACATACCTAAAGAAGCTTTTACTATCCTGCTTTATATTCTTGGCTAGCTTACCTTCGTACCTCATCTTTGCTCCCCGTATTGTCTTTTTGGTTATCTTCTGTTGTTCTTTAAACATTACCCAATCCTCTTGCTTCCCGCTCATCTTTGCTACGTTGTACTTCTTCGCTTTAATTTTTATACTTTCCCTGACGTCTCTTGTCAGCCATGGTCATCCCTTTCTCCCCTTGGAATCTTTCTTCCTCCTAGGAATGAACTGATCCTGCACCTTCTGTATTATTCCTAGAAACACCTGCCATTTTTGTTCCACTGTCAACCCTGCTAGTGTATCTTTCCAGTCAACTTTGACCAGCTCCTCCCTCATGGCCCCATGAGGGAGGTCTGCCAAACAGTCATAAAACACAACAAGATACATGAACAATGAAATTAAAGTGATGAGTGGAAAGTCCAGGATCGGGGATGTGCAAAGATTGGGGGGGGGGGGGGAGGAGTCAGTCGACCCCATGACAGAAAGGGGTTGTACAGTTTGATAGCCACAGGGAAAAATGATCTCCTGTGGCATTCTGTGCTGCATCTTGGTGGAACCAGTCTGTTGCTGAAGGTGCTCCTCAGGTTGACCAATGTGTCAAGGAGTGGGTGAGCTGTATTGTCCACAGCTGTTCCTCAGTTTGGCGAGCATCCCCCTCTCCAAGACCACCTCCAATTAATCAAACTCCAGCCCCTGTACCGAGCCAGCCTTCCTGATGAGCTTATTCCCTATTGAGCCTGTTTCTATTCTGCTTTGGGGCCTTTTCTTTAAATGTCAACAGTTGTCTACCACACAGAACCCTTAAGGAATGTTGACAGTCAGGGAGGTGGAGAGAAAATATAAATAAATCCCTCTGCTCCAACTGTGTAAAGTTTGAACCAGTTAATGTGCCCTGACACTTCATAAATACAGCAGAGGCACAATTCCTAAACTGTTCACCTGTCTGACAAAAGATTGCACGGCATTATTTATTTCAGTGTTAAACAATTGAAAGTCTACTTACCATGGAGTGAAATGTGATAACGACTATTTCTAGCTTATTTAACATCACTTTGGAAATTCAACTGGGCGACTTGAAATACAAGTTGGTTTCCTGCAGAGATGGGATCGACCAAGCATAGTTCAAGTAATTATTGGACCTTTAAATGCTCCTCATTTGGGGCAGCACCATGGCGCAGCGGTAGAGTTGCTGCCTCACAGTGCTAGGGACCCGGCTTCAATCCTGACTACGGGTGCTGTGTGGATTTTCTCCGGGTGCTCCGGTTACCTCCCAAACTCCAAAGATGTGCAGGTTTGTAGGTTAATTAGCTTCTGTAAACTGTAAATTGTCCCTCTTGTGCAGGATAGTTCTAGTGTACGGGGTGATCACTAGTTGTCGTGGACTCAGTGGGCTGAAGGTTGTATCTCTTAGGACTCAGGTTTTTCAAGGCATTGTCTCTTGGCATCCGTAATGGCTTTGCAAAGGTCATAGTGAACTTGCTTGTTCAGCTCAGGATCGTTTGACTTGTATGTAGCCAGTGTCAACTTGTCAGCAGTCTGTAACTGAATCCTCAACTTGCTAACCCATAGACTGCAATCTGAAAGGATAGGCGACAAAACATACCCCACAATAATTCTCAATGCTAGTGCCCCATAAGGCTGTGTCCTCAGCCACTTACTATACCTTGTACAGACTTATGAATTTGCAGGAATCATCTGCTCTAACTCCATTTACACGTTTGCTGTCCAGCCTGAAGAAGGCTTTCAACCTGAAATGTCACCTATTCCTTTTCTCCAGAGAAGCTGCCTCACCTGCTGAGTTACTCCAGCGTTTTGTGTCTATCTGCCTGAAGTAGAACTTGTACCTCCATTTACAAGTTCACAAGTTTACAAGTTATAGGAGTAGAATTAGGCCATTCGGCCCATCGAGTCTACCCTGCCATTCAATCATGGCTGATCTCTGCCTCCTAATCCAATTTACTTCCCTGGGCTGCAAGAATAAACTACAGATAATGCACAGAATCACAGCTCTAAAGTAATTTCAATCTCAAACACCCCAAGATGGATTCTTAAAACGACTGCTCTTGCAGAAGAACTATTTCTGACGTGGAATGTGAAGCAATGGCTGGTAGCTTATTATCTGATGAATGTCTATGCATTGCTGTGATATTCATAGCGACAGCAAATGCCCTAATTACATGTAGGGAAGTGACATTTCAATTCTTTGAAAATAACCAACAGCAGCTTTGTGGAGTGTTGTACTCACGTGTCAACCTCAATTGTGTTTAGTTGCTTGAGTGAGCTTCAGTCTTCAACAGTCTGACTCACAGATGAGAGATCTGTTTATGTCAACACTTCCCCTATCCTCATTCTCCAACCTTTAAACCAACACTTGTCACATCCTATCCTGGACCTAGTCTTACTCACCACCCCATCCCCTTAGCTCCTGTCCTACATACGGAGGAATTTCTTTGGTGAGTGGGTGGCGAATCCGTGGAATTCATTGCCACAGACAGCTGTTGAGGATAAGGCAATGGATATTTTTAAGGCAGAGATTGATAGAGTCAAGAGTGTTTTAATGTCGTATGTTCCAGATAGAATAATGAAATTCTTTCTTGCATTCTTGATTAGTATGGGTGTCAGGGATTGTGGGGAGCAGGCAGGAGAATGGGATTTAGAGGGAAAGTTTAGAGGGATTTAGGATTTAGAGGGATAGGTCAGTCATGATTGAATTGCAGAGTAGATTTGATGGGCTGAATGGCTTCTTTCTGCACCTATAACTTATGAATGGAGAAACAAGGAACAGCAGATGCTGGTTAATACCCAAAAGGACACAAAGTGCTAGAGTAACTCAGAGAGTCAGGCAGCATTCCCTGGAGAACATGGATAGGTGACGTTTCAGGTTGAGACTCTTCTTCAGACAGATTGTAGGGAGAAGAAAGTTGGAAAAGGAAAGAGCCAGAACAAAGCGTGGCAGGTAATAGGTTGGCGGAGGTTAGGTGGTCTTTGAAAGGCAGATGTTACTATCAAAAACCACCCTCAATTATGTCCAGCTATCACTCCACATTTTGTCCTCCATCTCCCCTGTTCCAGCTTTCCTCTCCTCACCCAGGATCAGTCTGAAGAAGGATCTTAACCTAAACGTCAAATATCCATGTTCTCCAGAGATGCTGCCTGACCCGCTGAGTTAATCCAGCACTTTGCATCCTTTCTGGAGAAAGGATGCAAAGGATACATTATCTGGTTCACCCAAATTTTAAATTCTCATCTTTTTATTTCATGGCTCTATGTTTGTGATCATAACTGCAGCGCAAAGCATTCCCTGATAGTTCTGCATCCCCTAACATTGTCTTTACGTTACGTTAGAGATACAGCATGGAAACAGGCACTTCGGCCCACTGAATCCACGTTGACCAGCGATCACCCCGTACACTATCCTACACACTAGGGACAATTTTACAATTTTTGCAGAAGCCAATTAACCTACAAACCTGCAAGTCTTTGGGCAGAAACGGGAACACCCGGAGAAAACCCACGCGGTCACAGGGCGAACATTCAAACTCCATACAGACAGCACCTGTAGTCAGGATTGAACCCGGGTCTCTAGCGCTGTAAGGCAGCAACTCTACCACTGCACCACCATGAAACCATCCCTCTTTTCTCTGAATATGGGAATCTACGATCTAACTTCTAGAAATCATTCCGAGAAATATAGAAATCTCAGTTTCTCTTGTCTTTTCTTCTTTCTCATCCAGTAAGACCTTACACTTCCCACAGTTTTTCCCAACTGACCACAAACGTCACATATACCTTTTCTCCAGCGATGCTGCCTGACCCGCTGAGTTACTCCACTATTTTGTGTCTATCTTTGGTGTAAACCAGCATCTGCGGTTTCTTCTTACACAGTCTTCCAATCACTCCTTCTAATGGTCCTTCAATTTAGCAAATCAAATTATGATCTTTCAAACATCACCAGACATTATACCACATTAAGATGCTGCATGTTTATATCTTGTTGAACTGGACGATTGTGCATTTAAAATCATGATTAATTTAAAGGCATAGGTTCAAATACAACAGACAACAGATTTCTAAGTTCATCACTCGACAGAATTTGCCTTTAGCTCTTTTGAGCATATGGCATTACAGGCAGAATACCTGTGACACTCATTTGATTTAATTCCAGGTTAAACCACTAATCCCTATTGTGTATTTCTTGATAATATTTACATAAAATTCGTGATTTATTTTGGTACCTCCAGCAGTATTACCTTCAGAACTGTACTAATGTACAAATATGATTTCCAGGACAGCACAGATTAGATTGCATTAATGTGGTGACGTCTTCAAGCATATCTGATATTACATTGCCACGAGTATTTTGTAAACTGATTATTCAATTCAGATTATGTTTAGAATGCTTGGGACACTCAGAAGATCAGGCAGCATCTGTGGAGAGACTCAATCAGTTAACATTTCTGGTTAGGTATATTTCTGGTGGTGGGTGTATCAAAGAAGCAGCCAGAGGAGGTAGTTTAGGCAGGGACTATCCCAACATTTAAGAAACAGTTGGACAGGTACAGGTTTTGAGGGAAAAGGACCAAACGCGGGTAGGTGGGACTAGTGCAGCTGGGACATGTTGGCTGGAGTGGGCAAGATGGGCCAAAGGGCCTGTTTCCACACTGTATCACTCTAGGACTCTATGACTCTAAAACTAGCAAAAAGATAGAAATCAAATCTGTTTTAAGATGCAGAAATGATATTCAGAGGAATTTAAAAACTTCTTAAAATTGAAGCAAATAATTTTTCTTTTAAAGTGGAGAGTGCTTAGGAAATGTCTATCATAAGGTGAAGACCAAGAGAGACTTAAAAGCCAGTGTTGGTGGTGCTAGCTGAGAGAGTGTAGTTTCAAGGTATAGTGTGGAAACAGGTCCTTCGACCCACCAAGTCCGTGTCGACCAGCAATCACCCTGTGGACTAGCACTATCCTACATGCTAGAGGCACTTTAGGGACAATAGTGGAATGACTGCTGGTAGAGACAGAAGAACAAATGGTCCCAGCAGAATACTGGGGTTGGGGCAGAGTCTGCGAATGTTCTTTTAAGGCGGCACAGCGACACAGCTGTAGAGTTGCTGCCTTACTGCACCAGAGACCCAGGTTCGATCCTGACTACGGGTGCTGTCTGTACGGAGTTTATCCGTTCTCCCTGTGAATGCGTGGTTTTCTCTGGGTGCTCTAGTTTCCTCCCACATTCCAAAAACGTGCGGGTTTGTAGGTTAATTGGCTTTTTTTAACTGCCCCTTGTGTGTAGGATGTGAAACTGGAATAACATTGAACTAGTGTACAGGTGATCGTTGGTCTGTGCAGACTTGGTGGACCGAAGGCCCTGCTTCCACGCTATATCTCTGAACTAAACTAAACTAAACAAGCACGTCTTAGGAGTGTGGGAGGAAACCAGAGCACCCAGAAAAAACCCATGCAGGTCACGGGGAGAATGTATAAACTCTGTGTAGACAGCATCAATAGTTAGGATCAAACTCAGATCTCTGTTGTTGTTAGACAGCAACTCTAATGCTGCGCTACTGTGCCGCCCCTAAAGCTATTTGGTCTCAGATAGAATGTACAAACTCCGTACAGACAGCAGCTGCGGTCAGGATCAAACCCGGGTCTCTGGCGTTGTGAGGTGGCAGCTCTACCACTGCTCCACTGTGCCACCTGTGACAATAAAGTGCCATGGAACTATCTATGTAACTAAAAGTCTCATCTTGACCACTCCCTGTCTATGCTCTATATCGATTTTAGAAAAAACGCTACCATATATCGCTATGATTTTTGGCCATCTTACTCACAGTTCTCCTCCACTGAGGCAGCTCTGAGGATTTTTTCGACCGATGAAAAATAAAAAAATTATGGATGTTTAAAAAATCTTGAGATCAGCTGATTGGCCCTCTCGCCTGTCAATCACCATGATGAAGGTAATGCCCTTTCTGGGGGGGAGGGCAGGACTATAAAACCCCGGATGTCTGGACATGAGTCAGTCACTCTGGAAGATCGCGAGGGAGAGGCCACAATTGTGATTCTGCTGTGAGTCAACTGAACTGCGAGTCTACTGAACTGTGAGTCTGCAATGTACTTGCAATAAATGATTTGTTAGCCCTTAATGAAAATAAAATGAGTTGTTTGGCCTGCCCTGAGCTTGAAACTGAAATGGCAATGGAAATGAAATGAAATGAAAATGAGATGAGTTGAGTTGTTTGGCCTGCCCTGTGTTTGAAACTGAAGTGGCAATGGAAATGAAATGAAATGAAAATTAGAAGAGTTGTTTGGCCAGGCCTGTGCTTGAAACTGAAATGGCAATGGAAATGAAATGAAATGAAAATGAGATGAGTTGTTTGGCCTGCGCGGTGCTTGAAACTGAAGTGGCAATGGAAATGAAATGAAATGAAAATGAGATGAGTTGTTTGGCCTGCCCTGTGCTTGAAACTGAAATGGCAATGGAAATGGAAATGAAATGAAAATGAAATGAGTTGTTTGCCCTGCCCTGTGCTTGAAATTGAAATGGAGATGAAATGAAATGAGTTGTTTGGCCTGCCTGAAACCACTCATTTCGGCCCACAAGGCCTGTATTAGCCCAGGAAGAGCATTGTGGCCCAAAAGACCCGTGCCAGGCCAGGAATAGTCCAGAAAAAGTGCCTTTCACCGAGATTTCACACTGACTTTTTTTAAGGAGTCCCTTCAGCCCATCAGGCCTGTACCAGCCCAGGAGGAGTCCCTTCGGTCCATCAGTAAGTATTCCCCTTGCACATATTAAACCTCACCCCAGTATGTTTCTCCCTACCTTCATTGGCTCCCTGTGAGATCCAGGTCAGGATAGACTTTCCTCCTTCATTGCTGTGATCTGCAGAAATAGATAAAATATCTAAAATTGATTCTCCACCCCCTCCCCCGTCTCTCTCACGGAGTCTCTCACCTGTTTTGTGCAGAATTTCTGGCAGTTTCTGAGCTGCCAGCCCACCAGCCCTGAGTGACTGAGCTGCCAGCCCACCAGCCCTGAGTGACTGAGCTGCCAGCCCACCAGGCCTGAGTGACTGAGCTGCCAGCCCACCAGGCCTGAGTGACTGAGCTACTAGCCCACCAGGCCTGAGTGACTGAGCTGCCAGACCACCAGGCCTGAATGACTGAGCTGCCAGCCCTCCACGCCTGAATGACTGAGCTGCCAGCCCACCAGGCCTGAGTGACTGAGCTGCCAGCCCAAGAATCCATTCGGCCCACAATGTCCATACTAGCCCTCTGAAAACCAGTCCCTTCGGCCCACAACACCTACATTAGCACTCCAGAAAGCCCCCCCCCCCTCCACTGGCCACCAATATTGGAATTGGTGGAGAGGTGGAATATTGCGTTGGGGGACCAGCCCTCCCGTGTGAACATGGGACCCAACGGGTCCCACTTAGTCTTTTGTTCTTTGAAAATCACTTATCGTGGCCAAAATGCCCATATGGCACATTGAACCCTCCTTTATCTGTGTCCTCTGACTGAGACAATGGAGCAAACTTCTGAACATTGAAACAATCCTACATTTGATTCATTCATTTGTACTCTGATCAATTGTAACACTTCTGAACACAAAGGGAGTGAGTAAGTCAGTATGAATGTGCCAACCACACATTAAAAGGTCACTGCCAGAGGAACAGTCATCCTCAATTCCATCAAATGTAATAGAAAATACGTGCTGGATCCCCTGAGCCCATTTAAGCCTAAAAGGCATGCAGATGACTGTCAGATATGTTTGTTTATTTAAAATGTATAATGCATTGGAGAAATGAAAATGCCTGACAGCTCGGGGCTGCTTCTTCCACGAGTAATATATCAGTGTCCGTGTGAAGCTGGCTACAGGTAACTCGGTATTAACAAGTTAGTACCGTGTTATATCACTCGAGTAGCTCTGAGAGAGGTAGTGTGTGAACAGCAAAGTGAGTGAAGAAAAAAGCTTACTTTTGTCTTTCAAAAGGAGAATCCTAACGCAGGTCACAATTTTTTTTGTTTTTTTAGAGATACAGTGCAGCAACAGGCCCTTCGGCCTACCAAGTCCGTGCCAGACAGCGATCCGCGCACATTAACACTCTCTTACACACACTGGGGAAAATTTATATTTATACTAAAGCAATTAACCTACAAACCTGTACTTCTTTGGAGTGAGGGAGGAAACTGAAGATATCGTAGAAAACCCAAGCAGGTCACGAGTCAAGAGTCAAGAGTGTTTTATTATCATATGTCCCAGATAGAACAATGAAATTCTTACTTGCTGCAGCACAACAAAATATGTACACATAGTACACTGTAAACAATATAATTAACGAGAGAATAAAAAGTTCAGTGTGTATATATGCACACATACTCACAAGTACACACACACACATACATATATATATATATATATATATATATATATATATATATATATATACTATACTAAGTGGGACCCGTTGGGTCCCAGCTTCACATGGGAGGGCTGGACCCCAACGCAATATTCCACCTCTCCACCAATTCCAATATTGGTAGCCAGGCGGGGAGGGGAGGGGGCTTTTTGGAGCGCTAGTATGGGAGTTGTGGGCTGAAGGGATCGGTTTCCAGATGGCTAGTATGGACATTGTGGGCCGAATGGATTCTTGGGCTGGCGGCTCAATCACACAAGCCTGGTGTGCTGGCAGCTCACTCACTCACGGCTGGTAGGCTGGCAGTTGACTCACGGCTATTCTTTGAAATTCCATTTCAAGCAGGGTGCAAGGCCACCAAATTCAAGTGCAGTTTCCTACCATTTCAAGGAGGGTGCAAGGCCACCAAATTCGTGCAGTTTCATACCATTTTAAGCAGGGTGCAAGGCCACCAAACTCAAGTGCAGTTTCATACCATTTCAAGCAGGGTGCAAGGTCACCAAACACGTGCAGTTTCCTACCATTTCAAGCAGGGTGCAAGGCCACCAAACTCATGCAGTTTCATACCACTTCAAGCAGGGTGCAAGGCCACCAAACTCAAGTGCAGTTTCATACCATTTCAAGCAGGGTGCAAGGCCACCAGACTCAAGTGCAGTTTCATTCCATTTCAAGCAGGGTGCAAGGCCACCAAATTCAAGTGCAGTTTCATACCATTTCAAGCAGGGTAAAAGGCCACCAAATTCAAGTGCATTTTCCTACCATTTCAAGCAGGGTGCAAGGCCACCAAATTCAAGTGCAGTTTACTACCATTTCAAGCAGGGTGCAAGGCCACCAAATTCAACTGCAGTTTCATACCATTTCAAGCAGAGTGCAAGGCCACCAAATTCAACTGCAGTTTCATACCATTTCAAGCAGCATGCAAGTCCACCAAATTCAAGTGCAGTTTCATACCATTTCAAGTAGAGTGCAAGGCCACCAAATTCAAGTGCAGTTTCATACCATTTCAAGCAGCTTGCAAGGCCTCCAAATTCAAGTGCAGTTTCATACCATTTCAAGCAGGGTGCAATGCCACCAAATTCAAGTGCAGTTTCATATCATTTCAAGCAGGGTGCAAGGCCACCTTATTTGTTTTTTTCTATAATCAATATGCAGCACAAACAGGAAGTGGTCAAGATTAGACTTTTAATTATGTAGATTTTCAAACCACATTTTCATTTTCAAATTACATTTTCATTTTGAAACCACATTTTGATTTTCAAACCAGCGTGCAAGGCCACTAAATTCAAGTGCAGTTTCTTACCACTTCAAGCAGGGTGCAAGGCCACCAAGTTCGTTTTTTCTAAAATCAATATACAGCACAAATAGGAAGTGGTCAAGATTAGACTTTTAATTATATAGATTTTCAAACCACATTTTCGTTTTCAAACTACATTATCAAACCAACCACATTTTCAAACCAACCACAGTTTCAAACGTACCAGTTTCAATCCAACCACTTTTTTTTTCAAACTTCATTTCAAACCACATTTACATTTTCAAACCACATTTTCATTTCAAACCACATTTTCATTTTCAATATAACACATTTTCAAACCAACCATATTTTCAAACCAACCATATTTTCAAACCAACCACATTTTCAAACCAACCACATTTTCATTATCAAACCAACCCACTTTTTCATTTTCAAACCCTCCACATTTTCATTTTCAAACCCACATTTTCATTTTCAAACAAACCTCATTTTCACTTTGATACCAATCACATTTTCAAACCAACCACATTTTCAAACCAACCAAATTTTCAAACCAACTACATTTTCAAACCAACCACATTTTCAAACCAACCACATTTTCTTTTTCAAACCAACAACATTTTCATTTTCAAACCAACCACATTTTCATTTTCAAACCAACCACATTTTCATTTTCAAACTTCATTTTCAAACCACATTAAGGGCACTCACAGCTCAGTAAAACCACACTCGCAGTTTAGTAGACATGTCTTCAGTGTTCAGTGTTCAGTGTTATTCACAGCTCATACTGAGAGTCATGACCTCTCGCTCCCCCATCTTGCATAGGCTGAGGCATGTCCACACTTCCGGGTTTTATAGTCCCTTCCCTTCACACCAGAAGGGGCGTGGCATTCATGGCATGATTGACAGGAGAGCGAATCTCAACATTTTTAAAACATTAATAAGTCTTCTTATTTTTCATCAATGGGAAAAATCCTCTTGCCCTGACAGCTGGAGGGGGACTCTGAGTAAGATGGCCAAAAATCACAACCTTAAGTTTTTTTCTAAAATCAATATACAGTGCAAACAGGAAGTAGTCAAATTTAAACTTTTAATTATATATTTATATATATAATTTCCCCTGAAAATGGGGATTAATAAAGTATTTATTATTATTATTATTATTTATGGAAGAACCGTTCAGAAGTCTGATGACGGAGGGGAAGAAGCAGCTCCTGAGTCTGGTGGTATGTGCTTTCAAGCTTTTGTACACCTTGACCCACAGGAGTGGAGTGAAGGAATAATCAGGGGTGGGAAAAGGTCCTTGATTATCTTGACTGCTTTCTCATGGCAGTGCGAAGTGTAGATGGAAGCAATGGTAAGTCTGGTCTATCAATCAAGATGTAATGCAACACAGTGTGCATTCTACAGTTCATCTGTAGAAGTTGGTAAGAATCTTCAGACTTTACTTTAGAGATACAGCATGGAAACAGGCCCTTTGGTCCACCAAGTCCGCGCAGACCAGCAAGCACCCCGCACACTAACACTATCCTACACACCAGGGGCAATTTACAATTTTACAGAAGCCAATTAACCCACATCTTTGGAATGTGGGAAGAAACTGGAGCACCCATGCGGTCAGAGGGAGAACGTAGCAACTCTGTACCTACAGCACCCGTTGTCACGATCGAACCTCAGTATCCTGATGGAGATGTTAGTGTGCTTTTGGGCTGTAGCCTCATTATGGCTGGTCCAGGACTGTTTTTTGGCAATATTTACACGTAGGAACCTGCAGCTAGCTCTCAACCATTTCCACTTACGCACCATTGATGGTGATTGGGGCATGTACACCTCCAGGCATCCTGAAGTTGATAACCATCTCCTTTGTCTTGCTGAAATTGAGGGAGAGGTCATCCTGATACCACATTAGCAGAGTCTCTGTCTCCTTCCTGCTTAAGATCTGGCTCACCACAGTGGTGTCATCTGCAAACTTGTAGATGGAGTTAGAGCCGAATATGGCCGAATAGTCGTTAGTGTATAGGGAGTATAGCAAGACACTGAAAACAAATCCTTACAGGGCACCGGTGATGAGAATTATTGTGGAGGACGTGTTGTCGTATCCTTAAAGAGTGAATTGGATAGATTTTCAAAGAGGAAAATTAAAGCTAGGTTAAGAACATGAAAATTGGATTGACTGTATTTTGCAATCTATAATTCCTTTAATATTCCATTATTAAGAATCTATACTCAAAAAACATTTTCTCTCAGAGCAAACTTACCTAGAGTATATCGCTGGGTCAATGTTTATTTTAGTTTTAGAGATACAGTGTGGAAACAGGCCCTTCAGCCCAACAAGTCCACGATGACCATTCATCACCCATGCACTAGTTCTATCCTACATACTAGGGACAATTCACAGAAGCCAATTAACTTGCAAATCTACATGTCTTTGGAGTATGGGTGGTAACCGGAATACCTGGAAAAATCCCCATGCGGTCACAGGGAGAACGTACAAGCTCCGTACAGACAGCACCCGTGGTCAGGATCAAACCCAGTTCTCTGGCACTGTACGGCAACAGCTCTACTGCTGTGCCACTGCTGCTCTTTGTTGTAATTCTAGCTGCGGGACATGTTCAATGAGATTAGATGCTGATGATATGGTTGTAAGAAAATAGTAATTTCCCTCCACCCCAAAACCTCTTTCTTTTAGAAGAAGGGTTCCAACCCGAAATGTCACCTATTCCTTTTCTCCAGAGACGCTACCTGTCCCATTGTGTTACTCCAGCATTTTGCATCTATCAGAGTTATTCGACTGTTTAAAAGGCATAGGGTTGAGGAAATATATAGAGGCCTGACTGGAAAGGATAGCATTTGTTTTCCCTGAAGGATATCAGTTATCACTTGAGATCATATGACAATCTGATTGCTTTAATGGCACTAGCTTTTTTTATTTATCCCATATTTATTTAATTGTGTGAATTTAAATTCTGATTAATCTGTCATTGGGAACTCATGTATTTGAAGTGAATTTCCTGGCCTGTGCATATTATTTCATTCTTTCTGTTTTTGACTGAACCCTGACATCCTTAAAGCCCTGTCTCACTGTGCGAGTTGACCCACGAGTGACCCAGAGTGAAAGACTCGTGGTTGCGTACGAGACTCCAAGTTTATGAACAAGAGTTTAACCGAGTTCCCACGGGTATGACTCAAGTTTGCCGTTAACTGTCATTTCTGCGATGTTCCAAGTTCGTCTCCCGAGTTAACAAGTTCCTTTCCCGAGTTACTCTTGAGCCAACCTTCAATGAAGGTCTGTTTTAATAAGCAACATCTCCATCCTGCGGCTTTGAAGGCCGCATCTATTGATGTGACCTACAAAGGGAAAATGTGCACCGTCCCGTGCCAGAGCAGTTATACTGATGATTTGTTTGAAACACGCATCACGTAGTTAGAAGACCAGCAGGCGGAGGTTTGCTATATTTTAATTGAATTTACTGCCAGATCTACACATTGCGGGGAGAATGGAGATGAAATCTTTGAATGTGGATGGATGCGCACATCAGATTGTTGGGAGACGGAGCTCAGGGTTCGCCTCCTGAGCTGCTTTGGTGCCCAGGCGTGTTGAGGTGGAGGGAGGTTGGGGGGGGGGTCAGGTTAAACTCACCCATTTGACAGAGGAAGAGGATTACGAGGATCCAGCGAGACTCGGACTGCATGGAGAGCCGAGACTGCCCCGCTGGTGGCCAGCTTCCCCCTGTCCACCGTCGCCGCTCCCAGCCGGCCGGCAGGAGCTGTGCATGGAGCCCGCCACCGGAGTCGTGTCTGACTGCCTGGGCAGCCTGAGGGAGGCAGATGCACCCTGCCCGGGGAGAGGCCGCAGAGAGACTGCAGGGGGAGTACCTCACTCTCACTGTGATAGGGAGAGACAGAGGCGCACACACACACACACAGTGTGGAGTTCCTCTGACTGACTGACTGTGTGTGGGTGTGGGGGGTGGGACAGTGGGAGAGAGAGACACACACACACAGGCAGCATGGAGTACCTTTAACTGTGTGTGTGGGAGAGAGACAGAGGCAGACACACACACACAACGGGCAGTGTGTACCTCAGTCTGTGTGTGTGTGTGTAGGGGAGAGAGAGACACAGAGACGGTGTGGAACTCTGACTGTGTATGAAGGAGAGAGGGGGAGAGAGACAGAGAGAGAGAGGCACAGAGGCAGTGTGGTGTACTTCGGCGTGACTGTGGGGGGGAGAGAAAGAGCGCACAGGACCTCGGTCTATCTGTGTGTGTGGGAGGGAAGAGAGACTAAGCAGAATACATCGGTCTTATTGTGTGTGGGGGGAGAAAGAGAGAGGTGGGGGGGAGAAAGAGAGAGGTGGGGGGGGAAGAGAGAAATGGGGGAGACGTATATACACACACAAAGCAGAGTTTTACTGTGTATGTGGGAGACACAGATGGACTTACACAGATGGACTTACCTTGGTCTTACTGTGTGTGGGAGTGGGAGAAAGAGACGTACACTCACAGAGGCAGAGTCTCTCAGCCTGTGTGAGAGGGAGGGAGAGAGACACACACACACACACAAGGTGGATGTTAAATCTCACCTGCCTGTTTCAGTGACAGGCACCTGCCGCTAGTGAATGAAGACACCCCCATCTGTCTCCCCCTCCTCCCCCTCCACTCTCCACCCTCTCTCCTCCACCCCCCCCTCCCCCTCCTCCAACCCTCCACTCCCCCCTAATTTGGAAATCTCATCCCATCACCCATTCCTTCTCTCCAGAGATGCTGCCTGCCCGCTGAGTTAAAGAGTTCACACGGTAGACTCACGAGTCACTAAGGTAAACGCACGGGCCACTACGTTCTTACAACGTGTTTAAATGTTTCAAATTTTAACCTCAAGAGTACATTTTACTCGTGGAAAAGTTTAAACATGTTTGAATTTTTCCAAGAGTTAACAAGTGTCACGGGTACCTGCCGTTAGCGCCAAGAGTCGCTAAGTTGCGTCCACGAGTTCCGACGTTCCCGCTACGTTAATCGTACGTGATTACCACGAGTTAAATTTGTTTTTAGCTCGGGGTACCTCGTGGGTCAGCTCGCACAGTGAGACAGGGGTTTTACTAATCAAGAATCTGTCTATCTCCACCTTAAAAATACCAATTGACTTGGCCTCCGCAGCCATCTGTGCCAATGAATTCCATAGATTCACCACCATCTGAATAAAGAAATTCCTCCTAACTCCTTTCTAAAACTCCATCCGTTTATTCTGAGGCCATGGCCTCTGGTCCTAGAGTCTGCCACTAGCGGAAACATCCTCTCCGCATCCATACTATCCCGGCCTTTCACTGTCCTTCTAAACTCCAATGTGTACAGGTCCAGTGCCATCAAACATTCATCATACGTTAACCCAATCATCTCCAGAATCACTTTAAAAAGGGAACTGGATAGATATTTGAAGGCAATCATGTTGCATATCTTTAGAGAACAAGCAAAGGAGTGGGACTTCTGGAATTAAAAGAGCAGACCTAAAATAGATAATTTTTCAGGGTCCTGTCATTGTTGGAAAGACTTGTACTTATCAGCTGTCTGCAATTGCCCTTGAAGAGTTTTAGTTTAGTTTAGTTTAGTTTAGAGATACAACATGGAAACAGGCCCTTCCACCCACCGACTCTGTGCCGACCAGCGATCACCACACACCAACACTATCCTGCACACTAAGGCCAATTTGCAATTTTACTGAAGCCAATCAACATACAATCCTTTGGAGTGTGGGAAGAAACTGGAGCATCCAGAGAAAACCCACACAGGTCACGGGGAGAACGTAAAAACTCTGTACAAACTCCACCCATAGTCAGGATCGAACCGGGTTCTCAGGCGCTGTAAGGCAGCAACTCTATCACTGCACTAGCATGCTGCCCTGTGATGGTGAGCTGTCTTGTTCAACC
Organism: Malacoraja senta; assembly: GCA_038087875.1. Taxonomy (NCBI): domain Eukaryota; kingdom Metazoa; phylum Chordata; class Chondrichthyes; order Rajiformes; family Rajidae; genus Malacoraja; species Malacoraja senta. The sequence goes on along the minus strand of CM075979.1, from coordinate 65,999,009 downwards.
ACTGCGGTCCTTTTTCTGAATGTACTCCCTCACTCATTGCTGTTTGAGAAAGAATTTGAGGAGCAAGACTCAGTGACAATGAAGGAATGGTGACATATTTCACAGTCACATATTTACAGCATGGAAACAGGCCGTTCAACCTGTCCATGCTGATCAAGATGCCTCATCCAAGCTAGTCTCTCCTGCATGAGTCTATAAAGACGGAAAAAAGTGGACCAGAGGAGTTGCGAATGACACCAGCATTAGTGGCTTTTGCAACATTACTGCGATATTTTGTGACTGAAATTGTTGAGCTTAGCGTAGAGGCTAGTGTGTCATGAAGTGCCTGATGGAAGATAAGATTCACATCCTCCAATGTCTATAGGGGTTCATTAGAACATTGTAGATGATCAAGGCCAAGAGATCAGAGTATGAGTAAGATGGGGATATAAAATAATAAGTGCAGCGGAATCAGCTGTATGCACTGAGCTCTGCTTCCCAGACCTTAAAGAACCAAAGATCTGCAGATGCTGGTTTGCCAAAAAAGATGCAAAGTGCTGGAATAACCCAGTAGGTCAAGCACCGTCTCTGGAGAACATGGATAGGTGACGTTTCGTGTTGGGACCTTTGTTTAGTTTGTCTGCGTCGAACACGATCACCCGTACACAAGTTCTATCTTACACACTAGGGACAATTTACAGAAGCCAATTAACCTACAAACCTGCACGTCTGTGTTGTAAGTGGAAGGAAACCAGAGCACCCAGAGGAAAAGGGAAAATTTACGGTGGCCAATGAACCTACCAATCCGCACATCCATTGAGTCTATGCCAGTTCACAGGGCAATTCTACTCCCCAATAATTCTACCTGTAGCTGATTCTCCCCACATTTTCATCAACTGCCCCGAAGATTCTAGCATCCACTTCCCAATCTGCATGTCTTTAGAGGGCAGGGGGAAACCGGAGATCTGAGGGGCAAATCTTTCAAACAGAGGATGGTGGCTATATGGAATGAGCAGACAGAGGAAGTAGTTGAGGCAGATCCAACATTTGCGACATTTAAAAAGCATTTGGACATGTATTTAGAGAGGAACGGCAGAGCTGAGTTTCCTCAGTCACGTGCACCGAGATACAGTGAAAAGCTTTCTGTTGCGTGCTATCCAGTCAGTGAAAAGACTCTACATGATTGCAATAAAGCCGTTCACAGGGTTCAGGTACAGGCTAAAGGGTATAACGTTTAGTGCAAGATAAAGTCCAATTAAAGTCCGATTGAAGATAGTTCAAAGGTCTCCAATGAGGTAGATGGGTCAGGACCGCTCTATAGAGGATGGTTCAGTTGCCTGAAAATAGATGGGAAGAAACTGTCCCTGAATCTGGATGTATGCATTTTCAAACTTCTGTACCATTAGTATCCTAATTAATTTTTGTTCTATTGCCACTGTGACTACACATATTTAATTCAATGTAAGTGCTTTGGACATCCTGAGGTTGCGAAAAGGGTTGTAAAAATAACAGGTTTCTTTTTATGACTCTCTTTCTCTTCATTTTATTTTGTTTATAATTTGTAATTGAGGAATAAGCCATTATGCAACAATGTGCAGGATCTCTTCAGGGTCCCGGCCAGAAAAGTCACCTATCCATGTTCTCCAGAAATGCTGCCTGACCCGCTGAGTTTCTCCAGCACATTGTGTCTTTCTTTGTAAAGCAGCATCTGCAGTTTCTTATTTTTCTCTTTATAAATGTTTGTCTTAACATCCCTCATTTACATCTCCACTCTTCTTAATATCTCCTGTTGTTTTCATATCTCTCTTTTCTCTGATAATTTTCTCTGTCGTGTTTATATCTATAACGTCTCAAAGACTTGACATTCAATGCCTTCACCATCCAAGTGCCCCTGGTGAGCCACCATCAGCCAGACCGCGATGGTACAGTGGCACAGCTGGTAAAGCCACTGCCTCACAACACCAGAGTCCTGGGTTCGATCCAGACAACAGGTGCTATGTGTGTAGAGCTTGCACGTTCTCCCTGTGACCGCATGGGTTTCCTTCTGGTGTTCTGGTTTCTATCCACATACCAAAGACGTGCGGGTTTGTAGGTTAATTGGCCTCTGTAAAATTGTCCCGAGCGTGTAGGGGGTGGATGAGAAAGTGAGGATAACATAGAATAAGATTATGGGGAGAAGGCAGAAAATGGGATTAGGAGGCAGAGATCAGTCATGATTGAATGGCGGAGTAGACTCGATGGGCCGAATGGCCTAATTCTACCTCTATAACGTGAACTTGTGAACTAGTGTGAGCGGGTGATTGAATGTCGGCGTGGTCTTGGTGGGCCGCAGGGGCCTGTTTCCATGCTGTATCTCTAAACTAAACTAAACTCTTAAGTTCTCTATCTCCTTCTATCCTTCCTATACTATATAGTCTCATCATTAACGAGATCAGCCACTTAACTGCTGTCACTTCAGGAGCAGGACAGAGGTTGAGCATGCTGCAGGAGTCTTTAGACTTTAGACTTTATACATACTGCGCAAAACAGGCCCTTTGGCCGAACGTGTCCATGCCGAACAGCGATCACCCCACACACTAGCACTCTCCTACACACCAGGGACAATTTACAATTTACAGGAGCCAATTAACCTTAACAAATCTGTGTGTCTTCGAAATGTGGGAGAAAAACGGAGCACCCGGAGAAAACCCACGTGTTCACAGGGAGAAAGTACAAACTCCGTACACACAGCACCCAAAGTCAGGATGGAACACCCCGGGTGACTG
>CM075979.1:65399317-65996065 GCA_038087875.1 Malacoraja senta | reverse complement strand
GTCCCCATGCAGTGGGTGACTAATCTTTTGACACTGCAATGCTTTTCCAACTTCTGCAAGGCACAAATAAGGTGTGTGATACAATTCCCTCCATTTGCTTTGATGAGTGCAGTTTCATTAACTCTTGACAAGCTTGCAATGATCTGGGGCAAAACAGCCTGTTTGAACCGCAGCCCATCCAATAGCCTTGGCTTTTCCTCTCTCTACCACTGGCATACAATGGCATCAATGTGAACTACTATACAAAATGCACTGTAGTTACTCTTCCAAGTTACTCCAACAGCAGCAGACAAATCCTTGACCCACACCACACAGCAGGCCAAAAGCAGCTGGAAACACCACCACTTACAAGTTCCCCAAGTCCTACACCATCTTCCAGGACACAATGGAGATTGGGCGAGGAGAGGGACGTCGGTCCGCAGGCCGAACCGGTCGAGGGCGACAGGGGAGCCCCTGGAAACATCCTGGGGCTTACGTGGGCTTACCTGTCTCGGGTATCCATCTTTGTTGGGCTTACCTGTCTCAGGTATCCAGCCCTTCAAGGATGTGGACCGAATTTGTGCTTTAGACTTTTTCTTTTGTAAATGGTGCCAAAATACGGCGACTTGTGCATGAGCTATGCAAAAAGAATTTCACTTTGCAGTGCGTACATGACAATAAAGATCCAGTGAATCATCTTGAGTTGGAAATATTTTGCCATTCCTTTTGCTGGCTCGATATCCTGTAACTCCCAAGCTAAACCACACCATAAGTGCACCTTCACCAGAAGAACTACAGAGGTCCATGGAGAGAGTTTACCTTCAACTTCTCAAGGGCAAATAAGGATGGACAATAAATAGTGGCATTGCCAGTGATACTCAGATCTGAAAAATGAATATTAACAAATATATAATTTGGCAAACAATAAACCGTGGGAATTTTCATTTTCAACAGGCTCAAGAACAAAAGATTTTAATTTTAAATTATGACAAGTTAACTTCACGGGTTGCAAGCAATATATCAAAGAAACCATAACAGAATTGTTTTCTCTGAAAGATATACATGCAATAGTCATTTTACAATTGATTTTTGCTGCAGTGATCTGTTTTCAGTGTGATTAATGCAAAGAAATGTGTGAACAGTCTTTGTAAGTAAAGGCTGATATTAATCAGGAAAATTAGTATATTTAAATCAATATCAAAGCTGCTGTGATATGGTAACACTACTTCATAATATATGTCACTCTGCAAGAACTGATATCTTTCACTGGAATCTAAAATTAAAATAATTTCCACAGCTCTAGTGGAAATATATTTAAGTGGGTGGTTATTTGTGATTCCGTAGCAATGTACAGTAGTTTAACGACACTGACATTTTCTCATTGACTAAGGCAACTTAAGGCAACAAAGATGGATACCGAGGAACATGAAGTGTTATATCTTTTTGTACACTTACAAAATATGAGGGGTGGCTCGGTGGCAGTAGAGTTGCTGCCTTTCAGCACCAGAGACCCGGGTTCGATCATGACTACTGGTGCTATCCTGACTACGGGTGCTATCTGTACGGAGTTTGCGCATTCTCCCCGTGGCCGCGTGGGTTTTACCCGTGTGCTCCGGTTTCCTCCCACACTCGAAAGACGTACAGGTTTGTAGGTTGATTGGAAATTGTCCCTAGTCTGTAGGACAGTGTTAGTGTACAGCGATCGCTGGTCAGTACGGACTCGGTGGGCTAAAGGGCCTGTTTCCGCACATTATCTCTAAATTATAAACTAAATGAGAATTTTGCATGATCAGTACACAATTTATAGATAGTTGATGCCAAAGGTGCTATTTATTCAGAATTATTCTTGTAACTTTTTATCCCCATGCTAAAATAAATAAAAAGGAAAGAGAAATAGTCATTTGAATTTATTTTTTGCAGGGATACATTTTACAGGCTGATCGATATTAAGTGCATTCGAGATTGTTTACCATCTATGATTCAATATTCTGCATTTGATGGTTGAACAGTGGTTAGCCAATTCCATCATGTATTGTTATACCTCTAATGAAGGAAATGAGGCAATCAATTGCTTGTGACTGTGGTTTTCCAGCACCAACAATTGGAGCACATCTCCTCCAAAGTGTCTCTTGTTCTTTTTTGCATGGGATTGCGTGTGGACGGCACGGTGGCGCAGGGATAGAGTTGCTGCCTTACAGCGTCAGAGACTCGGTTTTGATCCTGACTATAGGTGCTGTCTGTACTGAGTTTGTATGTTCTTCCTGTGACCGCGTGGTTTTTCTCCGGATGCTCCAGTTTCCTCCCAGGCTCCAAAGACATGCAGGTTTGTAGGTTAATTACCTTTGGTAAGCTGTAAAATTCCCCCTAGTAGTTAGGAGAGTGTTAAGGCCCTGTCCCACTTACGTGTCCTTGGCACGCAAATTACGTGACCTCGTCGTCGCGTTGAGACGCACGGGCATTGTGTGGTTGCGTGGGGCCGGTCCCACTGAGAAGCGCGGAGGGGTATGGAGTTGTGTGTGGTATCGCGCGGCGCTCCGAAATTTTGTAGCGAACTAAATCTACGCGCGCCACCGGCCTGTCGCGTAACTGATGGCCAAAGTGGGACAGGCCCAAGACCCTGGCGCGACGCAACGTCTCACCTCCAACAGCAGCAGAAACAGGCAAACGATCGCCGAACTCGGCCTGGGGCTCACGGCTGTTGCGGTCCGGATCTGCCCCCACTTCTACTCCCAGAGCAGGGCCAAGAAAATTGAAGATAGACACAAAATGCTGAAGTAACTCAGCGGGACCGGCAGCATCTCTGGAGAGAAGGAATGGATGACGTTTCGAGTCAAGACCCTTCTTTCAGACTGATGAAGGGTCTCGACCCGAAACATCACCCATTGCCGAGATGCTGCCAGTCCCGCTGAGTTACTCCTGCATTTTGTGTCCATCTTCAAATGACGTCACGCACTCCAGACGGCTGTGCGGGCGCATGAAGTCGCGCGGAACCGTCGCGCCTCAACGCGACCACAAGGTCGCGTAATTAGCGTGCCAAGGACACATAAGTGGGATAGGGGCTTTAGTGTATGGCATGATCGCTGGTTGGCGTGGACTCGGTGGGCCGAAGGACCTGTTTCTGCGCTGTATCTCTCAGGTCTAAAATCTAAATGATATCCACCAGCTCAATTGTAATGCAAGTTGCCAGTCCTCAGAATGTTAATTTAAATAAGTTTCTATATCTTATGAGTATTAAGAGATCAATGTTGGAGCAAAAGGATAAGTCAGTCTGCAAGCCTATTGTTATCATTGATTCGAATTGTCTTAATTTAGTCTGAACAATGAGTCAAGTCAAGCCAATCTTATGCAGGTGTAATGGAAATCTTACTTGCAGCAACTTAAAAGACAATTAGTCTCAAACAGCACTCACAACGATATATAAATTATCCAGGACAGTGAAAAGAAAAAGACAGCAAACCAAGACATTAGTTCAAAAATGGAATGAGTATACCAGGCAGTGAAACTGCAGGAGGTGGTCCATAGCGTTCCATTGCTGAGGTAGGATTTGGGATGTGCAGGTTCAGTTTAAGAACCTGATGGTTGTAGAAAAGTAGCTGTCAGCACGGAGCTTGCACGTTGTCCCCATGACCTCATGGGATTTCACCGGAGGCTTCACCGGTTTGGCACATTCCAAAGACGTGAAGGTTTGAGAATTAATTGGCTTTGGTAAAAATTGTAAAATGCCCCTAGTGTGTAGGATAGAAATAGTGTACTGGCGATCAATGGTCGGCATGGACTCGGTGGGCCAAAGGGCCTGTTTATACGCTGTATCACTAAACTAATCTAAACTTAAATGAATTAAACCAAACTAAACCACACACCATTTCCCAGTTCCACAAATGTACATGGTACTAACACCATCATCAAGTATGCAGATGATACAACGGTGATAGGCCTCATCAGCGACAATGATGAGTCGGCCTATAGGGAGGAGGTCCCGCTCCTAGCAGCATGGTGCGCTGACAACAAACTGGCCCTTAACTCCAAGAAGACCAAGGAGCTCATTGTGGACTACAGAAGGTCTAGGGGCTGCACGCACACCCCCATCCATATTAACGGGACGGAGGTGGAGCGTGTTTCCAGCTTCAGGTTTCTGGGGGTCAACATCTCTGATGACCTCTCTTGGACCCACAATACCTCAACACTGGTCAAGAAGGCTCACCAGCGTCTCTTCTTCCTGAGGAGACTAAAGAAGGTCCATCTGTCTCCTCAGATTCTGGTGAACTTCTACCGCTGCACCATCGAGAGCATCCTTACTAACTGTATCACAGTATGGTATGGCAACTGCTCTGTCTCCGACCGGAAAGCACTGCAGAGGGTGGTGAAAACTGCCCAACGCATCACTGGTTCCTCACTCCCCTCCTTTGAGTCTGTCCAGAGCAAGTGATGTCTGCGAAGGGCGCGCAGCATCGTCAAGGACTGCTCTCACCCCAACCACAGACTGTTTAGCCTCCTCCCATCCGGGAGGCCCTATAGGTCTCTCCGTTGCCGGACCAGCAGGTTCAGGAACAGCTTCTTCCCTGCGGCTGTTACACTACTTAACTCTGCACCTTGTTGATTGCCAGTCACCCCCCCCCCCCGGTCACTCCTTCCCCCAGAAATATTGCACTACTGCTACTGTATGTACATATATATATATATATATATATATATTACTGTTCCATTATTCTGTGTTCGCTCTTCTGGGTGAGATACTAACTGCATTTCGTTGTCTCTGTACTTGTACACTGCACAATGACAATAAAGTTTGAATCTGAATCTGAATCAAAGTAACTCTATCCTCCCCACCTCCTCCCAACCGCACCCTCCCCACACAACCCATCCCATCATGAAAACTTAGATCCATGATCTTTCATCTTTGGCATCGAAAATTCCTTAATTATAAAAATACAAGTCATTCTAACAATGTCCTTCTCCTATTGGAGGAATAATTTAACACCTGACGTGTGTGTTAGATGGGGCATGTTACTGGACAAGGAAATTCATTCTGATTAATGATCTGGAGACATAAGTTGGAATCCTGTCATCATTAGAACATAGACCAATACTGCACAAGAACGGCCTTTCAGCCCACAATGTCTGTGCTGAACATGATGCCTAGTTAAACTGATCTCATCTGCCTGTGTATAATCCATACCCCTCTATTCTCTGCACTTCTGTGTGCCTATCTAAAAGCCTCTTAAACACCACTGTCGTATCTGCCTCCACCACCACCCCTGGCAGTGCCTTCCAGGCCCCCACCACCCCACCATTCTCTGTGTAAAAAACCTGCCCTGCACATCTCCATTAAACTTTTCCCCACGCACCTCATACAGGTAGCTATGCCCTCTAGTGTTGGATTTTTCCACACTGGGAAGAAGGTTCTGACTGTCTACCCTATCTATGTCCCTATAATTTTATATACTTCTATCAAGTCTCCCCTCAACCTCCGGCGTTCCAGAGAAAACAATCCAAGTCTATCCAACTTCTCCCTGCGTTTGAAATCCATTACTCCAGGCTGCATTCTGGTAAACCTCCGCTGCACCCTCTGCAAAGCCTTCTCTTCATTCTTGCAGTGGGGTGACCAGAACTGCACGCAATACTCCAAATAAATACATCCAAATACTCCAACTTAGCTGGGGAGTTTAAATTTAGTTGTGTTTCTAATGTTGTTTTCTTTAAGTGCATTTAGAATTTAGATGGAGCTACCAGTAAAGTGACCATGAAACTGCAACAGATACTAAAGACAAAATGGTTCAGTATTCTCCTTTAAGGCTTGATCTATATACAACGCAAGATTCATCCCAATGGTTGACTTCTAATTGTCCTCCAACGTAGCCAAGCTGCTCAAATCAAGACCAATTTGGGTTGGGCATTAAGTGCTGCCTGACTTTACCAACAATGTTCAGACATCCTGTGAATGAATAAAAATAAAGTAGCCTCTTTTTGTCTACACATGAAGAATATTCGCCCTACATCTCTGTAAGCAGATGTCCATGTGGAGAATTCTAAACCTGGGCTTGTTTGCAGCCTTCTGTTAATTTGATTTATTGTGTATTGCCTCCACATGGATTTATTTTGTTTCCAAAGCTAGAGGCCACTATAAATAAATAAAAATGCCTTCACTCAACAGCCACACTTTCCACATTAAACAACTATTGTACGAAAGTCCTTCAGAGATTTACGCTAATTCTGTAAAATTATGGTTTGCAATAGAAGTCTTTCCATTTTCCAAAACAGTTTTGTACATAATCAATTATACATACTTGAATATTATCAATTATCAGTTCAAATAGAGGAACATTTATTGCATGCCCGTGGTTTCATACAGAAACAGAGGCAGAGTCTGTTCTCAAGCCGTGTGCTGGCCCCATGCTAATTATTTTCTGATACAGAAGGAAGAATATTTGAGAGTTCCCTTGGGAATGGATTAGTATTGCCACTTTCACTATACCTGTTCCCATGTCCACCCGCAGAATTCAGTGTAATGTGAGGAGATTCCGATGAAGGAAAAGCGCAAAGTACAAAATTTATCGACTAACTGAGCTCAGCTGCTTTCTACTTTTATATTTGGCCGAAAGCAGGAACACGGGAACAGGAGAAGGCCATTCATTCTCTCGAGACTGTTCAGTCATTCAATCAGATTGTGGCTGATCTATATCTCGAGTCTTATCGAGCTGCCTAAAGCCCTTATCCTTCCATTTCATTCTATCAGCCCGACTATCAAAAAATCAATCCATCACAATGTTGAAATATTCAATTTACCCCAAGCCTTTTTGGGGGTGGAGAATCTGAGATTTTCATCACACTTTGTATGAAGAAACCAGCATCCACCAAAAACTTTGAATCCTAATTGTAAAGTTATATCCTCTTATTCTCAACTTTCCAAGTAATTTTGCTTTGTGCACCCATTCAACACACTTAATCACCTTATCCCAATTACATTTCCTCTTGACTTTCCATCCTCTAAACACAATCTATAAAACTAATCTTCCTAAAAAGGCCAGTCTTGTGTTAGTTAATATAATTTCCATTATCATTAATGCAGAATTAAGTGTAAAAGAGACAGCTTAATAAGGATATAACAACACAAAATGCTAGAGTGACTCAGCTGGACTGGCAGCATCTCTGGATAGAAGGAATGGGTGATGTTTCGGGTCGAGACCCTTCTTCAGACTAACTCAGGGGAGAGGGAGTTACAGAGATAAGGAATTGTAAGAGATCAAAAGAGATGCAGATCAAGGAAAATGTAGAATAAACCATTGTCAGCTGGGAGAAGTGACCACAAAGCAAACAGGCATACAATGTAATCAGAAGGACAGTCAGACTGGGAGATGGAGAGAGGTGGAAAGTTAGAGAAGTCAATATTCATGCTGCTAGGGTGTATGCTGCCCAAGCGAAATATGAGGTACTGTTCCTCCAATTTGCACTGGGCCTCACTCTCACAATGGGGGAGGTCCAGGAAAGAAAGGTCAGTGTGGGTAACACAAACTGCTGGAGTAACTCAGCGGGACAGGCAGCATCTCTGGAGAGAAGGAATGGGTGACGTTTCGGGTCGAGACCCTTCTTCAGACTGAGGGTCAGTGTGGGAATGGGAGGGGAAGTTAAAGTGTTTAGCAACTGGGATATCAGTTAGGTTTAGGTGAACTGAGCAGAGGTGTTCAACAGAACGATCGCCGAGTCTGTACTTGGTCTTGCCGATATATAGTCCACAGCTGCAACAGCAGATACAGTAGATGAGGTTGGCGGAGGTGCAAGTGAACCTCTGCCTCACCTGAAAAGACTGTTGGCGTCCTTGGAAGGAGTCGAGCGGGGAGGTATAGGGACAGGTGTTGCATCTCTTGTGGTTGCAGGGGAAAGTACCTGGGGAGGGGTTCGTTTGGGTCTGAAAGCTGCAGGGTGAACGGTCTCTGCAGAAAGCGGAAAGGGGTGGAGATGGGAAGATGTGGTTAGTGATGGGATCCCGTTGGAGGTGGCGAAAATGTCGGAGGATTATGTGCTGTATGCGACGGCTGGTGGGGTGGAAGGTGAGGACAATGGGGACTCTGTCCCTGTTTCAACTAGGGGGAGGGGGAGCAAGAGTGGAACTGCGGGATATCTACGAGGCCCTAGTGAGGGCTTCAACAACATTGTACCTCTTTTCGTGTAGGAAAGAACTGCAGATGCTGGTTGAAACCGAAGATATGCATAAAAAGCTGGAGTAACTCAGTGGGTCAGGCAGCATCTCTGGAGAAAACGAATAGGTGATGTTTTGAGTCAAGTCTGAAGAAGGGTCTTGACACGAAATGTCACCTATTCCTTTCTGCAGAGATGCTGCCTGACCCGCTGAGATGTACCTCTTTTTGACAGTGAGGAAGAATAGTAAGATTAAATGAGAACTTACCAGTTTGAAGTTTGATCTTTATTTTATGAGGAGTTACGTTGGTGATTACGTGAAGAACCCCGTCAGGGCGCATGCGCGTCAATCTTCAAAACAGCGGTATGAAATCACAGACAAAACCATAATTGAAGTAACATATTAAGATGATCAACATGAGAACTACCATTATGACCTTTTTTCTATGAGAGAGGGTTGGGCGTGGCGGGCACGTAATCACCAACGTAACTCCTCATAAAATAAAGATCAAACTTCAAACTGGTAAGTTCTCGTTTAATCTTACTATTTTACTTCGGAGTCACGTGAGTGACTACGTGAAGATTTTAAAGCTCCGTGATTTTTATGCCGCAGATCAAAATCCCGGCTTCTCACTGCATCGATTGACTGAGTATCATCAATAATGCTGTAAACATGACATTGCATATCATGCAAAAACAAAACAGTTTTATTTTTGGTCATAAAACAACCAATAAACCCTCTTAATGTAGGGCAACAAACGAAACAGAATGAAACAGTATTGAAAACAGACTTTAAACAATAGCAACAGCACTCAATATTGAGTTAGCAAACAGCCCTCCATCGGCAATCGGCCGATGGTAGTATTGCTGAAACACAAGTTCATTTTTCCAACCTGCGGCTTTTAATATATGGTCGAATGGAACGTCCATCGCCCTGGCCGCGGATGTTGCTACTGCGCTAGTGGAATGAGATGTAAACACATAAATGTTAATTCCTGCCTGAACCAACTCTTGCTTTAACCACCTTGAGATAGTCTGAACTGCCACTCTTTTATGTTGGCTTTTTGTAACTGACAAATAATCCTGTTTCTTCTTATCTTAAAGCCCTTGTGGCTTCAATGTAATGTAACAAATGTGTCCTTACACATAAACATGGAGCTGTAGGATATGCTGAGAACACAATCTTAAAACCTGTCACACCTGGCCTGCTTTGTTTGAGCAGGTCAGAAATATAAAACAGAACATTCTCTGTATTCACTTCCATTCTCTCGAACTGAAGTTTTTTGGAAAGTCTGCACTCTCTGTACTGACACCAATGCCATTAGCATAGCCAATTTCATGGTTAATTTTAACAAAGTTATAGCCGTGACAGAGACCCAATGACGAAGTATGTTACGAACAACGCTTACCTCGCAGATTACCATATACCTAGGCTTAGGCGGTTTGGAATTAGATTCCTTTCATCAACCTAGATATGAGAGGGTGAGAACCTATACTTTGTGTCCGTGTACCTATTACAAGATATGCGGACAAAGCATTTCTAGCTGTATTGATAGCAGTATAGCTAAGACCTTCATCATAATAAAGTGTAGATAAACTCTAACACATTTTCAATAACTACAGTATCATATTGAATATTCTTTTGAACACAATATTGTTCCTTTTTTTTTTTTCATAAGTCATATACTGTTTTTGAGTACTCTTTCTCCAGACTGCAGCGAGTATATACACCGTTGGCCTAGAAAGTCCTCGACCAATGTAAGGCATTCTTGAAACCTGCAAACTAACAGATCCATACCGTCACATAACGGATGAACTTAATGCGTTACTGGATGCTCCAGCAAATTCCTACTGTTTGGAATCAGCAAAAAGAGGTTGGATCGCTATCTGTAACATCAAAGGGAACCATGGTTGAATCAGGCAATTTGGTATCACCAAAACCCCTGAAGCGGCATCCTGCTTGATTTTCTCAAACACCGACCTATGAGGCAGAATGGTGGGAAAATGTACACAAACATATCATCCCAATTTAGTGAAAAAGCATCAATTGCCACTGCCCCTGGATCTGGTGCCTATGAAACATATTTTGGCCTTCCATATAGAAGTACTATGTTCTTGAACACATCCTGGTTCCACATCCACTCTGTGTTATGATGGAATTTTCGTGAGCTGCCATCTGGTACTACATTAAGTTTCCCTGGCAGATAGATAGCTCCAATCCAAATCTCTCTATCCCTACTCCAGGTCCAATTGTATTTGCCAACCTGTCACATGATAACGATTTGATTCCACCCATGTGATTCATATCAGCAACTGTTGCAGTGTTGTCTATTTTGCACTGCACATGCAAACTAGTTTAGTTAGTGCCATAAGCCTTGAGTCCATAAAATACTCTTGGTTAATTCCCCATGTTTGCAGAAGCAATGTTCATCTGTCTCCACCGCTGGATCTTGTATCAGTAGCACCCTACCCAAGTGCTCTGACATCTGTCTGCAAATCATGGAAGCTTGGTCCAATAACACTTTGGAACTACTAGTGGACACATGCTGAATCCACCATTGTACATCAGCAACAGCCTCTATTGATAGAAGCATAGGTCTATTATAATGACCCCAATGTATCCTCAATGCTTGTTCCTTTGACCTTTGTAATTGTAGATAATAAAGTGGCCATATTGAACTGCTGGAAATGCTGCCAGCCATTACCACAGCAGTCTTGTCACCTGGCTAATTGAAGGCTGTGTGTTAGCAATTAACTTGATATAGCTCTTAATTAGCTGTACTCTTTTTTGCCTGGGCAAGGTCACAATGATGTTGACTAAGTCCATTGTGAACCCAACTAGTCAATTTGTGTCACAGGTATAAATTTAGATTCCTCAGAATAGCTTATAAAGCCCAATTAAAAATTGTTTTTTACCAACTGCCACTGATGCTTCAGCTGTTTCCTTTGATTGTCCTACAATCAAGATATTATCTAGCTAAGCCATGAGCACATGACCTTGACTTCTCATCATGCCTAGAATAGGTTTTTAACAACTTTGTAATCCCTCTAGGAGCTGAAGACAAACCATTAGGCAGTGGATTGTATTGGCATAATTCCCCATCCAGCTGAATTTTAAATCTTCTATCCTGCAAATGAACAGACACTGAATCCGCATCTTTAAGATCTCCTTCACAAACGGATACTTCCGCTTTGGTGAATGTGTGGCTGCCGTCTTAGCCTCCTCCTCCAGCTCCTTCACCTGCTGTGCGAAATCCTCGCCAAACAGCTGTGCCAGTTGCACTGTGCCAGGCTGGCAGAGTGAAGCATATTTAGCATTGATGGTTGGTCTAATCGCATCTTGCGGAGGCAATTGATCTCAAAGTGGGCACTCCACAATAGCGCCTTTTGTTGTAATTTGTCATGCCCTCTCCATCCACCATCCTGGCAAAGCTCGTTATACCAGATGCCAGCAACTTTAAAAATATGCTGGAGCTTCACATGCTCCTGGGCTTTCATTAGTATGCCCATCTTACCCCAATTCTTCCTGTTCCCAACAGGAACTTTTAACAGTCCACAGTTGATTGGGGCTTCATACTTCATTACTATCTCATCCATTGTCAGCTCCTGTAGCTGATGTGAGACTTGGTAATTTATGCTGGTGGCAAGTTCCTCACCCAGAGGCTCACCAGCATCCGACGACATGGCAAACTGTGCTGCACACGGTGTCAGCTCTGACAGCTGCCTGCCCTCCCTTTGGAAGTCGTCGGACTCAGGGTCAGAGCGTATCTGCCCTTCTGCCCTCACCTCTTGCAAAGAGGGTGCTTTCAAGCAGGCCTCTACTAGGCACTGCCAGCGGAGCCGTCCCCACGGCCTCCCGCCTGCACAACTCCTCCTGGAGTATGGCTTTGTGAAGCAGACCTCTCCTAGGCACTGCCAGCGGAGCATTCCCTAAGGCTTCCCGCCTGCACTACTCCTCCTGGAGTGTGGCTTTATGAGGCAGACCTCTCCTAGGCACTGCCAGCGGAGCCTTCTCTATGGCTTTCCACCTGCACTACTCCTCCTGGAGCGTCTCTGTGGAGCAGCCCCTGTATGAGCTGCTCCTTTTTGAATAACCGCTGGGGAACGGTATCCTGTCCCCGACGGGACTCTCGTGGCCCGACTCTGCGGAGTCTATAGCCCTTACAGACTTAACTTATGCCGACCGCCCGACTGGCGTTGGCTGTGTACCCGGCTGGGCACTTTCTGAAGTCTGTCGCCGCACCGCTACCGGCTTGCGACTCCCCCGAGGTGACAGGCTGCCTTTCAGAGACTGCACTCCCGCAGCTCTCTCTCTCCTTGTCGGCAGCAGCCTGCACCTTTTCCTTGTTCCTGTATATGGGGGAAAAAAACCAGACAAAAACAATTTCTTTACTTTTTTCTAGCTGTATTACTCACGTTGCAGCAGGAGGTCCGAGCTCCCGCTGCCGTTGTCGCCAATGTGTCAGACGTAATGACGCGCATGCGCCCCTGACGGGGTTCTTCACGTAGTCACTCACGTGACTCCGAAGTAAAATCTGTTTTCACCCACACAGGATGTAGCAACATTAAGCACAAATTTAAGATAACAGGAATACCTTCAAAGAAAGAAAGCAGGGGGATATTGCAAACCTGCACATCTTTGAATTGTGGGAGGAAACTGGAGCACCTGAAGAAAACCCACGTGGTCATAAAGAGAACAACAAAGTCCATACAGACAGCACCTGTAGTCAGGATCGAACCCTGGTCTCTGCCGCTGCAAAGCAGCAGCTCTACCGCTGCACCACCATAGCTCCCAGTGGTCCTAAGTCTAAGTGAGAGGACCCTGTACTAGACTGTCCATTTTTCAGCTGCTATCATCTTAGAGTCATAGAATCATAGTCATACAGCAAGGAAACAGGCCCTTCGGCCCAACTTGTTCATACTGACCAGAATGCCCCATCTATGCTAGTCCCACCTGCTCGCACTTAACCCATATCCCTCGAAACCTTACCTATCCATGTTACAGTCCAAATACCTTCTAAATGT
This sequence comes from Malacoraja senta, assembly GCA_038087875.1. NCBI lineage: Eukaryota > Metazoa > Chordata > Chondrichthyes > Rajiformes > Rajidae > Malacoraja > Malacoraja senta. Next base: position 65,982,928 of record CM075979.1, on the reverse strand, counting down.
TATAATAGGGTAGCTAATGTAACCCCACTTTTTAAAAAGGGAGGGAGAGAGAAAACGGGGAATTACAGAGCAGTTAGTCTAACATCCGTAGTGAGGAAAATGCTAGTCAGTTATTAAAGATGGGATAGCAGCACATTTGGAAAGTGGTGAAATCATTGGACAAAGTCAGCATGGATTTATGAAAGGTAAATCATGTCTGACGAATCTTATAGAATTTTTCGAGGATGTAACTAGTAGAGTGGATAAGGGGAACCAGTCGTGTTATATCTGGACTTTCAGAAGGCTTTCGACAAGGTCCCAGATAAGAGATTAGTTTGCAAAATTAAAGCACACAGTATTGGGGGTTCAGTATTGTTGTGGATAGAGAACTGGCTGGCAGACAGGAAGCAAAGAGTAGGAGTAAACGGGTCCTTTTCAGAATGGCAGGCAGTGACTAGTGGGGTACCGCAAGGCTCAGTGCTGGGACCCCAGCTATTTACAATATATATTAATGATTTGGACGAGGGAATTGAATGCAACATCTCCAAGTTTGCGGATGACACGAAGCTGGGGGGCAGTGTTAGCTGTGAGGAGGATGCTAGGAGACTGCAAGGTGATTTGGATAGGTTGGGTGAGTGGGCAAATGCATGGTAGATGCAGTATAATGTGGATAAATGTGAGGTTCTTTTTTTTTTTTTTTTAAACTAGATAGAACTAAAAAGATAGATGAAGTAAAGAAAGAAAAGAGTGAGAAGAAAAAGAGAAAAAAAACCCATAAAAAAAACAAAAAACAAAAACCAAAAAAAAAAAAAAATAAGAAAAAGATGGTTAAAGAAGAATGGAAAAATTTATTAAAATAAAAAACTTCATTCGAGATATATTCGTACATTTCAGAGTATAGCATTTCATCCATTCTTTAGCCCGAGTGTTAGTCAGGTTCCTGTGCTGAACCATTCTGACCCTTTAAATAATCAATAAAGGGAGACCATGTTCCAACGAACAATTCCTGTTTGTCCAACAGGGAAAATCTGATTCTTTCCACGTTTAAGGTCTCCGTCATTTCTATAATCCACATTTTAATTGTGGGGGACGTAGGGCCTTTCCAACATTTTAGAATTAATTTTTTTCCTGTTATTATACTATAATCAATAAAGTTTCTTTGTGTTGTTGTAAATGTTTGATTTAATTCTAATGTTCCGAGTATTATTAATTTTGGATCCGGGTCCAATTGTGTGCTGGTCAAAAAAAATAAAAATAAATGTGAGGTTATCCACTTTGGTGGCAAGAACAGGAAAGTAGACTATTATCCGATTGGCGGCCGATTAGGAATAGGGGAGATGCAACGAGACCTGGGTGTCATGGTACACCAGTCATTGAAAGTAGGCATGCAGGTGCAGCAGGCAGTGAAGAAAGCGAATGGTATGTTAGCATTTATAATAAAAGGATTTGAGTATGGGAGCAGGGAGGTTCTACTGCAGTTGTACAGGGCCTTGGTGAGACCACACCTAGAGTATTGCGTACAGTTTTGGTCTCCTAATCTGAGGAACGACATTCTTGCCATAGAGGGAGTACAGAGAAGGTTCACCAGACTGATTCCTGGGATGGCAGGACTTTCATATGAAGAAAGACTGGATAGACTTGGCTTGTACTCGCTGGAATTTAGAAGATTGAGGGGGATCTTATAAAAACTTACAAAATTCTTAAGGGGTTGGACAGGTTAGATGCAAGAAGATTGTTACCGATGTTGGGGAAGTCCAGAACAAGGGGTCACAGTTTAAGGATAAGGGGGAAGTCTTTTAGGACCGAGATGAGAAAAAAATTCACAGAGAGTGGTGAATCTGTGGAATTCTCTGCCACAGAAGGTAGTTGAGGCCAGTTCATTGGCTATATTTAAGAGGGAGTTAGATGTGGCCCTTGTGGCTAAAGGGATCAGGGGGTATGGAGAGAAGGCAGGTACAGGATACTGAGTTGGATGATCAGCCATGATCATATTGAATGGCGGAGCAGGCTCAAAGGGCCGAATGGCGTACTCCTGCACCTATTTTCTATGTTTCTATGTTTCTATGTTGTTATAATACCTGTCTCTACTACCTCCTCTGGCAGTACTTTCCACATAACCATAGTCCCTGCAATACATAATTTGGCTAAAGCATCCTTCTGTGGTATGGCAATATAATATTAAATTGTGAAATGCCTTAACATGAAAGGGATCAGATAAATCATAGCACTAAATCTTCAATGCAATATTTTCAATACCATTTTTTTTCCCTGGCACATCATTGCAGATACCATTGTAGCTCTGACAGGCGAACTGAGGAAATCAAGTATAAAACAATATAAGTGCAGCTAAAAATAGAAATTGTTTTTTCTAACTTAATATAAATGCATTGCTTTCACAAAATGTCAGTAGAATCTCTGACAAAACATGCAAGTGGCAAGTGAAGTGTTTGCACTTCTAATAGTGCTTTTGCTTATTTTTGTATAACTTGGGCTAACAACATTTTGTGCCAACTTCCACTGAGTATGTGACACTGTGCAGATGTAAATATTGTTGGAAGAAATGGTGATACAATACTGATAGCATCTAAACCTGCTGGAGGTAGGAGAATGTGAGATGAAAATGAAAGAGATCAGGGAATTGAAACTTGATTGTCAAGGCTTTATGTCAGAAGAAGCCCTGAAAGAAATACTACAACACAACTTGATCAAGGGCTGCACTGTGACCCAGTGGCAAGAGTTGCAGCCTCACAGCGCTTGGTTCAATCCTTACTATGGGCACTGTCTGTACGGAGTATATACATTTTCCCTTTTCTCTGGGTGCCCTGGTTTCCTCCCACATTCCAAAGACATGCAGGTTTGCAGGTTACTTGACTTCTTTAAATTGGCCTCAGTGTGTAGGATGTGAACCTGTTCTTACATAGAATCAGTGTATGGGTGAACGTTGGTCGGCACAGACTTGTTGGGCCAAAGAGCCTGTTTCCACGCTGTGTCTCGAAACTGAACTAATGTTGGAAAACCACAAAGTGCTGGAGGATTTCTATACGGGTCAGCAGCCTCTGTGGAGGGACACACAATTATTTGGGTTGGGACCCTTCTTCAGTCCTGACCCAAAACATTGTCTGTCCATTGCTTCCCTAGATGATCTCTGACCCCCGAGTTCCTCCAACACGTCTTGTTTTGCTCAAGATTCCAGCATTTGCACTTTCTTGTGTCTTGATCAGGTGGATCTCAATTAAACATTATCTCCAAATCTGAATCTGTGCACTGTCTGCGAAATCAATTGTGATACAAAAAACTTAATTTGTTTAAATATTGAATATTTAATTAAATAGTTCAGAATCCACTGCCGGACAATGGATGGTGGAAGCAAAATCAATTTAACTTGCAAATCTAAATTAAATATGTCCTTGAAAAGGAAGAAAAACCTGGACTTAAAAAAAGCAGTTGAGTAAGGCTGATTGTAAAGGCCAGTGGGGAATATGATGGCCAAATAGCCTTTATTTTGTTGTAAGATTCTATGATTATTTATAGTCATAGAGTTGTACAGCATGGAAACAGGCTCTTCGGCCCAACCTGCCCATGCCAACCAACATGCCCCATCTACACTAGTCCCACCTGCCTGCTTTTGGCCCATATCCCTCTCGACCTACCTATGCATATATTTATTATCAATTTCCTTCCCTCTTTCTCTTTCCTAGGCTATTATCTAAGTTTGCTCTATTGGTCATACTTCGACTTCCTGTCATATTTACCTGCCCTTCTCAGAATGGATCACAATATAATGATTGGGAATTGGAAGTTTGTCCTCCCTAGCAATCAACTATACCTCCAGAGATGCTACCTGATCTGCTTAGTTACTCCAGCACTTTGTGTCCTTTTGTATGTAAAGTAGCATCTGCGGTTCTTTGGTTCTACTTCTGTGCCTCCCACAGGCGGTGTAGACTTGATGGGCCAAATGGCTAATTTTACTTCGGAGTCACGTGAGTGACTACGTGAAGAAGACCCGTCAGGGCGCATGCGCGTCATTACGTCGGTCGCATTGGCGCAGACAGGCTGGGAGGAACACAGTTCTCCAGCGGTAAGTTTGAAAAATCCTGCAGGTAAGTTTAAACTTACTTTTCAGGTTGTCCATTGCAGGAATCATTTTCTCAGGTTCCTGCTGGACATGGGAAAAATTCAGCAAAACCCGGTGGACCGCGGAGAATTTGTGGACCGCGGGGAAGTCGGCTTCGGACCGCGGGAGTGCGGTAGCAAGCTGCCGGTGGGTTTTGCTGGTTGAGTCGCGGACAGAACGGTCCGCGACTCCCGAGGTTTAATTCGGGCCCCGGGTTTTTGTAGACCGCGGGTTATGCAAGCGACGGCCACGATAGAGGTGGCTGTTGAGCTTGTTATTTCGAGTCGCTGACAGGCAGGTCAGCGACTCCAGAGATATGTTTTAAATATGGGCCGCGGGGTTCTCTAGACCGCGGGGATACCGGCTACGGTCCGCGGTACAGTGAGGAGCCTGTGGCCGTCGGACTCCCGAGGGTGTTCGGGGTGTAGACTGAGCGTGGTCGTCAGGGTTATTACCCGACTCATTGAGGACCCCGACAGCCCATATGAGGTAAACCATGTGGAGCCTGGCCAGGAGGGTCCCCTCTGTCATATATGTATTCCTCACACGTGCATTATCCTGATATGGTGCTCCATATCAGGGCAGGACATCAGGGGATTGCGGCAGCACCTGTGTTTCAGGGCTGCTTACCAATTCCCTCAGTGGAGAGGAGTACAAGGGGTCAGTGTGTGGCTGACTCCAACCCCAACTCAGGAAGTGAGATTAGTGGTTTATCACCCTTATGTGTCGAGGTGGAAAAGTAGCATTTTCTGCTAATTCTGAGGAGGTTTCAGGTTGCCCTCCAAATTAAAGACGAACAACATTTTGGGAAGCATTCAAAAGGGAAGACATTATAGTTACCACTTGGTCACATTGTGCCTATTATACCGAGAAAGATGATTATCATTTACTCAATTAAGGAAATGGGAAGCCTTGTTGAGCTGTATTATCAGTCACCTGTGGGAGTTACACCAGGTGGCATCATAGTAATTGCTGCTCATTAAAAGGGACTGTGCACGGTTTCTTCCCCAAGACGTCGGATTACTCATATTAAAAGTAAATAAATCCCAGGTTTAACTGGGATGGGCATCTTCATTCACATAAATGTCTTTGCCTATGACAAATAATGGTTAAGTTTGTTCCAGCATTTCCCACTATGTCTGATGTACGGGGCCAGAGGCGCTCCAATTCTTCCCTATAGACGGCGTTGGCATCGGGAAGGAGCACGATTTGGAGTCGCTAGCACGTGCAGCCTGTTTGGGGAAGGAGGATACCAACAGAGTATCGAATTGCATGGCTAGTCCTGGCGGCTGCTGTAGGCAGTGACCTGATAACCCCAACTCAGAGTGAGTGCCAAGCCAGGGGTATCAATGTCAGACAACATTGCATCTCGTTGCAATTCAAGAACGCTCCATTGTAAGGCATGACAGGCAGCAACACCTAGTAAAGGGTTGCAAAAGTCCCCCCACTCAAGGGTCGGAGTGGTCGAGAGAGTGCTACAGGAGGATGCACATGTGCCTGAAGCAACACCTGTGTGTAGGGTTGCCATTCCTCCCACTTGGTACACCACAGTGGTCGAGATAGTGCTAAAATACATGCACACATGCCTGAGGTGACGCCTAGTAAAGGGTTGCCAAAAAATGTCTCCCACTCAAATGGCAGAGTGGTCGAGAGAGTGCTAGAAGGAGTATGCACATGGGCCTGAAGCAACACCTGTTTGCAGGGCTGCCATTACTCCCACTCGAGATGGTGCTAAAATACAGGCACACAGGCCTGGGGCACGTCCTGTTGCAGGTTGCATAAGTCCTCCCACGTGGATGTATAGTGGATGAAGATGGAGCCACACACATATGTGATAAGATTGTGGGGAATGGAGTCGAACAACATGCTTGGTACAGAGGCATGTACAAGCAAATGGAGGAGATGGATGGTGATACCTGCTTCAGCTTTGATAAGTCCCACGCTAAAAGAGTGTCTAAGGTTAGTATGGATTAACTCCAAACACGAATCCAAACATGGCTATGTGCCGGGATCCCATGCTGAATGCATGAGGGTAAGCAGTGGCCGTTTGCCTCTAAAATTGCTGCTCAGTCGCTGATTGCTGATCCATCCAGAGAAACCCAAATTAACATCTGACTATTTGTAGGTATGTTACAATACTTACCTTCACCGGCGCTGTAATTCTGCCACTGGCCGTGTGCGCGATTTTGGCGCCTTTAAGGGGGGTGGGGGGGCGGGCTTAAAACGCAGGTTTCTCCTACCTTGTCCTGAATTATATTTCGTTGGAGTACAAGCGTTTGCTGAAAAATCGTTCCTAGGGGCGTTTTGTGAATTTTTTATTTTTATTAAATCGACAATGTCAGCGCTGGAGTTACTTTAAAATCAGCTCCTGAAGCCATCAACGCCGATAACGGGGACGGATTTCACGTACGGGACAGGTAAACGAAAGTGGTTTATTTAAATGTATAAAAGTGCTTCTTAAGAAGCCTTTAATTCACATTTTTCCTTGCGAAACGGTGATTTTATTCCCCGAACTAACGGCAGTATCTTTCATGCCAATACGGGGTTAAATTCACCGCAAATGAACGTTCCAAAAGATCGCGTTCCAGAAATCCTCACTCGCAAGATGATTTAAATGCCCATTAATTTACAGGTATTAAACATTCAATTCCTTCCATTTGGCCTGTAAATTCATGACAATGAGATTTAAAAATTATGTTATATTGTGAATTCTTGTGTGAATGTTATTTGGACACTTAGGCTATTTAAAAATGTTAATCTATTCTTAAGAAATTGCTAGATGTTTAGATCTAGTAATTGAATTTTGTAATTAGCTACAATTAGGTAACTAACTAATTATATGCTTTAATTTCATGTCTTCTAAGTAAGATTGTTTCATATTTGTTTCAGAATGCTTCAATCTATAATAACTGAAAATTTCTTTTAGTTCTCTTAATTTTTAAGAAAGTTATGGGCTTTTAACTGTCCTCGATCACACCTTTTGTGTTAAGTCAATGGAAAAGCAATAGGGAACAAGATGCTAATTTCCGAGTATGACAATGGCCATAACTTTTTTAATACTGAAGATATGAAAGTGAATTAGGTGTCAAATTAAACTTCATTTTATGCTTTATCTGATGGGATAAATTGCAGACTTTATTTTTAAAATCTCAACATTTTGTAACATTGCTACTATTTGGGTCACAATTGATTCAATTAAGTGCTCTGTCCAGGGGAAAAGGGTAGAGCTAATTGACAGCTGTATCAAGCTAATTGAGGCATTAAGGATACATTCGGGTCATTATAATAGACCTATACCGTTATCAGTAAAGACTATTCTGATTTGCAATGGTGGATTCACCATGTGTCCAGGAGTTATAGCAAGGTAATGCTTGACCAGCCTTCCATGATTTTGCAGATGAATGTCAGTGCACTCGGGTGGGGTGTCACAGATACGAGTTTCAACTGTGGAGGCAGATGAACTGAGCAAGAGGCATCGTTTTTGCAGACATGGGCAATTAACTATTAAGAGGTTTTTATGGAGAAGGCTTATTGCTCTAACAAATGTAATCTGCATGTTCAGTTTCAGATTGACAATACTACGCAAGTGGCATATATATTAATCACATCGGTGGAATCAAATCAGTATTTTGTGACAGATTGGCTAATGAAATTTGGGCCTGGTGCAATGGAAAAGATATTTCAGCTATTTTTCTACCAGGTAGATTCTACATAGTAGCAGACGCCAAGTCACGAAAGTTCCATGACAACATAGATTGAATGTTCAACAAGGAGGTGTTCAATAATATAGTACTTGTATATGAATGCCAGATATCGATTTGTTTTGCATCAAGGTCAACCATCAGATGCCTAAATAGGTTTCATGGGAACCAGACCAGGTGGCAGTTGCAATTAATACTTTGACATTGAGGTGGTATGTTTTATATATTTTCCTACCATTTTGCCTAATAGGTCGGAGTCCGCAAGAAATCAAGCAGGATGACGCTTTGGGGGTGCTTGTAATACCTAATTGGCCGAATCAAGCATGGTTTCCCTTTGATGTTACAGTTAGGGATCCAACCTCTTTTTGATGGTTCCCAAGCGTAGGAATTGACTGGAGCATCCGCTAACATGGGAAAGTCATCTGTTATGTGATTGTATTGACTTGTTAATTTGCAGGTTTTAAGAAGGCCATACCTGGAGCAAGGATTGTCTGGGTTTACGGTGGACATGCTCACTGTAGCCTGGTGAAAGAGTACTGAAAAGGGGTATATTACTTATGTAAAAAAATGGGAGCAATATTGTGCACAAAATAAGATTGACTATAATACTACAGGTATTGTGGATTTTTTTTGAGTTCCTGTTGACACTCTATGATGACGAGGGGCTCAGTTATAGCACCATTAATACAGTTTTAAGTGCTTTGTCATCGTATGGTTTGGATAGGGTCAGGAAAGATCCTATTGAGTTTCAGCATATCATAGCTGGATTGATGAAAGGAATTTCAACTCTAAACCTCCTAAACCCAGGTATATGGCGATCTGGGATGTGTGAGGTCCTCAAGATGTTTCGACAGTAGGTTCCTGGCATGTCTCTGAATTTGCCAAACTAATCATGAAAGTGGTTATGCTCTTGGCATTGGTTCAGCATAGCAAGTGCAGATTTTGAAAAAACTTCTGCTAGACAGGATGGAAGTTGCTGAAGAGAATGTTATGTTATATAATAGCGTACTGCTTAAGCAGAGCAGGCCAGGTGTCACAGGTTTGTTAAAATTGTGTTTCAGCATAACCTACTGATCCATGTTTATGTGTAATGGCACATTTATTTTCATTATATTGAAGCTATGTGAAGCTACCTTAAGAAATGTGGAAACAGCATTGTTTATCAGTTACAGTACATGAAGCCACACAGGAGAGTGTCAGTGCAGACTATCTCAAGGTGGTTTAAAACAAATGTTGATTAAGGCAGGTATTAACACTGAAGTGTATATATCCGTTTTCCACTAGTGCAGCAGCAACGTCGTAGGCTAGGACGATGGATGTTCATAGTGGCCATATTTTATAGGTGCCGGGTGGTCAAATGATTTTTTTTTTTTTTAATTTACCATCGGCCGATCGCCGATCGGAGAGAGGCTGTTTGCAAATTCAGTATTAAGTCCTGTTTAGTTCCCCTGGGATAGACGGGTTACTGTTTGTTTTCATTATTCAAATCAATTGTTATTGCATGATATTACCATTTCATGTTTAACGCATTATTGATTGTTTCTCATCGAAAGTCAATCAATGCAGTGAGGCCGGGATTTGGATCTGCGGCATAAAATCACAGAGCTTTGAAATCTTCACGTAGTCACTCACATGACTCCGAAGTAAAATAGCAAGATTAAACGAGAACTTACCAGTTTGAAGTTTGATCTTTATTTTATGAGGAGTTACGTTGGTGATTACGTGCCCGCCACGCCCAACCCTCTCTCATAAAAAAGGTCATATAGTAGTTCTCATGTTGCTCATCTTAATATGTTACTTCAATTATTGTGTTGTCTGTGATTTCATACCGCTGCTTTGAAGATTGACGCGCATGCGCCCTGACGGGTCTTCTTCACGTAATCACCAACGTAACTCCTCATAAAATAAAGATCAAACTTCAAGCTGGTAAGCTCGTTTAATCTTACTATTCTATTCCTATAACTTATGAACTATTGTTGCAACCTGCTCAGGCACCATTCAAACCTTTGAAATATACTTTACATAAGTTTCTCCGACGTAGAAGGAACTGATATAATCTGACCTCTCAAGCAAACTCCAATCATGAAGTATGATTTCATGAAGTGTAAACTTGGCTATTTCCAACATTTTCTGTTTATTTCTCCAGACTTATAAAGATAGAAGCACACCCACGTACAAATATTAATTAAGATCATTAAAACGAATCAATAAATAATAAAGCTATTTCTGTTTACCTTCCTCCCTGAAGTCTCTGATTCATGGCAATGGGGGACGTCTCACAATATGTTGTGTCTGGAGAGGATTTTCCAATCTGAAATAAAGGAATTCTACAGATGATTCTGTATGGGCAGCGGTAGAATTGCTCTCTTGCAACGCCAGAGATTCAGGTTCGATCCTGACTATGGGTGCTGACAGCACATAGTTTGCATGATCTCTCTGTGACACTGTGGGTTTTCTCTGGGTGTTCATAAGTTCACAAGTTATAGGAGCAGAATTAAGTCCATCAACTCTCCTTCATCACTCAATCATGGCTATCTTTCCCTCTCAACCCCATTCTCCTGCCTTGCCCCCATAACCCCTGACACCCGTACTAATTTAGAATCTATCAATCTCCGCCTTAATAATGTCCATTGGCAGCCTCCACAGCCTTTTGTGGCAATGAATTCCACAGATTCACCACCCTTTGACTAAAAAAATTCCTCCTCACCTTCTTTCTAGAGATACATCCGTTTATTCTGAGGCTATGGCCTCTGGTCCTAGACTCTCCCACTAGTGGAAACCTCCTCTCCACATCCTCTCTATCCAGGCCTTTCAATATTCAGTAAGTTTCAATGAGGTCCCCCCCTCATCCTTCTAAAATCGAGTGAGTTCAGGTCCAGTGCCATAAAACACTCATTATATGTTAACCCAATCATTCCTGGGATAATTCTCATAAACCTCCTCTGGGCCCTCTCCAATGCCAGCACATGCTTCCACAGATATGGTGCACAAAATTGCTCAAAACTGCTCACAATATTCCAAATGAGATCTGACCAGTGCCTTATAATGTCGCAGTTTTTATATTCTACTAGACCAAGAGCAGACCCGTTGGGTCTGGACCCCGAACGTGCTTCAGACCCGGGGGTCTGGTTTCCGAAAGTGCTTCAGCTAAAGAAAAAAAATGGCTCCGTTTTTGGAGCAGAGCCGGGCGGCAGCAGCCGTTATGGTGGCTGGCCAGCAGGAGGAGACAAAATGAGTGAGTGGGGGAGGGGGGGAGGAGAAGGATTTTATTAAAAATGTGTACATAAAGACGACGAAATTTAATCAGGAGTGGATACTTGGAATGAAAAGTGAAATCTCTACCGAAATGGAAAAAATCTCGGCATTTCTGCGTGTGGTGTTGGCGTAGCAACGAATCAAAGGAAGGCTGGCACCCACAAGACAGGCAGAACACACACACACACACACACACACACACACACACACACACACACACACACACACACACACAGGCAGAAACACACATAGTTTGAAATATAGATAGATGCTCTGTTTTCCTCCAACACTCCAAAGACAATACTCCAGGGCCTGTTCTGATATTTCCGAGGACATTGTGGAAAACTGGAGAGGAAATTGCAGGAGCCCTGGTTGAAATTTACGAGTCGTCCTTAAATACAGGAGGGGTGCCGGAAGACTGAAGGGTGGTAAATGTTGAGCATCTTTTCAAGAAGGGCTGCAGGAAAAATGCTAGAAACTATAGGGCGGTGAGCTTAACATATGTAGTTGGCAAGTTACTGGAGAGTATTCTGATGGGATTGGATATACAGGCATTTGAATGGGCAAGGGCAGATTAGGGATAGTCAGCATGGTTTTGTACGTGGGAGGCCGTGTCTCACAAACATTTTTTTGAAGATGTGACCAAAAACATTGATGAGGGCAGAGCTGGTTGTGTACATGGACTTCAGTAAGGCATTCGACAAGGTTCCACATGGTAGGCTACTCTGGAAGGTTAGATCGCATGGGCTCCAATCATGGAAGGAAATCCGGGGGAGGACAGGGGACACGTCCCCCTCATGTTTTGAGAGGTGGGGGACAATCCCCTCCATGTTTTGTAATCCGGATTTTGAAATTCGGTGAAAAAAAAATCTATTAAAAATCTCCGCTTTTCGCGAGACATTGGGGGTGGGACTGATGATCGAGGGCGCCAATTGGATGAGAGAGACGTCGGTCAGCAGGCAATGGGGGGGGGCCGGGACATGATGATTCAGCGCGATGATTGGAGGAAGGAGGTGTCGGTCAGAGGCGGAAGTAGGGGGGGGGTGGGTCTGAGGATAGAGCGCGGTGATTGGAGGAGGGAGACGTCCCGGTGGAGCAAAGATCATAGAGCGGAGCTTGAATCGGCCCGTTCGCGGGGCCTTTCATCGCCCGGCACCACTTAAAATCGGCCACAGGATCTTCCACTGCCCCGGGGTCAAATTGCTGCATCGAGGCGATCAAGGCTCCCGATGTTGAAGCCCTCGCCGGGTGATGGAAGATCCCACGGCTGGTTTTAAGCCGCGCCAGGTGATGAAACCCACGAACGGGCCGATTGAAGCCCCACGATTTGGGGCGGACGAAGCTGCTGTTGCTGGAGTTCGGAGTCAGTCACCAACCACGTCAGCTCCCAATGTTACCATCCACAGGGCCCATGGCCGAAGCCTCGCATGTATGTGTGTGCGCATGTGGCCACCAAGAAACTGTCCCCCCCATGTCTTTACAGCGATTTCCGCCCTGGCTCCAAGGAGAGATAGCTGAATGGATAGCAAATTGGCTCCAAGGAAGGAAGCAGAGGGTAATGGTGGAAGGTTGCTTCTCAGACTGGATGCCTGTGACTAGTGATGTGCCTCAGGGTTCGGTGCTGGGCCCGTTACTCTTTGTCATCTACATCAATGATTTGGATGAGAACATACAGGTCAAGATTAGCAAGTTTGCTGATGATACAAAAGTTAGTGGTTTTGCAGATAGTGAAGATGGTTGTGAATGATTACAGCAGGATCAAGATCGATTGGCCAGGTGGGCAGAGGAATGGTTCATGGAATTTAATACAGAGAAGTGTGAGGTGTTGCATTTTGGGATGTTGAACAAGGGCAGGACCCACACAGTAAATGGTAGGCCTCTCTCTGGGTAGTGTTGTAGAGCAGAGGGATCTAGGAGTACAGGTGCATGGTACCTTGAAAGTCGAGTCTCGGGTAGATATGGTGGTCAAAAATGCTTTTGGCACTTTGGCCTTCATCAGTCAGAGTATTGAGTATAGAAGTTGGGAGGTCATGTTACAGTGTATAAGACGTTGGTGAGACTGCATTTAGAATATTGTGTTCCGTTTTGGGCACCATGTTAGGAAAGATATTGTCAAGCTTGAAAGGATTCAGAAAAGATTTACGAGGATGTTGCCAGGACAAGAGGATGTGAGCTATAGGGAGAGGTTAAGTAAGCTGGGCCTCTATTCCATGGAGCGTGGGAGGATAAGGGGTGATCTTATAGAGGTGTATAAGATCATGAGAGGAACAGATCGGGTAGATGCACAGAGTCTTTTGCCCAGAGTAGGGGTATCGAGGAGCAGAGGACATAGATTCAAGGTGAAGGGGAAAAGATTTAATAGGAATCCGAGGGGTAACTTTTTCACACAAAGGATGGTGGGTATATGGAACAAGCTGCCAGAGGAGGTAATTGAGGCTGGGACTATCCATTCATTTAAAAAACAATTAGACAGGTACATGGATAGGACAGGTTTGGAGGGATATGGACCAAGCGCAGGCAAGTGGGACTAGTGTAGCTGGGACATTGTTGATGTCCCAACAGTGTGAGTGAGTTGGGCCAAAGGGCCTGTTTCCACACTGTATCATGCTATGACTCTATGACTCTATGTAAATGTTTGTAGGTTAATTGACTTTGGTAAAATTGCACAATTGTCCCTAGTGTGTAGGATAGTGCCAGGGTACAGGTTGATCGTTGAAGATCAGGCAAGCCAATTCCATCCACTGATAACTCCAGCAGAGCAGTCAAGGGAACTGCAACATAGGTAACAGGGTGAAAGGTGGCTTTGCCTGTTTAAACTGACATCAGCATAGCATAGGAACAGACCTTTCTCCCAGCATATGTGGTCTGACCATGATCCCAATCTAAACTAAACCAATCTGCTTGTAGTTAGGCTGTATCCCTCTATTCCCCGTGTATATATGTCTCAATATTTCTTAAATATTAATATTAGTTTAGTTTAGTTTAGTTTAGTTTCGAGATACAGGCCCTTCAGCCCACCGGGTCCACGCCGACCAGCGATCCCCGCACATTACCACTATCCTACACACTAGGGACAATTTTTTTCATTTACCAAGCCAATTAACCTACAAACCTGTACATCTTTGGAGTGTGGGAGGAAATCGAAGATCTCAGTGAAAACCCATGCAGATCACAGGGAGAACGTACAAGCTTCGTACAGACAGCACCCGTTGTCAGGATCGAACCCGGGTCTCCGGCGCTGCATTCGCTGTAAGGCATTAACTCTACCGCTGCGCCACTGTGACTGCCCTATATTGTATCTGCTCGAATACCTCCCCTGGCAACACATTCCACACGCCTACCACACTCTGTCTGAAAAACATGCCTCGCAATTTCATCTTAAAACGTACAAAATTATGGTCGCAATTCCCAAAATGCTCCCCCACTGAAATGTGGATTACCTGGCTAGACGCATTACAATGTATAAGTTATAGGAGCAGAATTAGGCCATTTGGCCCATCAAGTCAACTCCACCATTTAATCATGGTTGATCTATCTTTCCCTCTCAATCATTCTCCTTCCTTTGCCCCCATAACCCCTGACACCCTTACGCATCAAGAATCTGTCAATCTCCACCCTATAAATATCCATTGGCGTGGCCTTCCCAGCCATCTGTGTCAATGAATTCCACAGATTCATCTCCCTCTGACTAAAGAAATTCCTTCTCATTTTCTTTCTAAGGTAGTCCTTTTATTCTGAGACGATGGTCTCTGGTCCTAGACTCGCCCAATAGTGGATACATTCTCCCCACATTCACTCTATCCATCTCAAGTTTCAATGAGGTCCACCCTCATCCTTCTTAACTCCAGCGAGTACAGGCCCAGTGTTTTCAGTCATCATCTGTTAACCCAATCATCCCTGGGGTCATTCTCGTAAACCACCTCTGGACCCTCTCCAATGCCAGCACATCCTTCCTCAGATATGGGGCCTGATATGCCTATAACAGGCAAAAGGGATGCCCCAATAAGTTTTTGAACTTTTAAAATCTTCACTGGATGCTCTCTTTGATAGAAACAGACCATCTGGCCCACCATGTTCATACTGACCATTGGACTTGACCATAACAGACCCACATTTGGTCCATAACTTCCAATGCCTATAAATCCTGTAATTCTTTGACCAGAGGTGTAAACAGGATTCCAACCATTTGTGGTCTATCACAGAGAGCTGGCAACTTGCGGGGAAAAAAAACGGCAAAAGCTAATTAATTAAAATAAAATTTCCATTATGATCAAGGAAATGAAAGATGGCATAAACTCAGAATGGATTATTGATGCACAGTTACCCGGGTCATCTCGAAATTCTGATATCAATGACCTTTAAGTGCTAATTAAACCAATTATTACTTTCCAGGGTCATATTGAAAGTGCTTTTAAATTCCTGTATTAATTGATATTCACCAGGCTCGTCAAGGGTTCTGGCTAATGAAATTGAGAACCTTGGTGTTAATTACATTCCCATATGTTAATGTTAATTGATATGTATTTAAATAAGGGCAGGCAACAAGCAAAATCCTTCTCCTTGGCGACAAAGGGGACCCTGCCTGCTCTCGCTGAATGAAATGGCTTTCAACAGAATTATATTTAATGTGGAATGACCTAATTCAGTCCACAGATTGAAGCAAGATGTTTGCAACTGCCTCAAACCAGAAACAGAACAAAACTAATAAGGCTTTGTGTCACTCAGGGAAAATTGAGAACCCACGCCTTAGCTGCATTCAGACATTTGTTGGCTTGAGATTCACTGAGCGCAGTGGGCAAATTGATTCTCACTCACTGCCATCTTTTGGTGGCATTGTTGCGTCAGGAGGCTGCAAGTTTGAAGCTGACTCCAGGACCACAGCACGTAATCCGAACTGACATTTCTGCAATGTGCTGCAGGGCTGCATTGCTGGGGCTGCTGTGCTGTGTGCAATGTTAATGGAGAGTCCTTACCACTCAAATAAAGCTCTAAACCTTACCTCATCTTCGATGGCTTTCATGACTACAGCATTTCCACAGCATATCACTGCCTGTCAAATGCTTTTTCGCAATGTCAGGATATTTCAGGATATGTCGGAGTGGGACATTTGAACAATTTGAGACTTGAAAGGTGATTAAGAATCCAGGTGTATTTGAGTTAGTTTAGTGTGGATCCTTAAGGTAAATTACATTAGCCTGAAAAATATCCCTAAAACCATTGGAAAGAACACTAACTTATGAACAGGGATTTTATCCTTGGTAGCTTGTTGACTACTTCTTCCTAATGACTGTTGCTAATAAAACAATTATCCGATCATTATGACATTGCTGTTTATGGGAGTTTGCAATACACAACTTGGTTGTCATGTGAGTAATATTTTTCAATGATGTTGATTGGCTATGGTGCTTTGGAATATTATAGTTTAGAAATACAGCACGGAAACAGGCCCAACCAGCGATCAACCATACAATAGTTCAATCCTAGACACTAGAGACAATTTACAGAAGCCAATTAACCTACAAACCTGCACGTCTTTGGAATGTGGGAAGAAACCGGAGCATCTGGAGAAAACCCACATGGTCACAGGGAGAACGTCCAAATCCCGTACAGACAACACCCGTAGTCAGGAAGAAACCTGGGTCTCTGGCGATGTAAGGTAGCAACTCTACCGCTGTGCCAATGTGCCGCCTATGATGAGATAACGTCTGAGGAAGGGTCTCGACCCAAAACATCACCTATTTCTTTTCTCCAGAGATGCTGCCTGACCCGCTGAGTCTCTTTAGCATCGTGTCTCTCTGAGATAATGTTAGATGTAAGTCTTCCTCAAAAAGTCAATTTTGTCCAAAGCATGTTTGAATAGAAAGAGCTTGTTGGAGCAGTTCTCATTTTTCTGTCGTTCTTTTCTCTGAATATTCTCCATAACATATTGAGATTAGAAGAGAGCTGATATAAGTAAAGGAAAAGCCTGAAAAATGTTGATAAGGTGAAAACTACATTACATATAGGATAGTGATATCCAGTACATATTACTTATCGGTGAGAAAATGATATGTCGAAGTGCACAATACATCAAGGCCACGGTGATATTATCCAAAGAGTGGAATCTTACACAATTTGTTAAACAATATAAATAACGCTTGTTATTTGATATAGCTAGAAATGGATGATATTAATTTAGAATTACCATGACAACGCTCTCAAGTGTTGTCTATAACATTTAATAAAATCTCATGATTCTCAGCTACAATATCTTA
Source organism: Malacoraja senta (assembly GCA_038087875.1). Taxonomy (NCBI): domain Eukaryota; kingdom Metazoa; phylum Chordata; class Chondrichthyes; order Rajiformes; family Rajidae; genus Malacoraja; species Malacoraja senta. The sequence goes on along the minus strand of CM075979.1, from coordinate 65,965,625 downwards.
TCTCCATTGGCAGTCTTTAGATAGGAGCAGCAACATCCATGTTATTCTCTCAAGCCTGTTTGCACTATTCTATGCGATCATAGTGGAAGATTTTTTCAGAGATACAGCATGGAAACAGGTCCTTCAGCCCACTGAGTCCACACCAACTATTGATCGCCCATTCACACTAGTTTCCATGTGAACCCACTTTTGCATCCACTCCCAACACACTATGGACAATTTACAGAGGGCCAATTAACCTACAAACCCGCACGTCTTTGGGATGTGGGAGGAAACCGAAGCACCCAGAGGAATCCCATGCGGTCTCAAGGAGAACGTTCAAACTCCACAAAGACAGCACCTGAGGTCAGGATCAAACCCGGGTCTCTGGCACAGTAAGGCAGCAGTTCTACCAGTTGTGCCACTTTACCATCCTATTGATGACTGTAAATTTCCCTTGTGTACCATATGTATTCCTCTCATAATTTTATAAACCTCAATAAAATCTCCTCTCAGCCACCGCCACTCCAGATAACAAGTTTGTCAAAACACAACGGTATAGTCCAATATTTATTTTATTGTCACATGCACCTAGATACAGTGAAATGTTATAGATAGATACATAGACAATAGGTGCAGGAGTAGGCCATTCGGCCCTTTGAGCCAGCAGCGCCATTCAAAGTGATCATGGCTGATCATCCCCAATCAGTACCCTGTTCCTGCCTTCTCCCCACATCCCTTGATTCCTCTAGCCCTAAGAGCTCTATCTAACTCTCTTTTGAATGCCTCCACTGCCTTCTGAGGTAGAGAATTCCACAAATTCATAACTCTCTGGGCTTTGTTTTACATGAAAGCCAGTAAAATCATATTATATATTAGCACAATCATACATAAGTAAAAGAGAACAATGACTGTAAGGAAATAATGATAGTAGATTTCTTCTGAGTTGCCATATTGCCAGCATCTTCTTATGCCCTTCAAGTATCAAGTTCTTAAAAACATTGAGTCTTATGTCATTCATCTGCTCTCTTTCTTGCTAATGCTCTCTAGTTTAGTTTCGTTTAGAGATACAGCATGGAAACCGACCCTTTGGCCCACCAAGTCTACACCCACCAGCTTTCACCTGCCCACACTAGTTCTACATTATCCCATGTTCCCATCCACTCCCTACACACTAGGCGCAATTGTACAGAGGCTAATTAACTTACAAGCCTGCACGTATTTGGGATGTGGGGGAAACCGGAGCTCCCGGAGGAATCCCATGGGGTCACAGGGAGATCGTGCAAACTACACATAAGCAGAACCCGAGGTCAGGATCATACCCAGGTCTCCGGCGCTGTGAGACTGCAGATCTACCAGCTGCACCAGTGTGCCGCCGGCCGCATTAACCTAGGCAACATCCTGCACCATCTCCATAGCCTTTACATCCTTCCTGAAGTACAACAACCAATGCCCCAAATGTAGCCGTACCTACGTTTTATACAGCTGCAACATGAATTCTTCCATTTATATGCAGTGCCCTGACCAATGAAGGGAAGCATCATGTAAGCCAATACACAATATACAAGCATTAGGTTCTATAGCAATTAGGCTTGGGTTGTAAATACTGACTTCACCTCTGACATGTCCCTTTCAATTGGACCTTGTCACCTGAACCTGCCCTTTGTGGTAAGGTTCTTTCAGGAAAACATATTTGACCGTAAGTCCATCAGCTTTGTTTAGTTTAGAGATATAGTGCAAAAACAGGCCCTTCGGCCCACTGAGTGCACACTGACCAATGATCACCCCTATACTAGTTCTATTCTACACACTAGGGACAATTTACAGAAGCCAATTAACCTACAAATCTCAACGTCGTTGTAATGTGAGAGGAAACCGGAGCACCCAGAGAAAACCTGCACGGTCACAGGGAGAACGTACAAACTCTGTACAGACTGCACCCATGGTCAGGATCGAGCACGGATGGCTGATGCTGTACGGCAGCAACTCTAATGCTGTGCCACCCTCTGTCACAACCAGATTATTATAGAACCACCTGAGGTTCAAAGCCAAATCTAAAATTCTGCCTAAACACAGTGAAGGAAGTTTGTAACTTTGATTGATAATGTGAAATGATTGATACCCAAAAGAGAAAAAGATTCTGTCAAAACGGTGATGCTTCAGATGTCCTCACAAATTATGTCCAAACACGGCCAAAGGATTTGGATTTCAGAGGTGAGATGAGAGTGACAGCCTTTAACATCAAGGCAGCATTTTATCAAGTACAACAACAATGACTCTCAGTAAAACAGAGATCAATGGAAATAGACAGAATAGTTATGATCTGAAGATTCAGAGCCTGTAAAAGTGATGGAAACATTCAATCAGAAGGGAACTGAGATTCACTTGAGAGGAAAGGGAATAATGTGTGGTGTTTTGGGAATGCATGAAGGAGATGGTGCCAACAGGATTGATCTATCTGATCCAGAGCTACCATGAAACAGGTAGACACAAAATGCTGGAGTAACTCAGCGGGACAGGCAGCATCTCTGGAGAGATGGAATTGGTGATTTCAGGTGGAGACCCTTCTTCAGACTGATCTACCATGATGCGACCATGAATCAAAAGATAAACTCTCCAATGGTTGGATTCATAGAGAGAACGATGATTGTAGTCGTTCATGGAGAACCATTGCATCCTTAGTCCATTGGTGTCAAAGTTCTAAAAGGGCAAGTGTCCTAGTTCCAACCAAGCTCATCTCTAAATTCTGCACCCCCTACTCTGCAATCGGGCCCTCACTTCCTGACCCATAGATAATGGTCAGTATGAATAAGGCAGTAAAGCATCCTCCACCATAATTCTCAGCATCAGAGCCCAGCAAGGGTGTGTTCTTAGCCCCTTACTATAATAGATATACAGTTGCTGTCTTACAGCACCAGAGATCTGAGTTTGATCCTGACTCTGTATGGAGTCCCTACATTCTCCCTGTGACTGCTTGGGTTTTCTCCGGGTGCTCCGGTTTTCTCCCACACTCCAAAGACGTACAGATTTGTAGGTTAATTTGCTTCTGTAAATTGTAAATTGTCCCCAGTGTGTAGGAAAGTGCTTGTGTATGGGTGATCTTTGGTCGGCGTGGACTTGGTGGGCTGAAGGGCCTGCTTCCATGTTGTATCTCTTTATCTCTAAAAGTCAACACTTGGCTCCAATATCATGTGCTTCACACCTTTACCTGAAGTAAATTAATCCCTTGCAATGTCTAATCACCTTGAGTTTTAAGAATATTAAGATCCTATTTTACAAAATCTATAATATGTTCAAATATTTAGTTGTTGCCGGAACTTAGTTTATCAGAATAGCGGGAAGTAGAATTGATTAGTGGCTAGATATGCAAAAATATGGTTCACCCTGGAAAGCAGAAAAGACTTGTGGGGAGCTACCCACAGCATTAAATGGGCGCAAATGAATACAGACAGTGTCCTTGCTTATCGAGTCCACACACAAGATTAGAAGTTGTTCAGCCAGAGCTGAACACACTTCTCGGCATCTACATACAATGGTGTCTGCCTTGCGCTTCTTGTGCTTCTTGTGCATGGTGGTGGAAAGATTGGTGAAAACAGGGCCGCAACGTGAACGCACTTTCCTTGACCCCAGTCTTTTACCTAGAGCAGGGGAATCAATCACCAGAGAACATAGCTTTATAGTAAGACGGGTAAGTTTCAATAGGAACCTGAGGGGCAACCTACTTACACAAATAGTGGTGGGTATTGTGCTGTATTGAGATCACGGGTGCCGTAGCCCGCGTAGCTCCGTGAAACATGCATACGTGCATGCGCGCTAACCTGTCTGTCACTCAGCTGTCGGTATCGGGGTCTGATCGGAGCGGGTCGTTTACGTGTCACTCACGTACGGGTCCGCCCTCACTCACGTACGTGTTTAGTCCCCGCCGGATCTCACACCCTTCCCGTTTGTCCCATGACTGAATAAACCTGCATTTTTATACATGGTCTACCTTGGTCATTCTTTGCTCCGCACATATGTAACAGGTGTATGGAACGAGCTGCCAGAGGAGATAGTTGAGGCAGGTACTATCACAACATTTCAAAAATACATTTGGACAGGTAAATGGATAGAGTAGGTTGAGAAGGATATGGGCCAAATGCAGGTAGGTGGGACTAGTGGAGATGGGGATGTTGGTCAGCATGGGCAAATTGGACCAAAGGGCCTGTTTCCACATTGTATGACTATGACTATGATTATTTGAATCAACATAAGAATTCTATACTAATTTCCTCATCTAAAAACCTTTGAAATTTCCACGGGAATATTATTGTCCGAAATTTGGTTGGATTTTCTCTCTCTCTGGGAACTATTCCCTGTTCTTCTTAAGTTGTTATGTACTGCATTCTTCGTCTTTCTTCTCTTGGTGAGAGAGTTGTGCAATGAGCCAGCAAATCAGATGCTAACAGCTACTTATTCAAATGACACAATTAACACAGCACTTCACTGGAGTGTCATCAGGCAACAAAATTGACTCTGAGCCATGTAGTAAGTGCCGACAGCTTGGAAATTGAAATGGTTTTAAGGGAGCAATTGGGAGAAGGAGAGGTAGGAGGTACATTTTGGAACCTAGGGCTAGGCCTAGGCAGTGAGCATCACCATCTTATGTGACAAGGTCTTGAGTTCCTTCTCCCACATGTAGCTCCGGCATTTGACTCTACTACGCGCTGGCTGGCAGGTGTCCAACACAAGGAGAAATTACAGAGAGTCACACTTGGTAAGGTGGACAGGGGTGGGCATGGGGGAGTAGAGTTAAATGCAGAAGAACAAATGTGGGGCGGCACGGTGGCGCAGCTTTAGAGTTGCAGCCTTACAGTGCCAGAGACCTGGTTTGATCCTGATTACGGGTACTATCTGTACGGAGTTGTGACCGCCTGGGTTTTCTCCGTTTCCTCCCACATTTCAGAGACCCGCAGGTTTGTAGGTTAATTGGCTTCTGTAAATTGTCCCTAGTGTGTAGGATAGAATTAGTGTACAGGTGGGTGGCGTGGACTTGGAGGGCCGAAGGGCCTGTTTCCAGGTTGTATCTCTAATCTAAACTGAACTAAATTAAATAATAGAGTTGGTCAAGTAAGGAGTTCAATGTTTAATTAAGTGCCAGGAGGAGAGTGTATTTTTATACAGCATGTTTTTACATTCTGTGATAATACCACCTGGGCATCATACCACCCTGAAGACCTTGTACCCAGAACCCGTCCATCCTGGTGAGATTTTGCAAACGCCACCATATATTGAGCGCATTCCACTGAGCATCTCTCCATTATGAGGTCACTACACCAAGCGCCCATGCACTGTGTGAAGTTACACACAAAACACGGTCCCAGCCTCTGGATATTTTCCTGGTCCCGCTGCACTATAAGTATATTCCTCCATCCTGAGGTCAGTGCAGGCAACGGCATTGCACAGTCAGGGCATCGGACTGAGCACTTCTTCATGGTTCAACTCAATCATTTATACTTCATGCTGCCTGGGCAAGGCCACCAGCATAATCAATGACGAGTCTCACCCCGGTCACTCCTTCTTCTCCCCTCACTGTATCACAAAAGATACAAAAGTGTGAAAATGCACACCGCCAGATTCAGGACAGTTTCTTCACCAGCGGTCACCAGGCAACTGAACCACCCTATCAACAACTAGAGTGCGGTCCTGACCTCCCATCCAACTCATTGGAGAACCTCGGACTATCTTTAATCGGACTTTACTGGATATTATCTTGCGCAAAACGTTATTTCCATTATCCTGTTTCTGTACAGTGTGGATGGCTCAATTGTAATCATGTATAGTCTTTCCGCTGACTGGTTAGCACGCAACAGAAGCTTTTCACTGAATCTCGGTACACATGACAATAAACTAAACCAACAAACAAACTAACTAACATTCTGAGCAGAATCCATGAGGCGAGTCGCCGCTCCAAGTTTACACCAAGCGTATGGTGTAAGCCACTGGTGATAGGAAATAAGTTTAATTTATACCAGTCCCAATGTATTTTATCAATTATTGCATTCACATTTAACTTTCATTTAATATTTGTTTTATTAGTTTCTGGCAGTCCTTATGGGAGGGGTATAATTAGTGGGTTAGAGGTTTATAGTTGTATTATTATTACATGACCTCTGTTGGTCTGGCAAAATGGTTGATCCGGCAATGGATGGAATGAACGGTGATGGAAAATCGGAAAATCGGCGATCAACCTCAATATACTGATTTTTTGTTGTTGTTTATTATGGGCTTTTCAGAGAATTATGCTTACATATCTGTGTAGGAAGGAACTACAGATGCTGGTTTTAAATCGAAGATAGACACAAAAAGCTGGAGTAACTCAGCGGGACAGGCAGCATCTCTGGAGAGAAGGAATGGGGTCTCAGGAAGAAGGGTCTCGACCCAAAACGTCACCCATTCCTTCTCTCCAGAGATGCTGCCGGTCCCACTGAGTTACTCCAGCGTATTGTGTCTATCTATGCTTACATATCCTTTGGGCCACAGTTTAAGAATAAGGGGTAAGCCATTTAGAACGGAGATGAGGAAACACTTTTTCACACAGAGAGTGGTGAGTCTGTGGAATACTCTGCCTCAGAGGGCGGTGGAGGCCGGTTCTCTGGATACTTTCAAGAGAGAGCTAGATAGGGCTCTTACAGATAGCGGAATCAGGGGATAAGGGGAGAAGGCAGGAACGAGGTATTGATTGGGGATGATTACCCATGTGCATGCTAGCGATCATTGAATGGCAGTGCTGGCTCGAAGGGCTGAATGGCCTACTCCTGCACCTATTGTTTATTGTCTATTGTTTATTGTGTTGAAGGATTTCACTGTTCTGTTTCGGGTCATATGACGATAAAATACTCTTGACTTGACTTGGAATGCTGATGTGCTGGAGGCAGATTCCACAATGGCTTATTTTGGATAAACAAAGAAAGAAAATGCAACTCTACAAAGAATGGGTAAGGGATAGAAAAGAGTGAGTCACTCTACTCTGGTAGAGAGCAGGCATGGACACAACGGGCCACATGGCCTCCATCTGCCCTGTAACCATTCCATGATTCGTCGTTTTTCCAAAATATGACATGCTTAGTCTAGTTTAGAGATACAGCATGAAAACAGGCCACTCGGCCCACCGAGTCCATGCCAACCATCGATCATCCTTGTTATCCCACTTTCTCGTCCACACCTTACATACTTGGCACAATTTTACAGAGGTCGATTAACCTACAAACCCGCACGTCTTTGGGATGTGGGATGAAACCAGAGCACCCGGAGGGAGCTCGCAATGTCACAGGGAGAATGTGTAATCTCCACACAGACAACACTCGAGGTCAGGACTGAGCCCTGGTCTTTGGCGCCTGGAGGCAGCAGCTCTACCACAGAGTCTGCGCCGACTAGCGATCACACCGTACACTAGCACTATCCTACACACTAGGGGCAATATACAATTTACAAAAGCCAATTAACCTACAAACCTGTACGTCTTTGGAGTGGGGAGGAAATCGGAGCACCTGGAGAAAACCCACGCGGTCACAGGGAAAACGTACAAACTCCCCACAGACAGCACCTGAGGTCAGCTTCGAACCCGGGTCTTTGGTGCTGTAAGGCAGCAACTCTACCGCTGTGCCACCGTGCTGCCCTGAGAGTCTCTCTCCCAAAGAATGCATCAGGGAATCCTAGCAGAGGAATGTAATAGAAGAGTAGAAGGTATTTAAAATGTCCAATTGCAAACGTGTACTGCCCTTGTGACTTTCTGTGGATACTTTGTATGTCTCATAAATGATGCTAATCCATATTCCTAGTGGGTTGCCGCAGATGAATTACAACTCTCCACTCTGCCAGGCTCGACATAAACAATACGTCCTCACGGACCCCTTCCCAAGTGAATCGTAGTAGAGGTTATTTGCTCCCGTGCTTTGACATTCAGTGCACGCTGTGAAAGTTTGAAATTTTCTCCTTCCCATCACCCTTCTATTGTGGATTTAATGCCAGCTGCCATCCGACTTCCAAATCTGCTTCTTTCACTGAACCCAGTAAGCTGCCACTTTCCATTAGACCAGAGCAGCAACATTCTCAGCAGACAGGTTAAGATTATGCTTCAACATAATGATCCGATTCTCCCTTAATGAACAATGATTGCTGTGTGGCCTCTCTCTCAGAGAACTGAAGTCACAATTCTGTAGTAAGGAACTGCAGATGCATATAAAGACACATAAATGCTGTAGTAACTCACCGGACCAGTAGCATCTCTGGAGCGAAGGGATGGGTGACATTTCGGGTCGAGACCCTTCTTCAGACTAAAATCAGGGGAAAGGGAAACAAAAGATATAGACGGTGATGTAGAAAGATATAGGACAAATTAATGAACGAGATGCAAAAAAGTAATGATGATAAAGGAAACAGGCCATTGTTAGCTGTTTGCTAGGTGAGAACAAGAAGCTGATGCAACTTGGAAGGGGGAGGGATGGAGAGAGAACAAATGCAGGGGTTACTTGAAGTTAGAGAAACCCGATTCGTACCACTGGGTTGTAAGCTGCCCAAGCAAAATATGAGATGCTCTTCCTCCAATTTGCGTTTAGCCTCACTCTAACTGATCAGCAATTATATGTTTTTGACCAAAGAGTCAGAGCAGGTAGTTGAGGCAGGTACTACAACAACATTTAAAATACACTTGGATAGGTACATGGATATGGAAGGTTTAGAGGGATATTGGTCAAATGCAGGCAAATGGGAGTGGCTTAGATGGTATTTTTTTTTAAGCAGCACCAAAATTGTGGCAACAGTAGGTTGTGCAAAAGAATTTCACTGTGCTGTGCATACTGAACAATAAAGATCCATTAATCCAATGATTTTGGTCGGCATGGACAAGCTAGGCCGAAGGGCCTGTTTCCCGTTGTATGCCTATGACTCGAAGAGTGCATGGAAAGGCTTAGAACATACATGGAATTAGAAAGAGAAATCCACCAATGAATAAAGGATTTTTTTTGGGTACATCTATGAATGTAGAAGAGAATAGTAAGATTAAACGAGAACTTACCAGTTTGAAGTTTGATCTTTATTTTATGAGGAGTAACGATGAGGGATTACGTGAAGAGCCCACCAGCATCATGCGCGTCAATCTTCAAAGCAGCGGTGTGAAGTCACAGACAGGAAACATTGACCTAAGAATAGTAAGATTCGAGAAACTAGAACTACCAGCCGAGTTTTATGAGGAGGGGTTGGGAGCGGAGGGCACGTAATCCCTCATCGTTACTCCGTTGTAAAATCACAGTCAACAAATTATGGTAATTCCTGTAGTATTGAAATAGTCAGACATAATTAGTTGTATTTTTCGATGATGAAGATGATGATACTTTATTGTCACGTGCCGAGGCACAGTGAAATTATTTATTTTGCGTACAATCCAGTAAAATCATACTATAGATAAGCGCAATCATAGATAAGTACAAAAGTGCTATGATTGTAGTGTAATAGTAGACTTCACCGAGACAGTACACAAAGAGTCACCACGTTTTTGCTGCCAACATAGTTTCAAGTTCTTAAGAATGAGGTCTTATCTTGGCCTTAAAGGCCCGTTGTCCTGGCAGCACTGATCCTGTTTCTCCATCTGTAACCATTTTGAAGACGGTCCTATTTTGTCCAATGTCCGCCACCGTTGCAGTCCCCACACCGGTTCTCAGTCTTCAGGATCGTGCAGGAGACGAGCCTCGGATGTCTCCAGGCGGGTTCTCAGTTCCGCGGCAGGTGGGCGAGCCAGGACAGCTGTCGAGGTATGGCCGCAGAACACTGGGAGCTTCTGCCGCTACACATGGCTAGTCAGGAGCTAGGTGCATTTAAATGCACGTTCAAGAACCTGAGGTTAAGAAAATGAAGTATAGTGGTAACAACTGTACAATCCACGCAAACCAGTGTCATGGAGACTGGAAGATTGCCCACACGTTCAGATTAATTCAGATTCAGATAGGTTTATTGTCATATACACCAGGATGCAATTTGCCTACAATCCTGTACATCCTTGGAGTGTGGGAGGAATCTGGAACTCCCGGAGAAAATCCACGGGGAGAACAATAGACAATAGACAATAGGTGCAGGAGTAGGCCATTCAGCCCTTCGAGCCAGCACCGCCATTCAATGTGATCATGGCTGATCATCCCCAATCAGTACCCCGTTCCTGAGTTCTCCACATATCCCCAGACGCCACTATTTTTAAGAGCCCTCTCTAGCTCTCTCTTCAAAGTATCCAGAGAACCGGCCTCCGAGTCAGAGAATTCCACAGACTCACAACTATCTGTGAGAAAAAAGTGTTTCCTCGTCTCCGTTCTAAATGGCTTACTCCTTATTCTTATACTGTGGCCCCTGGTTCGGGACTACCCCAATATTGGGAACATGTTTCCTGCCTCTAGCATGTCCAAACCCTTAATAATCTTATATGTTTCAATAAGATCCCCTCTCATCCTTTTAAACTCCAGAATATACAAGCCCAGCCGCTCCATTCTCTCAGCATATGACAGTCCCGCCATCCCGGGAATTAACCTTGTAAACCTACGCTGCACTCCCTCAATAGCAAGAATGTCCTTCCTCAAATTAGGGGACCAAAACTGCACACAATACTGCAGGTGTGGTCTCACTAGGTCCCTAAACAACTGCAGAAGGACCTCTTTGCTCCTATACTCAACTCCTCTTGTTATAAAGACCAACATGCCATTCGCTTTCTTCACTGCCTGCTGTACCTGCATGCTTACTTTCATTGACTAATGAACAAGGACCCCCCCCCAGATCCCATTGTACTTCCCCTTTTCCCAACTTGACACCATTTAGATAGTAATCTGCCTTCCTGTTTTTGCTACCAAAGTGGATAACCTCACATTTATCCAGCTTTGTGTCATCTGCAAATTTGCTAATGTTACTTTAAATCCCCTCATCTAAATCATTGTAAATCATTGTATATTGTAAATAGCTGCGGTCCCAGCACCGAGCCTTGCCACTAGTCACTGCCTGCCATTCTGAAAGGGACCCGTTAACCCCTACTCTTTGTTTCCTGTCTGCCAACCAATTTTCTATCCATGTCCGCACTCTACCCCCAATACCATGTGCCCTAATTTTGTCCACTAATCTCCTATGGAGGACCTTATCAAATGCTTTCTGAAAGTCCAGGTACACTACATCCACTGGCTCTCCCCATTCTCAAAAAATTCCAGAAGATTAGTCAAGCATGATTTCCCCTTCGTAAATCCAAGCTGACTCGGACCGATCCTGTTACTGCTATCTAAAAGTGCCGCAATTTCATCTTTTATAATTGACTCCAGCATCTTCCCTACTAACTGATGTCAGGCTATAATTCCCTGTTTTTTCTCTCCCGCCTTTCTTAAAAAGTGGGATAACATTAGCTACCCTCCAATCCACAGGAACTGATCCTGATTCTATAGAACATTGGAAAATTATCACCAATGCGTCCACGATTTCTAGAGCCACTTCCTTAACTACCCTGGGATGCAGACCATCAGGCCCTGGGGATTTATCAGCCTTCAGTCCCATCAGTCTACCCAACACCATTTCCTAGCTAATGTGGATTTCCTTCAGTTCCTCCGTCACCCCAGATCCTCTGGCCACTAGTATATCAGGAAGATTGTTTGTGTCCTCCGTAGTGAAGACAGATCCAAAGTACCTGTTCAACTCATCTGCCATTTCCTTGTTCCCCATAATAAATTCACCTCTTTCAGTCTTCAAGGATCCAATTTTGGTCTTAACTATTTTTTCCTCTTGACATACCTAAAGAAGCTTTTACTATCCTCCTTTATATTCTTGGCTAGATTATCTTCGTACCTCATCTTTTCTCCCCGTATTGCCTTTTTAGTTATTTTCTGTTGCTCTTTAAACAATCCTCTTGCCTCCCGCTCATCTTTGCTACGTTGTACTTCTTCTCTTTTATTATTATACTGTCCCATACGTCCCTTGTCAGCCACGGTCACCCCTTACTCCCCTTGGAATCTTTCTTCCTCTTTGGAATTAACTGATCCTGAACCTTCTGTATTATCCTGGGTGTCATGGTACACCAGTCATTAAAAGTAGGCATGCAGGTGCAGCAGGCAGTGAAGAAGGCGAATGGTATGTTAGCATTCATAGCAAAAGGATTTGAGTATAGGAGCAGGGAGGTTCTACTGCAGTTGTACAGGGTCTTGGTGAGACCACACCTGGAGTATTGCATACAGTTTTGGTCTCCTAATCTGAGGAAAGACATTCTTGCCATAGAGGGAGTGCAGAGAAGGTTCACCAGACTGATTCCTGGGATGTCAGGACTTTCATATGAAGAAAGACTGGATAGACTCGGTTTGTACTCGCTGGAATTTAGAAGATTGAGGGGGGATCTTATAGAAACATACAAAATTCTTAAGGGGTTGGACAGGCTAGATGCAGGAAGATTGTTCCCGATGTTGGGGAAGTCCAGAACAAGGGGTCACAGTTTAAGAATAAGGGGGAAATCTTTTAGGACCGAGATGAGGAAAACATTTTTCACACAGAGAGTGGTGAATCTCTGGAATTCTCTGCCACAGAAGGTAGTTGAGGCCAGTTCATTGGCTATATTTAAGAGGGAGTTAGATGTGGCCCTTGTGGCTAAAGGGATCAGAGGGTATGGAGAGAAAGCAGGTACAGGATACTGAGTTGGATGATCAGCCATGATCATATTGAATGGCAGTGCAGGCTCGAAGGGCCGAATGGCCTACTCCTGCACCTATTTTCTATGTTTCTATGTTTCTATTCCCAGAAATACCTGCCATTGTTGTTCCATTGTCATCCCTGCTAGGGTATCTTTCCAGTCAACTTTGGCCAGCTCCTCCCTCATGGCTCCATAGAACCGTTTATTCAACTATAACATTGACACCTCCAATATACCCTTCTCCCTCTCCAATTGTAGTACAAACTCAGTACATACATCTCCCGTAGTCAGGATCGAACCGGGGTCTCTGGTGCTATAAGGCATCAAATCTACTGCTGTGCCACCGTGCCGCCAATTGCAATTCATAAAATTATACCACTGTTGAAAGGGACTGGCCTTTAAAGTAGAGGATTTCTCTACTACCCTGCACCTTATCCCTATGCCCTCTTGTTTTAAATTCCTACACCAAACCAAGGGAAAATAAATTACTGCCTAGTCTACCTATCTCCTCTTAAGAGTCACCCTTCAGCCTCATCCATTCTGGGGGAAATAATCCAGTGTTTCCATTCTCCCCTCGTAAATGCAGTGCCCTACTTCAGGAAATATCCTGATCAATATGGAACATTGTCTTGAGCCTGGAAAGCAACTTTACATTGGACGGAAAATACAAATATTAATTGTCCATAACGGAACCATTGACAAAAATAGGACCAAGGAGGAAGTTCCGTTGAAGAAGTATAATCAGTCAATGTCCAGGTGAAGCAGCAGAACCTAAGCGGCTTACAAATTGGTATGGGGGGTCATAAAATGAAAGCAGATGAAAGAAGGTAGACAAAAATGCTGGAGAAACTCAGCGGGTGAGGCAGAATCTATGGAGCGAAGGAATAGGTGATGTTTTGGGTCGAGACCCTTCCTCAGACTGAAGTGAGTTTCCATTTCTCAGCCATTGTCAGGGCAGGGTTGAGTTCTTCCATATGGACCTCACTTGCAATGAGCTGAATCCAGTGTCCAAGTAAGTCGAATAACGAAGGTTGCAGATAAGGCTTCAAATTAAATTCAGATTTCATCAGAATTGAATTTGTACGGAAGAAACTTAAGTGCTTGTGTTCTAAAATGTTCAGACTATTCACCAGGACATCATTATTTTCCTGATTTTTCTGCGTTCCTGGTTTCCTGGGCTGCAGCAAATGGACGGTGAAGGGATGAAGGATTGCACAAGTGGGCACAAGTGGGCACAACATCATCTCTGAAGAGTTTATTGAGCTGTAACAGGATACTGAGTTGGATGATCAGGTAGATGTCCAAAGACTAAAGGTAGATGTCCAAAGACTAAAGACAAAGACTACCTGACCTACAGATTGAAGTCCTACAAATCATTAAGGACCCACACCACACTGGCCAACTCTCACTTCACTCAGAAGGTACAGAAGACCTCCAGGTTCAGGAACAACTCCACATACACCAACTAAACATTGCAACAGCTCAAACTGCCTTTAGGAACTTTGGGCTTTTGTTTTATTTTATGCTATATTGTTTGTTTTTAATTTATTGAACTTTTTTTTTTTTGTTTATCATGTTATCCATTGTTGAAATTGAGTCCGCGCCGACCAACAAACATCCCGTACACCAGCAAACACCCCGTACACTAGCACTCACCCCGTACACTAGCACTCACCCCGTACACCAGCACTCACCCCGTACACCAACAAACATCCCGTACACCAGCAATCACCCCGTACACCAGCACTCACCCCGTACACCAGCACTCACCCCGTACACCAGCACTCACCCCGTACACCAGCAATCACCCCGTACACCAGCAAACATCCCGTACACCAGCACTCACCCCGTACACCAACACTCACCCCGTACACCAGCAAACACCCCGTACACCAGCACTCACCCCATACACCAGCAAACATCCCGTACACCAGCAAACATCCCGTACACCAGCACTCACCCCGTACACCAGCACTCACCCCGTACACCAGCACTCACCCCGTACACTAGCACTCACCCCGTACACTAGCACTCACCCCGTACACTAGCAAACATCCCGTACACTAGCAAACACCCCGTACACTAGCACTCACCCCGTACACTAGCACTCACCCCGTACACCAGCACTCACCCCGTACACCAGCACTCACCCCGTACACTAGCACTCACCCCGTACACTAGCACTCACCCCGTACACTAGTACTCACCCCGTACACCAGCACTCACCCCGTACACTAGCAAACATCCCGTACACTAGCACTCACCCCGTACACTAGCACTCACCCCGTACACCAGCACTCACCCCGTACACTAGCAAACACCCCGTACACTAGCACTCACCCCGTACACTAGCACTCACCCCGTACACTAGCACTCACCCCGTACACCAGCACTCACCCCGTACACTAGCACTCACCCCGTACACTAGCACTCACCCCGTACACTAGCACTCACCCCGTACACCAGCACTCACCCCGTACACCAGCACTCACCCCGTACACCAGCACTCACCCCGTACACCAGCACTCACCCCGTACACTAGCAAACATCCCGTACACTAGCACTCACCCCGTACACCAGCACTCACCCCGTACACCAGCAAACATCCCGTACACTAGCACTATCCTACACTCTAGGGAGAATTTACAATTTTATCGAAGCCAATTAACCGACGAACCTGTACGTTTTTGGAATGTGGGAGGAAACTGGAGCACCTTGAGAAAACCCACATGGTCACAGGGAGAACGTACAAACTCCATACAGACAGCGTCCATAGTCAGAATCGAACATGGATGTCAGGCACTGTAAGGCAGCAACTCTACTGCTGTGCCACTTTGCCGCCCCATTGTGCTCTTGCAAGTAAGAATTTCAGTGTTCTGTTTAGGTCCATGTGAGAATTGAACACTCTTGACTCTTGATCCTCGAAAAGTCATCCTTTCAGACGCTGAAGCAGTTGCCAATTAAACAATGGTAAGTTTTTTTGGCCACCTCTGGGTGAATGTTCTGTAGTCCCCTTTTCACAAGAGCAAGGAAATCCGAATAACTTCATGCCTGGCTTCCGTCGATTAACACCAAAATCTCAGGATATCATTGCTGTATACTTTCATCCAACATGACAATGATTCTCCACAACATCACTTTCTGATGCTTTGCCAATTTTATATCCAGTCTGTTTTGATGTCCTGATACCACCATTAAAATGAGAGGTGGAGAGCAGCTGTGATTCACCAAAGCACTGAGCTGATTTTCAACCCTGAGGCCATTATTTTATCATTTTCAATCTGCTACCATTATGTTAGAGCACAGTTAACATTTGTGCCTTAAATCCTGATCCAGAACTGTTCAGGACCATTATTCCACCTCGCTAGCGAAGATTTCCATTTTCATATTAACTGGAAGGAGTTTGTACGCTTTCCCTACGACCACGTGGGCTTTCTCCGGGTGCTCCAGTTTCCCCCCACATTCCAACGACGTGCAGGTTTGTAGGTTAATTGACTTCTGTAAATTGCCCCTAATGAGTAAGATGCTAAAGTGGGATAACATGGAACTAGTGTAAGGATAGATGGTGGGCATGGACTTGGTGTCCTCTAGGGACTGCTTCCTCGCTGTATCTCTAAAACTAAAAACTAAAGAAGTAGATGATCACATTAGAAACGGATGATTAAGAAGACTTGACTTCACAGTCCTTTTTGGATGTGATTGGGAAAAAAGGCCCCAATTACTTCCTAAAATTAAGATCTCCTGAGTAAGTAGTCGATGGTAAGAGGAAAATAAGAGGATTGGTTGATTGATAGATAGATTGATTAAAGATGCAGCACGAAAACAGATCCTTTAGCCCACCGAGCACATGACAACCATTGATCATTCATTCATACTCGTAGATTGTATCCACTCCCTACACTCTAGGGGGCAATTTACAGAGGCCGGCTAACCTAAAAACCTGCACGTCTTTGGGATGTGTGAGGAAACCGGAGCACTCGGAGAAAATCTATGCAGTCACAGTGTGAACGTGCAAACTCTATATAGACAGCGCCCGAGGTCAGGATCGAACATGGATTTCTAGCGCTCTGAGGCAGCAGATCTATTAGCTGCACCACTGTGCCATCCAGTTTTCTTTCTCCCAACTATTTATAAATCTATGGAACTCTCTTCCTCAATACGTGCCCCACAAGGAAGCGTTCTTAGACCTTTACTACACCCCTTATACACTCACAACTGTAACTCCATTTCCTCTCTCTCTCCTTTGCAAATGACACCACCGTCATGTGCGGCAACTCTACCACTGCGTTACTGTGCCACCCCAACATTACTTTTTCCCCCCATTTTAGTGAGTCTTGCAAATGTATTTGAAACTTAATTTAGGTATGAATCATCATGCAGAAGGTTTGAAAAATATCTTAAATCAGAATGGCTAATCTAAGTGCACGTAATCTAAGTATTCTAAATCACACTAAGTCAAAGTTTAAAATAAACATGCAGCCCCTAATTCCTTACAAAACTGCCTCAGTGTAACCTAATATTTTACATTCTAAACTTACGATTGTGCCAAATGAACAAATAGATCGTTGCTGAATTGCATGCAAAATAATAATTTCACTGTACCTCGGTTCATGTGACAATTAAGTACCATTGAACCATTAAAAAAATGTGATGGTTCAAAACACTTATGCGAAGAAGACAATATACAAAATATTTGCAGAGTAAAGCATCAAGTGGTAGACACTGCCTAAACTGACCCCCCAGCATCTAAGAGTTCGGCACAGTGGCGCAGTGGTAGAGTTGCTGCCTGACAGTGCCAGAGGCCTAGGTTCGATCCTGACTACGGATGCTGTTTGTACAGAGTTTGTACATTCCCCCTGTCACTGCATGGGTTTTCTCCAGTCCCCCACCCCCCCCCCCCCCCACCACTCCAAAGATGTACAGGTTTGTAGGTTGATTAGTATTGGTAAAATTGTACATTGTCCCTAGTGTGTAAGATAGGGATAGTGTATGGGGAGATTGCTGGTCGGCGTGGACTCGTTGGGCCATAGGGCCTGTTTCCACACTGTATCCCCAAGATCTACAGGAGATGTAGCCTCAAAAGGGCAGCTAATGTTATCAAAGACTCACATTCCATTGACCACACTCTCATTTTTCTCTGAACATCAGAAAGAAAGAATAAGAGAAAAATACCGTGACCTCCAGGCTCAAGAATAGCTTCTTCACAACAACCATTAGGCTCTTGAACACTACACAACACTAACCTCAACGTTGAGCAACTGTGGATTGTCTTTGATTGCACTGACTTTGGGTTTCTCTGGCCTAGTATAGTGGTTATTAATTTATTGCACTTTTGTTAATTATATAGATGTGAATTGAATGTTATGCTGCTGTGTAAGAATATCGTTGTTCCTTTGTCGGTACATATGACAAATAAACACAGTTGATTCTTGACTCTATTGGACGTTTCTTTAATATTTACATAACAACACATTTACATCAGTTTCTCTGCCTCCAGTTTACATACTGCCCTGATTAGAATAGATGGCCTGTGAATCACTGTCGCTGGTTCAGATCGTGGGTGTCAGGGGCTATGGGGTGAAGGCAGGAGAAAGGGTTTGAGAGGGAAAGATAGATCAGTCATGATTGAATGGCAGAGTAGACTTGATGGGCCAAATGGCCTAATTCTGCTCCTAGAACTTATAAACATGAATTCCCTGACCAAAAAAGGAGCTCACCACATCTTTAAGAACATTTGGGAATAGCCAATATGAAGAGACAGCCACATTTAAATACATTCTTTTTTTAAACTTACTGAAGGTTTCTTGAGGTAGAATGTTTTTGTTTTAAAACTGAGTAGTGTGTTGTTGAGATGCTGATGTTACTGCTGATGTTCTGATGATTTATGTTGACTTAAAGTATTTCCGTGTGATGGGATAGTGTTTAGAAACAGATTTCATGTCTTCACAGAGTGACTGGCTTCCGTGAAGAACCAATAATATGATAAAATAATAAATCTGTTAGACCTGAAATCGGGAAAATTGGAAGGAAGATCACAATCATAAAAAATAATGTAGACACAAAAAGTTCCTTAAGGGGCCAATTTGCGTGCAAATTCTTGTTTCTGTACAAATGAAAAGAGCAGTTTATCAAGGCTATCAGATTGGACCATTGATCCATATTATTAACAAATATACAATGTCACATAACCTGCTTTTATATGGCATATTTAGTGCATCAAAATTACCCAAGTGCTTCATGAGAGCACTATTACACAAATCTTGACATTGGGCCACACTAGGATTTTCTTAGGGAGCTCAGTAGGAGGCCATTCAGCCTATTATGTCCATGCCGGTATTTAGCACATTGATACGGCACAGTGGCGCTGCGTTAGAGTTGCTGCCTTACAGGACCAGAGACCCAGGTTTGATCCTGACTATGGGTGCTGTCTGTACGGAGGGTGTAAATTGCCCCTGTGACCGCATGGGTTTTCTCCGGGTGCTCCGGTTTCCTCCCACAAAGACGTGCGGGTTCGTAAGATAATTGGTTTTTGTAAATCATCCCTAGTGTGTAGGATAGAACTAGTGTACGGATGATCGCTGGCCGGCGTGGACACGGTGGGCCGAAGGGCCTGTTTCCATACTGTATCTCTAAACTCAACTAAGCTCAGGCAATATATCAGGACATAATTACTTTTAACTGTATTTGCCCATTGGCAGCTTCTGACACATACCTGCGTGTCATTATGTCAACTCATCTATTTTGCAAAAATAATGTTCTCCTATTTAATAGAAGGAACATATTTCTTTTGATCCATCTTATTTTTTCTAAAATAAGGTTGCAATGCAAAAGAAGCTGAGGGGTTACTTGCCGCTGACTGATGGAAAGGTTTTAGAGAGAGGCCGTGGTGAATTGATGATGGAGAACAAAGGGAGCCCTGAGGCAGCCAGATCACCACAGGAGGCTGGCAGGGTAGATGGATGTACATGAATAAATCAGCAAGAGCCCCAAGGCTGCCACGGGACCAGAGCAGGCAATACCTGCCAGGTTTGCAGGTGAGAAACACGGAGATGAGATATATTGAAAAGAAGGCTAAGTGGATTCAGCTAAGAACAGAGGCTACATTCTTCTGCATGGAAAGACACAGCACTCTTGCTGCAAGATAAACTGAGCTGCAGGAGAAAGTTAGCAGAGGACATCTATTGAGAATGTAGGTGCAACGTTAAAGGAAAAAGAAAACGAGTTGGTGCTAGTTGGAAAGGTTTTTTTCCAGAGAAGATTTACGATGATTTTGCCTGGACTGGAGGGTCTGAGCTATAGAGAGAGGTTGAGCAGGCTGGGACTTTATTCCTTGGAGTGCAAGAGGATGAGGGGTGATTTTATAGAGGTGTATACAATCATGAGAGGAATAGATCGGGGAGATGCACAGAGTCTCTTGTAGAGAGTACGGGAATTGAGAACCAGAGGACACAGGTTTAAGGTGAAGAGGAAAACATTTAATGGAATCTGAGGGGTAAGTTTTCACACAAAGGGTGGTGGGTGTATGAAACAAGCTGGTATAGGAAGAGGAGGTAGTTGATGCAGGAAATATCGCAACGTTTAAGTAAACATTAGACTGGTATATGGATAGGGCAGTTTAGGAGGGATCTGGGCCAAACGCAAGCAGGTAGGATTAGTATAGATTGGTCGTTGTGAGTAAGTTGGGCCGAATGGCCTGTTTCAACACTGTATGACTATGAATCTTTGACAACGGTGATAAAGCAGCCTGGAAGGATAATCATGGGCAGACCAGAGTTAACTTTATAAATCATGCTGTTTAATATTATTTTCTTAAACCTTCATTCATGGAGAAAGAAAAAAAGCCTCCATTCCTTTTTCATAAGAACTTAGGAATTTGCAGGTTAAAGGAAAACTAATGTCACAGAAGCAAAATACCACACATGCTACAAAGCTGAAATAAAACATAAATTGCTGAAGATGTTTACAGCTCAGGCACTATTAGTAGAAGATCATAAGATCATAAGACATATTTGGCCAATCAAGTCTGCACCGCAATTCGATCATGGCTGATCTATCTTTCCCTCTCAATCCCATTCTCCTGCCTTCTCCCCATAACTTTGACACCCGTACTAATCAAGAATCTATTAATCTCCACTCAAATACACCCAATGACTTGGCCCCCACAGCCGTCTGTGGCAATGAATTCCACAGATTTTCCACCCTTTGGCTAAAGAAATTCCTCCTCAGAAGAAGAAATAGTCAACCTTTCAGGACTTTATAGGACTTTATCGTGCACTAAAGGTTATTCCCTTTATCATGTATCTATCTGTACACTGCGGATGGCTCGATTGTAATCATGTATTGTCTTTCTGCTGACTGATTAGCAAGCTGTTCACCGTACCTCGGTACACATGATAACAAACTCAACTAAACTAAACTAAACTAAACCAAACTGAACTAAATAATTACCTTTGATCCATTCGGTTGAAAAACATTAAACCTGAAACGGTGACTCAGTTTCTCTCTCCTCATATGCTGTTTGACCTGGTGACCATTTTCTTTATTTTAAATCACCATTTGTGTAGCGGCAGTCCTGGTTCATCGGGGCGAGCAAAAGATAAAACTGTTCAATTAACTTTTTGCAACTTAGAATGTGCCAGAAACGTGGCGACTCTTGTGTACTGCCCAGGTGATTTTACCGGGTTGTACGCAACAAAGCATTTCACTGTATCTGGTACATGAGACAATAAAATATAATTGAATTGAATCATCGTTGGTGCAACTTAATAGGCTCATAAATGTGGTAACACACAGATAATATAAGATATTCAATAATACTACAAATTAATAACCATGATAGCAAGTATTGAAATTAATTAGGGAATTTAGGACGGTAAGGTAGGGTTTTGAAAGTCCCAATCCAAGAAGGGTATGAAGGCTCAGTGACAACATCTTCCAAGAGTGTTTAGTTTAGAGATACAGCTCTTAAACTGTCCCTTCACCCAATGAGACCATGCTGACCAACGATCCCTATACACTAGCACTATCCTACACACTCGGGACAATTTACAATTTTACACAAGCCAATTAACCTACAAACCTGTATGTCTTTTGAATGTGGGCGGAAGCCAGAGCACCCGGAGAAAACCCACGTGGTCACGGGGAGATCGTACAAACCCCATACAGGCAGCACCCGTAGTCAGGATTGAACCTGGGTCTTTGGCACCGTAAGGCAACAACTTTACTGCCGCCCCACTGTGCCACCCTAATTGATGTGATTTATAGAGTTTTCACGTTAATAGAATCAATAGACATAGGAACGTGGAATTGAGATGATACCATTGAACAGAATGTACACGACTGAATTGTCTCCTTCTCTGTTATATGTACAGTGGCTTGCAAAAGTTTTCATACCCCTTGAACTTTTCCACATTTTGTCACGTTACAACCACAAACGTAAATGTATTTTATTGGGATTTTATGTGATAGACCAACACAAAGTGGTGCATAATTGTGAAGTGGAAGGAAAATGATACATGGTTTTCAAGTTTTTTTACAAATAAAAAACAGAAGTGTCGCATGCAAAAGTATTCAGCCCCCGTGAGTCAATACTTTGTAGAACCACCTTTCGCTGCAATTACAGCTGCAAGTCTTTTGGGGTATGTCTCTACCAGCTTTGCACATCTAGAGACTGAAATTTTTGCCCATTCTTCTTTGCAAAATAGCTCAAGCTCAGTCAGATTGGATGGAGAGCGTCTGTGAACTGCAATTTTCAAGTCTTGCCAGAGATTCTCAATTGGATTTAGGTCTGGACTTTGACTGGGCCATTCTAACACATGAATATGCTTTGATCCAAACCATTCCATTGTAGCTCTGGCTGTATGTTTAGGGTCGTTGTCCTGCTGGAAGGTGAATCTCCGCCCCAGTCTCAAGTCTTTTGCAGACTCTAACAGGTTTTCTTACAAGATTGCCCTGTATTTGGCTCCATCCATCTTCCCATCAACTCTGACCAGCTTCCCTGTCCCTGCTGAAGAAAAGCATCCCCACAGCATGATGCTGCCACCACCATGTTTCACAGTGGGGATGGTGTGTTTAGGGTGATGTGCAGTGTTAGGTTTCCGCCACACATAGCGTTTTGCATTTAGGCCAAAAACTTCAATTTTGGTCTCATCTGACCAGAGCACCTTCCTCCACATGTTTGCTGTGTCCCCACATGGCTTGTGGCAAACTGCAAACGGGACTTCTTATGGCTTTTTTTCAACAATGGCTTTCTTCTTGCCACTCTTCCATAAAGGCCCGATTTGTGGAGTGCACGACTAATAGTTGTCCTGTGGACAGATTCTCCCACCTGAGCTGTGGATCTCTGCAGCTCCTCCAGAGTTACCATGGGGCTCTTGGCTGCTTCTCTGATCAATGCTCTCCTTGCCCGGCCTGTCAGTTTAGGTGGACGGCCATGTCTTGGTAGGTTTGCAGTTGTGCCATACTCTTTCCATTTTCGGATGATGGATTGAACAGTGCTCCGTGAGATGTTCAAAGCTTGGGATATTTTTTTATAACCTAACCCTGCTTTAAACTTCTCCACAACTTTATCCCTGACCTGTCTGGTGTGTTCCTTGGGCTTCATGATGCTGTTTGTTCACTAATGTTCTCTAACAAACCTCTGAGGCCTTCACAGAACAGCTGTATTTATACTGAGATTAGATTACACACAAGTGGACTCTATTTACTAATTAGGTGACTTCTGAAGGCAATTGGTTGCACTGGATTTTATTTAGGGGTATCAGAGTAAAGGGGGCTGAATACTTTTGCACGCGACACTTTTCAGTTTTTTATTTGTAAAAAAATTTGAAAACTATGTATCATTTTCCTTCCACTTCACAATTATGCGCCACTTTGTGTTAGTCTATCACATAAAATCCAAATAAAATACATTTACGTTTGTGGTTGTAACGTGACAAAATGTGGAAAAGTTCAAGGGGTATGAATACTTTTGCAAGCCACTGTATGTTGCTCCAACAGCATTGTGTGAAAACTGATGCTGGTTAATGCCATTATTTCTTTTTTCAGCCCAGAATCAAACTGCACAAAATGAGACCATTCAGCTCATTTTTCCTACTAATGTTTCTTGTTTTAACTGTTTAATTAGTCCCATTTGTCCTACCTTATTTTTTTACCTGGCCTTGCAAATAGTTTCCACCATCGGGTACATAATCAATTTCCATCTATGAAGTTTAGAATGGGAGTGAGGAGGAATTTCTTTAGAATGAAGATGATTTATTTAACCAGAGAGTAGTGAATTTGTGCAATTCATTGCCACAGATGTCTGTGGAGACCAAGACATTGGATATTTAAAAACAAGTGGAATTGATAGGTTCTTGATTAGGAAGGGTGTCAAAGGTTACAGTGAGAAGGCAGGGGAATGGGGTTAAGAGGGAAAATTAGATCAGCCGTGATTGAATGGCAGAGAGACTCGATGGGCAGAACGGCCTAATTCTGCTCCTCTGTCTTATGGTCTTATTATGGTCTTTGATAGTTCCTTTTTCCAAGGCTGATTTCTAGGTGAGAACAATATAAATATAAATCAATCACAAACATGTTGCAGAGATGGAAAGCTCTGTGCTCTGGATAAACATCAAGGCCCTGCTCACAAGTTTCACCTTTGTTTATTGCAGTAATATTGTCGCAGACCCAGTTCGAGAGACTTCATTTATAAGCATGACAAAACATAGATGCAATTGTCAGATAATAGTTAAATATGCAAACTCAATTAGTCCGTAGCGTGGTAGTGGAATTAGAAGCATTTAGCAAATGAGAATTAATCAGGTAGAATGTACAGACTGCAGTCAGAAATATATTAGGTCTCCAGTGGTTGGGGAAGATTAATATCATTGCTCAGTTTTATCCTGCATTCAGCTAATAAACAGGTGAAAGTCTGTACAGCTGCTAATGAATTAGAAGTAATGTTATGGGGAGTTTGCAAGTGGAGTTTGCAGCCAAAAAGCAATTTTACCAGTGGGGTGGAAAATTATGGAGTCATGGAGTCCATCAGGCCCTTTGGCCCAACTCATTCATCTAAGCTAAACCATCTGCCCGCATGTGGACCGTATCCCACTAAACCTTTCCTATCCATGTGCCTGTTCAAGTCTTTGTATAAATTATTAGAGGCATAGATGCAGCAGACAGTCACAACCTTTTTTTTACTGGGTGAAAATGTCCAATACTAGAGGGTGTAGCTACAAGGTTAGAGGGGGAAAGTTTAATGGAGATGTGCAAGGCAAATTTTTTACACAGAGTGGTGGGAACCTGGAATGCATTGCCAGTGGTCGTAGTGGAGGCAAATACGATAGTGGTGTTTA
This sequence comes from Malacoraja senta, assembly GCA_038087875.1. Classification (NCBI taxonomy): domain Eukaryota; kingdom Metazoa; phylum Chordata; class Chondrichthyes; order Rajiformes; family Rajidae; genus Malacoraja; species Malacoraja senta. The sequence continues at coordinate 65,940,641 of CM075979.1, read as the reverse complement.
AGAGGCTGTTATGTAGGCCTATGGAAGTGCGGGGAATGGAGGGATATGGATCATGTAGATACAGATGAGATCAGTTTAACTTGATGTCATATTTGGCACAAACACTGCGAGCAGAAGGGCTAGTTCATGTGCTGTACTGTTCTATGTCCTATGTACATGCCGTTAATTATATTTTGCCTAATATCCAGGCTTTAGAGTCAAACCATCTGAGATGGAAGAATTAAGTGTGATGCACAGTACCATAAATGGGCTGTAATCTCCATCCAAGATTAATTTACATTAACTTCAGTGGAATGAATGTTTGTAGACTAACACCAATATATTGTGCATTTCGTGCTCTCAATTGGAGTTATCGAAGCCTACCTTCAAACAGCTGAACTGTGTATCTATTTTAAAGTTACATCCCTTTGTTAACATACAGAGCTCCCTGGTAAAAAGAGAACAGTTACGACATTTAAACTGTCAAGAGGCATATCAAAAGAAGCAATGAATAACATCTGGCCTTAATTTTGATTCTATATCCTCACCATGTTGCCCGCAGCCCTGAACAACAACCTACAGCATGAGAGGAGCAAAGGAGTCTGACACATCTGAAGGCTTTGGATAAATTGTGCACAAGAGACCAAAGCTTAGTGGTATAAATAGGTCACAAACTCCCCAGACTTTCCTTCCTCCAGCTTTCAGCTATCATTGCCTCGTATCAGATAATATAAATCTGTTATAAATGCACGTGATGTTAATGCTCATAACTCGAGGATTGATGCCATTAGATTGGTTAGCAAGCTAATGGGTTCATCTTTGGAAAATGAGTCGTGAACGTAGCCTCGTGCACAGACGTTCACATCGGCCAGTTTTGGGGTTGAGTTTCAACCTCCCGCAAAGCTGCAGTCAACTCAACAAAGTGTCTCCAGTGTGGTCCCAAAACTGGATTGCGGATATTTCAATCATTTAGGAAATCTGCCAACATCAGATTCCTCGTCCGTTTCTTCAATTGAATTTCAGAGTTTTCAGTCAATACTGAGGGAGCAGGGAGTGGAGAGTACATAGAGGCAAATGCTGAGGAAAGGGATGAGACCGATGATGTGGGGGCTGGAATATTATTGAATTCCTCCTGTCGTTCAAGGTTACCACAACAATAAAGCTAATATCTTTACAACAATAAAGCTAATATTTTCTGAATAGTCCTTCCATAAGCTAGGGTACAATCCCGATTCTCCAACAAATGCAGACAATGGGGTTTTTCTCTGGAAATGCTATACTATAATGCTGAGAAACTATATTCTTTAATCAGAGGGTGTTAAATCTGTGGAATTCTTTGCCATAGGAGGCAGTGCAGGGGCAAGTCAATAGATATTTTTAAGGCAGAGATAGATAGATTCTTAATACGGGTGTCAGGGGTTAGGAGGGAGAGATAGATCAGCCATGATTGAATGGCAGAGTAGACTTGATGGGCCGAATGTTCCAATACTGCTTCAATCATTAATGAATATTCTGCACATTGGTATATTCTCTTCACTCTACCTCTTGTATTGGTATTTGGCTGGATTGTATTCATGTGGTATATGATTTGATTGGATATATGCAAACTAAAGCTTTTCACTGCATCTCCTCAGTACACGTGACAATAAACCCAAACCAACTATAGTTTACTGCAGATAGACACAAAAAGCTGGAATGAGTGTCACCCATAAAAAGCGGGACAGGCAGCATCTCTGGAGAGAAGAAATGCGTGATGTTTCGTATCGAGGCCCTTCTTATGACTGGCTGTAGGGAGGGGTGGGGAAGAATGCTGGGAGAGATGAGGGGCAGGACAAAGCCTAGCAGGTAATAGGTGGACACAGGCAAAAGGAAAGGGGCGGGGGGAAGTGTTGAGAGGAAGATGTTGGATAAAGGCCAGAGATTAAAACAGAAGGTGAGACAAAGGATTGAAGAGTTGTGAATACTGAAGTCAGAGGAAGGAAGGTGGGTGGAGGGAGAAGGAGAGCAGAGAAATAGTTGCAAGTGCAGGTGGGGCACAAAGGAGGCAGGGGGAAGTATACAGGTGCGTGGGGGAGAAAGGGGTGGGGGTGAAGGGAGAAAGGAAAGGATGCTATGCAATGTCACCTATCCATGTCCTCCAGAGATACTGCCCAACCCGCTGTGTTACTCCAACACTTTGTGCTTTTATGTTACTGATGCTGTCATAGGTTTAGGTTATTATCATTGTTGATTGAAGCCATATATCTGGACTTATTTTCACGTCAATTTTCTAATGACAAGAACAGAATTGCACATGATTCTAATATATGCATAATTGTATAGATTATGGTGTTTATTTTGCAATTTCCTTTTAATTAAGATTCCATTATATTTTAGTCCTCATTGCAACCATCTAATGAGCTAATTTCTCATATTCCCCAGGGTGTCAAACCTTAGATAGCAAAATGGCATTAGATCTTTACCATATTATAGAATACCGAGACAGCAATCTCTTCCACACAACACTCATTAATATAAGGTACAGAGACTGTGTCTCATTAATCAGGGCGGAGATAGTATCCATGTTAAAATGACAGTTTAAATCAGTGTCTGGTCCAATCACTCTAATATCTTTGTGGAATGTTGTGTGAAATGGTTTGTGGGCTAAGTGGGGGAACAAACAATCCTCTTATATTTCCCACAACCCAAAATTTCTCCTTGATGTTACTAGAACTTTTAGTGATAAGAAAGGTTGTGCTCACTCATTTAGTCATACAGGGTTGAGGCAGAGATAGACACAAATTGCTGGAGTAACTCAGCGGGTCAGGCAGCATCCCTGAAGAAAATGGATAGGTGCCATTTTGGGTCAGGACCCTTCAATGGGCTTCTTGAAGAAGGGTCCCGACCCAAAATGGCACCTATCCATTTTCTCCAGAGTTGCTGCCTGATCCACTGTTACTCCAGCACTTTGTGTCTATCTATGGTAGAAACCAGCACCTGCAGTTTATTTTTAGTACATTAGGGATCAGGCAGTCCTGGTATCAAAGAGGAGACAGTCGGGATGACAAGGCTATGCTCAAAATTCACGTCTAATGCTACTGAATCCAGATTATAATCATTGGCACTCTACATTGTTGTTGGAATGTGACTTGCTAGTGAAATCTGTTTACTCGCATGTGGCACAAAGGTTAGTACCTTAGTTATAACCTCGCACCTGTCATAGAGCTGAGAAATGCGTCTATCACTTGTAATTTGTAACTGTGAAGGAACACCCTGGCAGAATGAGTTGTTGTAGATGTTGGAGTTTGTCCAAGTTAAAACCTTCCTACATTTCTCATGATTGCTTGATTGATGCTATATTGTCACATGTACTTAGTACAGTCAATTTTTTTTGTTTTGCATACAATACACACGTGTGCAAAGAGTTTGCATTGTATAGGGCACCGCCAAAGTTACAAAATGTATTAAATATAGTTCCGATAGTCCCTCTTCCTCCGCACCCCCTCCACCACACGACCCCCCCCCCTCCCACCGGGTCCCTCTTTGTTCTTGGCACCCCCCCCCAGGCGGGTTCCTCGTGATTCCATTTACATCGTTACAGAATCACCGCAGACTGGGATTACAGTAGAAGATTGATATCTGGGCCATGTCCATACAGGAACAATCTTGTTAATCTGATTCTCCTGTGTTTTCTTCATAACCCTCAGTATATATATATTATATATATTTTTTTACATTTTAAACCTCTATCGAATTCCTGTTTGAAAGCCACAACTGCATCGGTTTCTGTAACAAATGCAATATTGTTTGGCACCACTTTAAGATAGACTGATAAGAATAGAGATACAAGGAATTGAAGATGCTGGTTTATAAAAAGGCACAAAGTGCTGGAATATCTCAGTGGGTCATTCAGCATCTCTGGAGAACATGGATATTCCAGCATATTGTGTATTCTTTTTAAAATAACCTGAACACTGGCATATTGCAATGTTGAATATACAGCAGTGTACATTGTAATTCTACATTGTCATTCTGTGGGAATGTTTTCAAAGCTCCTCTCCCTAACTCAAGCTGACTAGCAACTTCAGGGTAGCGATAACCACTGCTAATGAATTGATGGTTGCAAACATGAACTGCTAACACAAGTAGGTTTGGGATTAGATACAAAATAGTGGAGAAACTCACTGGACAGGCAGCATCTCTGGAGAGAAGGCAGAAGGGTCTGAAGAAGGGTATCGACCCGAAACGTCATCCAGTCCTTCTCTCCGGAGATGCTGCTTGTCCAGCTGAGTTTCTCAGCATTTTGTGTCTATATTCGGTTTTAAACCAGCATCTGCAGTTCCTTCCTACACACTAGATTTGGGTAAAACAAATACAACATAGACATCACAGGTAAAATTGTTCCATCACCTTCATTGCAATGCAATGAGCCAATGAATCACTGTTCTTGGCATCCATCCCTCTGAGTAACTAGCTAAACAGACAAGTGCCTGACCAGGACTTCAATGGGACACCAACGCAAGACAATCAGGTGCAGTAAGCTCTCTGCATGGGGAAACAACTAATTTCAACAGGAGACTGAAATTGTGTTCTAACAGGGATCTCAAACACATCTGAATAGCTTTTGAAAAATATGGTAATTCTGAAAAATATGGTGTCAAAAGTGTGCCAGAGTTGACCATTCCAAGCTGTTTCAAGGTCAAAGATAGACACAAAATGCTGGAGTAACTCAGCGGGACAGACAGCATTTCTGGATAGAAGGAATGGGTGAGGTTTCGGGTCGAGACCCTTCCTCAAACTGGTACTCTTTGTGTCTGCCTTCGGTGTAAACCAGCATCTGCAGTTCCTTCCTACACTGTTTCAAGGTCGGCATGAGATGCCTATTGATACTCAGATGCAACTGGTTTTGTATTCTCAGCAATTGCCAAGGTTACGTCAGTGAGACATCTGCCTTGCTATACCCTATTGTAGTGCCACATAATGTTGAATAATAAGAGCAGGCACTCCTTAGGTGATGGATTATCAGCGAACTCAGAATTGTTGATTGAGTATCCTTCTTTGTCATTGGCCTTTACATCTCCTCAGCATTAGTCACACCGTAATTTAATTTTCAAAGTAATTTCCTCCATATTTATTGTTTGGAAGATTGCCCATTGACTTGTCTAAATGTCGGTAATATGCTTGAAAAACACCGTTAATGTATTCATAATCTGTTAGATCTCCATACACCTTTTTAATTGCTAATATTGTTGAAGCTGGTGGTTTTATTTCAGCTGGCATAGGAGGGCAGTCTCAAGTTTTTTAATGGGATTCTGCTGTTACTCTTCAACTTCCCCGATTTTAATACTTCCTTCGTCCCATCGTATCAATGGACATGATTTCTAACTGAAGTAGAGCTTCTAGGGATAGGTGTTGTCTCCATGTGGGCACAATTTGAACTCCAGAGACTCACGCACTGAAATACAGCCTGGAGCTCCAAAGCAACACGGTGTGAGTGGTGCTCTGTCAGAGGCACTGATTTATTAATGCATTCAGTTATAGTGTTTTCAGTGCAGTATATCCAGAAGAAAATAACAGCACTGTATTTCCTTGCATCTGTTCTCTTCGGTAGGTGAAAATATTACATAGAGTTGTGAGTGTGGAATTCTCTGCCTCAGAGGGTGGTGGAGGCCAGTTCTCTGGATACTTTCAAGAGAGAGCTAGATAGGGCTCTTAAAGATAGCAGAGTCAGGGGATATGGGGAGAAGGCAGGAACGGGGTACTGATTGGGGATGATCAGCCATGATCACATTGAATGGCGGTGCTGGCTCGAAGGGCAGAATAGCCTACTCCTGCACCTATTGTCTATTGTCTATTGTCTATTGTCTATGCTGCCATTTCAAAGAGTGGCATGGGAGATCTCACTGTATCCTTCTGCCATCTTAGTGCAAAAACAGATAATTTGCTCGTTAATCTTGTTACCATCTGTGGGAGCTTGCTGTACACAAAGAATGCCACCTCATTTCCTACTTGACAACACTGACTACATTTCATAAAGCATCTTATTGGCTGTAAAGTGCTCTGGGTTATCCGGAGGTTGTAAATGTATTCATTGATGAAACTAAACCCTCCTCGGATAGATTTTTCTTTATCCCGACATACACAAGACTTCATTATTTTTTCCCGCAGAGTAACTGAGGAAACACACCGGGGAATGGATAATATCCACAGACGACTCCGTTTCCTTGCTAATATGTTTCTTAAACTAAGGATCTCAGCTGGCATACTGTTGAGATGTCACTAAGTTTACAAGAGGGACTAGTAGATGTTGAAAATGTGCCTTAAGGGAGGATTTGCAACACTTCCAGTGGGCATAAGATTGGCCACCTTCAACAAAAACAACCAGACTTACATTTCCCTTGATTCCTTTATGAAAAAAAAACACTATTCCATCTTTATTCATGTTGGTCTTGTTGTTAACTGTAATTTCATCAACTTCACTGGGATATACGGCAGGTTAGGCAAGTTAATTTAGAAGGTTAGGTTGAGATTAGTGTTGGGTGTGTTGGGACAATGATCAGGTTCATCCAGATCAATCCAGATGAATTGCATGTGCTAGAGTAACTCAGGGGGTCAGGCAGCATCCCTGGAGAACATGGCTAGATGATGTTTCGGTCGGTACCCTTCATTCTGAAGAAGGGTCTTAATCCTTAAGCGGTCACCTATCCATATTTTCCAGGGATGCTGGCTGATCCTCTGAGTTACTCCAGCATTTTCTGTCTTTCCTGAGGAAATGGGTAGTTGCTTGACGGATATTCCGTGCCGAAACACAAATAACTGACTTAGTTAATAGATACATTAGGAGGTGGGAAATTAGGTAAGGACCTACATGTCTTTGTAACCCTTCTCATAGTAGCTTTATATAGAAAGAACAATTTCCATTTACATCAGATCTTTAATGCGGGAAAATATTCCAAGGTGCTTCATAGGTGTGTTGTCAAGCAAGCAACAGGCAAATAAGAAGATATTTTTAGAGTAGATAATTAACATCTTGGTCAAAGCGGTACGTTTTATCAGGCTTCTTGGAGATAGGTAAAGAGGGAAATCCAGAAGTTAGGATTAAATCACAATGGATTCACAATAGAGGAAGGATTTCATTCAAGGATAATCCAGAGGTTAACATTGGGATGTGCACAGTTAACAAAGAGTAATAGGCTGGAAGGTCTTACAAAGGTAAGGAGGAATGAGCACACAAAGTGTTTTGAAAGCAAGAGAGCATATTTTAAAATTAAGTTGTCACTTATTCTGAAGCCAGTGTGGGTTAGTGAGCAAAGGTTGATGGATGGGTGGAGATGGATGCATGTTGTACCAGATTTTTGTCTCAGCTCAAGTTTACTGAGAGTAGAGTGAAAGAGGTCAGTTAAGAAAGCATTGGAATTGTCGTAGGAGGTAGGTTAGAAGATTGGGACTATCGTTATAAGCTAGGGTTACTAGCTTATGGGAGGACTTTTCAGTAGTCTGATAACAGAGGGGAGAAATTTGTTCATGAATCTGGCAGTATGTGCTTTTAAGTTTTTGTATCTTCTGCCCAGTGGGAGAGGGGAGGGAATGACTGGGGTGAAAAAGGCCAATTATGCTCGGAACTCACAGGTCTCTGAGATGCAAGAGGGAACTGGAGCACCAGGGAGAAATTCGTGCAGTGGCAGGAGCAGCGTGCAAACTGCACACAAGCAACACCAAAGGTCAGGATGGAACCAACATCATTGAAGCTGTGGGGCAGAAGCTCCCCTAGTTACATACCCTCTCCCCAGCCCCCCTGAGTTCTCCAAAGACAATTCAGATTCAGATTCAGCTTATTGTCTTCCTGTTTGCATGAAGCTCATGGAGTAAATTGTGTATATAAAGCACCTGTCCCACGATGCGAGTTTACCGAAGAGCTCTCCCGACTTAAAAAAAAATCAAACTCGTGGTACTTCATCACGAGTATTTTTTTACTCTTGGAAAATGTTCACACTGTTGAAAAAATTTCACGAGTTTCCGTGTTTGCCGAGTACCTGCCGTTAGCATTACAAGCCGCTACGAGACATCCACGAGCTACCACGTACCTGCTACGTACATTCTACGTACTTACCACGAGTTTGATTTTTTTTTTTAACTCGGGAGAGCTCTTGTGTAAACTCGCCTCGTGGGACAGGGCCATTACGTGTCACGTGGCTGGAAAACAAAATAATGACGTTTAACATTTTGGGGAAAAAAGCGATAAATACTATATCAGATGCAAAAACAGCAGATTGGTGCAAAGATTGTAAGGCATCAGAGTATGAAATACTAACGTGTAATAATAAAGGAATCAAATGAGGTCGGGTGAAGAGCGAGAGTATGTGGTAGCATCTCTGGAAAGGTGGTGGGTAAGAAGTGTTCGGTTCAGGGAATCTGATAGCAAGGGAAGAAGCCTGGAAGCCTTTGAGGCTTTCATTAAGAACACTTCCGATAGTGCATTTGTAGAAGTTTGAAGTTCAAACTTCAGTTTAATGGACTGAACGGTCTACCTCAGTGGTTTATGCATTCCTAGCTCTTTATACCCCAACAACAATGCATAGTATGTAGACTGGTTCCCTTCTGCAACAGTGAATAGAGTGAAGCATAGTGCGGAGAATACTCTGCATCATGCATGACCTTAAGAAAGCTTATTGTTGGTAGAGGTGAAGGTAGACTCATTGTACCCTGTTGTCATTTGTCATGTTAATGAGCTCACACAAAGTCTCCGAGGCTTATACTAATCTCCTTTGTTAATACGATCTGTCTCCATTTGTATATTTATCCTGATAATCCTGCAACTTTCTTCATCAGTAGCATAAGGTTCAGGGTGACCTATCAAGTGATTGTATGCAGCACTTCCAAAGCTCAGTTTACAGAAACTCCCGCAGATAATAACATGAAACCCAGCGCAAAAATATTATATGTGTTGCATGACGTTATGTTAAATATAGTTCTGCTCATATTCAATACGCACCTAGACCATTTTTTACAACACTGTAATCACCACTGACTCCATTATATGTGAAGAAAAATTGCAGTTCTGGCATTAGCACCTGCAGTGCAGACAGCAATGATGTATGACGACCTTTCTTGGTCTGGTTTGGCTTACTTAAATTCGGCGGTTCCACAGGGAATGCGAGTGAGCTGTATAGTGTCAATGTAAAACTGTTAATATGTGAAGCAAATTACTGCAGGTGACAGAAATCTGAAACAAAAATAAAACAAAAATACTGCAAATTGTCAGTGGGTGAAGAAACCAAAAGGAAAAAAATAGATCAGACAGGATCAAATGGTGGAGTAGACTCAATGTGTCGAATGGCCTAATTACATGTACCCATCCAAGTCCATTGTACCCGTCCATTCCTATGTCTTATGTCTTATGGATTTAAAGAGCAGATGTCAGGTGTAGGTTGCTGGGATCAAGTGAATTCGTGAGGAGGTGCAACTCTAATCTTTAGACTTTAGAGATGCAGCGCAGAAACAGGCTCTTCAGCCCACCAACTCCGCACCGACCAGCACCAACATTATCCTACACACCAGGGACATTTTACAATTTTACCACAGTCAATTAATCTACAAACCTGTACTCCTTTGGAGTGAGGTAGGAAACCAGAGCACCAGGAGAAAACTCATGCAATCACAGGTAGAACATACAAGGGAACATACAAACTCATGCAATCACAGGGAGAACATGTATGGACAAGACCTGTAGTCAAGATCGAACCCGGGACTCTGGCACTGTAAGGCAGCAACTCTACTGCTACATTGCAGTACCGCCCCCAACAACTTTTGTTATACAGAGGGTGGTGTTTGCAATGGAATGAGCTTCCAGATAAAGTGGTAGAGGCAGGAACGACATTTAAAAGCCACTTGGATGGGTGCATGGATAGAAAAGGCAAGGAGGTATATGGGCCAAGTACAGACATGTGGGGCCAGCTCAGTTAGCCAACCTATCTGGTACAGATGAGTATATGTTGTGCAAGGATATGCAATACTGATGAAGAAGCAAAGCTCAGTGAGTGTATCCTGGATTTGAAATTTACAACAAACTGTGCAATTTAGTTTAGTTTACTTTAGAGATACAGTGCAGAAACAGGTCTTTTGGCTCACCGAGACAGCGCCGACCAGCGATCCCCATACTCTAATACTGTCCTACACACTAGGGACACTACCCTCAATCATAACAGAAGGAAAGTTGAGTTGAGTTTAGAGATACTGCATGAAAACTGGCTCTATGGCCCACCAAGTCCATGCTAACCAATAACCACCCGTTCACACTAGTTCTATCCTATACAGTTAGGACAATTTACAGAATTCAATTAACCTGGGGAGAAGGCAGGAGAATGGGGTTAGGAGGGAGAGATAGATCAGCCATGATTGAATGGCGGAGTAGACGATGGGCCGAATGGCCTAATTCTACTATTCCTTATGACCTTATGACCTACAAACCTGCACGTCTTTGGACTGTGGGAGGAAATTGGAGCACCTGGAAAAAGCCCACAGGGGGAACATACAAACTCTGTACAGGCAGCACCTGTGGTCTGGATTGAACCTGGGTTTCTGGCGCTGTGAGGCAGCAATTCTACCGCTGCGCCACCATGCCATCCTCAAGTACAGTGAAAGGTAGGTGTGTTTGGTGATGGATAAAGTGTCGTTCGAAAGTTTGCCACAAGGACGTTTTATATGATCACGTCTCGTCCTCTTGTGTGGGAGTTTAGTCCAGACCAAAGCTGCTGCTTGAACAATCTGCCTACCGAATCAAGCTAATAAATTACACTCTGTCCTGCTGTCAGTCTGCCAATCAATGAAACAATCTCGGGTTGGACATTAGTGCAGAAGCAGGCTTGGTCCCCAGGGATATTACTGTTGGAATTATAGCCTGATGTTTCTAATCCTATTGCAGCAAAGTAGCCATTTGACATTCCTCCGCTACAATTTAATATCGCTTCCTGCATTTGTATGGAGTTTTTTTTGGAAGATGAGGGAAAGTTGTGGTATTATGAAGGCATATAAAACAGTAGGCTCATCGGCCCATTTTCTGGTTAAGGATCATCTGGTTGAGGGCAGCACAGTGGCGCAGCGATAGAGTTGCTGCCTTACAACGCCAGAGACCCATGTTTGATCCTGACCACGGGTGCTGACTGTAATGAGTTTGTACGTTCTCCCCATGACCGCGTGGGTTTTCCCCGGATCCTCCGGCTTCTTCCCTCACTGCAAAGACGTACCGGTTTGAAGGTTAATTAGGCTTCGGTAAAATTGTAAAATGTCCCTAGTGTGTAGGATAGTACTAGGGTACGGGTGATTGCTGGTCGGCGCGGACTTGGTGGGCCGAAGGGCCTGGTAACACGCAGTATCTCTAAAGTCTAAAGTCATAAAGCACAGAAACAGATCCTTCAGCCCAACTTGTCCATGAAGACCAAGATGCCCCATCTAACCTAGTCCAATTTGTGCGCATTTGGCTAATATCCCTTGAACCTTTCTTATCCATGTATCTGTCTTTTAAATGCTGCCTCAACTACCTCCTTTGGCAGAATGTATACATCCCTTCAATGGTTTCATCCAGTGCTTTTTGTTCAGTGGTGATTAATTCCCTGACCTTTACACACAGCAATGCAGTTGATGAAATATCTCCCACACAAACATTTTCTTTGCACAGCAAATATTATCCACAACATCAGGAAGGGAACATGGTGACCAAACAATTTCATTTCTATTTGGTAAGAATTGCATGCCACCTATTGCTACTTTTTTTTTAGTTCTAGCATTTTAATCAATTGTTATTAAAAAAATTGTGCCACTATGCAATTGGAGTCTACGTATCTGACAGAAGAAATTATTTTAGTAGATAAGATTGTATTGTTTCACAATATCTTGCACTAAACGTTATTCCTCTTTATCATATATTTGTACACTGTGGATGGCTCGATGGTAATCATGGATCGTCTTTCTGCTGACTGGTTAGCACGCAACAAAAGCTTTTCACTGTATATCGGCACACGTGACAATAAACTAAACTGAACCAAAAATAGATGTAGAAATATATGTGTTACTTAGGATGGCACCGTGGTGCAGCAGTAGAATTGCTGCCTTGCAATGCCAGAGACCCAGGTTCAATCCTGTCTTTGGATGTTGTCTTTATGGAGTGACTGTGTGGGTTTTCTCCGGGTGCTCCAGTTTCTTCCCACATTCCAAAGATGTGCAGATTTAAAGGTTAATTGGCTTCTCTAAATTGTCCTTAATGCGCACGATAGAACTAGTGCACGGGTGATCGCTGGTTAGCATGGACTCAGTGGCCTATTTCCACACTGTATCTCGAAACTAAGTTTAAACGTTATGCAAAAACCCTTCGAAGAGCACGGCAGGTGAGATTTAAGACAGACTGTTATGTCAGGTTGCTTTCCAGAGTGCTGCTTGTTAATTAGACTTTCAGAGTCAGATCTGTGGCTCACAACAAGCCAGGTGCTGAGTGACACAATATGTAGTCTGAATATAGAAAACAGCGCACCTGTAAGTGATGCAGTACAGGCAGAAAGCAGCATAAAAGGGCACAAAGTATTGAAGTAACTCAGCGCATCCGTCAACATCACTGGAAAACATGGATTGGAGACGTTTCGGGTTGAGACCCTTCTTCAGAACTGTCTGAAGAAAGGTCTCAACCCAAAACATAAGTCTGAAGAAAGATCTCGACATAAAAAGTCACATATCCATATTCTCCAGAGAGGCTGCCTGACCTGTTGGGTTAGTCCAGTACTTTGTGTCATATTGTGTATTAACCAGCATCTGCAGTTCTTTGTTTCTACTCCATATGACAGCATTCTTACACCTAATCATAGAACCCTTTACTCAACTTTTGGATAATGTAATAACCTTACAATAATATAATATTAATAGTGAGATAACGCAGGACTCTGCCATTATTGAGTCTGCGGTGGTTAACATGGCGTCCTTGCCCATCCATTGATTAATTGTCCATCACCAATCCCAATTGACAACAGGACAACAGAGCTTTGATTTTATTTGTTTAGTTTAGTTTACTTTAGTTGAGAGATACAGCGTGGAAACAGGCCCTTCGGCCTCCGAGTCTGCACCGACAAGTGACCCCCGCACATTAACACTATCCTACAAACACTAGGGACAATTTACATTTATACCATGCCAATTAACCTACAAACCTGTACGTCTTTGGAGTGTGGGAGGAAACCAAAGATCTCGGAGAAACCCCACATGGTCGTGGGAGAACATACAAACTCCGTACAGACAGCAGTGTAGTCAGGACCGAACCCGGGTCTCTGGCGCTGTAAGGCAGCAACTCTATCGCTGCGCCATTTTAGTTGTTGGAATTCTGAGGTCTGCCATAACATGCTGTATCTGAGACTACAGAAGTAGTTCAGATGGGTGATTGTAATTTACCTGTAAATGTTTGCAGACTATAAGCCGGATGTTCTGATCAGCTTATGATAAATCGGTGAAATTCATTTCAAAATATGACCCCCTGGCTGCTGGCAAATTAACAGCATTAGATGGCCAGTCTGTTGTGTAGTTTGGTGTGGTTTATGATATGGTATGGTTTAGATATGTTAAGGGAAAAAGAGCAGCAAAGTCAAATGTGGGTCCCTTGTAGGCAGACACAGGTGAAATTATTATGGGCAACAAGGAAATGGCAGAAGAGTTGAATAGGTACTTCGGATCTGTCTTCACTAAGGAAGACACAAGCAATCTCCCAGATGTACTGGAGGACAGAGGATCTAAGGGGGTAGAGGAACTGAAAGAAATTGTCATTAGGCGAGAAATAGTATTGGGTAGGCTAATGGGACTGAAGGATGATAAATCCCCTGGGCCTGATGGTCTGCATCCCAGGGTCCTCAGGGAGGTGGCTCTAGAAATAGTGGACGCATTGGTGATCATTTTCCAACGTTCAATAGATTCAGGATCAGTTCCTGTGGATTGGAGGATAGCTAATGTTATCCCACTTTTCAAGAAAGGAGAGAGAGAGAAAATGGGGAATTACAGACCAGTTAGCCTGACTTCGGTGGTGGGAAAGATGCTGGAGTCAATTATTAAAGAGGTAATAATGGGGCATAGGATAGCAGTGAAAGGATTAGTCCAAGTCAACATGGATTTATGAAAGGGAAATCATGCTTGACTAATCTTCTGGAATTTTTTGAGGATGTGACAAGTAAAATGGATGAAGGGGTGCCAGTGGATGTAGTGTATCTAGACTTTTAGAAAGCCTTTGATAAGGTCCTGCACGGGAGACTGGTGACTAAAATTAGAGCACATGGTATTGGGGGTCGGGTGTTGACATGGATAGAAAATCGGTTGGCAGACCGGAAGCAAAGAGTAGGAGTGAACGGGTCCTTTTCAGAATGGCAGGCAGTGGCGAGTGGAGTGCCGCAAGGCTCGGTGTTGGGGCAGCAACTGTTTACCATATATATTAATGATTTGGAAGAGGGAATTAGGAGCAACACTAGCAAGTTTGCAGATGACACAAAGCTGGGTGGCAGTGTGAACTGTGAAGAGGATGTTAGGAGGTTGCAGGGTGACCTGGACAGGTTGAGTGAGTGGGCAGATGCGTGGCAGATGCAGTATAATATAGATAAATGTGAGGTTATCCACTTTGGCAGCAAAAACAAGGGGGCAGATTATTATCTCAATGGGGTGAGGTTAGGTAAGGGGGAGGTGCAGCGAGACCTGGGTGTCCTTGTACACCGGTCACTGAAAGTTGGCGTGCAGGTACAGCAGGCAGTGAAGAAAGCTAATGGAATGTTGGCCTTCATAACAAGAGGATTTCAGTATAGGAGTAAAGAGGTTCTTCTGCAGTTGTATAGGTGAGACCACATCTGGAGTATTGTGTACAGTTTTGGTCTCCTAATTTGAGAAAGGACATCCTTGTGATTGAGGCAGTGCAGCGTAGGTTCACGAGATTGGTCCCTGGGATGGCGGGACTGTCATATGAGGAAAGATTGAAAAGATTAGGCTTGTATTCACTGGAGTTTAGAAGGATGAGGGGATATCTTATAGAAACATATACAATTATAAAAGGACTGGACAAGCTAGATGCAGGAAAAATGTTCCAAATGTTGGGCGAGTCCAGAACCAGGGGCCACGGTCTTAGAATAAAGGGGAGGTCATTTAAGACTGAGGTGAGAAAAAACTTTTTCTCCCAGAGAGTTGTGAATTTATGGAATTCCCTGCCACAGAGGGCAGTGGAGGCCAAATCACTGGATGGATTTAAGAGAGAGTTAGATAGAGCTCTAGGGGCTAGTGGAGTCAAGGGATATGGGGAGAAGGCAGGCACGGGTTATTGATTGGGGACGATCAGCCATGATCACAATGAATGGCGGTGCTGGCTGGAAGGGCCGAATGGCCACCTCCTGCACCTATTTTCTATGTTTCTATGTTTCTATGGGAGTGTTTCCAGAGACTCGTGCAATCTCCTTGTGTATTGATGTTGATGCATCACGGGGAGGCACAGTGGCACAGCTGGTAGAGCCGCTGCCTCACAACGCCAGAGACCCAGGTTCGATCCTGACCTCGAGTGCTGCCTGTGTGGAGTTTGCACGTTTCTCTGTGACCCTGATGGTTTCCTTCTGGTGCTCTGGTTTCCTCCCACATCTGAAAGACATGCAGGTTTGTAGGTTAATTGCCCCTCTGTAAATTGCTCCTAGTGTGCAGGGAGAGGATGTGAGAGTGAGTTAACATGGAACTAGCATAAACAGGTGATCAACGGTAGGTGTGGACTCTGTGGGCGGACGGTCCTGCTTCCATGTTGTATATTTCAATCAATCATTCTATCAATCAATCAATCAATCATTCAATCAATCAATCAATCAATCAATCAATCAATCAATCAATCAATCAATCAATCAATCAATCAATCAGTCACTGAGTTTTATGGAGTTTGTACGTTCTCCCTGTGACTGCATGGGTTTTCTCTGGATGCTCCGGTTTCCTCCCACACTCCAAACACGTACAGAATTGTAGGTTAATTTGGTTTCAGTAACCATTGCAAATTGTCCCTAGTGTATAGGATAGTGCTAGTGCATGGGTATCGCTGGTTGGCGCGGACTCGGTGGGCCGAAGGGCATGTTTCCGTGCTGTATCTCTAAACTGTCAGAAAGGTGTCAGAGGTTATGGGGAGAAGGCAGGAGAGTGGGATGAGGAGGGAGAGACAGATCAACCATGATTGAATGGCAGAGAAGACTTGATGGACCAAATGGCCTAATTCTACCCCTATCACTTATGATCTTATGATCTTATGAACTAAACTAAACTTTGAGAATACTTAGATAAACTCTGTGATAAATTTGAATCGGTCATAAAATCAGCTTGGTTGTCCAAAGAGTGACACAATCTGAGCAGTTTGATGTAAAACAATTCATTAAAGCAGCCTGCCATTGTTCACTTCCACACTGCAGCGGACTGATAACCCCAATTATTTCCTTGACAAGGAGTTAAAGTGAAAGAGATTGTCCTTGTGGACAATAAACTGGAACTGCAGCCTGACCTTCTGCTATGGAAACCCAAAACGAAACACCAAACCGTTCCACAATGGGCGGTAAATTGAACATCAATTTCCAAGACCACATCCAGAAGAAAGTGACACGAAAAACAATTCTGTTTTCCATGTAAGGACAGATGGATCGCAAAAGTTGAAGTAGGTGACTCATGGAAATAATAGAACAATTCCAAAATGTTCTTTAATTAACAATAGCAACCAGATGTGCTTTTGATAAAAGTTGTTGCCTTGATGTATGAGATTACTGGCTGATTGCCACGATTTCTTTGTCCACATTTGCCATCTGTGCATAATTCTGAAGAAAGACCATATGCTGCTGTCAATCTGAAAAGCTTACAAAGGATACCTCACTTTCTTGACACCTCTGATATGGTTGCTTGATGATATACAGAAATTTCATTATAATATATGACCTTCATTCGTTCAAATGAGTGCCGCTGCAAATGCCAGCCTACGGGCAAAGTATATGATTGGGAAATTGAGAAGTAGATATGTTCCTCCCTGAGATCTTTGGCATGGTGGCACAACGGCAAAGTTACTACCTTACAGCGCCAGAGACCCGGGTACGATCCTGACTACAGGTGCGGTCTGTACAGAGTTTGTACGTTCTCCCCATGACCAGTGTAGATTTTCTCCGGGCGCTCCGGTTTCCTCCCTCACTCAAAAGACGGACAGGTTTGTAGGTTAATTGGCTTCTGCAAAATTGTAAATTGTCCCGAGTGTGTGTAGGATAGTGTTAATTATGCGGAGATCACTGGTTAGCACGGACTCGGTGGACTGAAGGGTCTGTTTCCCCACTGTGTCCCTGAAGTAAGCTAAACTAAACTAAGCTAAACAAAGTACTATTTAGTGTTGCACATGACATCACTGTTTGTAAGACTTGTGTCTAAGCTGTGTCACCTTTAGTTCTCCTTCAGCCCATCAGCAGCAAGCAAGGCGAGTCAATCAGCATCTGAAAGAAACATAGAACACAGAACTGTACAGCACAGGAACACGATCTTTGGGGCAAACAATGAACATGATGCCAAGATAAACTAATGTCATCTGCCTGCTCCTGATCCAAACCTTCCCATTCCCTGCATATCCATGTGCCTATCTAAAAGCCTCCTAAATCCCACTATTGTATCTACCTCCAACACCACCCTGGCAGCATATGCCAGGCACGCACCACCCTCTGTGTAAAAATACTTGCTGCTCACATCTTCTTTAAACTTTCTCCCCTCTCACATTAAAGCTTGCCCTCTAGTCTTTGAAATTTCCACCCTGTGAATATGGTTCTGACTGTCTACCCTTGTTTAGCTTATTATTATCACGTGTACCAAGGTACAGTGAAAAGCTTTTTTGTTGCGTGCTATCCAGTCAGTGGAACGACTATACACGATTACAATCAAGGCATCCACAGTGTACAGATGCAGGATAAAGGGAATAGATTAAGAAATTCATATGTTCTTAAATTCAAGGAGCAGAATTAGGCCATTCAGCCGATCAAGTCTACTCCGCCATTCAATCATGGCTGATCTATCTTTCCCTCTCAACCCCATTCTCCTGCCTTCTCCCCATAACCCCTAACACCAGTACCAATCAAGAATCTGTCAATCTCCGCTTTAAAAATGTCCATTGACTTGGCCTTCACAGCCATGTGTAGCAATGGATTCCACAGATTCACCACCCTCTGATTGGATGGGAGATTGCAACCTTCACGTGGTCCGCCCTATTTCAACGAATGCAATCAATCTGGCGTGCACAATCAAATAAGATCAAATAGAACAAGTTACAAATACAAATACAAATAGCCTTTATTGTCATTCAAACAGACAGATGTTTGAATGAGATGTCGTTCCCTACATTCATAACAGTAAAATAAACATCACACACAATTAGTACAGTTTCACACAAACATCCATCACAGTGAATCTCCAAACACCTCCTCACTGTGATGGACGGAAAAAGTCTTATCTCTCCCCTTTTCTATATTCTTCTCCCGCGTCGAGGCGATCGAGGCTCCTGATGTTAAAGCCCCCGGCGGGCATTGGTAAGTCCCGCGGCTGATTAAGCCGCAGCGGGCGATGTAAGGCCCTGCGACGGGCTGATTCAAACCCCTCGATTCGGGGTGGGCGAAGTTGCCGTTGCGGGAGCACTCGGAAATCGGTCTCCCACCAGGGACCTGCGAGCTCCCGATTTTACCTTCCACCGGGCCTGCGGCCGAGGCCTCGAAGCTCCGCAGTCGGGTCGCCGCCTCCGCACCACCACAAAGTATGGCGTGCACTTTAGGCTGTGCACGCCATACGCAAGAAGAAGACTACCCTCTGATGTAGAAATTACTCCTCATCTCCTTTCTAAAGGTAAAAATAGGACAGTTAGAGTAGGAAACGCTGCTGTTGCAGTAGAGTTTTAAAAGAGTGGTGCGATTGTAAAGAATGATTGCAGATCCACTTCTGGGACCAGAATGCAGAGTCGCCCGGCTTCAGCACCCTATCTATGCCTCTCGTAATTTGATATACCACCATCAGGCCTCCACTTAACCTCTGGCGGTCTGGACTAAACATGTTTGTCCAATATCTCCTCGTAGCTGACATGTAAGTTATGGGCCTGTCCCACTTACCCGACTTTTTCAGCGCATGTCGGCACCTGTCATAGGCCGTTGCAGGTCGGCGAAAATTTTCAACATGTTGAAAATTCGGCAGCGACCAGAAAGACGCAACGACTCTTTTGGCGACGGAGGAGACTTCTCACGACCATACAGGCGACACCCTGGCGACATGTCGCGGGGTGAAGCCGGTATGGTCGTGAGTAGTCGCCCAAAGAGTCGTACCTTATTCTGGTCGCCGCTGGATTTTCAACATGTTGAACATTTTCGGCGACCTGTAACGACCTATGACGGGTGCCGGCAGTCGCCAAAAATGTCGTGTAAGTGGGACAGGCCCATTACACTTTGCACTGTGCATGAATGCTTCCTCGGCATGAAGGGGTTTATTTTTGTAGAGGAGCAAGTTGGCCAAGTACAGGGTTGACTACCCCCGACCTGAGAGTTCAGCAATCTAATATCCTCTTCCTGAGAATGTCAAGGTGTCAGCGAGAATGAATAGTAACTTACAGTTGCGTTGCATTTCAAATAATCATCCTTCAGTGCTTATCAAATAGCTAACGAGCCGTTTAACTAGAATAATTGCTGCAAAAAAGCTTGTTAATGCACAATATTTGCACGTAATGGCTTCATCAAAGATGAGAGACGTCCAGTTCACAAATCTTGCCCCGCAAGTAGTTGCGACTATCAGCTAGGTCATATCTTTGATTTTGAGGATGAGGTAAGGAGGGATAGTGGAGAGAATCCTTGACTGCTCTGAAGAGATGAGGCCTGTCAATTTAAAGATCTGTTTGGAAATAAAATTTAAACCTGACCAGACTATAACCAAACCAACCTATAGAACGTACAAAGTCTTACAACCCAAGTTGACACGGACCCAACATATATACAGTAGTCAAGTCTCATTAGATTTGCTGATGGTACACAGCCACTTAACATCAATTGCTTTCCCCAAATTGCTTGCTTTTCATTGCAGAAGACCTTGGTACACGTGACAATGAAGGAAACTAAACTCAACAAACTTAATGTCAATTGGTCATTAAAGCCCCAAGAGCAAACATCCAGGAGGCAATAGCAGAAGTTTTAGATAAAGGATATAGATGAGTAAATTTGCAGATTGTGGACTGTGAGGAAGGCTGTCAAAGTATACAGTGGGGTACAGAACAGCTACAGAAATGGGCAGAGAATTGGCAGATGGAGTTTAATCTGAGCAAGTGTGAGGAGTTGCATTTTGGGAGGTCAAATGTAAGCGGGAAAATATACATTTAATGGCATGACCCTTAACAGCATTGATGTATGATACGCTTGCTTTCATTGATCGGGGCATTGAGCATGTCAGGAAGTCATGATGCAGCTTTACAGGACTTTGATTAGACGCATTTGGAGTATTGTGTGTAGTTCTGATCATTAGTGACATTTACTTTAGTTTAGTTTGGTTTTGAGATACAGCATGGAAACAGTACCTTCACCCCACAGAGTACGCGCCAACCACCGATCCCCGTACACTAATACTATCCTACACACTAGGGACAATTCACAATTTTTACCGAAAACCTACAAATCCATATATCTTTGGAGTGTCGGAGGAAACCGGAGCACCCGGAGAAAACCTACGTGGTCACGAAGAGAACGTACAAACTCCATACAGACAGCACCCATATTCAGGATCAAATCCAGATCTCTGGCACTATAAGGCAGCAACTCTACCACTGTACCACCGTGCTGCATTAAGACTTTTGGATTGGCATATAGACATGCAGGGAATGGATGTGTATGGACTATGTGCAGGTTGATAAGTGGCGGTCTAGTTCGGCACAGACATTGCGGGCTGAAGGGCCTGTTCATGTTCGGCACAGACATTGCGGGCTGAAGGGCCTGTTCTTGTGCTGTACTGTTCTATATTCTAACAACCTCATGAATCCAAAAGCTGACTCACCATCATCGTCTGATGGGCAATAATGGCTGAGCAATATATGATTATTTTGCCAACTTCACTGACAACTTCTAAATGAACAATAAAATGAATGGATGAGGCAGAGACTATTGCACCTCTAAGGAAATCCTGGATAAGCATGCAATGTATCAGCATGGGAACAGTGCAAACTAATCCAGTCATTTGGGACATGCGTAGTTAAGACCTGCATTCACGTGATGGGTAGAGTGGCCTTATTCTGTTCTGATATTTTAATATAGTTTTAAGAATTGCCTTCACTGGAACTACATGGTACTTTCCACATTTTGCACAAAACCCCCCCCATCATTTTACCAGCCCAAGGTGGATTGTCAATTTACTATCATTTAGCATTGAATTTACAGTAGGACAGTGTTATCCTAAGGGCATGTCCTCTACAAACTGGTTTGAAATTGTCCAAACTCACCTTACCTTGGGCATGTATAGTCAGGAAATAAAGGAGTATTTCATGCTATATTGATGAACTGGATTTGATCTCAGTTCCCAAGGGTGAAAGATGAGTACTGTCTAATGGCATTGCTTTCCTTCCAAAGGCAAACCTCACTTCCTCACTAAAAGCAAAGTAAAACTTTTGGTTTAGTTTCGGAACCCAACATTATGTTTGTAATTCAATAGCCTAAGTCAATGCACCATTGTGAGTTCTTAGCACTGCATACCGAATACATCCCTCCGAACATTATTGTAACAAAACTGGTTGTAACTAGCTGGATATTTTTGCCTGGCCAACTTCTGTACATAACCCACTAAGAAAATGATGAACCATATCGATTGTGTCATCGAACAGTCTTATAAATTGGCAGTTTATTTAAAACCAACTTGAAACCTCTTTTTAATTGCTGCAAAGATGAAGAAAACACATATTGAGATTGGAAAGGTGTAGCGTAAATTAATCATTATAAATTAATCTTAAACCAATAACACTTGGTGCCAACAAATATAAATGCTTTGCAACATGGAGTCATTAATTAATTTGCCTCATTAAATAGTTCAAGGAAGATCAAAGATTTTAATAGCTCCCATTTTCAGCTCTCTATATTTGCACATGTTTGCAGCCCAGGTGACCAGAAAGCCAGAATTTGATTGTTTTTTCACCATTTTTCTCTTTGCTTTAGTGATTTGACATTGCTTGAGGCATACTGTATAAAGCCACCAATAGATATTAAGATTCAGGCGGGGTTTAGTCATATTAGTTAGCTTTGTTTTAGTGACTAGTTCTTTTTAGAAAGAAGATGAATGCATGGATTCCCCTCCCCTCCCATTTGTTCTCATTGTCTGGTGATTTGTTCACCAAAGATAGATATAAAATGCTGGAGTAACTCAGCGTGTCAGGCAGCATCTCTGGAGAAAAGGAATAGGTGACGTTTCGGGTCGAGACCACTTCTTTGTCTACTGAGAAGCAATGATCCACACATTGCTGTATGGAAACATGAAAAATCTATGGCAAACATGATGATGTCCTATCAGCGTTGTCTCTGAAAAATTATTCCAAACTATTGAAGGACAGATGCACCAGTATCACTGCTTGCTTGCTGGAAAACATAGCCAGCTTTAAGGAACAGATTAGTTTAGTTTAGTTTATTAACATCACGCGCACGGATCTACGGTGAAAAGCTTTCTTCTTGTGTACTATGCAGTCAGCATGATTACAAGCAAGGCGTCTACAGTGTACAGATACAGGATAAAGGGAATAACATTTAGTACAACATGAAGTCCAGTAAAGTCTGATTAATTATAGTCTGAGGGTCTACAATGAGGTAGATGGTAGATCAAGACCGCTTTCTTTCAACGGCTCGATTATAATCGTGTATCGTCTTTCTGCTGACTGGATAGCACGCAACTGAAGCTTTTCACTGTACCTCGGTACATGTGACAATAAATAAAACTGAACTGTAGTTGGTGATTGGATGGTTCAGTTGCCTGATAACAGCTGGGAATAAACTGTCCTTGAATCTAGATATTGTCTGTATGCTTGAATGCAGCCTCCTGAAACATGTCCCTATTGAGAGTTACACAAGGCATGTCCTTCCCAGAGGACGGAGAAAAAAAGAACTGCACAGTGGCGCAGTGGTGGAGCTGCTGCCTCACAGCTGCAGAGACCTGGGTTCGATCCTGACCTTGGGTGCTGTCCTTGTGGACTTTACACGTTCTCCTTGTGATTGCCTGGGTTTCCCTCGGGTGCCCGGTTTCCTCCCACAAACGCAAAGAGGTGCAGGTTCGTAGGTAATTTTGCCTCAGCAAAACGTTCCTAGCGTGTAGGTATTGGCTGAGAAAGTGGGATAACATCAAACTTAGGTCAGCTTGAACTCAGTAGGTTGAATGGTGTGTTCCCTAGTTGCATCTCTACACTAAACTAAACTTTAAAGCTAAGATAGACATAAAAAGCTGGAGTAACTCAGCGGGACAGGCAGCATCTCTGGATAGAAGGAATGGGTGACGTTTCGGGTCGAGACCCTTCTTCAAACTTTGAAGCTGTTCCTGAAAAAGTTCATGTATCAACACTAACTCTGGGTACAAACTCTGCATGGAGTGTGTACGTTCTCCCTGTGACTGTGTGTGTTTTCTCCGGGTGCTCCAGTATCCCCCCACATCCCGAAGACGTGCATGTTTGTAGTTTAATTGGTTCTGTTAATTGTCCCTAGTGTGCAGGATAGAACTGGTGTACAGGGGGATGGATCGCTGTTCAATGAGGACTCGGTGTGCTGAAGGGCCTGTTTCCACACTGTATCTCTAAACTAAACTAAAAACTAAACTCAATCCACCTGAACTGTAGCTAAAAACGACACAAAGTGCTGGAGTTATTTAGGGTCGGGACCCTTCCTCAGGCAGATTGTGGAGGGAAGGGGAGTGTGGTGAGGGGGGGGGGGGGAGAAATACGGAAGAAACGAGGGGTAGAACTCCCCTTCCCATTCCCATACTAACCTTTCTGTCCTGGGCCTCCTCCATTGCCAGTGTGAGGTCACAAACACTAGATCTCCAATTGTAGATAACCTCTTAAAACATCCCCCTCCCCTTTCTCCCTCCCTCCCCTTTCTCCCTCCCTCCCCTTTCTGCATTCATTTCTTCAATCATTCATTATTCATTCATTCATTCATTCATTGATTCATATTCTCCCCTCTGCCCTGTCATTCCTTCCTCTGGCTTCACAATTCCCATCTCTTCAAACATTTTGTCTCACACCTCTGGACTTTGTTCCAACCTTCTGCCCAAAGACCAACCCCTCTCCTGTCTTCACCTATTATCTGCCACATAGTGTCCCGCCTCTCCTCTCTCCCAACTTTCTAACACCCCTTCCCCTAACAATCAATCTGTAAAAGGGTCCCAACCTGAAACGTTGCCTGTCCTTTCCCCCCTGAGATGACACCTGACCCGCTGAGTTACTCCAGCACTTTGTGTCCTTCTTTAGAGGCAGGATGAAGTCTGGTGGGTAATTGAACTGTAACTACCAAGTACCAGTCTCAGCAGAATTTGGAAACCTTGCAATGGCACAGAGCCTGTTCGCCAATCTACTGTCAACTGATCTACATCGGTGAGACCAAGCGTAGGCTTGGCGATCGTTTCGCCGAACACCTCTGCTCGGTCCGCATTAACCAACCTGAACTCCCGGTGGCTCAGCACTTCAACTCCCCCTCCCATTCCGAATCCGACCTCTCTGTCCTGGGCCTCCTCCATGGCAAGAGGAGCAGCACCTCATATTCCGCTTGGGCAGTCTGCACCCTAGCGGCACAAACATTGAATTCTCTAATTTCCGGCAGCCCTTGCTGTTTCCTCCCCTTCTCAGCTCTCCCTCAGCCCTCGGGCTCCTCCTCTTCCTTTTTCCTTTCTTCTCCCCCTCCCCCCCCCCACCCTCCATCAGTCTGAAGAAGGGTTTCGGCCCGAAACGTTGCCTATTTCCTTCGCTCCATAGATGCTGCTGCGCCCGCTGAGTTTCTCCAGCACTTTTGTCTACCTTAGATTTTCCAGCATTGCAGTTCCTTCTTAAACATAGGAGAATGCAGCACAGGGGCAGGCGCTAGAGCCTACAATGTCTATGCCGAACAAGATTCCAAGTTAAACTAATCTCATCTGCCTGCACATGATTCATATCCCTCCATTCCCTGCATCTGACTGAATTGACTGAAGGAATCAGAATGGAAACAGATCGTTCAGCCCACAGATCCTTCAGCTCACGCAACGACCATCGATCACCCTTTCACACTAGTGTTATGTTATCCCATTTACGCATCCACTCCCTACACCCCAGATGCATGGTTAAGATAGCCTTTAGGCTGTAATCTATCTGGTATCAACATTACAGTCTTACCACCGTGTGGCTCCACCTCTGTGGCTGCCTCGCCAGCAGTCTGTTCGTCTACTTATCTGTTTTTATTATTTTAATTAATTTTTGAATGTTTGTTTTTAATGTTTCTTAGTATGTATTGTGTGGGGGATGGGTGTGGGGGGGGATCAGGGGAAACTTTTTCCAGTCACTTACCTCAACGGAGAAGCGATTTTCTCCATGTCGCATCTCCGCCCCCCCCCCCCCCCCCCTGCAGTTTAACAACCTGGAGTGGTGCGGCCTTTCCTGGAGACCGGCCCGGAGCTTTAAGCCGCGGGCGCGGCGCGGACTTACCATCACGGAGCCAGGAATCGTTTGCTGAGGATCGCCAGAAGAAGAGCTCCGACCGCGGGGCCTGTGGAGTTTAACAACGTAAAGCCCGCGGTCTCCGGTAAGAAGTGGCCGACTCGGGAGCTCCATGCCGCGGAGTGTTCCACTCCATCCCTACGTCGGATTTGCGATCATCCCGACGAGAGGACTTGAACATCGGACCATCAGCAGCGGCAAGTGCGGAGGGTTCAAGGCCCCGACAAGGGTGAACAAAGAGGAAGATGACTGAACTTTATTGCCTTCCATCACAGTGAGGAATGTTGATTCCACTGTGGTGGATGTTTATGTTAAATTTTATTTTATGTGTGTATTGTGTTCTTTTCACTTAGTATGGCTGTATGGTAACTTAAATTTCACTGTACCTTAGTCGGTTAAGTGACGATAAACGCGAACTTGAACTTGAACTTATCAGCTTCTGCAAGTTAACGTAAGGTTGAAATCTACCCCTCTGCTAACCAACATTGTCCTGTCAATGCATTGGATGCAGAGCTTTTAATATTAACGGGTAAATACAAGGAACTCAGTTGCTGGTATTCAAAAAAGGACAAGAAGTGCTGGAGTAACTCAACGGACCAGGCAGCTTCTCAGGAGGACATGGATAGGTCTGAAGAAGGTTCCCGCCTTATCTATGCTCTTCAGAGTCCTTTGTGTATTTTGTTTAATGTTAGAACATAAAACATAGAACAATACAGGAAAAGAACAGGCCTTTTGGCCCATAATGCCCATGCTAAACATGATGCCCAGACCATCTCTTACTTACCTGCGTATAATTCATATCCCTCCATTCCCTACATATTCATATGCTTATCAAAAAGCCTCTGAAAAGTCACTATGGTATTTGTTTCAATCACCAACCCTGGAAGCACTTGTAGAATCCAATAAATCTCACAACTGAAAGTAAAGGACAAGCGACACCAAGCTTTGCCAAACTCCTTGTGCCTTGTTTATTCTAGAACACCCATTTAACATAAAATCTCCTCATTACCACTCGTGTGCAGATAAGGCTAATTAGTGAGTCTGACCTTGGAGTTGTTATTCAGCTCTTATGTCTAGACCTTCACGTGAGGCTGCTAGCTAGCTGCCAGTGGTAACAAGCTGTACGAAAAACCACGTGGGCATGAAGTCGCCACAGCTCCCCCCTTAGCCAACGAGTCACACAAGGTGGCGACTGCCTGGCTTTGTCCTGCCCCTTACCGGTCTGGCGGATTGATTTTACGGCCTGATCTCGTTTGGTACTGCACTGTGGGACGTCTTTGACAGGACGTGTTCGTGTCCTGTGACTTCGCCCGCTCGGTGAATGAGGTCGTCGGTTTGTTCTCGACATATGCTGGCTTTAACCGGTCGACGTATACAGTATCAATTTTTCCATTCCGATTGATTACGAAACTCTTGGGTAGGCTTCTGGGTCTTCACGCGAGACTGCTGGCTAGCTGCCAGAGGTAACAAGCTGTACGAAAAACCTCGTGGGCATGAATTTACCACACACTCACTACTCTCTGTGTAAAAAAGTTGCTTGCACATTTCCTGTAAACTTTGCCCCTCTCACTTTAAAGCTATGCTATCCAATATTTGATTTTTCCATGTTGGAAAAAAGGTTCTGACTGTACATCTATCTATGACATAATTTTATATACTTCTATCAGGTCTCCCCACAACTTTGGGCATTCCATAGAAAACAATCCAAGTCTGTCCAACCTCTCCATGTAGTTAATATCCCCTAATTTGGGGCAGCACAGTGGTGGAGCAGCAGAGCTAGAGACCCGGGTTTGATCCTGACTACAGGTGCTGTTTGTACAGAGTTTGTATGTTCTTCTTGTGACCATGTGGGTTTTCTCCAGGTGCTCCGGTTTCCTCCCACACTCCAAAGATGTACCGCTTTGTAGGTTAATTGGCTTTGGTAAAATTGTAAATTGGCCCTTGAGTGTTGCATTGTACTAGTGTACGGGGTGATTGCTGGTCAGCGCGGACTTGGTGGGCCAAAATGCCTGTTTCCACACTGTATCTCTAAAGTCTAAAGTCTAAAGTCTAAAGTCTAATCCAGGCAACAATATTAACGGGTGGTGTACAAAATTCTCCCACTTAGTCATGGCAACAATGAACATTTGCAGGTTGCATGCAGACAAGCTTGTCCTCTTTAAAACAACTGCAATCATTCCAAACCATTTCTATATCTCTGTACCAGTGACCTGATTGATAGTGTATTTCTGTTAGTGTGTGCAAGCACCCCTAATGAGACTTTGCCACCGGTGCAGTTTATCAGCACAGATAAACCCCCTTGGTTAAGCAAACCTGCTGAGCTTTGAATCTTTGCTAACTTCAATCTCCTGGCATTCGAGTAAAAGAAAAACCACTGGAATAAAGCTCCTACATATGTGCAGGAATCAGACATACGTTTTATTTGATGATCTTGTTTGATTTCCTTCAAGGAATCAATATTACCAAGACTACACAATGCATGCAGAGCAAGTGTGCTGCCTGAAAATCTCCACTGTCAACTTTGGAAATCAGAACTTAAAACAAGCACTCAAATAATCAAATTCAACACCCAACTTTTCAACAATTAGCCCAACGTGCGCCTTCATCCAAATTCTATCTCTAATGTCACACATTGTGCATTTGTGTCACTTAATCATTGCCTCATCATATATATTCAAGCCTTCTGATATAGCCAGCCTCACACTGTACCTTCAGTTGAGTTGAGTTGAGTTGAGTTGAGTTGAGTTGAGTTGAGTTGAGTTGAGTTGAGTTGAGTTGAGTTGAGCTTAGTTTAGTTTAGTTGAAAGATACAGCGCAGAAACAGACCCTTCAGCCCACCGAGTCTGCGCTGACCAACGATCCCCATACACTAGCACTATGCTACATGCTAGGGTCAATTTACAATTTTACCAAAGCAGATTAACCTACAAACCTGCACGTCTTTGGAGTGTAGGAGGAACCGGAGCACCCGAAGAAAATCCATGCAGTCAGGGGGAGAACGTACAAATTCTGTTCAGACAACATCCGTAGTCAGGATGGAACCCAGGTCTCTGGCGCTCTACCACTGCACCACCTTGTTGTCCAGTACTGCAATGATCCTTTAAGAAGTTAGAACAGTATAGCACAAGAACTGGCCCTTCAGCCCACAATGATCTTGAGGGTTTAATACTAGGCTTTGTATGTTCCACTTACATATAAACAAAATTACTATGAATCTTTCAAACCCCATCTCCAAAGCAAGAGTTTTATTGTAAAATCAGAACGTCTCTTCTCAGAGGTGCAGATTGACCTGTTGACTGTTTTCACCATTGCTCCACCAGCTTCTTCTTTGTCCTGTACAAAGTCCCTGGAGACATTTAACTGTGCAGCTATATCAATCATTGAATGTTCTGACAAACATTTATCTCCTGGATCTGATTTTCAAGTCTTGGATATTGGTGGGGCGTTGATACATGGCGTTTGGTTATAATGTTTACTTACTTTATGCCAGTGATTAAATGTCAAAACATTATCACATAAAATGTTGGCAATGGGCGGCACAGTGGTACAGCGGTAGTGATGTTGCTTTACAGCTCCAGAGCCCCGAGTTCGATCCTGACTACAGGTGCTGCCTGTAGGGAGTTTGTACATTCACCCTGTGACCATGTGGGATTTTGCCTGGTGCACTGGTTTCCTGCCGCAAAGACGTGCAGGTTTGTAGACTAATTAGCTTCTGTAAATTGTAAATTGTCCCTGGTATTTAGTGCTAGTGTACGTGGTGGTCGATGGTTGGCATGGACTAGGTGGGTCGAAAGCCCTGTTTCCATGCTGTGTCTCTAAAGTCTAGAGTAAAGTCTAAGTTCAAAGAATAAAGCGTTAATGTTAGCAACAAGGAACTGCTGGAGTAATGCCGTGGGTCAGACAGCATCTTTGGAGGACATGGATAATTGACATTTCTGATCAAGTCAAGTTGGAAAGGATACAGAGATGATTTACGAGGATGTTGCCAGGACTCGAGGGTCGAAGCTATAGGTAGAGGTTGAGCAGGCTAGATCTCTATTCCTTGGAGCGCAGAAGAATGAGGGGTATAAAACCTTATAAAGGTGTATAAAATCATGAGAGGAACAGATTGGGTAGACGCACAGAGTCACTTGCCCAGAGTAGGGGAATCGAGAACCAGACATAGGTTTAAGGTGAGGGGGGAAAGATTTAATAGGAATCTGAAAGGTAACGTGGCAAAGACAAGCGCCCGTGCCGCACTGATTCGCCGCCTAGCCGGCACCACATGGGGAGCCACGACGAAGACACTGCGCATGTCCAGAATGGCCCTGGTGTTCTCAGCCGCCGAGTACTGCGCCCCGGTCTGGTGCCGTAGCCCTCACGCCAACAAGCTGGATGCTGCCCTCAACAGCACCCTGCGGACTGTCTCCGGATGCCTACGAGCCACCCCAGTAAACCAACTGCTCGTCCTCGCTGGCAACGCCCCAGCCAACATCAGACGAGAAGCAGCCACGCTGGCCCTCTCTCGAAAGACACAGACCAGTGAATCCCACCTCCTCCATCAGATCGTCACAGAGACACCACGACGAGTGCGCCTCAAGTCACGGCACCCCTTTGCCACGCAAGCCCAAGAGCAGCTCTGCACAACACCGGCTGACGCTTCTAAGGCTGCCTGGGTCAAGACGAGATGGAGAGACCAGTGGAAGTTAGCGGAACCATCTAGGCTACACCATTACATCGATGACCCCATGGACGTCCCTGCCAGGACCTGCCACGAAAGCAGTGGACAACCCTCAACCGCTTGAGGACAGGCATCGGACGCTATGGAGTAGCGATGAAGAAGTGGGGCTTCGTGAACAACGCCTCCTGCGAGTGTGGGGACCCAACACAGACAGTGGAGCACATAGTCACCAGTTGCCCCAAACACCGGCCACCGAATGGTGAATGAGGTCTGATTGACCTGGACGATGACACGTTGGCCTGGCTCGCCTCAACGGAGCTGCAGGTCTAAAAGACACACGACAGAAGAAGAAGAAGGTAACGATTTCACACAAAGAGTGGTAGGTGTGTGGAACAAGCTACCGGAGGAGGTAGTTGAGACAGATACTATCATAATATTTAAAACATTTAGACAGGTACATTGGATAGGACAAGTTCAGAGTGGTATGGGCCAAATGGGCAGGCAGGAGGGAATAATGCAGATGGGACATGTTGATCGGTGTGGGCAAGTTGGGCTGAAGGGCCTGTTTCCACACTGTATAACTATGACTCTATGATTCTACAGGACAAATATTCTTGGAATCATGCCTGAGTAGAGGGCGGATATGGGCCGAGAGGATAATGTCAGTGAAGAGCGTTACTAATTTATTTAAATCAGTGAAATATTAGATTATCTCCTTTATTGACAGATGGCCCTCATAGACAGATTATTTCCCGTACCTTGAATATGAGAACTTCAACACAACTCAACCTAATAAGATAGACACAAAATGCAGGAGTCGACCCGAAACGTCACACATTCCTTCTCTCCAGAGATGCTACCTGTCCCACTGAGTTACTCCAGCATTTTGTGTCTATTGTCTGTTTAAACCAGCATCTGCAGTTCCTTCCTACACATTTCAACCTAATAAGAAGCTTGTGGATCCCATTGAAAACCATGCACCCCCTGTTTCTAAGATGGCCCTTTGAAGGAGGTGTACAATCCCATTGCACAGCTGATAAAAAACATCTCCAGCCAACTCAATAGCTAAAACAAACATTGCTTAGATATGGATGTATTTTACAAGCTAAATTCAAAAGCAAGCGTGCAGACTAACAATTAAAATAATCCTTTAAGGCCATTATTCCATTAGGAGCTGAGCGGGGAGATCAAAGATATCATTGCTCTGCAGGTAGCAACACTCAGAGACCAGCATTCCTTCTGTAAAACACTAATCAGCCTCTTGTTGCCTCAGCAGAAATCTCACATGAAAAGACCCAGATCATAATATTAAAGGAAAGCCTAGCATCCGGATCAGCTGAGCTTCAATATTGTTATAAAGCAGCATGCAGATTTTACCTTTTCATTTAAAAAGCTTCCCTGTTCTTGATTGCCTGTTCTTCTCCCCGATGACATGAGGGTATTATAATGATCTGACTTTAACGCGAATACTTAGCACTGGAATGTATTTCAAGAGCAATCTGATTATTTAAAGAAGATCGTTGGAGAAAGGTTAACACTGGAATTGTACTATCTGTAGTGCGTCAATTCAGAGCCTAATTTCAAGCTCATGAAACAAGAGTCATCACTAAACCAAAACTGGGAAGTTAAATGGTCTGAATTAATCAAGATAATTCTATAACTTCCCTATCTGAGACCTGGAAAGGCCTTAGCTCAGATTATGGGATTATAAATGTAGCAGAGACTTTATACTTCATCGATACAGCGGGGAAACAGGCCCTTCGGCCACCATCCATGTTGACCAGCGATCACCCCGTACACCAGCACTATTGTACACTCCAGGTACAATTTACAATTTTACCAGAGCAAATTAATCTACAAACCTGTACACTTTTGGAGTGTAGGAGGAAACCAGAGCACCCGGAGAAAACCCACACAGTCACAGGGAGAACTTACAAACTCCATACATTTAGCACCTGTAGTCAGGATCAAACCCAGGTCTCTGGTGCTGTGAGGCAGCAACTCTACCACTGCACTACTGTGCCACCCAGAGCTATTCACATTTGCCATCTTTATAGGTGAAAATAACCGCAGTTCTGCATTTTGGCACAGAAGTCCCAAACTTCTGCAAGATGGGGCCAGAACACGGTGCCTCTCTGTGTGCTGTTCCAGGGATGAATCTATGGTACTCATGTGAAGTATGATTTCACTATATATCTGTACATGTGATAATAAATACACTAACTATCATTCAACCATTCTCCAACAGGTTTGTGTAATGTTGCAGCCATGCCGATCACAAAAGTTGAACTAGTCTCACTGTAAAATATCTCTAAACTGTGACAAAAACACAAGAGTGCTGGAGGAACTCAACGGGTCAGGCAGCATCTCTGGAGAACATGAATAGGTGATGTTTCGGGACAGGACCCTTCTTCAGACTCAAAACATCACCTAACTACCTATCCCTACGTATCCATAAGTGTGCCATCTCAAAACATCATCTATCTCCTGAGATGCTGCCTGATCTTCTGAGTTACTCCAGCACTTTGTGTTTTGTACAAGATTCCAGCATCTGCAGTTTCTTGTATCTCCTTTAAACTGTGACACTTCAATATGAGGTCTCAATTACTTTTTTATTGTGCATTACTTCATGATCATTGCCTGGCAAATTCTGTATCCCCTTGTATCCCACAGTGGCGCAGCAGTAGAGCAGCTGCCTTGTAGCACCAGAGATCCAGGTTCAATCCTGACTACGGGTGTTGTCTGAACCGAGTCCGTATGTTCCTCCTATCACCAAATGGATTTTCACCTGGAGCTCTAGTTTCCTCCCACATTGCAAAGTCGTGCAAGTGTGCAGGCTAATGGGTTTCTGTAAATTGGCCCTAGTGTGTAGGATAGAACTAGCATACGGGTGATTGCTTGTCGGTATGGACTAGGTAGGGCGAAAGGCCTATTTCCATGCTCTATCTCTAAACTAAGCTAAACTAAACTAAAAACTAATTTCACTAGGAAACTTTAAACTGCGAGGCTTGCTAGGCCATTTCAGTGGGCAGGAATCAACCAGTGTAGGAAGGAACTGTAGATGTTGATTTATACCAAAGATAGACACAAATTGTTGGAGTAACTCAACGGGTCAGGTATCATCTCTGGAGAAAAGGAATAGGTGACGTTTCGGGTCGGAACCCTTCCTCAGATATGTTGCATTCGGTTGCAATCAATTTTACAGAATTCCGATCGCCGCAACATGCATGTCTGAAGACGGGTCTGAAAAATATTCATTCATTCATTCATACATTCATTCATTCATTCAAAGAAATGCTGCCTGACCCGCTGAGTTACTCCAGCATTTTGTGTGTCTCTTCGACAGTAATTAACCTGATTCGTTGATTCAGAATCATTTATAGGAGAGGCTACATGGGAGAGGTAGCATTTTGAAGAAGGATGGAGAAAACTTCCTGGTACAATATCCTCCAGCGGCTGAAATAAAAACAATTGTCAGAATTAGTCGGGAAGCATCAGTGGAACGAGAAACAGAACTCATCATCATAAAATATTAACTCTATTTCCTACTCCACATTGACCTGCTAAGAATTTTCACCCGTCTCTATTTTTACATGAGCCATTCCAATAATCTGGACAATATATATTTTGACTGGAAGAATAAATTATTTGGTTATTAACACATGATGTGTGTGTGGTAGCATGGTACACACAAATTGGCTGCCATATTCCGTACACTGTGATCGTGACTGCACGTTGGGGCTCTGATGTGATGGAAGGTGATATACAAATATCCCCCCTTCTTTCGTTTACAGCCAAATGCATCCCCACCGATTTCCAATAGCTGCCTTTATTTTTGCACTCAGTTACTTGCAGCAATAGCTATCTTACACAGACTTAAAGTGCTTTCAAAATGAAACCAATATTGCATTATTGCAAGCAGCGTTATCCTGCTGTGCCAAGCTAGAAATGGAGGAATTTGCTCTAAAACTGCTGTGAAATGCATGCCAGTGAGTTTACATTTTTAATTCATAGAAAGTGGCAAGGTTGTGATTTATTACCTATCCGTAATTGTGCATATGCTAAATGGCTTTTAGTAGGCAGTTAAGACTCAAGCGCATCCCTATAGTTCTAGAGTCAAATAGAGCCCGAAGTTAGTAGTTTGATTTTCTTCCCTTAAAAACGATGGTGAACCAGATGGGAATTTACAACAATCCAGAGGTTTCATGGTCACCTTTAACAGTACAAGCTTTTTAGTTTACTGATTTAAAATCCTTCATCTGCTATGGTAGATTTTGAACGACTCAAAATCAGGCATTCGCTTGTCTAGAAAGCAACTCTGGGTAGTGTTGTAGACCAGAGGGTCCTAGGAGTACAGGTGCAAGGCTCCTTGAAGGTCGAGTTGTAGATAAGGTGGTTAAAAAGGCTTTGGCACTTTGGGCCTTCATCAGAGTATTAAGTATATAAGTTGTGAGATCATGTTGCAATTGTATAAGACGTTGGTGAGACTGTATTTAGAATATTGTGTTCAGTTCCGGGCACCATGTTATAGGAAAGATATTGTCAAGCTTGAAAGGGTTCAGAAAAGATTTACGAGGATGTTGGCAGGACTAGAGGGTGTGAGCTAAAGGGAGAGGTTGAGTAGGCTGGGTCTCTATTCCATGGAGCACAGAAGGATGAGGGGAGATCTTATAGAGGTATGCAAAATCATGAGAGGAATAGATCGGGTAGATGCACAGAGTCTTTTGCCCAGAGTAGGAGAATCGAGGACCAGAGGACATAGGTTCAAGGTGAAGGGGAAAAGATTTAATAGGAATCCAAAGGGTAACTTTTTCACACAAAGGGTGGTGGGTGTATGGAACAAGCTGCCAGAGGAGGTAGTTGAGCCTGGGACTATCCCATCATTTAAGAAACAGCTAGACAGGTAACATGGATAGGACAGGTTTGGAGGAATATGGACCAAGTGCAGGCAAATGGGACTAGTGTAGCTGGGACATTGTTGGCCGGTGTGGGTGAGTTAGGCCGAAGGGCCTGTTTCCACACTGTATCAGTCTATGACTCTATGAATGGCAATTATAAATAAAGATCTAAAAGAAAATGGGGAAAGTCTGTGCTCAAAATGCCATGCACAAGAATTAAAATAAAAAATCTCTTATTTGTCTATTCCTCCCCCTTATTCCCAATAGGTTACAGATCCCAACACTGGAGTCAAATACCTCTATCCCCACCTACAGATGAGATCTATATGTTGCATTCAGCTTTATCGAATCCCGATTGCCACAACACACAGAAGCAAAAGCACCAGCATTAAACAAGGGCCTTAAGTGTTCGATATCACTTAACATGGTCTAAATTAGCTTTTACTTAGTCTTTGGCTTATGAATAAAATATTAGTCTTATTACTTTGTAGGAAACTATTAGGCGTGTGAGGATTTGAACTGAGAGCCAATTAGTTCTTCAGCTTTGCAGCTAAAGGAATTCATGATAAAGTGCTGGAAGCACCACTTCTATATGGCTCACATCATTGAGATTCCAATCCGTTCAGGATGCTCGCGCTATATATTGCAGCATTTCAACCAGCAATGCCCAGTTTAAATAAATGGGCCAGAGGCGATGTTGCTACGCTTACTGGTAAACATGAATCTACTTCCTGCAAATACTATTCAAATAAGGTAGAGGAGGGGAAGAGAAGAGCCTAGAGTAGGAATACCTGCTGAGCTGAATCAATATCCTGGCACAATCAGGCAATGTGTCCCCATGTGTGTCATTGCTACAACACAAGCCTCTGAGATTCGAAAACCCAGCGAGGAGCTTATCATGTGCTGGAGCGTGCTTGTGCTATTAATCTGCATGAGGGAGA
Source organism: Malacoraja senta (assembly GCA_038087875.1). NCBI lineage: Eukaryota > Metazoa > Chordata > Chondrichthyes > Rajiformes > Rajidae > Malacoraja > Malacoraja senta. Next base: position 65,904,470 of record CM075979.1, on the reverse strand, counting down.
AAGAATCCCTTTTTATCAGCCTCTATAGATGCAAATCAAATATCTACTCCTGGCATCTTGTTTATATATATCTGCTTTTCCATTATGTTGAAAGTACTTGAAATGCATTTGGTGACTGCAGCTTGAAAAATAAGCATTCTTCGACTTGTTGGTTTATCTGTGTTTACACAGAAATCCTTTTCTTCTCTGGTTGAATGGTGCTGTTTTCAGGAGAGCTTCAGAAGTACAATGATTGGGTGTCATGCAACAGAAACATCCTACTACTACCAGAGAGCAGTCCTGAACTACTATCTACCTCATTGGGGACCCTCGGACTATGTTTGATCGGACTTTACTGGCCTTATCTTGCACTAAGAGTTATTCCCTTATCATGTATCTGGACACTCTGAATGGCTCGATTGTAATCATGTATTGTCTTTCAGCTGGCTGGTCAGCACGCAACCAAAGCTTTTCACTGTACCTCGGTACACGTGATAATAAACTAAACTAAACTCTAGATAATTCCAAAACGCTGCCTGAGGAGGAATGAAGTTCCCTCGATTTCTTGGCCAACACTTAACAGAAGTTAGTTTAGTTCAGTTTAGAGATACAGCGTGGAAACAGGCCCATGGGCCCGCCAAGTCCCCGCCGACCAGCGATCCCCACACACTGACACTATCCTACACACTACGGACAATTTACAAATTTACCGAAGCCAATTAACCTACAGACCTGCACGTCTTTAGAGTGCGGGAGGAAACTGAAGAATCCGGAGAAAACTCATGCCGGTCACGGGAAGAATGTACAAACTCCATACAGAAAGCACCGTTGGTCAGGATTGAACCCGGGTCTCCTGCTCTGTAAGGCAGCAACTCTACCGCTGCACCAGTGTGCTGTCCCTAGAGTTGCTGCAATAGATTACGCCAATCATTAATTTAATTGGTCACTGAATGACCTATTTAACTAGACATTAATTTGCGATGCTTAGCCACAGAGAAGCAGTAGAGACTTCTTCAGAAAAGTACCCAAAGTGCTGGAGCACTCCAGCGGGTCTGGAGAACATGGATAGGTGACATTTCAAGTTGGAACCTTTGGAAGAAGTTGAGACTTCCCACCAACTGCAAGCAAAGACACTACATAAACTTCATACCCCTAGATTCCCTCTCCCTTGACTCTCAGTTTGAAGGGTCTCAACCCAAAATGTCACCTATCCCTTTTCTCCAGAGATGCTGCCTGACCCGCTGAGTTACTCCAGCATTTGTGTCCCTCTTCCCTGTCTAGACTGTTCACCATCTTGCAGACAAACCATTTTTCTGCCGAGTAGGAATAGCTCCTGAGGCCTCTCGAGATTGCCCTGCCAATCAATAAACTCATGTGAGTCCCTCAGCACGTATTCCAGCATGATCTGGGTCTTGTGAGTCATTGCATCAGTTCGATAGTTTTGGAGAAGAAAATACTGAGACTGAAGGAGACTCCCAAGACCCAGATCATGATATGCCTTTCATACAGTGCCTTGAAATACCATGACCTGGATGTTGATATTCCACTTTGGGTCATCGCCATTTCTGAGTTCCACCTATAAAGGTTTTATAACGGAGAAAGAAATGAACTTAGATTAGAGTGAATAGTGAAAGCTCACAAAGAGTTAAAAAACATAACATTCAAATGTTTTCCCCAAAATAAACTTTATTCAGAATTTTTAAAATAAGAACAATGAGAAAACTATTCCGACATTCTCAGCCTCTACGCTTGACTAGTGTTATATTCGGTAATGTTCGCAAACGATCTTTATACCAAGCACCCTTGCTACTCAGAAGGTTTGAGGAAGGCCACTTGGTCTGAAGAAGAGTCTCAACCCAAAACATCACCCATTCCTTCGCTCCAGAGATGCTGCCTGTCCAGCTGAGTTGCTCCAGTATTTTGTGTCTATCTTCGGTGTAAACCAGCATCTGCAGTTTCTTCCTACACATCCTTGCCATTCATGTCCTTTTCCTCATTTGAGGGGCGTCTCCACCCAACCCTGCGCCCCAATATCCAGCTGTAAAAGGACCATAGACTGCTGAACTCACTTGGCGTAGGCCACACCAAGCTTCAGCGAGTCCCTCAGCACGTACCCCAGCATGGAATGGGCCAGTCGGCAACAATCGCTCACGGACAACTCGCTCCGCTGGGAGATCAATGCGTTTCGGGCAGATCAAAGAGCATCTTTCACTGAGTTGATGAACTTCCAGCAGCACTTGATGTCCATGAGCTTACAAAGATGCATAGATACATAGACAATAGGTGCAGGGTTAGGCCATTTGGCCCTTCAAGCCAGCATCGTCATTCACTGTGATCATGGCTGATCATCCACAATCAGTACCCCGTTCCTGCCTTCTCCCCATATCCTTTGATTACACTAGCTCTCAGAGCTCCATCTAATTCTCTTTTGAATGCATCCAGTAAATCGGCCTCCACTGCCTTCTGTGGCAGAGAATTCCACACATTCACAACTCTCTGTGTGAAAAAGTTATTCCTCATCTCACTTCTAAATGGCCTACCCTTTATTCTTAATTTCTGGACTCCCCCAACACCGGGAACATGTTTCCTGCATCTAGCGTGTCCACTCCCTTAATAATTCAGTTCCTGTGGACTGGATGGTAGCTAATGTTATCCCACTTTTTAAGAAAGGAGGGAGATAGAAAGCAGGGAATTATAGACCAAAATCATACTTACCAATTTCTAACTGAGCATCAAGCTCATCCACTTTATTTCTTATACTTTGCACATTCATACACTTTTAATTCGGTATTCACTGCCCCTCTCACACCGGCTCCTATTTCACCTGACCTTACTCTCTTATCCCTTCTTGAACTTTCCCTCCCATTAAATTGGGAGTCTTTCGTAACTTTTCCTGTACTCTCTTCCCCTTTAACTCCATCCTTATACTCCCAATTTGTAAACCCCTCTGCCCCGCTTACGTTTAATATGAGATTTATATGACCTAGGGATCCAGCTAAGAACATTCCACCCAAGTTTTCATTTAATCCCTAGATAGACACAAAGTGGTGGAGTAACTCAGTGGGTTCAGTCAGCATCTCTGAAGAAAAAGAATAGGTGACTTTCCGGGTCGAAGCTGGAGGAATCACAGAGGGGGAGCAGTGAGAGAGGTTGTTGCAGAACTCCCATCAGAACTCCTTCAAAGTAGACGTACCTTGAGGAGCTTTCACAGTGGAACAACAAAATGTGTAGGAAGGAACTGCAGGTGCTGGTTTTTGCCAAATATGGTCACATTTTGGGTCGAGACACTTCTTCAGATTTTATTTATTCCCTCTCAGGTTGTGTTGTTTTACAACATCCTTTAATCTCCTTGAACTAAGTGCAATGCGGAGTCATTTCAGAAGGCAATTATGAAGTAATCAGATTGTCGAGTGTCTGGAGTCAGTTACAGGCTAGACTAGGTAAAGGTAATGGATTCACCTCCCTGAAGGTTGTCGGTGTTTGGGTCCAGTTTTGCAACAACCTGGTAGTTTCAAGGTCATTTTTTAAAATCCCTAATTGTAATCTAAATCTATGAATTTAAATTCCCCAGCAGCAGTGGTAAAATGGACGTACGTGTTTAGTTTATGGAACTAGATGGAAGCATGGAAACAGGCCCTTCCGCCCACTGAGCCCGTGCTGACCAGCAATCATTGCACACTACCACTACCCTACACCCACTAGGGACAATTTACAATCATACCAAAGCCAATTAACCTGCAAATCTGTACGTCTTTGGAGTGTGGGAGGAAACTGGAGATCCCGGAAAAAAAACCATGCAGGTCACGGGGCGAACGTACAAACCCTGCACGGACAGCACCCGTTGTCAGGATCAAACCCGGGTCTCTGGCACTGGGATTAATTAACGTCCCAAGGAAATGGATAGGCGTTATCAAGCAATGTTTGGCATTGAGTAACATTAAGAGATGCAGTATTAAAACAAAGAAGGTGGCCGATGAGGAATGGGAGGTTGGGAGTTGGACAGTTTTAAGGAAAGAATAAGGGTCTTATTGCTGGCAATTTCGAGAAGCAAGGACTAAATCCAGAGGTGACCAAGTAGGAGGGAAGAAGATGTTTGTAAAGTTGGAGATAAATACCAGAGATAGGGGAGAGAGAGAATGTGTAGGAATGGTCACCTTTCTGCCTGCACTCATTATTCTGGATCCACTTTATTCAATAGACTGGTTAACAATGCAGAAAAAAAGATTAAAGGTAGACAAAAATTCTGGAGAAACTCAGCAGGTGAGGCAGCATCTATGGAGAGAAGGAATAGGTGAAGTTTGGGGTCGAAATCCTTCTTCAGATTGATGTCGGGGGTGGGGGGGAGGAAAAATAAATAAAGAGACGGAGACAGTAGGCTTGTGGGAGAGCTGGGAAGGGGAGGGGAAGGAGGGAGAAAGCCAGGACGATCTGAAATTGGAGAAGTCAGTTCATACCTGGGGTGTAAACTAACCAAGCAAAATATAGGATGCTGTTCCTCCAATTTGTGCTGGGCCTCACTCTGGCAATGGAGGAGGCCCAGGACAGAAAGGTCGGATTCGGAATGGGAAGGGGAGTTGAAGTGCTGAGCCACCAGGAGATCAGGTTGGTTATTGCGAACTGAGCAGAGGTATTTGGCGAAACGATCGCCAAGCCTACGCTTGGTCTCGCTAACGTAGAGACGTTGACACCTGGAACAGCGGATGCAGTAGATGAGCTTGGAGGAGGTGCAGATGAACCTCTGCCTCACCTGGAAAGACTGCTTGGGTCCTTGGATGGAGTGTAGGGGGGAGGTAAAGCGACAAGTATAGCATTTCCTGCGGTTGCAAGGGAAAGTACCCGGGGAGGGGGTGGTTTGGGTGGGAAGGGACAAATTGACCAGGGAGTCACAGAGGGAATGGTCTCTGCAGAAAGCAGAAAGGGGAGGAAATGGGAAGATGTGGCCAGTGGTGGGTTCCCGTTGGAGGTGGTGAAAATGTCGGAGGACTATATGTTGTATGTGATGGCTGATAGGGTGGAAGGTGAGGACAAGGGGGACTCTGTCCTTGTTACGAGTAGGGAGATGGGGAGTGAGAGCGGAGCTGCGGGAGATAGAGGAGACTCTGGTGAGAGCCTCATCTATAATAGAAGAGGGGAACCCCCATTCCCTAAAGAATGAGGACATCTCCGATGCCCTGGTCTGGAACACCTCATCCTAGGTGCAGATGCGGCGTAGACACGAAGAATTGGGAGTAGGAGATAGATTGTGCTTTTGCATACACATATGAATTTATTATTTCAGATGAAATGAAAGGGATCAATTATTCTTTAAGCCAATTGAGATGATAATAGAGTACTTTAATGGACATTTAATCACGGTGGTGATGAAGTGTCATTTATGTCTGTTTGTAAATGAAGGAATGTCATTTTATTTGCTTAATGGGATTGTAAAAAAATACATGATAAAAGTAGAAGTGTTAATGGATTAGCCGACCTATTCAAGTATTTCAAGGTGAGCAGAGCTACTCATTAGGTCAATGGGTAACAGCTCTAAGGGCAATTGGTAAATAGTAGCAACAGATTTAACATTGAACAGTGGAGCGAGGATGAGGCCCTTCGGCCCACAATGTTTGTGCTGAACATGTTGCCAAGTTAAACTCGTACAACTACATTAATTCTTCCCTCTCTCACCTTGTAGCTATGCCCTTTAGTTTAATTTCAGTTTTAGAGATTCATTGTGGAAACAGCCCATTTGGCCCACCGAGTCCGTGCTGACCAGCGATCCCCTTACACTAGTTCCAACTACACACTAGTGACAATTTTACAAAAGCCAATTATCCTAAACACCTGCACGTCTTTGGAATGTAGGAGGAAACCGGAGCACCCAGAGAAAACCCACACGGTCACAGGGAGAACGTGCAAACTCCCTACAAACAGCATCCGTAGTCAGGGCGCTGACGCTATAAGGCAGCAACTCTACCGCTGCGCCACTGTGCTGCCCTAAGTCTTGGACATTTCCACCCTGGGAAACAAGTTCTGGCGGCCTAGTTTACTAAGCAAATTTCTAGGATGAGAGTGTTGTTTTCTTAAGAGAGAATATATAGTTTGGGCCTGTACTTCTTGGAGTTTAGAGGGATAATGGGTGGCCGTATAGGAAACTAAGGAGCTTGTCAGGATAGATGTGGGCATGGTTTTACTAGTGGGAGAGTCTTAAAGTATTTTTGATGTGGTAGATGGGGTGGGGGTGGGGGAAACCGTTTCCAAGTCACTTCCTGGACAGAGATGCGTCTTTGCACCCCTCCCACCACCCTCGCAGCCTATCAACTGGATTTGTGCTGGAGACCGGCCAGAGCTTCAGCAGCGGCACACCACTGAATTCCATCGTGGGGTGGGCGATGTCTTAACGGGGATGGAGCTCCGGAGTGTTGGGCCTGCTGATTAACACCTTGGAGCTTGTACCTGCGGGCGGCACTGACTTTAACATCGTGGAGGTCTGGGACCCCTTGCCGGGGCTGCCAGTGTTGGAGCTCCGCCCAGCTCGGCCTGTGGACTTCGGAAGCCGCGGTCTCCGGTAAGAAGTGGCCGAATCGGAAACTCCAAGCCGCTGAGTGTGTTCTTCCGTTCCGATGCTGGAGTTTCGATCGTCCTGGCTAGAGGGCCGGTACATCGGGCCATCTGTAGCGGCGACTGCGGAGGGTTCAACGGTCCCGAACACGGGTGAACAAAGAGGAAGATGACTAAACTTTATTGCCTTCCCTCACAGTGGGAAATGTTGATTCCTCTGTGTGGGGATGTTCATGTTAAATTCTATCATGTATTGCGTTCTTTTTATTTGCATGGCTACATGGTAAATCAAACCACACTGTGCCAATTGGTGCATGTGACAATAAATGTGAACTTCAACTTGAACTTGGGGTGGAAGATTGCAACCTTCACGTGGTCCGCCCTGTTTAGACGAATGCAATCAACCCGGCGTGCACAAACAAATAAGATCAAATAGAACAAGTTGTCTGACAACTTTAGGCTGTGCGCGCCATACGCAAGAAGAAGAAGAACTTGAACTTAAACAAGAGGACACAACTGCAAGTCATATAAGTCTGTGGTACATAAAAATTTCCTCTTGCAGAAGATGGTGAATCTTTGGAATTCTCTGCCATGGTGGCTGGTGGAAGCTGGATCACTGGAAGTATTTAAAGTGTAGATGGATAAATATTTGATGGATCAAGGAAAAGACGGGTACAGAGAAATGGCACAGATGAGGAGTTAGTCTACATTAGATTAGCCTTGATCACATTAAATGGCAGGGGCAGGCTTGAAGTCCCTGGTAACCTGCTCCTGCTTTTATTTTCTGGTGTTGCGTTCTCTCATATCTTCTTGGAACAATTTAAGGTCAATGCTGGGACTCATTACCCAATGAGCAAATTAGGTGTGGACATTGCCAGCAAAGACTACATTTATTGTCCATCCCTAATTACCCTAGAAGACAACTAGCAGTCAACAGCATAGATAGTGTGTCACATTAATATTAGTCTGAAGAAGTGGAAACAGGCCCCTCGACCCAACTTGCCCACACTGGCCACCATGTCCCATCTACACTAGTCCCACCTGCCTGTGTTTGATCCATATCCCTCTAAACCTGTCCTATCCAATGTACCTATCTAAAACTAAATCGTTGCAATAGTACCTGCCTCAATTACCTCCTCCAGCAGCTCGTTCCATATACCCACCACCTTAGGTTATCCCTAAGGTTCCTATTAAATCTTTCCTTCCTCACCTTAAACAATGTCCCCTGGTGCTTAAGGATAGGAGATCTTATTTTCCAGAGTGAGTGAGTTAGGAGAGCATTTAGAATAATATGATAGTCCACTTTGCTCCATTCCAAATATATTGAATTACGTTAATTCCTTAGGATGCTACCGGAGCCAAAATCATGATGTCGGATCAGTTCTAGAGTCATAGTTGTGAAGGTGAATGGGTGTTATTGCCCTAACTCAAACACCAGGTTACATTCCATTGCAGGGGACTTCTAATGTTTGTTTTTAAGTTCTTCAAATGCCATGCAGCGAGTAATGTCATTAAGTCATACAGCATGGAAAGAGGCCCTTCGGCCCAACGTGGCCATGCTGACCAAGTTGCACCATCTACACTAGTCCCACCTGCCACGATTGTCCCATATGCCTCCAAAACATTATCTATATAATTAATAGTCATATCTTGACCACTTCCTGTCTGCGCTGTATATTGATTTTAGAAAAAACGCGACTCTGTGTCGCTGTGATTTTTGGCCATCTTACTCACAGTCCTCCTCCGCTGAGCCAGTGCCGAGGATTTTTCCCATCGATGAAAAATAAAAAAGTTATTTTTGAGTGTTTGAAAAACCTTGAGATCAGCTGATTCGTCCTCTCGCCTGTCAATCACCACGATGAAGGAAGGTAACGCCCCTTCTGGGGGGGGGGGCAGGACTATAAAACCCCGGATGCCTGGACGTGAGTCAGTCACTCTGCAAGATTGCGAGGGAGAGGCCACGACTATTATTCTAAGCTGTGAATCAACTGAACTGTGAGTCTGCAATGTACTTGCAATAAATGATTTGTTAGCCCTTAATGACAATGCCATGAGTTGTTTGGCCTGCTACCCTGCCTGTGCTTGAAAGTGCAATGCTTAATTGGAAATTAAATGACAATGCCATGAGTTGTTTGGCCTGCTGCCCTGCCTGTGTTTGAAACTGCAATGCTTTATTAGGTCTGACTGTGTTTGGAAGGAATAAATGCTTTATTAGGTCCGACTGTGTATGGAAGGAATAAATGCTTTATTAGGTCCGACTGTGTTTGGAAGGAATAAATGCTTTATTAGGTCCGACTGTGTTTGGAAGGATTAAATGCTTTATTAGGTCCGACTGTGTTTAGTACAAAAGTCCAGCTAATTTCATGACTTCTGCTTAGTGGACAGGTCACGCTGATTGCGTAATTTCCGGTGAGTGCAGATGTCGCACTGATTGTGTAATTTCCAGTAAGTGCAGAGGTCACGCTGATTGCAGAAGTGCCGCTGACTGCGGAAGCCCCAAAGTGGAGAGGCCGCGCTCAGCTATGTGAGTAGATTCAAGAAAGTTTACTGTCATATATATGGTGTGTGAGTCAGTGTGAGTGTGAGTGTGTGTATGTGTGTGAGTGTATGTGTGTGTGTGAGTGTATGTGTGTGTGTGTGTGAGTGTATGTGTGTGTGAGTGTGTGTGTGTGTGTGTGAGTTTGTGTGAGTGTATGTGTGTGTGTGAGTGTATGTGTGTGTGTGTGTGAGTGTGTGTGTGTGTGTGAGTGTATGTGTGTGTGTGAGTGTATGTGTGTGTGTGTGTGAGTGTATGTGTGTGTGAGTGTGTGTGTGTTTGTGTGAGTGTATGTGTGTGTGTGAGTGTATGTGTGTGTGTGTGTGAGTGTATGTGTGAGTGTATGTGTGGGTGTATGTGTGGGTGCATGTGTGTGTGTGTGTGTGAGTGTATGTGTGGGTGTATGTGTGGGTGCATGTGTGTGTGTGAGTGTATGTGTGTGTGTGAGTGTATGTGTGTGTGTGAATGTATGTGGGTGTGTGTGTATGTGGGTGTGTGTGAGTGAGCGTATGTGTGTGTGTGTGTGAGTGTATGTGTGTGTGTGAGTGTATGTGTGTATATGTGTGAGTGTATATGTATGTGCGTGTGAATGTATGTGGGTGTGTGAGTGAGTGTATGTGTGAGTGAGTGTATGTGTGTGTGTGAGTGTATGTGTGTGTGTGAGTGTATGTGTGTGTGTGAGTGTATGTGTGTTTGTGTGTGAGTGTATGTGTGTTTGTGTGTGAGTGTATGTGTGTTTGTGTGTGAATGTATGTGGGTGTGTGAGTGTATGTGTGTGAGTGTATGTGTGAGTCTGTGTGAGTGTGAGTGTATGTGTGTGTGTGTAAGTCTGTGTGTGTGTGAGTGTGTGTGTGTATATTGGAATTGGTGGAGAGGCGGAATATTGCATTGGGGGACCAGCCCTCCCATGTGAAGCTGGGACCCAACGGGTCCCACAGTCTAGTTATATATATACCTGTCCAAATATTTTAAAAAATGTTGTTATAGTACCTGCCTCAACTGCCTCTTCTGTCAACTTGTTCCATATACCCACCACCCTCTGTGTGATAAAGTTGCCCCTCAGGTTTCTATTAAATCTTTCTTCCCACACTTTAGACCTATGTCCTCTGGTTCTCGATTCCCCTCCTCCACATGAAAGACTCTGAGCATTTACTCTTTCTATTACTCTTGTGATCTTATATACCTTTATAAGATCACCCCTCATCGTCCTGCACTGTTAAATCTTTCCCTCTCACCTTAAACCTAAGCTTCCAATTAATATACAACATTCTGACATTATCTCCAAGGATGTTGGCACTACCAGGAATTACTATTACTACACAATAAAGCTAAAACGTGATGTCAATATAGAATTCAGAAGGTTGTGCTGCCATTAGCACTTTTAACCAAACCAGGCACAATGTCGCAGCAGCAGAGTTGCTGCCTTACAGTGCCGGAGACCCGGGTTTGACCCTGACTATGGGTGCTGTCTGTATGGAATTTGTACGTTCTCCCTGTGACTGCTCCCTGGGTGCTCCGGTTCCCTACCACACTCCAAAGACCTATAGGTTTGGAGGCTAATTGGCTTTGGTAAAGATTGTTAATTGGCCTTGTGTGTGTGGGGGATAGTGTTAGTGTGTGGGGATCGCAGGTCGGCGCGTACATGGTGGGCCGAAAGGCCTGTTTCCGTGCTGTATCTCTAAACCAAACTAGCCATGTTAAATTAGCTGCTCTGCCGCTTTTCAATCTTAGCGCACAGAAATGTCGCCCATGTTTATGGCTAGGATACCCAAATACTAAACTACCGTGATACATGGCAAGATTAAGACTGAAGTGGTGAGGTATTATTTGGTGTGAAGGCCTGAAGAGGAGCTGGAAATGTCCTCGGAACAGTAAGGAGAAAACCCCCCCCAATAAATTAAACAGTTACTTTATGCTTTTTCTGTTAGCTTTATTGCCTGATTCCGTATAATTTTCCTCAGTCGTCTGAACCATCTGTTTACAGGGGAAATGCTGCATATTTGCTGAACAAGCTCAGTAAATAATTTACTGTATTGACCAGGTGACAAGAATTGTAATTTTGTTAGAATAATCTATACGATTACCAGTTTAATTGAAAGTCACAGGCATGATGTAATGGATAAATTATAGAGAGCAGGGTAAAATTGCAGAAAATGGCATCCCAAACAACATTTGCTGCTCAATACGGAAGATAGTGATGTTCTGGCTTGAATATAGTATTCCAGAAATCAACATGGATCTATCAAATATCATTTCCTCCCCAACAAATCCTTTGGAGGTAAACAAGCCAAAAGCCACCAGAAGAATTTTGAGACGCAGGCTTCACTGTCAAAGGTTTTTAAATATTGAATACTAGCATGGTGCATTACCAATGGAATCGCATTTCATTTTATTTTATTTTGTATCTTTATTGTTTATAATGATCAAATAATTTGAAATTTACCCCAAAAAATAGATGAGCAAGTGTCTTAATTCAAGGATGTCAGTGGATCTGAAAGATGAGTGAGAGTCATAGAGTCATAGTCATACAGTGTGGAAACAGGCTTTTCAGCCCAACTTACCCACACCAGCCAACATGTCCCATCTACGTTGGTCCCACCTGCCTGCATTTGACCCATATCCCTCTAAACCTGTCCTATCCATGTACCTGTCTAAATGTTTCTTAAACATTGCGATAGTACCTGCCTCAACTACCTCCTCCGGCAGCTCGTTCCATAAACCCACCACCCTTTGTGTGAAAAAGTAACCCCTCAGGACCCTATCAAATCTTTCCCCCTTCACCTTAAACCTGTGGCCTCTGGTTCTCATTTCCCCCACTCTGGGAAAGAGCCTTTGTGCGTCGACCTGATCTATTCCTCTCATGATTTTATACACCAATATAAGATCACCCCTCATCCTCCTGCGCTCCAAGGAATAGTCCCAGCCTGCTCAATCTCTCCCTATAGTTCAGGCCGTCGAGTCCTGGCAACATCTTCGTGAATATTCTCTGCACCATTATCAGCTTGATACCATCTTTCCGATAACATGTTGCCCAAAACTGAACACAATACTCTAAATGCAGCCTCACCAACATCTTATATAACTGCAACATGACCTCCCAAATTCTATTCTTAGAGAATAGGAATGCTTGCAGACTTTCATTGGAGAAAGTATATCTCTGGAGGTGGTAATGCAATAGAGTGATAGTCATACAGTGTGGAAACAGGCCCTTCAGCCCACTTACCCATGCCAACCCACATACCCCATCTACACTAGTCAAACCCGTTTGCGTTTGGCCCATATCCCTCTAAACCTAAATGTAGAAACAAAGAAATGCTGATGCTGGTGTATACCAAAGATAGACACAAAGTGCTGAAGTAACTCAACGGGATAGGCAGCATCTCTAGAGATAAAAGATAGGTAAGGTTTTGGATCGGCCCCCTTCTTCAGAGTGATTGGAGCATATGTGGTGGACCAATGGGCCTGTTTCCATGCTGTATATCTAAACTAACCCAAACTAAAATAATGAAACTAAACTAGACTAAACTAAACTAAACTAGACTAAACTAAACCAGACTAAACTAAACTAAACTAAACTAAACTAAACTAAACTAAACTAAACAAAGCTAAACTAGACTAAGCTCAAGCAGTCTGGATCTACCTGCCACTTGGCAGTCCGGGCGCAGTGAGAGGTCCTCTTACTTTGGGAGGCAGCTGACCTCTGACCTTGAGCGGTGTGAGCGGGAATCACTGTGCACATCACCTGTGTCAGCAAGTATGGATCAGAAGATTAACAGTTCAGTGATCGCTGTGGATCTCCATCAATTCACTTCTGACCTCCAACAGTTACAGAAGGCAATTAACCTACAAACCTGTACATCTTTGGAATGTGGGAGGAAACCGGAGCATCCGTAGAAAACCCACGTGGTTACAGAGAGAACGTACAAACTCTATACAGACAGCACCTGTAGTCAGGTTCAAACCCGGGTTTCTGGCCCAGTAAGGCAGCAGCTCCACCGTTGTTCCACAGTGGGACACCAAGAGACTGTACCAGCGACATGCAAGGAGTAGCCGAGAGTGCGATTGAACCCAGATCTCTGGTGATACGAGGCTGCAGCTCTACCGTCTGCCCCACTGTGCCGCCCACAACACAACAAACTCTCACCACATGTAAAAGAGCACCCAGATCACCACAGGAAATTCATAGTTTCCATAGCTGTGGCCCAAGAGCCAGGAAACTGTCATGGTTTAGCGGTTTGAGAAACGACTACTGAAGTTTTCAACCTATAAACTTTATTCGAAAGTAAGTTGGAGCATACAGGTTTGTCAAACACGTCTGCCTGTTAGTGGTCAGCACTGAACTAACTCGCGCCAAGGGAAAACCGCGCGAAAACAACGGCCCCTCCCAAATCACGTGATCGCGGCTTCCGAACGCCGGGTTTGATAACTGCGTGCGCTAGGTGGCGCCGCTACATGGCCCCCCCCAGAATCCGTGGTACTGAAACGCACTGGTAACCAGACGGTATGACCAGAACGCGTAGTCCAAGGTCGCGGGGCGAGCGTAACATTTGGGACCGGCACAACAGGACCGGAGGGGCGCGAAAAACGCGAACGAGGGACGGGCGTAACAAACGGGACCGGAGAAACGCGACCGGAGGGAAAAGGTGCAGAGCGTGTCAAAACAGCAGGTGGACGTCCTCTACGCCGTGGAGTAGCCACTGTCACTGGGCTATCCTCGTCGACATGTGCAGGCTTGAGGCGGCTCACAGAAACAAACTCCTCCTTGCCACCCATGTCCAACGTGAATGTCGAAACAACGGCATTGAGCACCTTGTACGGACCCTCATACACCCGCTGTAGCGGCGAGCGATGAGCATCTCTACGGAGAAAAACATAAGCACAATCCCGTAACATAGTAGGCACATGAACCGAAGACGAACCATGCCGGGAAGTGGGAACCGGGACCAATGCGAAGGTCCGCCAGCACCTGCGAGGTAGAAAACTCCTGATCCCGGGGGGCAGGCAAGAAATCCCCGGGAACCCGCAAAGCTGAGCCATAAACCAACTCGGCTGAGGAGGCTTTGAGGTCTTCCTTGGGCGTTGTCCTGATGCCCAGGAGGACCCAAGGTAACTGGTTGACCCAATCAGGACCGGTGAGTCGTGCCTTTAACGCCGACTTAAGGTGTCTATGGAACGGCTCAACCAACCCGTTAGACTCGGGGTGATAAGCGGTGGTTTGATGTAGCTTCGCGCCGTACAGCTGCACCAGACTGCACCATAGGGAGGATGTGAACTGGGCCCCGCGATCTGTGGTGATATCTGAGGGGACCCCGAAACGAGCGACCCAATGTGAAACAATGGCCCTCGCGCATGCCTCGGCGGAGGTATCAGACAAAGGGATGGCCTCCGCCCACCTGGTAAACCTGTCCACGATAGTCAGCAAGTGGGTATCCCCGCGCGAACAAGGTAAGGGACCGACCAGGTCTACATGGATGTGCAGGAACCTGCCATCCGGGACGGCGAAATCCTGGACCGGCTGGTGTACATGTCTCTGCACTTTGGAGGTCTGGCATGGGATACAGGAACGAGCCCATGCAGCGACTTGCTTCCTCAGGCCATGCCAAACGAACTTCGCCGCGACTAGGGCAGAGGTAGCGCGAATGGACGGGTTCGCTAGACTATGGATGGTGTCAAAGATCCGGCGTCGCCAAGCAACTGGGACAATTGGTCGGGCTTTACCGGTGGAAACATCACAAAGGACTCGTACGCCGGAGGCACCGCAAGGCACTTCAACCAGCTTAAGCGCTGATTCAGTGTATTGGTAAATCCCCATGCCGGTGTCTGCCCGTTGGGCAGCCGCCAGCTCCTCGTAATCGACGCCGAGACTAAGCGCAGAGACCTCGGGCAGCGCTGGACGGGACAATGCGTCGGCCATGACATTCAGCTTACCTGCTACATGTCGAATGTCAGATGTGAATTCGGAAATGTAGTCAAGGTGCCGTTGCTGCCTGGCAGACCAAGGGTCAGAGACCTTGGTCAAAGCGAACATTAGCGGCTTGTGATCGGTGAACGCGGTGAAAGCGCGCCCTTCTAGGAAATAACGAAAATGGCAGATCGCTAGGTAAAGCGCAAGGAGCTCCCTGTCGAAAGCGCTGTATTTAACTTCCGGGGCTCGCAGTTGCCTGCTGAAAAATGCCAGCGGCACCCTGCGATTACCTACCCGCTGCTCAAGGAGAGCGCCCACCGCGACATCGGAGGCGTCCGCGGTCAGTGCCGTTTGGGCCGAAGCCCTGGAGTGTACCAGCATAGTGGCGTTGGCCAATGCGGTCTTAGCCGCTTCGAAAGCTTTCTGTGCCTCCTTAGACCAAACCAGGTCCTTGGGCTTACCGGCCAGGCATTGGAATAGCGGCCGCATGATGGCAGCTGCAGATGGGACGAAACGGTGATAAAAGTTAACAATCCCGATAAACTCCTGCAGACCGTTAACCGACAACGGCTAGGGGAATTGCCGGATAGCGTCGACTTTCTCGGGCAGTGGTTGCGCTCCCTGGGAGGTGATGCTATGCCCTAAGAATGAGATGGAGCGCAGTCCGAACTGGCACGTCTCGGGATTGATTACCAACCCGTGTTCGTGCAGCCGTTCGAAATGTAAGCGGAGGTGTTTGGTATGTTCCGCCTGTGAGTGGCTGGCTACCAGGATGTCATCCAGGTAGATGAAAACGAACGGCAAACCCCGGCCTACCTGATCCATTAAACTTTGGAACGCCTGAGCTGCGTTCTTCAGGCCAAAAGGCATTCTGAGCCACTCGAAAAGGCTGAACGGGGTAATGGTGGCCGTCTTGGGGACATCGTCAGGGCGGACCGGGATTTGGTTATACCCGCGGATGAGGTCTACCTTCGAGAAGACGGTTGCGCCTTCTAGATGGGCCGAGAAATCCTGAATGTTCAGGACCGGATACCGGTCGCCCGTGGTTATCGCGTTCAAATGCCGATAATCGCCACAAGGCCTCCAACCCCGGACGCTTTGGGCACCATGTGTAACAGGGAAGCCCAAGGGCTGTCCGACCGCCAGATAATTCCCATGTCCTCCATGAGCTGGAACTCGTCTCGCGCGATGCGCAGTTTATCGGGCGGGAGACCGCGCGCGCGGGCGTATACCGGCGGACCCTCGGTGGGAATGTGATGGACCACGCCATGACGGGGCACGGCCCTGTCGAACCGGGGCGTGAGCAACTCTGGAAATTTGGCGAGCAGGGCTGCGAAAGGTTGCTGGATCTCAGCTACCTCGGAGAATTGCTGTGAGGGCGTTGGCGGGTTGCGCGGCTTGTCAGGGCGTGGGCCCGACGCAGGGATCATTCGACCATCCCGTACATCGACTAACAGGGAGAACGCGCGCAAGAAATCGGCCCCCAGGATCGGTTGGGAGACGTCAGCAACGATAAACTTCCACCTGTACTGGTGGGAGTCTAAATTTATTTCGCGATCCACATACCGTAGGTGCGAATATCGCTTCCGTTTATGGCCGAGAGGACTGATTTGATTTTTTGATTTGATTTGATTTGATTTATTTCTTGTCATTTGAACCTCAAAGAGGCTCAAACGAAACTCTGTTTCCACAGCCATACAAACAAAACAATTCCTACAAGACACACAAACAATTCAATTTACAGAAAAACATCCATCACAGTGAATCTCCTCCTCACTGTGATGGAAGGCAAAGTCTTTTCTCTCCCCTGCACCATTTTTCTCCCGATGTTGAAGCCCCAGGCGGGCAATGTTAAGTCCCATGGCCGTTGAGGCCGCGCCGGGCGGTGTACGGCCCCGTTCCGGGCCCAAAAGTCACAAGATGGAGCCCCCGGCGGGCGCTGGATTTACGGCCCCGCTCCGGTCGTTCCAACCCCGCGACTCGAGCTGGAGAAGTTGCGTTGCGGGAGCTCCGGAAAGCGGTCTCTCACCCGGACCCGCGAACTCCCGATATCATAGTCCACAGGTCTGCAGCTGGAGCTCCGGAGTCGGGCCGCAGCAACGAGCCACCACCGCTCCCCGCGCTCCGAGGCCGGCCAGCCCCACGATGGTGAGTCCGCAGCTCCACAGGCTCCGCGACTGGAGCCCCCAGGTCGTCCCGGTCGGAGGCCGCTCCACGGAGCTAGGCCCCAACGACAGTGGAGACCCGACAGGGAAAAGGTCGGGTCTCCCGTGCAGGGAAGAGATTTTTAAAGTTTCCCCCTCCCCCCCCCGCCCCCCACATATACACAATTAAAACAGTACAAAAAAAACACAAACAACTACATTTAACTAGACAAAAATAAAAAAAAGACAGACGGGCTGTAGGGGCCGCTGCAGTAATCCGCGCCGCCGCACTCCGAGGACAGGTCAAACCTTGCCCGCACGGAGGTCCCAGGTGTTTGGAGGCAGGATACTGACATGGGCACCTGAGTCTACCAGGAAACGGTGGCCGTAATGTCGATCACGGACGAAGAGGCGTACGTTGGAGCCGATTGCGTTCGCCTCTACGGACGATCAGCCGGAGCATTTCCCGGAAACAAACAAGGACTTCGACATCTTCGGGCTCCGAGCCCGTATCGTTGGTGGTAGTAGCACCATCTGCGTTGGACGTAGACCGTTGGCCGCAGCAATTCGTCTTCGATGCTGGGCTGAGTCTCTTCCTCTCATTGCCGGAGCGGCTGCACCCATTGCTTGGCCATGGGGCGGGCGACGGCGTGTACGTCCCGCCTTCTGAGCGTCCAAAGCTCGTCTGCACTTTCCGCGAGCCGCTGCAGGTTGCTGAAATCTGCTCCCGCTAGCATCAGCTGCACTTCGACGGGCATTTGCTCTAAGAACGTCTGTTCAAAAAGCAAGCAGGGCCGGTGCCCGTCCATCAGGGCCAACATCTTTGCCATGATCGTCGATGGCCTTCGGTCGCCGATGCAGTCCATATGTAGCAGTCTCGCCACCCTGTCTCTACGGGTAAGACCATAAGGGTGGAATAACAGGGCTGGTTCTGCGGAAGAACCTTCTTCCTGCATAATTCTTCTGTCTAACGACGGCTAGATAAGTCGGGGTCACCAATTTAGCGGTTTGAGAAACGACTACTGAAGTTTTCAACCAAAAACTTTATTCGAAAGTAAGTTGCAGTATACAGGTTTGTCAAACACATCTGCCCACATCGGTGGTCAGCACTGAACTAACTCGAGCCATGGGAAAACCGCGCGAAAACAACGGCCCCTCCCGAATCACGTGACCGCGGCTTCCGAACGCCGGGTTCGATATCTGCGTGCGCTAGGTGGTGCCACTACACAATGGGTTCCATATGTGTGGTTAATGTTGATAAGACTAAAGTTCTTTGATCAAAATCAACAGAATAAAATGCAAATAAAAGAGAGAACAGGAAACATTTGGGAACAATCTTATGGTGAGTGAAAAGCTTTATCATAAGCTCCATTATAGATATTCCTGTTGATTTTATCATCGGTAATTTTCCAAGAATAGTTCTTGCATCTTTTTTTCTGCAAATGAAGAGTTGATTGAAGCTAATATGTAAATCCAAAGATTTTATTTTGACTTCTTACATAAGTGTGAGCTCAGCAATTAGCACATAGACATTTCCCTTAATCACTTGCGGTCTCATGAAGAAATACCTCCGTTGAGGGTTTTAGCGTCAACACCACCATCAGAATGATATCACTTGATGATAAAACACCGCTAAGTGTCAGCTCAAAATAGTGAGAGATGAACACTATTGCCAGGAAGTGTTGGAATCATTAGCCTGATCTGAAAGTGCCCATGTGCACAGTTGCAAGGCCTCTATTCATTGACCTTTCTTCAGGATTGGGAAGTGGGAAATGTGCACAGCTGACAAGCTCTTGGATGACGTGAACGAGGGGACAGGAGAAGAGAGCAAAACAGAAAGGGTGGAAAACAGGAAGAATTAAACTTCACTTCTTAATCTCCCTATATTGCACATTATGGTCTGGTTACCTTGTATCACTAATAATGTATTGTATTACTGATTATACTGTAGCGGCACCTGCTGGTGCTCGCAAGTAATTGAACCCTGAGGTTGGGTTCCTAGAACACGTGACTCTGGAAGGGGTCGGGTTTTCGCGCGTTTTCTGGGCTGTGCCCAGACAGTCGATCGAGACCACCGTTGTGGCTAGACCTGTATTAGAAGCGTTTGTTAGACTCGTTGTCGTTGAACAGTTTGTGAATAAAACTTAGTTCAAAAATCCGACTTTTGTCTACATCCGCCAAATTGGTGACCCCGACGCGTCCAGCCAAAGTTGGACGAAGAAGAATATGCAGGACAATTATGTTCCCGCCGGCGGGGCCGGCGCCCAGCAGAACGCAGTCAGTCTCAAACTGCCCCCATTTTGGCCCGATCAGCCTCAAGTGTGGTTCGCACACGTTGAGGCGCAGTTCCATCTGCACCATATTGTAGCGGATGAGACGAGGTATTTCCACGTGGTGGGAGCCCTGCCGCAGGAGTCTGCCTCCAGTCTACTGCCCTAACTACGGGACCCGCCTGCAATGGCCAAATACGATGGCCTCAAGGCACTTCTGCTGCATACGTTCGGACTCAGCCGACGGGACCGTGCCGCCTGCATCCTGCACATGGACAGTCTGGGAGATCGGTGTCCGTCCGCCCTGATGGCCAGGATGCTTGCGCTGATGAATGGACACCGCCCGTGCCTGTTGTTCGAGCAGGCGTTCCTTGAGCAAATGTCCGATGATGTCCGCCTGATGCTCGCCGACGTGGACTTCAATGACCCCCAGCAGCTCGCAGAGCGAGCCAACGAGCTGTGGATGACCAGCTGTCAAGAGGTTTGCGCCATCGGCCGGGTGTTCACACCAGCTCACCTCATGCCTCGGCAGCTACGCGAGGATGGCACGCCCGCAGCCTCCGCCGAGGGACAGCAGCAGCGTCCCGAGACTCACGGTAGGCGCCATTGGTGCTACTACCACCTCCGTTTCGGCGAGGTGACTCGACGCTGCCGCTCGCCCTGCATGTTTCAGGGAAATGCCTCGGCTGATCATCCATAGAGGCGAACGCGATCGGCCAGAACAAACGCCCATACGTCCGCGACCGCCATTCTGGCCACCTTTTCCTGCTGGACTCCGGCGCGATCGTCAGCATTCTCCCCCAGACAGGCCGTGATACCCGTGCTGGTAAGAAGGGCCCTGTCCTCTCGGCCGTTAACGGGAGCGACATTCGAACGTACGGTACCCAGACCTTTAACCTCACTTTCAACTTCCGCTCGTACAAGTGGAAGTTTACCATCGTGAACGTCGCCCAGCCACTCTTAGGAGCCGATTTCCTGCACGCATTTTCTCTCGCCGTCGACTTGGTGCGGTCGTATGGCCCCATGGTCAGACATCAGCCCCATTGCACCGCGCAGACCGCCTCCGCCCATCCCGCAGCCTGACGCCATCGTCAAAGTCGAAGGCCCGTTCGCCGCCCTGCTTTCCGATTTCCCCGAGCTCCTTACGCCCTGTTTCAGTGGGGCACCTCCCCGCCATGGGGTCGTGCATCACATCCCCACCGAGGGCCTCCTGGTGCATGTTCGGGTGTGCCGTCTGCCGCCGGACAAGCTGCGAATTGCCCGGGATGAGTTCCAGCTGATGGAAGACATGGGCATTGTCTGGCGGTCCAACAGCCTCCCCGCTCCAGATGGTCCCGAAGGCATTTGGGGGGTGAAGCCGTGCGGCGATTACAGGTGCCTTAACGCGGTGACCATGGCGGACCGTTACCCGGTGCCTCACATACAGGATTTCTCGGCGCACCTCGAGGGTGCCACTTTCATCTCAAAAGTGGACCTGGTCCGGGGTTATAACCAAATCCCCGTCCACCTCGATGACATTCCTCAGACCGCCCACATTACCCCGTTTGGCCTGTTCGAATGGCTTTGTATGCCTTTCGGCCTGAAGACGCCGCTCAGGCGTTCCAGCAGCTCATGGACCAGGTCGGACGGGGCCTGCCTTTTGTCTTCATTTATTTGGACGACATTCTGTGGCCAGCGCTTCGCAGGCGGAACATGTTAATCACCTTCGCCTTTTGTTCCAGCGTTTACAGGAACACAGCCTGGTGATTAACCCCGCGATGTGCCAGTTCGGCCTGCGTTCCATTTCATTTCTGGGACATCGGGTTACCCCGCAGGGTGCCGCACAACCACCTGCGAAAGTCGATGCCATTCGGCAGTTTCCCCGGTCACTGACCGGCAAGGGGCTGCATGAGTTTGTCGGTATGGTGAATTTTTACCACCGTTTTGTGCTGTCGGCCACTGCTATCATGCGCCCCCTGTTCCAGTGCCTGGCGGGCAAGCTGCGGGACCTGGTGTGGTCCGACGAGATGAACGCGGCGTTCGAGGGTGCCAAGGAAGCGCTGGCCAATGCCACTATGCTGGTGCACCCAAGTACCGCCTGCCCCCACAGCGCTCACCGTTGACGCTTCAGATGCTGCTGTTGGTGCAGTTCTAGAGCAGTTCGTTGACAAGCGCTGGCAGCCGCTGGCGTTTTTCAGTCGGCAGCTGCGGCCTCCACTAGGGAACTCCTCGCACTCTACCTGGCTCTCAGGCATTTCCGCTATATCCTCGAGGGCCGCGCCTTCACCGCTTTCATGGACCACAAACCTCTCACGTTCGCCCTTACTAAAATCGCGGATCTGTGGTCCGCCAGGCAGCCTACATCTCCGAATTCACAACTGACATTCGGCACGTAGCTGGGAAGCTTAACGTCGTGGCCAACGCCTTGTCCCGTTCCGCCTTTCCCTCAGTTTCGGCTCTCGGACAAGGCGTCGACTACGGTGAGTTGGCAGCGGCGCAGCAGGCTGATGCCAGTATGGCGGACTATCATACCGACGACTCGGGCCTCCGGCTAGCCGAGGTACCTTGCGGCGCAGCTGGTATCAAGGTCCTGGTGATATCTCCACAGGACGTGCCCACCCGGTCATTCCCGTCAGTTGGAGGCGGCGGTTTTTCGAGGAGGTGCATGGTTTATCCCACCCGTCCATACGTGCGATGTCTGCCCTCTTAGCTGCTAAGTTTGTCTGGCACTGTTTACGTAAGCAGGTGGCTACCTGGGCCCGCACCTGCATTACGTGCCAAGGTCCAATGCCATGTGCGGCCTCCTGTGCAGGATTTCACTGTCCCGGAGGGCAGGTTCCTACATGTTCATGTGGATCTCGTTGGCCCCCTGCCACATTCACGAGGTTCCACACACCTGCTCACCATCGTGGACAGGTCCATGAGGTGGCCGGATGCGATCCTGCTTTCCGATACCTCGGCCGAGGCTTGCGCCCAATCTATGGCAGCCCACTGGATCGCCCGGTTTGGGGTGCCCTCTGACATTACCACATCACCTCTTCCCTGTGGACGGCCCTGGCACAGCTCTACGGCGCCCGACTGCACCAGACGACCGCCTATCCGGAGGCTAATGGGCTGGTCGAAAGGTTCCATCGGCACCTTAAGTCGGCGCTGAAGGCCCGGCTTACGGGGCCGGACTGGGTAGACCAACTACCTTGGGTCCTCCTGGGTATTTGTACCGTGCCTAAGGAGGATTTGGCTGCCTCTTCGGCCGAGCTCGTTTATGGCTCGGCCTTACGGGTGCCTGGTGATTTCCTACCTGCCGCCCGTGGTCGGGTGGTTTCGGCCTCGGCGTTGCTGGCTGAGCTTCCTGAACGGGTGAGCACGTTGGCTCCCGTCCCCACTTCCAGGCATGGGTCGTCCGCGGTGTTACAGAAGTGTGCCTGTGTTTTCCTCCGCAGGGACGTTCACCGCTCGCCACTGCAGCGGGTTTATGAGGGGGCCGTTTCGAGTGCTGCGAGCCGGAGTCTCCACACATGTGGACGGTGACAGTCAGGTGGTCGTAGCTACACCGCGACGTAGAGGTCGTCCACTGGCCGTTCAACATTCTCCGAGCACCCCTGTTCCCGGCTTTGTTCCGCCGGTTCCCATTGTTACGTCCGCCCCTTTTTCGCGGATTTCTCGTCCTCCCGGCCCTGTTTTGCCGGCCCCTACTGTTACGCCCACCCCGTGTCCACGAACCAGACATTCCGGTCGTACCATTCGGCTCAGTGCTAGGTTCTGTACCTAGGGTTCTGGGGGGGGGAGCGGCAAGTAGCGGCACCTGCTGGTGCTCGCAAGTAATCGAACCCTGAGGTTGGGTTCCTAGAACACGTGACTCTGGAAGGGGTCGGGTTTTCGCGTGTTTTCTGGGCTGTGCCCAGTCAGTCGGTCGAGACCACCGTTGTGGCTAGACCTGTATTAGAAGCATTTGTTAGACTCATTGTCGTTGAACTGTTTGTGAATAAAACTTGGTTAAAAAATCTGACTTTTGTCTTCATCCGCCAAAATACTATACTAATTGTTGTAGGAAGGAACTGCAGATGCTGGTTTAAACCAAAAATAGACACAAAATGCTGGAGTAATTCAGCGGGATAGGCAGCATCTCTGGAGAGAAGGAATGGGTGATGTTTCGGGACAAAACCCTTCTTCAGATCAGCATTAATTGTTGTGTTGGATTATAGAAGGATGATCGATTGATTAATCAAATAGTGCCAGAACAACTTTGCTCCCAACGTCAGTAAGACGTAGGAACTGATTGTGGACTTTTAAAGAACAAGGTAGAGGATCCACAATCCTGGAGAGGGTCAAAAAGCTTACAATTCCTGGGTGTGCATATCTCTGAATATCTGTCCTGGGCCCAGCACATTGATGCAATCATAAAGAAAGGCCATAAAGGCATTTATTTCTTTAGAAATTTGAGGAGTTTCGGTATGTCGAGGAATACTCTCTTGAACGTCTACAGGTGTACAATAGAGCGCATATTGACTGGTCACATTACGGCCTGGTTTGGCAACTCAATTGCCCAGGAACAGCGATGATTGCAAAAAGTAGTGAACACTGCCCAGTCCATCATGTTTACTGACCTCCCCACCATCGAAGGGTCTAAGATGAGAGGGGTAAGAAGGGTTAGCTCCCAGCTGAGATTCAACATTCAGAAGATGGTGGGTATGTGGAATGAGTTGCCAGAGGAGATAGTTGAGGCAGGTACTGTAACCTTGAAAAGGAAAGGTTTGGGGGGATATGGGCCATACAGGGACATGGGACTATCTTAGATGGGGTACCCAGATCATCATGGACAAGTTGGGCTGAAGGGCCTGTTTCTCTGCTGTATGACTCTATAACTCGAAAAACACGATTATTTTGCCAGAAAAAGGCATTGTAGGAGAATAGCTCCATACAAAATCTTGCACATAAAATTAATCTCTGTCACTTGCAGCAGCAAAGACACTAGGCTTGTTGGAAAGGGAAATTGCCTATTCATCCCCACTCTCTCTGGGAATAACATTGTCTTTATCAACAGCTTTCTTATAAAACTTTGCATTCAACATTTTGCTCTTTTGGTGTCAAGCTTTGTTTTTTTCAGTAGATGCCTTAACTCATCATATTCTGTTCTCTGTGCAATAAATGTAGTCACTGCACCTTAAATAATACTACTTACATTGTGTATGCACAGACATCATCGCGAGGGTAATGACTACTTGTGTAAATAGGAGCAGGAGTCCGAACGTATGGAAACACACGTTAGATTGACACAAATTGCTGGAGTAACCCAGCAGGGCAGGCAGCATCTCTGGAAAGAAGGAATGGGTGACGTTTTGGGTCTTAACCCTTCTTCAGGCCCTTCAGGTCAGTTGTGGAGGAAGCATCCCACATTCCCCATGGAATATTGGACAAAGTATCAAAGAGGGATGCAAAGAGAAATCATCATTATGGTTGGGCCACTGTTATCCACCCTCCTTCATCCCAAGAAAATGTGTTGCAATGTTCACACACCCAGTCCAAAGAAGAGAATTCTATGAGCAATCTTCAATGGTTGATTCCCAGAATGAAGCTCCCTGCTCTTCTTTGTAATGCCTGTTATAAGGTGCGGCATGGAAATACAGCATTAGAGTTGCTGCCTTACCGCGCCAGAGACCCGGGTTGGATCCTCCTACGGGTACTGTCTGTACGGAGTTTGTACGTTCTCCCTGTGACAGCGTGGGCTCTCCCTGGGTGCTCCGGTTTCCTCGCACACTCCAAAGACGTACAGTTTTGCAGGTTAATTGACTTCGGTAAAAGAAAAGATTGCACATTGTCCCTAGTGTGTAGGATAGTGCTAGTGTATGGGGATTGCTGGTCAGCGCGGACTCGGTTGGCCAAAGGGCCTGTTTCCACCCTGTATCTCCCAACTAAATTAAATTAAAATAAGCACTAGAGGCCCATGAAAGTCCTTCAGTACAGATGCGTGGTTTAGTTTGGCAGAAGCAACATCAAACGTGTGTTTTGGTCGGTGTCACTGCTGTACGATGAGTGGTCTGTGTGTGTGTGGGAGTTTCCAGGTAATAGCTGAACTGCCATAGTTTCACATTGCATGCCCAGAATTGCTGATAGCTTTCTGCAGTTGGTTTAGCATTTCCATTCCATGGCATGAAGCGTAAAGATGTTACACTGTACCATCACATTTCTAACTCACAACCTTCAATAATTGGCTCTGTTCAGTGAGTAGGAAGCATTTATACCAAGAGTCACTTGTATAATGTTGATAAAACGACAAAAATAACTCATGTTTGGAATCTGATAATATTTGATAATCTCAATTCAGATTGCTGGAGCCTTTTCATATCCGTTATAATGATCTCATAGCTTCTAAATGGCAACAGTTAATGGCTTTCAAATTCACTATTCAAATAACTATATATTTCCTAGCTTGAATGTTATCATGAAATGATATTGCTGTCTACCTCTTGTAATAGCTGACCTTCAGAAGTAATGTATTGAATAAATTATATGCAAGGGGTATAAGAGAGAGAAAAAGTATCAGAGGAATTATATTGTGTCAGAAAGAACTGCAGATGCAGGTTTAAATCGAAGGCAGCACACAAAATGCTGGAGTAACTCAGCGGGTCAGGTCTACCCGCTGAGTTACTCCAGCATTTTGTGCCTACCTAGAGAAATTATATGGTTGGTGAAAAGCACTTTGTTATGGGATGAGAAGAGGATAATTTTTTCTCAGGCTTGTCCTTAATAGAGTCTTCAGACTTCAGTCTGAAGAAGGGTCTCGACCCGAAACCTCACCCATTCCTTCTCTCGGGAGATGCTGCCTCTCCCGCTGAGTTACTCCAGCATTTTGATTTAAACCAGCATCTGCAGTTCCTTCCTGCACACTCCTTCTGATCCTTTCCCATCCAAGTACCTGTCCAAATGCCATCAAGCACGAGAAACATTAAACCATGGATAGCAAATCCTCCAGCATCAACACCATGCGGCCACTGAAGATTTATGATTGCTTATTTAAGTTGTAAAGTGAATCCCTAGTGGCCAGGATGGGGTCTTGAAGTCAAACATGGTGCAGTAGCTGAATGGAAGCAATTATGGATTTTTATATTTGCATTGACTCTTTCAGTCCTTATTTTATTGATTTCTTTATGTTTGGAGCTAACTTAGATGGGCATCTTGATCGTCATGGACTGACTGGGCCACGCCATAAGACTCTATTTCGAACATGAGGGCAACTTACTGGCAAATGTTTTCCAACATATTATCAATGCTGTTTTCAAATTCACCTCAAAATGTTCTTCCTCTACATTATTGGACTCTGTTCCGACTGGTGATGACTTTTGAGACACACGTTCATCAGGAGGGAGGGAAGGAATGATTGGTCACATGGGTGGCTCAGTGCCACAGCGGTAGAGTTGCTGCCTTACAGCGCCAGAGACCTGGATTCAATTATGACTATGGGTGCTGTCTGTACAGAGATTATACGGTCTCTGTGTAACTGCATGGGTTTCTTTCGGGTGCTCCGGTTTCCTTCCACTTTCCAAACATGTGCAGGTTATTTGGCCTCTGTAAGTTGTCCCTAGTGCATAGGATAGAACAGCAAATGGAACAAGATAGAATTAGTGTACTAGTGTATGGGAATTTGGTGGGCCAAAGGGCCTGTTTCCCTGCTGTATCTCTGAACTAAACTGAACTAAAGTCTGAAGAAGAGTCTCAACCAGAAAAATCACCTATGCATGTTCTCCAGAGATGTTGCTTAACCAGCATCTTCAGTTCCTTGTTTCTACTGCTTAATAATTTCACTATCGGTAGCGGGATCAGGAATCTATTATCTAAACACTTTGCTTCTCTTCCTTTCTGCCCTTTCTTCTCTTCCTTCCTTTCTTCATTTAAGGTATTCCTTAAAAATGATCCTTTGACCAAAGTTTTTTTGTGCTTATAATAAAAGACAATATATATATATATATATACGTCATAATGTGTCAAATTACTCTCATGGAGCGTTATGGGACACTTCACAATGTTAAAAATACTCATAGATTTCAGGTTGTTGCTGTGAAAAGGATTGGGTATCCAGTCTGGATCCTCAATACACCAGCCAAGTCCTTTATCAGATAAAAACCTGCAAGTGGAGCAGCAAGTTTCTGTTTACATTCAAGGAAGTAAATTAGCCATGATCAATTCTTTCAATCGATTATTTTAGGAATTCCAAAATTAGCAACAAAAAAAAGCTCTTTAACATTATTGAAATATTTTTTCACGTTTTGCATACCCTAAGCAGTCACAACATTGATGTATTAACATGATACTTCTTCGGAGATGGCAGGAAGTAAAATGTAAAGTTCCTTTTGTGCTCAATTCTTCATCTTAAATCATCATCCCAGGCAATGTAAAAATTGACCCAAGTCAATTTACTCCTGGGCATAAATCTGAGTGTCCATCCCTAAAGCACACTATGTCACTGAATCAAATTACAGAAGTTAGCTAATGAGGGAATAGGCTCAGAGGCAAGAGAGATATTGATGAATCCAATAACAAGCATGCCCGAGTAAAGGGACGAGAACATGAAGTATTGATGTTGTGCTTCATTTAGATCTTGAATATTAGATTTTCTCCCTTGGTAACCATGGAAACCATCTCAAAAAATGTATAATATGGGTTGATGACAGCTAATTAATTTTTTGTCAAATTAGCCCCTGCCAAAGCTGTTGATTAAAAATAAACATATCTTTGACGATTATTATAATTACGTATATCAAGCTCATAAATCCAATTTTTGCGACACAGGATTTTACATGACAATGGCCTCATGGACTAAAGCAGCTGTTCAGTTGTATAAAGAATAATGTTAATTTACAAATAATCTGCACAGCAGTGCTTGGAAGTGGCGTTCAAAATATTTCCTAGATATCAGTAAAAATAGGAAGATAATCAGTGGCAAGACTTCATTCACCTTGTTAATCTGAACCCACGGTACAGCTAATATAAAGGAACAAAGTGCATGGATACAATGGGCCAAACCAAATCTGAGACTCAGCAAGTCTAGATGAAGGTAATTTCTGGTCAACACTTTTAGATAGGCCAAACAAACCTGAGTCCTTGTTGTGTGTGTATCTATGCCAGAATATATGTATACAATAAGCTTCCTTTCATTTTACTTACAGTACGAAAGACCACACAGCAAAATGAAATATACTGTGTTTTGTCAATTTTATTTCCTGTAGTGCTATAAAAATGTAGAACAGTTCTGTGATATTTATAATAAAAACAGAAAATCTTGGAAATATTCGGTAGAGAGAGATGTGGTGACACAGTGGCACAGCTGGTAGAGTTGTTGCCTCACAGCGCGCAGAGACCCTGTTTCGATCCTGACCTCAGTTGCTGTCGGTGAGGAGTTTGCACATTCTCCCTTTGACCATACGGGTTTCCTCCAGATGCTCCGGTTTCCTAGCACTTCCCAAAGACATGCGAGTTTGTAGGTTAATTGACCTCTGTAAATTGCCCCTAGTGTGTAGGGAGTGGATGAGAACATTGATGAGAATGAGTGGATAAGAATGGGATAACATTGTTCTTGTGTGAGCAGGTGATCAATGGTCGGCATGGACTCAGTGGGCCGAAAGGCCTGTTTCCATGATGTTTCTTTCAATCAATCAAATAAACAGGATTAATGTTTCAGATCAATGTCCGTTCAACAAAAAAAGGAGTTTGTTATTTTGTTCTCTTCAATGCTGCCTGTCCTACTGAGTATTTTTCAGCATCTTTTATTTCATCTTAGATTTCAGCCTTGGTATTATTTAATTTGCTTTATCTTAGGGTCATAGAGTCATAGAGTCATACAGCGTGGGAACAGGCCTTTTCGGCCCAACTTGCCCACACATGTCCGTGCTACACTTGTCCCATCTACCTGTGTTTGGACCATATCCCTCCAAGCCTGTCCTATCATGTAACTGTCTAACTGTTTCTTCAACGTTGCAATAGTCCCTGCCTCAAGTACCTCCTCTGGCAGCTCATTCCATACATCCACCACCCTTTGTGCAATTTATCCTTTATCAACATTTATCTTGGAATATGGGAGAACTAAACAAAAATTGCTACGTTTGCAATTGATTGACGGAGCCCTCTAGCAATGTTTACAACAGCTTATTGCTGAAGAACTGTGGTCTTAATATTATTTCTTAATATGCTTCATAAATTTAATATCTTTCTAACAAAGATTTGAGGAAGACAGGAGAGGATGTTACTGGCAAAGTTACAATGTTCTCATCGAACACTTCTGCCTCAATTTAATCTTTGTATATAAGTGTATTCTACCTTGGGATTTATTTCATTTTCAATAGCTACAAGCTTAACATTCCTCACACACAAAGAGAACAATATCAATTTTGAATGTTTATCTTTCAAATTAATGGGAATCTAAAGACCACTTTGTAATGTAATATCTAGTAAAATTTTCCTGATCAAATTTCTAATCACCTCACGTAAAACTAACAAAATGCTTAAGGAAACATTTGGATTTGATTTAAAGTTGTAATAAATCTCATAAAAATCTCTGTAATCGTTGACAGCTTCAGTCAATTTTTGCTGCTTCTGATATAATAAAAGCAAAGCATCAATTAAGAAAAATTTGGTGATCACTTGTAATTAAGAACAGAGTATCATGGAAATCCTCATCAAGACAGGCTGCATCAGTGGGAAAGGAACAGGGCTAATGTTTCAGATCATCATTTTTTTTTTTCCAGACTTTTGGCATCTGCGCTTTTCTTGATTTTCACTGTGATAATCACTTAACCTGCAAGGTTAAAAACTTGCCTAATCTTTTTCTTATTGGACAGCCTCATAGAATTGAGGATAACTTGCTTGCACTCTGGTTTTGTGCGAACTACAGAGTTTTCAGTTGTTGAGGTGGAAGGTGGTTGATGGAGAGATTGGGTTTATAGTTTGTGAAGTGCAACATAGAACATAGAACAGAACAACACAGGAACAGGCCCTTCGTCCCACAGTGTTTGTGCCGAAACATGATGCCAAGTTAAACTGATTTCACCTTCTTGTACATGATCTATGTCCCTCTTTTCCCTGCACTTTCATATGCCTATCCAAAACATCTTGAACACCACTATTGTATCTGCTTCCACCACCACCCCTGGCAATGCATTCCAGGGTCTTCACTACTCTCTGTATAGAAATGTACTTAAACTTTCCCCTCTCTCCATTAAACTTTCTCCTCTCTCTCGTTGTAGCCACACCCTTTAGTGTTCGACATTTCCATCCTGGGAAAAGGGTTGTTTAAGTTTGTCTGCCACTTACACAGGGCTGATATGTGACTGCAATGTTCTCTATACCATCTCAAATGCTTCTCTACTTTGGTCATTCATGGACAAGAGACTCCCAGGAGTTGAAAGGGATGGTGAATTTCTTCAAGAAAACCTTGAGCATATTCATCATTTTTTTTCTGTGTCCACTTGGTTATCTCTTCTTATGACAAAACCTGGAATCAAATGCAGCAATTTATAACATTTACCATTCCATCAATTAGAAGCAGCAGCCAATGATAATAGGCAACATCACCTCCCCGACATGGGCCCATTGATGCACCGACCTTTGTCTTTGACGGCCATCGTTCAGCCTATGTGCGGTGGAGGGGGTACCAGAGCCAACATATTGCACTGGGATGCGTGAGAAGGAAATGCAGATGCTGGTTTAAACCAAAGATAGACACAAAAAGCTGGAGTAACTAAGCGGGACAGGCAGCATCTCTGGAGAGAAGGAATGGGTGACGTTTCGGGTCGAGACCCTTCTTCAGACTGGTCATAATGGTTTGTGGAGCACTGTAAGACATGGACAGCTGTGAGCTAAGCACAGGAAGATAGGATTAATAAAAAAAAACAGGTGCGCACTGGTCACCATGATAAAGGGAATAATGTTTAGTGCAAGATATAGTCCAATAAAGTCCGGTTAAACATAGTCCGATGGTCCCCAATGAGGTACATGGTAGGACAGGATCGCTGTTTGGTTGTTGATAGGATGGTTCAGTTGCCTGATCAGATCTGGGAAGAAACTGTCCCCGAATTTGGAGGTGTGCATTTTTCACACTTCTGTATCACTTGCCTGGTGGGAGAGGGGAGAAGAGGGTGAGAGGGTGAGACTTATCCTTGATTATGCTGGTGGTTGTGTTGAGGTAGTGTGAAGTGTAGATGGAGCCAATGGAAGAGAGATTCGTTTGCGTGATGGTCTGGGCTACGTCCACTACTCTCTGCAATTTCTCGTGGTCTTGGATGGAGCTGCTCCCAAATCATGCTGTGAGGCATCCTGATAAAATGCTTTCTATGGCGCATTGCTAGAAGTTGGTGATAGTTGATGGGGACATGCCTAAGGTCCTAATCCTTCTAAGGAAGTAGAGGCATGCACCTCTACTTGTTTAGAAGGTCAGCAGCACCTGTGGAAAGGAACACGGTGAATGTTAAAGATCTTCATCAGAGTTAGCTTTTAACGTGAAATGGTGACTGTTTCTCTCCACAGTCTGGCGTGTTCAACCTTTTTTTTCTGGAACTTTCTGTATTTATTTTCGATCTTAAGTACCTGCAGATTTATTTTCCATCCACATTCTAACTGCTCTCTGTGGAAAGAGATTTCTCCTGAATTACCTGTTGAATTTATTATCAACTTATATTTTACAGCCTGTAATTTTGGTCTTCCCACAAGCGAAAACATTTTCTTTGTGTCTCCTCTGCCAAGGGCTTTCATCATTCAAAGACCTGTGGCCTCCCATCATTCAGAGCTCCCTGCTTGCAAGCAAACAGTGCCGCTAAATAAATAATTTCACTGCAACAATACACACAGCAGCAAATTATTGTCCACGTAATGTGATAAAACTTTCAAAAATGGATTTAAAAGCTCACAAACTGCATTATAAAGTATGTATTACAAATACATTTTCTTAAGAGAAAGAAATGTTATAACATGCTATGTGCTGAGCAAGCATTTCTGCTGTGAACCTTGCTCTGTTCTGTCTCAATTTAATCCGTGGAACTATTATAATGAACTGCCCACTCTGCAAAAGAGCTGATATTTGTCTTTCCCCTTGGAGGATTCTGGTACAGCAATGAATTGGTTGCTGCGCTACACAGAAATATTTAATTATTGCCTCAGTTACTCAAGTGTAGAAGCAAGTAATGAACCCACATGTACACAAATTAAAGTTGACCCAGGCCCTCAGATGCTGACTCGATGAATCCATATGTGGTTGCACCTAAAAAAACATCCCTGCTCGTGGCATTATCTAACAGGTGGTTCTGGGGTGAAGGAAGTGTGGGATTATGATTGTTAATTTACTCCATTGTTAAAACACTACAATGGTTCAATGATATCTTATTGTCACATGCACCTACGTACAGTGAAATTCGTTTTTGTTGCATACAGTTCAGTTCTAACCTTACTACACAGGCAAGGTAAGAGTGGAAGATAGTAGACTACACTGAGTCCGTACACAAGAGTCGCCACATTTTGGTCAACATCTTGTACCCGGCAAGTCTGATCTTTTCAATGATTCAATGATACATGTACCTAGGCACAGTGAAATGCTTTGTTTTGCATGCAACGCTGTAAAATCATGTAGCAGACCTCACCCAGGCAGTACATAAGTGTTGCCACGTTTTGGCATGGACAAAGTTACAAAAGTTCACTGCATAGTCCTACCTACTGCCTGCTGCCGCATGTGGCAGCAGTACCCACCCCTCCGACCCCCACACTGGGTCCCTCATTGTTCTCGGCAGCCCACCCCGCCAAGTCCCCCTTCATTCTTTGCGGCCCTCCTAGCTCACCGGTGTCTTATAGTTGCAGGGGACGTGCTGACCTGTGTCATTGTCCTCCGCTGCTGCTCCATGCTGCTGCAGGCCGCATGCATTCAGTGCGCTCGGCCACTTGGAGCGGCGCCCGATCTACTCGTGCCCAAGGCTGATTCAAGGCCTCCTGTGGCCTACTCCAACAACTGGATTGGGCTGACACCTCCCCGACATGGGCCCATTGACGCACCGACCTTCGTCTTTGACGGCCATCGTTCAGCCTATGTGCTGTGGAGGGGGTACCAGAGCCAACCCAGAGAGTCTCCGAAGGTGCAGGAGGTAAGCCCACTCATCGGCCTCAGCCTATTCTTCTATCTGCCATCATCGCTAGCTTAGAAGGTCTTGACTACCCTCCAAAGGCCAGGGAATTAAGGTCAGAAATAAGTAGGAGCAGGAATAGACCATGGACCCGTCAAACCATTGAACGAGATCTTAAACATTGAAGCATGGAAACCTATCTTCAGTAGGATATTGAGCCCTTTGGATCCTCTCCATCTTGCAACATGATCATGGCTACTCAGTACCCTGTGGCCAACCCTTCTCCATATCGCTTTATTCTTTTAACATTAAGTTAGTGTTCTCATCAAAACCTTTGTCAATTACTGGGCTCCAAGCATTGATCATGACAACACTGCCTGTTGCCAGGCTCTCAACCATTTCTTCTGCCTCAGCAATGTTCCAGCTCTGGTGACTTGATTTCTGTAAAATCCAGAAATTCATCTATCTCTGTTTTGAATGCAGTCAATAATATTGAATACTCTTGATAATGCTGTAAAGACGTCGGCATGGGTGCCTGGCTCTTGACAGGAATTGTAAAATCTAATTCAGTCGCTTCATGGTCCATTTTCGTTGATCTAGTGCTGTGTGTGCAAATGAACATTACCCACCATCAATATCACAGAAAGCCACAAAGAAGAGCAGGTCGGAAAATCTTCAGAATATAGTTCATCCCATGACCCTTCACTAGCCTTTCCATCATCCACAAGGCACAAACCAGGAGTGTTTATCGGCGACCCAGATGAAAAACACACGCATGGAGAAATCCAACTTTATTCCATTTCGTCCACAGCAACATTTAAACAGCCAGCTGCTCGCGTCTGCCTTTACTGACTAGAGTGCCCGAGCGAGAGAGAGAGAGAGAGAGAGAGAGTCTTTGTGTAGTACTGTAATACCATGTAAAGGGTGGCAGCACATATGTGTGGTGAAGGTTATAAATGGCATGAATTAATAAACATCCTTCCTCTTAAAGAAGTAAAGTATATATAGTGGTTAGTGGAGCAAATATGAAACACCAGTATAAGGTGCGGCATTTATTATTTTACTGCCTATGAGAGCACATAAAACTAAACAGGTCATGCACAGTTCAGGTATAGCCAGTAAATTTTCCAATTAGCGGGTTTGGCTTGTAGACACGACCTGCACGTGTTCGATAATAACCTCCAGCAGACACCACGTCCTTCGCTGGGGAAGCAAGTCCCACATCGGGTGAACGCGGAGGAGAAGACACCGGTGGAGATTGGGGTACCGGGGAAGGCAGAGATGGCGCTGGCACCGGCAGAGGAATTGCTGTAGCAGCATTCGCAGAGCGTGAGGGAAGACCGGCGGGCTGGTCCGGGTAAGGACGTGGAGGTGCTGGTTCATTAACCGGAAGGAGGTGTTGGCGGGTTGGCCGATAAATGTCGTTGTCAATACTGAAACGGACCACCTGTCCCTTGTTGAGCGGTTGAGGCGGAGAGCTGGTTTTATCGTGGTATTTTCTTTGTATGTTGCTGCAGCGTTGGAGCTGGGATTGGATAACTGACGGCGCACGAACCTGTGGTTCTAGTAGTTGTTTGGCCATAGGCAGAGTGGAGCGGGTTCGCCGTGACATGAGCCGTTTGGCTGCACATCCCAGGAAAGGGTCGCAGACGATGTTCCGAAGGTTGAGTAAGTCGAGATAAACATCAGAGCCGGCCCTGTGTGAGCGTTCCAATAGTTCTTTTGCATTTTTTACCGCGCGCTCAGCCAAGCCATTCGATTATGGGTACTCGGGGCTGTTGGTAATGTGGTGAAAGTCCCAGTTTTTGGCGAAATTCCTGAAGAGCTGACTGGAGAACTGTGGTCCATTGTCTGAGAGCAGCTTTAGGGGGGCTCCGTGGACTGAGAAGTGGCAAGTTAGTTTCTAAATGACCATGGCTGAGGTCAGGCGACTGAGCAGGTCGATTTCAAACCATCCTGAGTAGGAATCACCTAGAACCAGGTATTGTTTGCCGCGCCACTCGAAGATGTCGGCTGCTGCTGTGGACCAGGGTAAGTCTGATGTGGGGTTCGGGAGAAGTGGTTGTTGCTGTTGGTGCGGGGTAAAGCTATTGCAGATTGGGTAGGCAGCAACCTTCTCTAGAATGTAGTTAGCCATGTCTGGCCAGAACAGCATTCATTTCGCATGTTGAAGGGTTATTTCTGCAGCAGGATGACCCCCATGGACAATGTCGAAGTACTTGCTGTGAAGAGACATCAGGTTGACCGCCTTGTGTCCTTTCATTATCACGCCGTCCTGAATGACCAATTCATCACGGACAGGGAAAAATGGTTGGACAGCTTGTGGCAGGTGGTGCTGTTTGTCTGGCCAGCTGCGGCGGATGACAGTGGCCAGTGATTGTAGCGTTTTGTCTGCAGCTGTTTGTGACACTAGGATGTCTAAACCAGCAGATGGGAGGCAGGAGACCATCATAACCGTGTACCCCTCATGCTCATCATCAGACAGGTGTTTTTCGCAGGTTGGGCGAGGTGATCGTGAGAAGGTGTCAGCTAAGTGCATGTCCTTACCACGTTTGTAGGTTAGTCTGATGTCATATCTCTGTAGTTCCATCATCATGCGTTGTAATCCCACTGGTGCCGTGTGGATTGGCTTACTGAGGACACTGACCAGGGGCTGGTGATCGGTTTCGACAGTGATCGTGTTGCCAAAGATATAGTCCTTGAATTTCTTGCAGGCAAAGGTTACTCCTGTGAGTAGCTCCTTTTCGATTTGAGCGTAGCGCTGTTCAGTGTCAGTCATGGTAGGGGAGGCATAGGCAACTGGTCTGGAGCCCTTTCCGTCGTCTTGTAAGCAAGCAGCGTCTAGTCCATACTGGGAGACATCACAGGTAAGGGTGATGGGTAATTTGGCATTAAAGCATGCAAGGGTTGGAGCACTAGACATTAGTTGTTTGAGGGTTTCAAACGCCCTCTGCTGGTGTTGGTGTTGGTGCCAGGACCAGTGCGTATCTGGTGACAGATGGCGCAATGGGCTAAGTGTTCGGTTGGCAACCGGAAGGTAGCCGGTTCGAATCCCGCTTGGAGTGCATACTGTCGTTGTGTCCTTGGGCAAGACACTTCACCCACCTTTGCCTGCGTGTGAATGTGTGTGAATGTGTGTGAGTGATTGGTGGTGGTCGGAGGGGCCGTAGGCGCAGATTAGCAGCCACGCTTCCTTCAGTCTGCCCCAGGGCAGCTGTGGCTACAGAAGTAGCTCACCACCACCGAGTGTGACTGAGGAGTGAATGAATAATGCGATGTAAAGCGCCTTGAGTATTAGAAAGGCGCTATATAAATCCCATCCATTATTATTATTATTATCCTTGTGGGTCAGTTGTCGCAGCGGGGCTGATAGCTCGCTGAAGTTTGGGATGAATTTTCCCAGGTAGTTTACCATGCCTAAGAATCGTGGTAGAGCAGTCACGTCCGTAGGTGCTGGCATTTTGTTGATGGCAATGGTTTTAGACGGGTCTGGTTTAAGTCCATTGTTGGTGAACACGTGGCCCACATAAGTCACTTCGTCGACCCGGAACCTGCATTTGAGAGGGTTGAGTTTGAAATTTACTTCCCTGGCGCGATCCAGGACCTGTTTCAGGTTTGAGTCATGTTCTTGTGCATTGCGCTCGGTGACCAGGATGTCGTCCACAATTATGTAACATGGGTAGTTATCAAAGAGTTGTTCCATAGTACGCTGGAAAACCTCACTGGCTGAATTGATGTCAAATGGCATTCATAAAAATCTGTAGGGTCCGAAGGGTGTCGCGAATGTGGTTAACATGGAGGATGCATGGTCGAGTGGCATTTGCCAAATTGAGTTCTTTGCATCTAGGACAGAAAAAACTGTGGCTTTACCCAGGTTGGCAGCGACTTCTTCCACCATCCGCATTGGGTGGTGTGGCCGTTTGATGGCAGTATTTAAATCCCTAGGGTTGATGCAGATCCTTATTTCGTCTTTGTTCTTCTTGACTGCTGCAACCATGGTGGAGACCCAGGAGGAGGGGTCGTTGATAGGGGCTATTACACCCAGTGATTCCATTCTGTCTAATTCAGCTTTGACGCAGTCCTTCATTGCATGCGGGATTTTGTGCGGAGAACGAACGACAGGTATAACTTCCTTGTCGGTTACAATGCTGTATTCTGTGAGAAGCTTGCCCAGCTGATTGTCAAAATTGTCTTTGTATTGTTCGATTAGTTGTTAGGTATGACTTTGAGAGATCGACAGCTGATACACAGTTTTGCCGAAGAAAACTAGGTTCATATTATGGCATGCATCATTGCCCAGAAGTAGGGGCATTTCCCCTTTTACGATGAAAAATTCCAAGTTGTAAACTTGAGACGCTAGATGGCATTGTAATGTAACCGTACCAACTGGTTGCAATTCCCCCCCACCAAATGGATGTAACTTCGAGTTTGTTTTCAGAACAGTTTCGTTGTTGTGAATTCATTGGAAGTCTGGCAGAGAGATCACGTTACATCTTGCCCCCGTATCTATCTTAGCAAGAACCTTGGTGTTGTTGATACTAAGCGTTGTCATGGGATCAGTGTCTGTAGCCACAGAAGCGGGAATTCAAGGATGTATGTTTTGGCTGACTTCTTGCAGGTGCTGCGGTTGTGGTTCTGCTGTTTCAGTCAGTGCCTCGTGGGAAAGTGTGGGCTCACATGCATAGAGAGATTGTTGTGATTGGGCCCTGTTGGCATGGGCGCAGCAGCACCGGATAAAGTGGCCTTTCTTTTTACAATAGTGACAAGATTTGCCATAAGCGAGGCATTCCCCATGAAATTTCGGGTGTGAGTCACCGCAATTACCACAATTATTGACTAGATGATCAGTTGCCCTCCCTGGGGGTTTAAGCGATTGTTGAGGGGTTAATGTTTGTCGTGGGGACCCATAGAAGGCATGGACATCATAGGCAGAGTGTGGCCCCAGTCCCAAGTCTTTGGTATGGGTATCAGTGTATTCTGCAACCCGGCAGGCACGTTCAACCTTATCAAGTGTAAGCTCCTCATCCCAGAGTAATTGATTTCTCACTTCAGGATGCCATATACGAGTCTGCCGCGGATGAGCGTGTCGCGGTCTTGGAAGTGGCATCTGGATGCAATGCTCTTAAGGGCAACAATGTAGGATTCAACCGTTTCGCCCTCTTGTTGGCTGCGGGGAAAAAATTGTCGTGCTCCATGATAACGTTAGTGCGAAGTTGCACAGGTCTCTGAACTTTCGGAGGAGGCAGACCGGGTCTCTGATGGATTCTGCTGGGGTCAAAACATGTGTTACCAGATCGGTATGTTCTGGGGCGTAGTGGAAATCCTGCAGGACAGCCTCTGTGCCCGCCACAATGAGGAGAATTGACGCAACGGTGTGGAGTGCAGCTGCAGAGTGGGCGGCATCAATGAAAATCCCGAATTCCACCTTGAAGATGCGCCACTGTTCATCAAGCTCACTGTCGAACACCAAAGGATCTGGTCTGCGTAAGGAACTATCCATGATTCGATGTAAAAAAAAAAAACTAAAATTAATTCAGGCAAAATAGATGGAGATGTGATTCAAGACTCTGACACCATGTTTATCAGCGACCTATATGAGAAACACACGCATGGTGAAATCCAACTTTATTCCATTTAGTACACAGGAACATTCAAACAGCCAGTTACTCGCGTCTGGCTTTACTGACTAGAGTGCCCGAGCGAGAGAGAGAGAGAGCTTTGTGTAGTACCGTAATACCATGTAAAGGGTGGCATGCACATATGTGTGGTGAAGGTTATAAATGGCATGAATTAATAAGGGTTAATCTACAAGGAGTATGGTAAACTATCTGCTTAACCAACTCTTACAGGCCTCAGCATGACCCAGGACATAGTAAGGTTCTGTAATGGTTGGCAGACCATGGGTCTCTACATCATTCTAAGGCACAGTGGTAGAGCTGCTGCCTCGCAGCACCAGATATCTAGGTTTGATACTGACCTAGATGGTGCTCTCTGTGCGGAGTTTGCACGTTCTCTCTGTTGGGGTCACAACATGTGTTACCAGATCGGTATGGTTGGGTTTTCTCCGGATGATCCAGTTTCCTACCATATTCCAAAGACGTACAGGTTTGTGGGTTAATTGTCCACTGTGAGGCGTGGATTTGAAAGTGGAATAATATGATCTAGTGTGAATGGGTAATTGATGGCTGGTGAGGACAGTGTGGACTATGTGCGTCGAACAGCCTGTTTCCATGTTTTATTTCTAAACCTAGGGTGGCGCGGTGGCACAGCACTAGACTTGCTGCCCTACAGCACCAGAGATCCAGGGTCGATGCTGACTACGGGTGCTGTCTGTACGGAGTTTGTACGGTCTCCCTGTGACCGCGTCGGTTTTCTCCGGGAGCTCCGGTTTCCTCCCAAAGACGTACAGGTTTGTCGGTTAATTGAATTCGGTAAAAATTGTACATTGTCCCTAGGATAGTGCTGTGTATGTGGGATTGCTGGTTGGTGCGGACTCGGTGGGCTGAAGAGCCTGTTTCTGTGCTGTATCTCTAAACTAAACTAAATAAGCTAAATTAAACTAAACCATCACTACATTGACGTTCTAACGTTTAGGCCGACAAAATACACTGCAATAACTTTGGAAGCAGCTGCCAACACCATGACTTTGATCATCAAGCATAAGAATAGGCTGGGCAGGGGATCATATCAAGTCTCAGGCCCAAAGATAGACACAAAATGCTGGAGTAACTCAGCGGGACAGGCAGCATCTCTGGAGAGAACGAATGGGTGACGTTTCGGGTCGAGACCCTTCTTCAGACCGAAAGTCTCAGGCACATTCTGACCTGGAAATATATCACTGCTCCATCATCATTATCGGGTCCAAATCATTCATGTGTTACCAGACAGCACGCAGGTGAAGAATGCCTCCTCAAAGACAATTAGAAATTGTTTCTTTATCAGTGTTGCCCACATCCCACTGGAGAAAAAAAAGAGATAAGGAAATCATGTCACATGGAATGATTGAATTGTCTGAAAGAGGCTGCAGGAAAACAGACCCATCGTCCTATTGTGTCCATACCGACCATCAATCACAATTCACACTAGATTCTATATTATCCTTCTTTCTCATCCACTCCCTACACATAAGTGGCAATTCACAAAGACCAATTAACCTGCCAACTCACATGTCTTGTGGATTGTGGGAGAAAACTCGAGTAGCCGGAGAAAACTTACATGGTTACAGGGAGAATGTACAAACTCCAAACAGACAGCACCCGAGGTTAGGATCGAGCCTGGGTCTCTAGCGATGTGAGGCAGCAGCTTTACCAGTTGCACTATTGTGCCACCTGGCTTATTATGCTGGTCTAAGCAAGATATTATGACATCCTGTTAATGGTATTATATTTCAGGGTATGAATGTAACTTAGTTTCACCAGCATTTAACATTGGACAATTGGTTATCAATGAATGGGAACTAACCCAAGTGCATGGTAAAATAGATAAATGGATGAGCAATATCATTCTGTAACTGAATACAATTTACTTTCAGCTCTCAAGCAGAACCTTTATAACTCTCTAACCTTTATAACCTTTATAAAGTGCAGAGCGTGAATATTTCTTCTGCACTTCAGATTTTACATTAGCACAGGAAAACGTGGCAACCTTCT
This sequence comes from Malacoraja senta, assembly GCA_038087875.1. Classification (NCBI taxonomy): domain Eukaryota; kingdom Metazoa; phylum Chordata; class Chondrichthyes; order Rajiformes; family Rajidae; genus Malacoraja; species Malacoraja senta. The sequence goes on along the minus strand of CM075979.1, from coordinate 65,863,375 downwards.
GTTGAACTGTTTTGTGGAAATTTATATCAATATGCATTGTCCAGGGCTTCTCAGCCACCACATTTCACATGCAAAACGCAAGCAAGTTGGATTGCTGAGCAAAGCAGGTTAGATTTAAAACATGTTTCATATATAAAAGCTGATCGTTGACATAAGGTTTTTGAATCAAATAACCACCTGCAGACCCATAGGAGGGCCCAGAGTGATTGCATTCTACAGACCATGAAGCAGCTCAGAGGCTGAATGTAATAATAGATTAAATTGGTGGTTCATGAGTCACATGCACACCAGACTAAGTTTATTAGTTCATAAATTCATAAGTTATAGGAGCAGAATTAGGCCATTCAGCCCATCAAGTCTACTCCGCCATTCAATCATGGTTGATCTATCTTTCCCTCTCAACCCCATTCTCCTGCCTTCTCCCCATAACATCTGACACCCGTACTAATCAAGAATCTGTCAATCTCCACCTTAAAAATATCCATTGACTTGGCATCCACAGCCTTTTGTGGCAATGAATCCCACAGGTTCACCACCCTCTAACTAAAGACATTCCTCCTCATCGCCTTTCTAAATGTATATCCTTTTATTCTGAGGCTATGACCTCTGGTCCTAGACTCTCCCACGAGTGGAAACATCATCTTCATATCTACTCTATCCAGGCCTTTGATCCACTAAGGATGGATGATTCCCTTCCCTGAAGGACATTAGGAAGTAGATGGATTTTTACATCTAGTCAATCGTTAGTGAAATTGTTTTATTTTTATATTTACAATTCCAGATTTATTTCATTACCCAAATTTAAATTCCACAACTGCTAAGGGTAGGATTTGATCTCATCTCTTTATTCAGTCGGGTTGTCTCCTAGGCCATTAGTTTGACCATCAAACCATCATACCAATTCGAGTGGCTACAACACATCCACTGTATTCAACGGGGAGATTGAAAATAGGGCAGCAGTTTGCAAGAATAGAGGGATCAAAAATTATTTTTCTGAGGAAGTTGGTGACATGAGGAAGAACAGTAACGCATCTGAGATTATATGATGCTGTTTTCTTCAAGGGATATTTATTTTCCATTAAACATGGGTGTCAATTATGACTGCGCATTGTGGAACCACTCAACCAGTGCCCTGGTTAGGTTGGACTTGCAACATCCCAGGCAAGCCATGACCTGCAATTCTCACAAGGCACTACGAGCTCACTTCATGTAGGATTCTGTAGGATGGACCTTAAAGGTCTGTCTCACGAATCTGCGGTCATTGGCGGCGAAACGGGAAGAATCTGCCGCCATAGACCGCGCACTCGTGAGAAAGAACAATTCCCGGGCCGTGCGACGGTGTTCCCAACACCGCGCGGTGCAAAAATAAAATCGACAATGTCGAAAACCAAATACTCACCGCACAACCTCCACCAGTGATGCACGAGTGCGCACGGCCGCTCGCACGGGCCGCCGCCAGTGTGGGTCGAGCGCCGTGCGTCAAACCTCCTCTGCCACAGCCTCCGCCAGTGACGCACGTGCCGCCGCCAGTGAGGCACGTGTGCTGCGCGGCCGCAGGCACAGCCACCACTACAGCGCCGCGATCAGGATGGCCGCCGCCACAGCCGCCGCTGGTGAGTCACGTGCGGGGGGCCGACGTCATCGCAGTCGGCCCGCCCTTTTTTTACTTACCGCAAGCACGTGGGACCCGCCGTGTTTGAATTAACTCGGCCCCCGCGCAGCATGCGTGCGGCGCTCCGGTGGATAGGCTCGACGCTCTCGCCGTTGCCGCGCGGTCCTCGCTACCGGCGACGCCGCGCTTCACCGCCGATGACCGCAAACAGGTAAGACACGGCCTTAAAAAAAATATCCATTTAACCACACATCCAGCTGCAACACATACAAAAAAGGAAGGGGAATGTAAATATGATTCCCTTCCAAATTTATATGTTTATATATTGGACACTAATATGTGCTCTGAACCTGTGGCTTGTTTTATTGAGGGTATCATGTTATACACTGAATTTAAATATTGAATTGGCATTCTGTTGCTGCTAAAATTCAGGAAGAGATAGAGGGGAGAGTGAGAGACAGAGAGAGAGGGAGAGAGAGAAAGAGAAAGTGAAAGAGAAAGAGAAAGAGAAAGAGGGGGGGAGAGAGAGAGAGGGGAGGGGGAGAGGGAAAGGGAGAGGGAGAGGGAGAGAGAGAGAGGGAGAGAGAAATAGAATGGGAAATCAAAAGGGAGAGCGAAAGAGAGAGGAAGAGAAAGAGGGAAAGAGAGAGGGTAAGGGAAAGAGGAAGAGTAAATGAGAGAAAGAAAGAAAAGGAAAGAAAGAGAATGAGAGGGAGAGAGAGAGCGACAGAGAGAAAGATAGAGGGAGGGAGAAAGAGAGAGAGAGAAAATGCACAAATAATTTTGCGTTGTAAGACCTTGATAACATAATTTTGAATCTATCCAATTTTCTGCAGGTTTAGTTCCTGTAAAAGCACTTTATAATGCTGATCTAGAAAAGTCCTCTGGGTATTAAATGTCAATTGCTTAGAGAAGCATTCAAGGCCAAAGGTTTCTAAACGTGACTTTTTTTGCAAGGAGCACATTTAATCACAGACAATGGGTGTTCCCTGGATTGTCTGTTAATTGGTAAACCCTTCCCTTTGCTGTAACAATCTGTGTTTAGTTATCCATTGTTTAAGATGTGGACTCTTATACATCGGCGAGACCAAACATAGACTGGGCGATCGTTTCACTGAAACAGGCCCTTCAGCCCACCGAGTCCACACCGACCAACGATCCCCGCACACTAACACTATCCAAGCCAATTAATCTGCAATCATGTGCATCTTTGGAGTGTGGAAGGAAAACGGAGCAACTGGAGAAAACCCGCACAGGTCATGAGGAGAACTTACAAAATCCGTACAGAGGGCTCCCGCAGTCAGGATTGAACCTAGGATCTTTGGAGCTGTAAGGCAGCGATTCTACCACTGCACCACTGCCACCACTGTGGTCCCCTCACAACCTCTGACTCCACCAACCCACAAACTACCCCAGCGTCAGGTTTATTTTCCAAATCAACACAAATGAATCCATTTTGTGAGGGTATTTATTTACAAATCACAGTCTGGCAGCATTAATGGGTGTTCCGTTGCTCCATTGCACAAGTGACATTTGGAGGACAATGCGGGCAATGGGCAGAGATATTTATATCATCGATAGCCATGGGTGAGGTGCCAGAGGGTGAGGTGCCAGAGGAGTAGAGGCTGGCTGATGTTGTGCCCCCATTTAAGAAAGACAGCCAGGAAGATCATGGGAACCATAGAGCAGTGAGTCTGACATCAGTAGTGGGTAGGCTATTGGAGGGAATTCTGGAAAATTCGATATATATGCAATTGGAAAGGCAAGGACTGATTAAGGACGTCATGTGGGAAATCATGTCTCACTTGGTCGACATGGACAAATTGGGCCGAAGGGCCTGTTTCAGTACTGTATATATCTCTCTGCTGCCTCGACACTGAAAGGAGAGAATGATATTGTTTATGGTTCTGGCCATTAACTGTAGATGAAGAATTCTCATTCACTCACAACTCGAGAACCTAAATTCAATGTATTTGCTCACCATGCATTGAAAAAGGACATAGCCACCAGTTCCTGGCCTGACCTCCATTTAATTCTAATCCTGTATCATAGGACCGACTCGCAACCTTCTGATACACATGGGCCAAGGCAATTAATCCTGCCTTCCCAGGGGTAAAGGTCAGTAAGACTGAAGAAGGAAAGGACTTTGAAGCAATGTTACAATAATTCTGACTGGCTGTGTGCTTCGGAATGCAAAGTGGGGCAGTGGTAGAGTTGCTGCCTTAGAACGCCAGAGACCCAGGTTCGATCCTGACCATGGGTGCTGTTTGTACGGAATTTGTACGTTCTCCCTGTGACCGTGTGGGTTTTCTCCATGGTATTCCGGTTTCCTCCCACACTCCAAAGGCATACAGGTTTGTAGGTTAATTGGCTTCGGTAAAAATTGTAAATTGTTCCTGGCAAGTAGGATAGTGCTAGTGGAGTGGGGGTGATTGTTGATGGACACGGACTCAGCGGGCCGAAGGGCCAGTTTCCACACTGTATCACGCTAAATTTAAAATTAAATCTAAAGTTAAATCCCGTGAGGAGATGGGTTGTGTGATGAGCAGAAACATTGGGTCTCATTGAAACATCCAGATCAATCAAAAATAGATCCAAGTTCTTCACAGGAAGACTTATAACTTATAAAACACTCTGTATTGCTTATATTATCTGGGTGGTCTTGGGATGGCTGGAATATCTTCACCCACAATAAGTTTTTTAAATGGATCCTTCAAAATAATCTAAATTTACATTTGTTTAAGCAATCCACCCACGATGCCTTTAAAAAGCAAGGTCACAGAGTTTTGCAGAGTAATCGACATCCCTGCAAATTGGATGCAAAATACACCACTGCTAAATTGGTTGTGATTTCTACTTGAGAATCTCTGCTACATTGTGCACATCTTTATCATTTCCTTTACGTCCGTAGAGATCTTGTCTTAATTGTGGTTTGCTTTAAGCAGCCAGATACTCTCAGCAGTTCCCACTCTTGCTTCATTGCTATGCTATTGCTGCTGCTTGTGTGTAATGGCAGCGATCTTCAGCACAGAAGGTTTGCTTTGCATTTCTTCATGCTGACAAAATGTTAACCGGTACCTGAAGGCTCAATGAAATAAATGAAACTTTTTTTGAGTTTTGAGTTTGAATTTAGTTGATTGTCACTTGTACTGAGGTACAGTGAAATGCTTTTTGTTGCGTGTTGACCAGTCAGCGGAAAGACAATACATGATTACAATCGAGCCGTCCACAGTGTACAGATACATGATAAAGGGAATAACATGAATAACGTTTAGTGCAAGATAAAGTCCAGTAAAGTCCGATTAAAGATAGTCCGAGGATCTCTGATGAGGTAGATATTAGCTCAGGACTGCTCTCTAGTTGTTGGTAGAATGGATCAGTTCCCTGACAACAGCTGTGATGAAGCTGCCCCTGAATCTGGTGATATGTGTTATCACACTTCGATCCCGTTTGTGCAATGGGAGAGTGGAGAGGAGGGAGTTGTCAGGGTGCGACTCATTCTTGATTATGCTGCTGGCCTTGCGAGGTGTAAAGGGAGTCAATGGAAGGGAGGTTGGTTTGTGTGATGGTCTAGGCTGCTTCCACAATTCTTGCGGTCTTGGATGGCAATTGACAGTCAGTCATTTTCCTCCCACTCAGGTCTTGCAAGGACAAAATCGACAAGCACAAGGGGACTACAATCAGTAAGTTCCCCTCCAGACTATACTCTGTCCTGACTTGGAAATATATTGCCATTCAATCATTACTACTGAATCAGCATCCTGAACCTAATCCACAGCGCCATAAATGTACTTGAACCACCTAGACCAGAGAGGTTCGAGAAAAAACCAACGTACAGTATCCCACTAGTCACAATGTCCAAATCTGACGATTATAATTCTCTGAATTGAATTCTATTTGCAACTATTCTGGTGCGAATAACAATGAAGTCAGGAAGTCATCCTTGTGACCAGAACTCTCCACTGAACTCTACCCTGGAAATGGCAATAAGGCTTATACATATATTCCTTAAATAGAAAGAATGTACTACAATTAATGCCTTGTCTTTCAGTAATGACCAAGTTGCAATCAGCCGTATCTTGAGCTATCATGTCTGCTTGATTAGTTATTAAGTTTTGAGCACCATCTAGTGTTTCACCTTTAGGGGATTTAAATGGAAGATGCTTTCTCTCTCAATTACTCATTGAGAAATTTGGCAAAATTTCTTCTCCTTTGGCTGGAATCCTTTTTCGACTGGCTGGGACTCTGCTCATTGTCCTTCTGTTGTCTTGGTGTTAATTTCACAGGAGTGGTGACTTTGTCTATGATGAAAGCTGCTCGTTGTGAAATAGAACGTTGGTTAATTGAACAATCGCTGAATGGACTTGGTACATAATGATGGAAATAGACTGGTACATAATGATGGAAATAGACTGGTGGGGCCGAAGGCCCAGTTTCGGGGGTGTATAACTATATGACTTTATAAGAACGGCAAATCAATAGCCAAAATATTTTACAGAAGAACAGGGAAATTCTCTTGCTTCTGGGCAATAATTTTCCTCTAACCAATAAGGCAATGGATTGGGTTATAGACTCCGAGTCATACAGCGTGAAAACAGGCCCATCGGCCCAACTTGCCCACACTGACCAACATGTCCCATATACACTAGCCCCACCAGCCTGCATTTACCCTTATCCCTCTAAACCCATCCTATCCATTAGTTCTCATGAACTGATTCAATTTTCATGACAAATTAAAGAAAAACTGAGGACAAATTGCAATTGCGTTGTCCATGATTTTCATATTTGATCCTCCATTTAAGAGACATAGTAGATGCCATTTAAAGAGTTTTGTCTTCACTTGTCTGGCCCATAGATGGTGTGATCTCCTCCAGGTAGAAACATCTTCCTTTTGACAGGGTGGTTCTGCTTCAGTGTTAGTTTAAAGGAGCACTGTCTATGTAGGTGCCAGCAAATGGTAATCAACCTTGGATCGATCTTCCATAAGACATGAATATACCTGAATATTCTTGATAACCCTACTTCCTTGCTCTTACACCTCTCTGCATATTTGTGACTCTCGCATCTTCCAAGTGTAATTACCAATCTACCAACCCCTCCTAAATTCCCAATTTAGTTTAGTTTAGTTTAGTTTATTGTAACGTGTACCAAGGTGCAGATAAAAGCTTTTGTAGCATGCTAACCAGTCAGTGGAAAGACTATGCATGATTGCAATTGAGCCATGCACAGTGTACGGATATATGATAAATTGGATAAAGTTCAGTGCAAGATAAAATCCAGTAACGTCCAATTAAAAATATTCTTAGGGTCCCCCACAAGGTATTACAATTTACTAACCCTCTCCACATGACTACTAACTTGTCTATTTGGTAACACCCCCCCCCCTACCCCTCCCCACAGCCAAATACGAACCTTCATCAGACCATTATCAATCTCAGCACTCTGATTACTTACTTTGACCCACTGGTCCAATATGCAAACCAATCCCTGGACATCCTCTGTCCTAGCAGGTAGTGATCCTTCCCGAGCCTAGGATTTCTCTTCCCTACAAACCAGAAACCACCCCACCCTCTCATCCCAATTGGACCCAGTTCTGACACAAGATTTCCTTTGTGCATATCACCATTTCCAAAGAGTAAGCTCACAAAGCAATGGTTTTGCTAAACCTTTTCAAGAACATACAATGCCTTGAGCCCTCTGCTACTGACTCTCAAAAGTATTAGTCTTCCGAGCCCCAAACAATTGTTGTCAGTTTCTGCATCCCCAAAACCTTCTCCACACAAAGTGGCACATTTCAAAAAGGTAGAAAATAGTGCAATTCAAACAGAAAATCCAGCAACACTCAGCAGGTCAGGCGTCAGAAGGGAAACCCACACGGTCACAGAAAAAAAACTTGCAAACACCACGCAGACATCACCTGAGGTCAAGATTGAGCTTGCACTCAAGTCAGTTGCAAGAGAGATCAGTTATTCAATCTGACCATTTAAAAGGGCAATTTGATTAGTTTATATCCATCAAAACCGTAAAAGGAACAGTAAATGTTTGGGGCAAGAAGGCCGACTAGATCAAATCAGAGCAATTAACAATTTTCAAAATATTCTATAAATGAGAGACAATGAAACAGCATTTTGTGATCAGATTTTTTTAAATGTTTGTGTGGTTACATAACAATAATATTTTTCTGCAAGTATGTTAAAATAAGAAATCCTAAAAATGGAACAACCTTTGCGTAAAATAGATTCAGAGCAAAATAAAAAAAGAATTTACTTCTGCTTATGTTTAATCATTTCACAGCTATTTGTTTGTATTTGTCTCTCGCTCTTTTTTAATTTTAGATGAGCGTACCAATGAAAAATAACAGGGAGCATTTGTTTTCTGTCCTTAAATTGGCCGTGGAGGTCATCGTGGAGAGGTACATTGCCTGTATTGGTCTCCATGTACGCTTTCTCATCAGCCTTTGTCCCGACACAACCTCCAAGGAAAGTCATTTATAATTCACTTCAGTTGCAGTGTGTAATTGAATCTGATGTAAGAAAATCCTCCATCTCACCTCTCCCCTATTGTGCTCCCTGACAGAAACATGGTTACCCTGGTAGATCATGAATTCTCCAGCTTAAGCGATCATATCATAATACAAGGCCTCCGTGAATTTAATTGGATCTTTTAAAATTCTTCTGGGTCAAGACAAAGTTATCTTCGTCAACAAAGCAAATTGGTTTGGGTGGAAGTTAATATTGCAACTGGTCACAGCCTATGGTTATTCTTAAATAGACACACAATGCTGGAGTAACTCAGCGGGACAGGCAGCATCTCTGGAGAGAAGGAATGGGTGACATTTCAGGTTGAGTTCCTTCTTCTGGGTCTAGACCCGAAACATCATCCATTCCTCCTCTCCAGAGATGCTGCCTGTCCCACTGAGTTACTCCAGCATTTTGTATCTATCTTCGATTTAAATCAGCATCTGCAGTTCCTTCCTACACACGGTTATTCTTAAACTCCTTTCAGAGAGTGGTTAGGTATGATGGGGACAATTTTGGTTTTGAATGATAATGTGAAATGGACAATATTGATTCAGCCTCTCTTTAAACATCTCTCCTGATCACTCAGAGTCAAAATTATTCCCCCATGCCCTTTGTGTGCATCAGACAAGTGTCAGATGAGTGGTTGGCCACAAACCATTTTCCACTTTCTGCACCCACTATCAGAGTCAAGCATTCCCAGGTCAGATGGAATGGGCTGAGTTAAATAGAGATGAAATCCACTCAGTGCTACCTCAAGCTGTGAAGAGCACCTTTGTTGCGGTAGTATGAGACCCACAGGGCCATTAGAAGAACATTTTATCCCATTACCCTGTGCTGGAATTGAAGGCAGGTAGTAGAGGTTAAAGGAGATAGATTTGAAGCCACTCTCCATCGCTATCACCATGTTCACTTCAGCAGTTGATGTAGATTTTTTTTAAATATCATGATGCTAGCTGCTCCTTAGCAACCAACCTCTCCATGCACAACATGTCCCTTCTCTCAACTCAGTGTTTGAAGAAAGTTGGAATCGGGGGGATAGCTGAACTCAAACATATCCAAAACAGGGGAAGTCCTCTGTCCACTGTGGATGCAAGATGTCAAGAACTTCCCACGTCCAAAGTGATGGCTAAACAATTACTAATAATGTCGATATAGAGTCATCGGGTCATACAGCATGGAAACAGGCCATTCGGCCCAACTTTCCCATGACAACCAAGATGCCCCATCTACACTACTTCTGCCAGCATGCGTTCGAGCCATATCCCTCTAAACCTATCCTTGCCATGTACCTGTCCAAATGTCTTTTAAATTATCACTCGCAGAAAGGAAGAAAATCCCATTTAGCAAGAGGTCAATCTCTCAAGGGAGGCGTTATGGTTTGTTTCTTGTCATTTATGGAAGTACCAGACAACATATATCAAACATGTTACAGATGTACAAAACCTGCGTGAGGCCACATTTGGAGTATTGTGTTCACTTTTGATCACCCTGCTTATAGGAAAGATGTTGTTAAGCTGCAAAGAGCACAGAGAAGATTTACGAGGATGTTGCTAGAACCTGAGGTCCTGAGCTATAGGGAATTGTTGAGCAGGCTAGGTCTTTATTCCTTGGAGAGCAGGAGGCTGTTGGGTGATATTTATAGAGGTGTATTAAATCATGATAGTGTGAAAGGTAAAAACTGTAAAATGTCACAAGAGTGCAGCATAGTGCTTGTGTACGGGGTGATCGCTATTTGGTGTGGACTCGGTAGGCCAAAGGGCCTGTTTCTATGGTGTATTTCTACAGTTTAAAGTCTGTAGTCTATGCTTCTCATTCCATATCTGATAGAATTAATTACATTTAAATTCTTCATGGTAGGTTGACCCCATATGGATTTCAACCTTAATGGAGGCCCAGGGGTGAATCATTCATTAACAAGCCCAATGCTATTGACCAATATTAAACACATTGTCAATAGAGTGAGAAGGCTTCTTTTGGTCAGTTGTGCTCACGGATTTGTAAACTGTACAGAATATTTTCCCCTTTAATGTGGAATTATTGACATTCAAAACAGAAAATTCTTCTTCAGCCTGTTGAGTTAAGGATGATGGGAAGATTTTCTCCTACAAACCAGACTTCTTTGGAGTGTGGGAGGAAACCGGAGCACCCAGGGAAAACCCACACGGTCACAGGAAGAACGTACAAACTCCGTACAGACAGCACCCATAGTCAGGATCAAACCCGGTCTCTGGCGCTGTAAGGCAGTAACTCTACCGCTGCGCCACTGTGCAGTAATGTCAGTAAAGTCACCATGATAGATTGGATTGTCATCAAAACCAAATCTCTTTGTTATCTTCATTCAGGGAATCTGCTATCATAGAATTGTAGTATCATAACGATACAGCATGGAAATGGGACCTTTGGTATAAAGCAAACGGTGTATGGAAGTTCCCTCTAATCACACATTTTGAACTGACTGACCTAAAGCAGATCGGATGACATTCTCTGCCTGGCTGTAATCGACTCAGAAGATTTGAATGAGTTACATGGAAGCTCTTCCCTTGAAGACAGATAAAGTGCAGTCAAAATACAGTGGCTGGAATAAAGTAAACCGCTGATCTTATCAAAGAAAATACTTTCTCTAAAATATAATCTTAAAGAAGATGTGGGATTGACTGAATTATTTCTAAGGCTTAAACGTTCTAACGTGAGACAGCCATAAATTGAATGTTACCATCTGTTACTCTCATTGTCTTTATTTTAGACTCTAAAAAGCATTATAAAGGAAGTATTTTCGATAGCTCTGGGTAGTAAAGGCTCTTAATTCCTCTGGTTCAAAAACAAACTACTGATGGAATTAACACAGAACCATTGTAAGCACACAGCAAGTCATGTCAAATTAGGATGTGGAAACAAGGAACTGTAGATGCTGAATTACAAAGTGCTGGAGTAACAGTATGTCAGGCAGCATCCCAGGAGAACATGGATAGGTGACATTTCGGGCTGAAACCCTTCTTTGGACTGACGATCAGTGACTTTTTGGGTTGGGGGCCTTCTTCAGAATTTAAATTAGGTCACGTTTGCAGTTAGATATAGTGAGGTATTCTTGCTTGCAGCAGCATCACAGATGAAAGCTGGGAGAAAGGAGAGGCAGGACTAAACGTACAGTAAGTCAATGATTTTTCCGATGATGGGTCATCGACCTGAAGCATGAGCACTGTTTCTCTCTGCACAAAATGCTGGCTCGCCTGCTGGGAACCTGCAGCATGTTTTGCTTTCTTACCTTCTCTAAACTGGGATTGTGGAATTTGTTGATGGGAATGTGCGGTGAATGGACATAGGGGTGGACAAGACAGCAGGGAATAGAGAATGCTCTGACAACAAGCAATCATATACAGTAATTAATATGTTCCCTAATATTTATCACAACAAAATATTCTGCCTCATCGCAGGGAAAAATATCTCATATGTGATTGGTAAAATTTCAAGACACTTCTTTTACTGATTTATGGTTTCCAGTTTCAAATAATGGGATTATTCCAGATACCATTAAGTACAGATTCACTGCAGACTTGATTTTACAGATTAGTACTTAGAATGGCTTTTAATGATCATACATTATGTTATCTTACTAGTTTTTCTATTTATAGAAATGGTCAAAGATTATCCTTCATGTGCACATTTCCATCTCTGCCATTTATTTGGGTATAAATCAGTTACTGTTCTCATTAATTCTATTTGTCCTTGGCGTGACATTATATTTTCTAAGTATATGATTAATTTAATCAGAAATGTGTAATAAATTATGATCTCCATTTTAACTTTACCTCTGTATATTTGTGAGTTAGATTGCTCAAGGATTTAACACAATTATTAAAACGGAAGATTAGTTGGTCACCAATTGGAAGCTAGATACACAAGATATATGATTTTTAGAATTGAACTTAAAATATTTTAACACCACTGCCTGTAAGGGCGGGTACGGTGGCGCAGCAGTAGAGTACGGGTTCGATCATTTATGTTTGATGGTCCAGGTGCAGTCTGTACGTAGTTTGTACGTTTTCCCGTGACCTGCGTGGGTTTTCTCCGAGATCTGCAGTTTCCTCCCGCATTCCAAAGACATACAGGTTTGTTGGTGAATTGGCATGGTAAATGCAACAAAAAAAAGGCCTTAGTGGGTGTAGGATAGTGATAGTGTTAATGTGCGGGATCGCTGGTCGGTTTGGACCCAGTGGGCCGAAGGGCCTGTTTCCGTGCTGCATGTCGAAACTAAACTATCATGACTGATTTGATTTGTCTTCAGTCACTCTTAAGTTCTGTAATTCTCTGTGGTCTATTCCTGCCATTTTAATAGCCCTTTCCATCCAACCACTAAGCATGGCATTTTGTACCCCACCACATAGTGAACAGCCATACCTGGGCCCTAAAGATTAGGACCTGACCATCGGTCTCTCCCCTTCTCCTGCAAGGTTGAAGGTTGGAATTTCCCTGGGGTCCTGAGGAGTGATAGAGCTGTACAGCATGGAAACAGGCCCTTTGGCCCACATCGTCCATACCCAACATGGGACCTGGCTCACCTGCAGCATAACCGGGAACCCGCAGAGAGAGGGAAGTCGCCGAGCCCGGCCCCTGCTCACCCCGTGGACTGGAGAGGAGGGGGTCAGAGTCGGGATGGTGGGCTGGTAAGCAGACAGACTGTGGGGAGTAGTGCAGTGTCTCAATGAGGGAGTGCGCCGCTGGAGGCCCTGCAGCAGCCTGAGGCTCAGCTGGATCAGGCACCGCTCCAAGAGGCCTAGCAAGATGACCGGACGTGGCCTGCAGCAGCACATGGCAGTGGAGGACACCAATGGCCATGATTGTCCAGGCCAACCCTGCAATGCCACCAGGACAACAGACCTTCATGGCCAAGTTAACAACTCTACACCTATAAGCGACTTTGAGTCCTGAAAACCGCTATATAAATAAAATCTATTATTATTATTATTATTATTATTATAACAGCAGGGACATAAAAATGGTGTCATATCTGACGACTCTGCACACTGTCTCAGTGTACTACTGGTACACACATGTACTGTACCTGAGAAGCTTATCCAAGATGTATCTAAGCGCTTATGTATAGTGATACTTGTACGGAACATTTTATTGATATGGCTGGATGGTGACCACAAATTTCACTGTACCAATTGGGGCATGTGACAATAAATGTCTCTTATCTCTTGAACTCAAAATGATTTCCACTGTACCTCGGTGCAGGTGACAAATAAAGTACCATTGAAGATACTTCAATAATCCTAACCCTGTGGTCTTCTATCATAATGTTTTCTTATCTACCTTGCAATCATGTTTTGTTGTGTTTTATAAGCAAAAGACATTTAAAAATAAAATTCATATTAAAAGCATGGTGTAAATGCAAATTATGTTTGATGGTCCAGGGCAGTGATGAAGACATCTCCCAATCTTTACCTTTATCTTGCACTAAATAATATTCCCTTTACACTGTTGTTGGCTTGAGTGTAGTTACGTATAGTCTTCTCATTGACTGGATAGCATGCAACAAAAAAGCTTTTCACTGTACCTCTGTACACTTTAGTCTTTAGAGATACAACACGGAAACAGGCCTTTTGGCCCACCGAGTCTGCGCCGTCCAGTGATCACCCTGTGCACTATCCTACACGCGAGGGATCATTTACATTTCTTTTTACCAGAGCCAGTCAACCTACAAACATGTAAGGTCTTTGGAGTGTGGGAGGAAACCAGAGCCATTGGAGAAACCCTCGCGGTCAGAGGGAAAACATATAAACTCTGTCAGTCAGGATCGAACCCATGTCTCTGGCACTTTATGACAGCAGCTCTACCACTACCACTACAACTGTACCACCCCCTTACAGGTGATAATACTAAACTAAACTAAACTAAACTAAGCAATCTAGAAGGATTGCACTAACAGTCAATAAAGAAATAAGGCCCAGGTTTTCCAGCACTATTGAGTTCTACTTCGGTCTTAGGGATGAATTGTCACTGAACCAAAAGATTGTTCCATCCAGCTTCTATCTTACCAAATGTGCAGGAAAAAAACTGCAGATGTTGGTTTAAATCAAAGGTAGACACAAAATGTTGGAGTAACTCAGCGGAACAGGCAGCATCTCTGGAGAGAAGGAATGGGTGACGTTCCGCCCACTCCCCTGACATTAGTCTGAAGAAGGGTCTCGACCCAAAACGTCACCCATTCCTTCTCTCCAGAGATGCTGCCTGTCCCGCTGAGTTACTCCAGCATTTTGTGTCTATCTTCTATCTCACCATGTTGTTTGGATGGTTCCCTTTCTTTTTACAGATCATTACATTGCTCAGTAGTAGTTCACACTTCTCTTCTGTCCTTTGCCAACTTTCTCTTCATCACCATTAATGCCCTCAACTGCTTTGGTGTTTCCTCCTTTCATGTTTCTGTACCTCTGTCTCATTCCCCATTTCTCATAGAGTCATACAGCATGGCAACAAGCCCTTAAGCCCAACTTGCCCATGGCAACCAAGGTGCCCATCCACACTAGTCCCACCTGTCATCATTTGGCCTTCTAAACATTTCCTATCCATGTACCTGTCCAAATATATTTGAAATGATGTGATAGTACCTTCCTCACCTACCGTCTCTGGCAACTTATTCCATATACCCGCCACCCTTTGTGAGAAAATGTTGCTCCTCAGGTTTCCAATGAATAATTCCCCTTTCATCTTTTCCCACCTCTGTCAAAGCCTACCTATTCCACCAAATATTTGGTAGCTGCCTTCAGAACTGTTTTATACAGACTGGAGTCAAATGTTGTCTATTAGCACAGCTGTGAAGTGTTTAGCTCGGGCTGACTATGTTAAACCAGTGTTAGGATCTTACTGGGGCTCCTGAGCATTTCACAACTGCAGCAAATCTATGTGGGCTTCTGAAGCTGCTTAATTGCTGCTAATTATACCTAAATCCCGATGCTGAATGTTTCCCAGCAAACCAAAGCACATTTTCCTCAAATCTCACTTATTAATTTGTAATTTTCCACAGTTGGTTTAACTGTGAACTGCCTTTGTTAGTGGTGATGGTCTACCATTCTCTGAGGCCTGGCTTACCTGTCGTGGGACTGGGGCACCACCGAGCCCGGCCAATGCTTGCCCCAGAATACCAGGAACACGAGAGGATGTGTAGAGTCGCGACGGCAGTGAACGCTGGACAAAGGGCCGGTAAGAGGGAGGGGGGGGAGAGTGGGGGGGAGAGGGGAGGGGGGGAGAGGGGGGGAGAGGGGGAGGGGGGGAGAGGGGGAGGAGGAGGGGGGAGGGGGGGGCGAGAGGGGGGAGAGGAGGGGGGGAGGGTGGTGGAGAGGGGGAGGGGGGAGGAGGAGGGGGGGAGAGGGAGGGGGGGAGGGGAGGGGGGAGAGGGGGGAGGGGAGGGGGGAGAGGAGAGGGGGGGGGGTGGGGGGAGAGGGGGGGAGGGGGGGAGAGTGGGGGATCTTACCTTTACCAGGGGCCTGCCAGATAAGACAGATGAACGCAGGGCATGGATAAGTACATGGGACTAGGATATTATAGCCATCATAGAAAAATGGCTGAAGAAGGGACAGGACTGGCAGCGTAATGTTCTAGGATACAGGTGCTAAAGGCAGGATAGAGATAAAGGAAAGGAAGAAGTGCAATTTGCATTTTTGATTAAGGAGAATATCACAGCAAGATGAAATTACTGTGAGGTTTTATGGGTGGGGTTGAAAAATAAGAAGGGGATGATCATTTTGCAAGTTTGTACAATAGTCCATATAATCAACGGTGTTACTGCCTTCAGGTCAAATGCATGAAATGGGGTTAGTTTAGATGGGCATCTTGGTTGGCATGGATGAGATGGGCCAAAGGGCCTGTTTGGGGCAGTATGACTCTGCAACTGCATGCAGTCTGAAGGAGGCTTTGCTAAAAGTTTGCTTTGCTTATTGGAGCTCCAGAGCGTTAGTGAGTTTGTTCGCAAGTTCACACTCTAGATAGTGAACCCAGTTATTGTAGATGTATCACACTCTGCCCATTTACAATATCCCTTGAGATAACTTACGAGGGCCTTGACTGTATCACTATACTCTGTCCATCTAAAGATCTCTTATTTATCCCAACTTGTGTTTTTTGTCCATTTAGTATCCTATAAATACATTTACTGGTATCCCCTTATTCTCCCTCCTCATTGTCTCAAGCAAAATGCCTGTCTGTCAAATGTAATTTCACTTTTTTTTAAGCCATTGTCTGATTGTATTATGGTTTTCTAAGATCATTCTTAATAATTCATTGCAACGCCGGATAACATGCTAAATGGTCTTTAGTTCCTTTGTTTTCACTCTCCCTTCTTTCTTAAACAGTTACATTTGCTTCCGTTCTCTGCTGGCACTTTGAATGTCCAGAAAATTTTGGAAGTTTGGCATGAATATATCCAGTGAATCTGCAGCCAACATTTTGATAGAGCTGGCACACGGACCCACAGATCCAAGCCTTGCCAGGCTTGCATTCTCATAATTTCTCCAGCACTTTTTCTTCAGTGGCACTAATTACACTGAGCTCCTTGCTGTCATTAGTAAGAGTCATTATAGTGTTTTACATTCACTTTCCAAACCAGATAGCCTGCTCACAAGCGGATTATTCATTCTGCTTTGCATTTTTATTTGCATTAATAAACAAAACAAAAAAAAAGTCTCCGTATGACATTAATGTTTTACAATTAGAAATTCAGATTTGCTGAAAAGTATCATAAACAAGCCGTAATAAGAATAATATTTAATTGCGTTGTATTGTTATTATTTTATCATTTAACCAAATGTGTAAAGAATTATTACTAATGTTATAAAGAATATAGACACAACTCAGCAGGACAGGCAGCATCTCGGGAGAAAAAAATGGGTGACTTTTTAGGTCAGGACCATTCCTCAATCTGAAAGTTTGAGACAATATTAGTACTAATCAGTATCAGACTAATATACTAATATCATGTTATATATGTTTCTAGTTGGTCCTTGCCTGTTTTGACCAATTATAAAGATTGAACTTCAGACCAGATTCGGGTATGGTCAGTCATGGAATCTTTGTTACCTGGATGTCAAAGACTAACAAGGGTTTAAAAACTCTTATTTTGGTTTGTGAATGGGTAATAATCTTGCAGAGGGAGCAAAACAATTGATGAAGGTAATGAACTATATTCACCTAAACTAGGATTTGTCCATAATTAAAATCATTGGGGGGATAAATTTACTTCTGACCACAAAATGACTGCCTGTTTTACCCATTATCCTGACGTCTGAAGAAGGGTTTCGGCCCGAAATGTTGCCTATTTCCTTCGCTCCATAGATGCTGCTGCACCCGCTGAGTTACTCCAGCATTTTTGTGTACATCCTGATTTTTAGTTGCTTTGCATTCAATGAGAAAATATTCTTGCACGTACAAACAGTCAAAGACAAATTTCTCCCTAACCGTTCTTAATGTGTGAGGCTTAAATATAAAAATCGACTCATGACTTGCTTCTCATTAATCTGGTGAATTATTTGGACTCACCAGTCATGTTACACTTGAATATGTGAGCACCACAATGATGCATTGGGTAGTGCTGCTGCCTCTCAGCTCAGGTGACCAAAGGTCGATCTGACATCCAGGGTGCCTGTGTTGAGTTAGTATCTTCCCCTTGGGACAGTAAATTTTCCCTGGGGGATCCAGTCTTCCCCCTGGTTGGTATGTTGACTGATGACTGTAAATTATCCCTCGTGTAGGTGGGGTGAATCAGAGTGGAATTGGCAGCCATGTGAAAAAGAAGGGGTTGCAGGGAAATAAGTGGGTGAATGGAATTGATAGGAACTCATTGAGAGCGGTCCCACCTGCCCGCGCTTGGCCCATATCCTTCTAAACCGTTCCTATCCATGTACCTGTCCACATGCCATTTAAATGTTATAATACCAGCCCCAACTACCTCCTCTGGCAGCTCGTTCCATAAACTAACCACCTTCAATGTGAAAAAGTTACCCCTCGTGTTCCTATTAAATCTTTCCCCTCTCAGATTAAACCTATGTTGCCTGGTTCTTGATTTTCCTACTCTGGGCAAAATACTCTGTGCATTTACCCTTTCTATTCCCCCTCATGATCTTATACTCCTCTAAAAGATCACCACTCCTCCTTTTGCGTGTCTAGGAATAAAGGTCTAGTTAACCTCTCGATCATATTCAAAACTCTAATTTTTTGCTAGAGAAAATCTGTTTATACAAAAGTGATTTGAAAAGTTAGACACATCATTTGTTAAAAGTGTTAACAGTTAAAAGTGAGTCCCCAATGCTTCCAACCAACATGGATAGGACAGGTTTAGAGGGGTATGGGCTAAATGCAGGCAGGTTGGACTAGTATAGATGGGACAGGTTGGTCGGTGTGGGCAAGTTGGGCCGAAGGGCCTGTTTCCACACTGTATCACTCTATGACTCCAATACTACCCAACACCTGAAACAATTGCTGGCACATCAGTCAACAGCTCAGCACATTGAGCTGTGAAGGTTCATTTACACAGCTATCAACTCGGGGCATATTTATCAACAGAAGGAGACTAACTCCTTTCCTTGGCATGGGTATAAGGCACTATTTTCTTGAATTTAATTTGGTAATGCCTTGATCTTTAGAATTTAGACTTCAGAGATACAGCCCAGAAACAGGCCCTTCGGCCCACCGAGTCCGTGCCGACAGCAATCACCTGCGACTTTGAGTCCTGAAAAGCGCTATATAAATAAAATGTATTATTATTATTACACTAGCACTATCCTACATACTAGGGACAACTTACAATTTTATCAAACCCAATTAAACTATAAACCTGCTGATCTTTGGAGTGCGGGAGAAAACCGGAGCACCCAGAGAAAACCCATGCGGTCACAGGGAGAAAGGTACAAACTCAGTGCAGGAAGGAACTGCAGATGCTGGTTTAAACCGAAGAGCGACACAAAAAGCTGGAGTAACTCAGCGGGACAGGCAGCATCTCTGGAGAGAAGGAATGGGTGATGTATCGACCCGAAACGTTACCCATTCCTTCTCTCCAGAGATGATGCTTGGCCCGTTGGGTTACTCCAGCTTTTTGTGTCTATCTTGGGTACAAATTCAGTACAGACTGCGCCCGTAGTCAGGATCGAACCCGGTCTCTGGCTCTGTAAAGGCCCTGTCCCAAGGGCAGGCGGTTACTGGCGGTGAAGCGCGGCGTCGCCGGAAGCGGGGACCGCGCGGCTACCGCGAGAGCGCCGCGCATATGCCGTGGGAGCGCAGCGCGGGGGCCGAGTGATCTCCTCACGGCCGGTCCCACGAGCTTGCGGTAAGTTAAAAAAAAATTAGACCTTACCGGAAGCTGTTGACGCGCGTATGCCGGGTGGTCACTGCACGGCCTGTCCCACGGGCCGACTGGAATGGATGTCGTGCGGCGTCGGGTGAAGACGTCATCGCGCAACGCAACGCGCTACGCGATGACGTCAATTCGGCTCGCGGCGCTGTGGCGGTGGTCGTGCCGCTCGCGGCGCACTGGCGGCGCTGTGGCGGTGCTCGTGTCGCACTGGCAGCGCTGTGGCGGTGCTGTGGCAGTGCTCGTGTTGCACTGGCAGCGCTGTGGCGGTGCTGTGGCGGTGGTCGTGCCGCTCGTGTTGCACTGGCAGCGCTGTGGCGGTGCTGTGTCGGTGCTCGTGTTGCACTGGCAGCGCTGTGGCGGTGCTGTGCGGCGCTGTGGCGGTGCTGTGGCAGTGCTCGTGTCGCACTGGCGGCGGCTGTGCGGTAGGACAACATTTTTGAACGTTGTCGACTTTTTGTGAGCACCGCACACAAACACCGCACGGTCCCGGTGGTGTGCGTGGGACTGACTTCCTGCTTCACCGCCAGTAACCGCCAGTAACCGCATACCCGTGAGACAGGCCTTTAAGGCAGCGACTCTACCGCTGCACCACTGTGCCGCCCTTGTTCTGAATGAAGAACAAAATATACACTGGTTTCCTCTTCAACATGCTGGGAGATTCATAGGCCATTTAGTGCCCAAGAATTGGTCATAGTTCAGCCAAATCTCCAGGCAGTCATATTTATTATGTGACTGTGTCTGGTTAATAGGATGCATA
This sequence comes from Malacoraja senta, assembly GCA_038087875.1. NCBI lineage: Eukaryota > Metazoa > Chordata > Chondrichthyes > Rajiformes > Rajidae > Malacoraja > Malacoraja senta. The sequence goes on along the minus strand of CM075979.1, from coordinate 65,843,144 downwards.
AGATAAACGCAAAATGCTGGAATAACTCAGCGGGACAGGCAGCATCTCTGGAGGGAAGGAATAAGAGACGTTTCGGGTCGAGACCCTTCAGACTGCCTGTCCTGCTGAGTTACTCCAGCGTTTTGTGTCTATCTTCGGTTTAAACCAGCATCTGCGGTTCCTTCCTACACATAATGGGATGCATGGGTGTATTAAGCATGTTGTCACTGTAATACAAATAACTACAATTTATTCTGCTTATTCTTGTAGAAATAATGGTTCTGTGATTCTGCTTTTATATTAAACAGATATTTAATATTTAACATTGCAAGTCTTGAAATAAGTAAATAATTTGATGTGTTGCATTTATTAAATGTTGCTATTGGACTGCGGCTCCGAGGAAGATTTGAAATGTTCCACCTTCATTTTCTTTCAGCTAGACAGGCAATATTTTTTTACTTTTAAAGTGCAAAATGATACCCAGTTCCAGCCTACATCCACAAACTGCTCTTCAATATAGGGCTGATTTGATGTATCTGGTAAGATGGCAAAATGAGAGCCGAGGTCCCTTTGCTAAATACTTGCCTTGGAAAGCAAAAAAAAATGCTGAGCTATACATTGTAGGAATGAGATATTACGGCTTCTGGCAAGGATGGAATGAGTTCAGCTTGGAACAGGGAAAACATCAACTCTTCAAAGAACCTCAGTCCGGACTCACAATAAGCTTTAGATTCTCCATGAAGGATGGTGAGCCTAAGGATCATTGCACCTCCTCCAAAGAACATGTGATTGCAAAGAAGGATCCACTCGATACAGGAGGTCTCCCAGGATGAATTTGAAATAGCAAAATCCATTGAAACAAATCAATTACAAACCATGTACAGACACAAAATGCTGGAGTAACTCAGCGGGACAGGCCGCGTCTCTGGAGAGAAGGAATGCGTGATGTTGGGAGGTGGTGTGAACAGGTGGAGGTGAGAAAAGATCAGGACCAATCAGGGCCAGATCACAGATGACCTCAGGCAGGGCAGTGCCTAATAGGTCCATGGTAGACAAAGGTGCTGGAGAAACTCAGCAGGTGCAGCAGCATCTAAGGAGCGAAGGAAATAGGCAATGTTTCGGCCCGAAACCCTTCTTCAGACTGAAGAAGGGTTTCGGCCCGAAACGTTGCCTATTTCCTTCGCTCCTTAGATGCTGCTGCACCCGCTGAGTTTCTCCAGCACCTTTGTCTACGTTCGATTTTCCAGCATCTGCAGTTCCTTCTTAAACACCTAATAGGTCCATTGTTGGCAAGGGAAGGTGTGATCTCAAGAGAAACAATGTGGAGAACTGTGGAACTGGTAAAACGACTCGGGATGAGGAAAGGGGAAAGGAAGGAGGTGGGAGGGTAAGGAGAGTTTGAGATGAAGTTACTTAAAAGTAACTTCTAAGTAAGGTAACTCTTCAGTAACTGCATCCCATACTCTCCTCCCTTTTCTCCAGCGATGCTGCCTGACACCCGTTGTCAGATTAGGCAATACAGTTAGGTCCACTGCCTCAGACCCAAGTCCAATTCTGAAACCCGGCGCTATCTGTGTGGAGTTTGCACCTTCTCGCTGTGACCATGTGGGTTTCCCCCAGATGCTCCACATCCTTTCATCCCACATCCCAAAAACCTTTGAGATCCCAGTGTGGAGGTGAGTGGGAGAATCTGGTGGGAGCGGACAAGAATGTCGGGAGAATTAAAAAAATGGGATTAGTGTGAATGAATGGTTGATGATCAGCACGGACTCAATGGGCCAAAGGGCCTTTTTCCATGCAGCATCTCTCTATGACTCTGAAGATATTGAGGTGATGGTATCCATTTTGGAAGATCATTGATTCAATGATATTATCACATGTACCTAGGTACAGTGAAGGTAGACAAAATTGCTGGAGAAACTCAGCGGGTGCGGCGGCATCTAAGGAGCGAAGGAAATAGGCAACGTTTTGGGCCGAAACCCTTCTTCAGACCCTAGGTACAGTGAAATGCTTTGTAGCACACACAACCGGGTAAAGTAATGGAGCAGACCTCACCTCGGCAGTACACAAATGTTGCCATGTTTCTGGTGCCAACAAAGTCACGAAAGTTCACTCGGAAAATTTACAAGTGTAAAGTGTCCTATATTGTGCTGCTATAAGTAAATTCCATCTTAGCCTCAGAAAAATATTTTTCATTTTCTGCAAAAAAAAGCAGAGTGGTCCTTTAATCAATCCTGGACAAAGGCCAATCTCTCCTGGCTGCAAAGAAATTCCAGACGTAGCTCAGTGGTTCCTGAGGGGACGCAGATCTGTAACTTTATCGGGAATATTATGAAACCACAGATTTAGTGTCAAAGATAGTTTAAATAAACTAAATTTGATGTTTAGTTTAGTTTAGTTTCGTTTAGAAATACAGCGTGGAAACAGTCCCGTTGGCCCACTGAGTCCGCGCCGACCAGCAATCCAAGCACACTAACACTATCCTTCACACACTGTGGACAATTTACAATTTTACCAAGCCACTTAACCTACAAACCTGTGTGTCGTGCACTTTTGGAGTGTGTGAGGAAGCCAGAGCTCCCAGAGGAAACTCACGCAGGTCACGGGAAGAACGTACAAACTCCATACAGACAGCACCCATAGTCAGGATTGAACTTGGGTCCCTGGCGCTGTAAAGCAGCAACTCTACCGCTGCGCCACCGTATCCGCCATAGATAGACTAACTTCACAGTCTTTAATGTTTGCTGTCATGACCCTGAGTGAGTTTGAGTAAAGGAACCCTCTAGATAGTTGTCTCTCTTCACTGGGAAATCTTCCACAACCCACCACTGACCTGGCTGTATCACTGTTTATAGCAAGGAAGATCTTGTGAACTAATAGGAAGTATCAGCTGGATGCAGAAGAGGATGTTGTAGCAAGGATTAATTCAAACAATTAGAAACAGAATGGGTAGGTCTGTGGATTAAGTAAATCAGAAAAGAATTTGATGAAAGAGAATAAAGAGGTATTATCATTTGACCTCTTTTTTAGGAGCTGTCAAGCAGAATGCATTGCTTCAGTTTCCAACCTAGTACATCCTCGTGCATTGTCTGATAAAGTATACAAAAGAACCATTCTTCTTCTCTGAACCGATGCTACACTTGACAGCAGGTACAAAATGGGGACTGCGTTCCATTGACTGATGACTTTCAATGACCTAGTTTAACAGGAGTACTGTTTGTCAAAGTAACACAGAAAGCAAATGAAACTGTGGCTCCTGAAGCTATCTGCGATTTTGCATTACAGCCTCCTCATCACCTTCAGCCTTTGCAGTCTCGCCACACACTGACTGCCTGCTAATTCATGCAAAATAAATGCATTTAAATTCTCAACAATTGTGCCTCGAAATTGGTTCACATAAGTCTTTTTTGTTGGAGTATACATGTTCAAGTTTTGGCTTTACCTAGAGAATATGATATTGGATATAATTTCCAGGAGAAATCATATGTGACAGGAACCTGAAAAGTGTAACGTCCAGGTTCAGGAACAGCTTCTTCCCTACAGCCATCAGGCTATTAAACTCTACAACCTTCAAATAAGATCTGAACTAGACTTGGAGCATTGCTTTTGTCTTTTTCCACTATTATTGTTTGTTTGTTTTTATGTGCAGGCATCTGTGTCCATCACGCGTACTGACCTTCCCACCGTCAAAGTGATCTACAGGAGTCGCTGCCTCAAAAAGGCAGCCAGCATCATCAGAGACCCACACCACCCTGGCCACACACTCATTTCACCCCTGCCATCAGAAAAAAGGTACAGGAGCCTGAAAAATGAAGAGTCCAGGTTCCGGAACAGCTTCTTCCCTCCAGCCATCAGGCTATTGAACATTACAACCTCCAAAATAAGATCTGAACAACATCGACTTGGGGACATTGTCTATTTGCACTATTATTATTTGTACGTTTGTTTATTTATGTATATGTATATGTATGTGTATATGTATATGTATGCGTATATGTATATGTATGTATATGTATGTATATGTATATGTTTTCTATATGTATATGTACTGTATATGTATGTTATGTGTATGTGTATATGTAAGGTAGACTGTAATGCTGGAGTAACTCAGCGGGACAGGCAGCATCTCTGGAGAGAAGGAATGGGTGACATTTCGTGTCCAGACCCTTCTAATGTCAGGGGAGTGGGCGGGACAGAGATAGAATGTAGTCGGAAACAGTAAGACTAGTGGGAGAACTGGGAAGGGGGAGGGGATGGAGAGAGAGAGAAAGCAAGGGCTATTTGAAGTTAGAGAAGACAGTGTTCATACCGCTGGGGTGCAAGCTACCCAACCAAAATATGAGGTGCAGTTCCTCCAATTTGCGCTGGGCCTCACTCTGACAATGGAGGAGGCCCAGGACAGAAAGGTGAGATTGGGAATGGGAGGGGGAGTTTAAGTGCTGAGCAACCAGGAGATCAGGTAGGTAAAGGCGGACTGTGCTGAAGTGTTCAGCGAACATGTAAAGACAACCACATATACACACACATATACACACTAACAAGATCAGAGTTTTAATAATTATATGATATGATGTGTATATATATACATCTAGACTAAGTGGGACACGTTGGGTCCCATTGAAATATTCCACCTCTCCATAAATTCCAATATAGGTGGCCAGTGCGGGGGGAGGCTTTCTGGAGCGCTAGTATGGACATTGTGGGCCAAATGGATTCTTGGGCTGGCAGCTCAATCACTCAGGCCTGGTGGGCTGGCAGCTCAATCACTCAGGCCTGGTGGGCTTGCTGCTCAATCACTCAGGCCTGGTGGGCTGGCAGCTCAATCACTCAGGGCTATTCCTTGAAATGCCATTTCAAGCAGAGTGCAGGCCACCAAAGTCAATTTCATAGCATTTCAGGCAGAGTACTTCCACCAAAGTCATTTTCATAGCATTTCAGGCAGAGGGCAGGCCACCAAAGTCAATTTCATAGCATATCAGGCAGAGTTTAGGCCACCAATGTCAATTTCATAGCATTTCAGGCAGAGTGCAGGCCACCAAAGTCAATTTCATAGCATTTCAGGCAGTTCTGGACACCAACGTCAATTTCATAGCATTTCAGGCAGAGTGCAGGCCACCAAAGTCAATTTCATAGCATTTCACGCAGTTCTGGACACCAAAGTCAATTTCATAGCATTTCAGGCAGAGTGCAGGCCACCAGTCAATTCCGTAGCATTTCAGGCAGAGTGCAGGCCACCAAAGTCAATTTCATAGCATTTCAGGCAGAGTGCAGGCCACCAAATTCAATTTCATAGCATTTCAAGCAGAGTGCAGGCCACCAAATTCAATTTCATAGCATTTTAAGCAGAGTGCAGGCCACAAAATTGCCAAACAACTCATTGCATTGTCTTTAAGGGCTAACAAATCTTTTTTTGCAAGTACATTGCAGACTCACAGTTCAGTTGATTCACAGCTTAGAATCACAGTTGTGGACTCTCCCTCACGATCTTCCAGAGTGACTGACTCATGTCCAGGCATCTGGGGTTGTATAGTCCTGCCCCCTCAGAAGGGGAGTTACCTTCATCGTAGTGATTGACAGGCGAGGGGACCAATCAGCTGATCTCAAGATTTTTTAAACACTCATAACATTTTTATTTTTCATCAATCGGTAAAATCCTCAGGGCTGCCTCAGCGGAGGAGCACTGTGAATAATATGGCCAAAAAACATAGCGATATATGGTATCGTTTTTTCTAAAATCAATATACAGCGCAGACGAAGTGGTCAAGATGAGACTTTTAGTTTTATAGATATATATATAGATATAGATATATAGATATATATATATATATAAACAAGAAAAGTCAGTGTATATAGACTGTGTCTATATGTGTGTGTCTATATACACTGATTTTTCTTGTTTATTATATTGTTTACTATGATTGTTGTGCTAAAGCAAGTAAGAATTTAATTGTACTGTTGGGACATATGACAATAAATCACCTTTGAGTCTTGGACAGTTATTTGTAATGTTCATGCCAGTGTGTCTTTCCATTTCCCTGTGTCGGTCACATGTCAGATGACTTCATTGCTGCAGTAATGGCCATCTCCAGCCAGGCAGACATAAACTGGAACAGTAAGCTCCACACTGTGACCATCGTGAGACACTCTTTGTCAAACCAAGAACACAGTGTGGTCATGAAAACAGAATGTGCTGGAAACACTCTGCAGTACAAGCAGATTCATAAAAAGAGAAGCAGAGTTATTGTTTCAGATCCAAGAGCCTTGGCGACCTGAAACATTTATTATGTTTCTCTTTCCACAGATGCTGCCTGACCTGCGGAATGTTTCCCAGTGTTTTTAGTTTTTTATTTCAAATTTTTAGCATCTCATAGAGTCATCCAGCGTGGAAGCCGCCTCTTTGGCCCAACTTGCCAGCGCTAACCGACATGTCGCATCTACACTAGCTGCTGCGTTTGGCCCTTATCCCTCTAAACCTATCCTATCCATGTACCTGTCGGAATGTTTTTAAAATGTATTGATAATACCTGCATCAACTACCTCCTCTGGCAGCTCATTCCATATACCTACCACCCTTTGTGTAAAAAGTTTCCCCTCAGGTTCCTATTGAATCTTTTCCCCCTCACCTTAAATCTTCCACCCACACCTCTGATGTGTTATTTTTGATTTTCAAGTAATTTAAAAAGATTACTGAGATTACCATATAGAACTGGGTAACTTTAGCACAGAATGCAAGCTGTTCCAACTCCATGGTCCACAGGGAACTCTGGACCTAACAGAGTGATTTATCCACCAAAAAATGACAGAGTGCTGGAGTAACTCACGATCCTGGAGTAAAATGGCTACTTTTACTTTTGTATCCACATACACTTTGCTCCTCCCCAACCACAGTAGCACAATGACAGCACATCGGAACAGCGGTAGAGTTGCTGCCTTACAGCACCAGACACCCGGATTCGATCCTGAACTCGGGTGCTGTCTGTACAGAGTTTGTACGTTCTCCCCGTGATCACGTGGGTTTTCTGGGTGCTAGGGTGTTCCGGTTTCCTCCCACACTCTAAGGACATGCGAGTTTGTAGGTTAAATTGTCCCGGGTGTGTAGGATAGAACTAGTGTATGTGTGATCTTTGGTCGGCGTGGACTCGGTGGGCCGAAGGGCCTGTTTGCACGTGATTTTTCTCAACTAAACTAAACTGAACTAAGCTAAATACAGCAGATGGATGCAGATAAAGCAAGATTCACTCCCTCACCAAGAAAGGACTGCGAAATGAAAGATAAGATTCTGCAGCCTGGAAGATAGACACAAAATGCTGGAGTCTCAGCGGGTGAGGCAGCATATATGGAGAGAAGGAATGGCTGACATCCCTTCTACACACTGATGACAGGGGAGGGGGTGGGACAAAGATAGAATATCTGCTGCCTGGATCCAGCCAGAGGCAAAAACCTGAGGAGATGTGAACATGTTGAGGTGTAGAGTAATGCAAGCCGCAAATTGCAGTCAGTGGCAGGGAAGCTGCAGCAGGGAGACCGGATTCACAAGGCCATAACACATGAGAGCAAGAAGAGGTAGAAGAGGATTTTCGTAAGAAGCTGGTAAAATGAAAAATGCACAGCAAGTGAGTTTCTCCACACTCCAATCCTTGACATCAACATAGCAATCAGCTGGAAGAGGTGATGCATAAAATCCCCTCAGGGCAAACCTACACTGGATCGCGGATTCATTCATGAATGAATAAATACCTGGTACAATTACCTCAGTGACTTGCTGCATCTCTGCATAACTGCATCCTGCTTATGGAACTCAAACCACTGCCAATGAAAGATTTACTATAGAGATCCCCCTCTCTTCAAGTGTAAACACTGGTGACATCACCTTGACAGGAGGTCATGAAATTTCTTTCAGCACTGCTCCATTGTGTGGGGATTCTATCTCTCGGATACGATGGGCACAGCGGTAGAGTTGCTGCCGTAGAGCGCCACAGTCCCAGGTTCGATCCTGACTACAGGTGCTGTCTGTGAGGTGTCTGTGAGAAAGTGAGATAAGATAGAAAAAGTGTGAATGGGTGATCAATGGTTGGCATGGCCTCGATAGGCTGAAGGGCCTATTTCCAGGTGTTGGCAGGACCCCCTGAGTTACTCCAACTTTTTATGTCTGTCTTCGGCCTTTTTCCATGCTGTATCTAAACTAAACTAAAACGAAACTAGGTATGGAAGGATACAGTCCTATTTTGACCTCTCAAGGTGCAACATCTCACACCTATCTAGATTCAACCATCTGGACAACTGGGGTTTATTTTTTTATTTTTGTAGAGGTGCAGACTATAAGGAAAAAGTTGTGTTCAGACAGCATACACACATGATCAGACCACAGCTGGTGTACCGCTGAAAACTTTGGTCTCCATATACAGGAAAGTTGAGTTTACACTGGAGGAGACACAGAGATTGACAAAGCAGCTGTCAGGACTGGACACTGTTAGCAATGGAGAGGCTGGAATTGATTTTAATTTGCAAGACAAGAGTCTGAGGCAACCTAACTGAATTGCAGAAAATTATGATGGGCCAATATTATGTGAATATGAAGGACCTATATCCTTGAGCAGAGCAGAGGGTCACTTACTGGGCAGCACAATGGCTCAGTGGTTTAAGGTGCCAAGGACCCAGGTTCGATCCTGAGTGCAGGTGCTGTCTGTACAGAGTTTGTACGTTCCTCCTGTGACCGCGTGGGTTTCCTCCGGGTGCTCCGGCTTCCCCCCACACTCCAAAGAGGTACAGGTTTGTAGGTTAATTGTCTTTGGTAAGTTTTTTTTTAAATTGTCCCTAGTGTGTGTTGGTTAGCGTAGGGAGTGATCACGGGGCGGCGTGGACTCGGTGGCCAGAAGGGCCTGTTTCCATGCTGTATCTCTAAATTCTAAAATCTAAAGAGTGATCAAAAACCAGGAGGTACATTTTTTTTTAAGTAAAGTAATTCATGGAAAGATCAGCTGAGAGACGAAGAAAGAAAGTTTCATTCAAAGGTGATGGCGGTCTGGAACTCACTTCCTGAAAGGATGGTACTGGAATCACATCTAAAAAATACCTCAGATGTCAGTCATGAAGTCATGGAGCTGTACAGCTCAAAACAGCTCCTGCAATCTGTGTCCATGCTGCACTAATCCCAGTGGTCTACTTTAGGACCATATCCCTCTTTACCGTGCCTAATTCATTAATGCCTCGTCTTAATGCCTCGTGGTTGCATATGATTCCACCATCTCCTCTGGTAGTGCATTCCCAATATCAACCACTGCCTAAGGTCCCATTTAAATCTCTTACCTCTCACCCTGCACTTAGTCATAGATTCATACAATGTGTAAACAGCCCAACTGCTGACCAACATGCCCCATCTACAGTACACTAGTCCCACCTGCCTGCGTTTGGCCCATATCCCTCTAAACCTATCTTATCCATGTACCTGTCTAAATGTTTCTTAAACATTGCAATAGTGCCTGCCTCAACTACTTCCTCTGGCAGCTTATTCCATACACCCTTTGTGTAAAATAGTTACCCCTCAGGTTTCTATTGAATCTTTTCCCCTCACCTTCAATCTATGTCCTCTGGTTCTTGATTACCCTACCCTGTACATTTACCTGACCATGCTGCGTGTTTGAGTCGAGGGCAAACTCTTCTGAACTCGCAGATTAGGTTGCCACAGTGGGACAGCCCCTTAACACTATCCTACAAACTAGGGACAATTTACAATTTTGCAGAAGGCAATTAACCTACAAACCTGTACGTCTTTGGAGACAGTGTGTGAGGCAGGAGGCAGAGAAGGGAAGCACTCAGACCCAACAGGTAGGGGGGGAAGAATAAAAAAAATAATAAACAGAGAATAAGAGGTGGTGGGTTTCTTAAATGTGTGAGCAGAGAGACAAGAGGGGTGTAAAATGAGGGTAGAAGCAATAGGTAACAAGGTGAAAAGTAAACGTGGCAGGCAGACAAATCCAGGGCAAAAATCAAAAAGGGCCACTTTTCAACATAATTGTATAAGGGGTAAGAGCGTTGTAAAAACAAGCCTGAAGGCTTTGTGTCTCAATGCAAGGAGCATTCGTAATAAGGTGGATGAGTTGAATGTGCAGATAGCTATTAATGATTATGATATAGTTGGGATCACGGAGACATGGCTCCAGGGTGACCAAGGCTGGGAGCTGAACATCCAGGGATATTCAATATTCAGGAGGGATAGACAGAAAGGAAAAGGAGGTGGGGTAGCATTGCTGGTTAGAGAGGAGATTAACGCAATGGAAAGGAAGGATATTAGCTTGGAGGATGTGGCATCGATATGGGTAGAGCTACGAAACACTAAGGGGCAGAAAACGCTAGTGGTTGTTGTGTACAGGCCACCTAACAGTAGTAGTGGAGTTGGGGATGGCATCCAACAGGAAATTAGAAATGCGTGCAACAAAGGTAAAACAGTTATAATGGGTGACTTCAATCAACATATTGATTGGGTGAATCAAATTGGCAGGGGTGCTGAGGAAGAGGAATTCTTGGAATGTATGCGGGATAGTTATCTAAACCAACATGTAGAGGAACCAATGAGAGAGCAGGCTATTCTAGACTGGGTATTGAGTAATGAGGAAGGGTTAGTTAGCAGTCTTGTTGTGCGTGGCCCCTTGGGCAAGAGTGACCATAATATGGTTGTTCTTCATTAGGATGGAGAGTGACATTGTTAATTCAGAAACAAGGGTTCTGAACTTAAAGAAAGGTAACTTTGAGGGTATGAAACGTGAATTGGACAAGATTGTCTGGCAATTGATTCTTAAAGGGTTGAAGGTGGATATGCAATGGAAGGCATTTAAAGACTGCATGGATGAACTACAAAAATTGTTCATCCCAGTTTGGAAAAAGAATAAATTAGGGAAGGTAGTGCATCCGTGGATAACAAGGGAAATCAGGGATAGTATCAAAACAAAAGATGATGCGTACAAATTAGCCAGAAAAAGCAGCCTATCAGAGGACTGGGAGAAATTCAGAGTCCAGCAGAGGAGGACAAAGGGCTTAATTAGGAAAGGGAAAATAGATTATGAAAGAAAACTGGCAGGGAACATAAAAACTGATTGCAAAAGTTTTTATAGATATGTGAAGAGAAAGAGATTAGTTAAAACAAATGTAGGTCACTTGCAGTCAGAAACAGGTGAATTGCTCATGGGGAACAAGGACATGGCAGACCAATTGAATAACTACTTTGGTTCTGTCTTCACTAAGGAAGACATAAATAATCTGCCGGAAATAGCAGGGGATCGCGGGTCAAATGAGATAGAGGAACTGAGTGAAATCCAGGTTAGCCGGGAAGTGGTGTTAGGTAAATTGAATGGATTAAAGGCCGATAAATCCCCAGGTCCAGATAGGCTGCATCCCAGAGTACGTAAGGAAGTAGCCCCAGAAATAGTGGATGCATTAGTGATAATTTTTCAAAACTCCTTAGATTCTGGAGTAGTTCCTGAGGATTGGAGGGTAGCTAATGTAACCCCCCTTTTTAAAAAGGGATGGAGAGAAAAAATGGGGAATTACAGACCAGTTAGTCTAGCATCGGTAGTGGGGAAACTGCTAGTCAGTTATTAAAGGTGGGATAGCAGCACATTTGGAAAGTGGTGAAATCATTGGACAAAGTCAGCATGGATTTACAAAAGGTAAATCATGTCTGACGAATCTTATAGAATTTTTCGAGGATGTAACTAGTAGAGTGGATAAGGAAGAACCAGTGGATGTGTTATATCTGGACTTTCAGAAGGCTTTCGACATAAGAGATTAGTATACAAACTTAAAGCACATGGTATTGGGGGTTCAGTATTGATGTGGATAGAGAACTGGCTGGCAAACAGGAAGCAAAGAGTAGGAGTAAACAGGTCCTTTTCAGAATGGCAGGCAGTGACTAGTGGGGTACCGCAAGGCTCAGTGCTGGGACCCCAGCTATTTACAATTTATATTAATGATTTGGACGAGGGAATTGAATGCAACATCTCCAAGTTTGCAGATGACACGAAGCTGGGGGGCAGTGTTAGCTGTGAGGAGGATGCTAGGAGGCTGCAAAGTGACTTGGATAGGCTGGGTGAGTGGGCAAATGCATGGCAGATGCAGTATAATGTGGATAAATGTGAGGTTATCCACTTTGGTGGCAAAAACAGGAAAGTAGACTATTATCTAAATGGCCGATTAGGAAAAGGGGAGATGCAACGAGACCTGGGTGTCATCCTACATCAGTCATTGAAAGTAGGCATGCAGGTGCAGCAGGCAGTGAAGAAAGCGAATAGTATGTTAGCATTCATAGCAAAAGGATTTGAGTATAGGAGCAGGGAGGTTCTACTGCAGTTGTACAGGGTCTTGGTGAGACCACACCTGGAGTATTGCGTACAGTTTTGGTCTCCAAATCTGAGGAAAGACATTCTTGCCATAGAGGGAGTACAGAGAAGGTTCACCAGATTGATTCCTGGGATGGCAGGACTTTCATATGAAGAAAGACTGGATAGACTCGGCTTGTACTCGCTAGAATTTAGAAGATTGAGGGGGGATCTTATGGAAACTTACAAAATTCTTAAGAGGTTGGACAGGCTAGATGCAGGAAGAATGTTCCCAATGTTGGGGAAGTCCAGGACAAGGGGTCACAGTTTAAGGATTAAGGGGAAATCCTTTAGGACTGAGATGAGAAAAACATTTTCACACAGAGAGTGTTGAATCTCTGGAACTCTCTGCCACAGAAGGTAGTTGAGGCCAGTTCATTGGCTATATTTAAGAGGGAATTAGATGTGGCCCTTGTGGCTAAAGGGATCAGGGGGTATGGAGAGAAGGCAGGTACTGGATACTGAGTTGGATGATCAGCCATGATCATATTGAATGGCGGTGCAGGCTCGAAGGGCCGAATGGCCTACCCCTGCACCTATTTTCTATGTTTCTATGTTTCTATGGAGTGTGCTTGGAAACCAGAGCACCCGGAGAAAACCCACGCGGTCACGGGGAGAACGTACAAACTTTGCACCGTCAGCAACCGTAGTCAGGAACAAATCCGGGTTTATGGTGCTGTAACATAGAAACATAGAAACATAGAAACATAGAAAAATAGGTGCAGGAATAGGCCATTCGGTCTTTCTAGCCAGCACTGCCATTCAATATAATCATGGCTGATCATCTAAAATCAGTACCCTGTTCCTGCTTTTCCCCATATCCTTGATTGCTTTAGATATATTCCTAAGAGCTAAATCTAACTCTCTCTTGAAAACATCCAGTGCATTGGCCTCCACTGCCTTCTGTGGCAGAGAATTGCACAGATTCACAACTTTGTGGGTGAAAAATATTTTTCTCATCTCAGTCCGAAATGGCCTACCCCTTATTCTTAAGGCAGCAACTCTACTGCTGCACCACTGTACCACCCAGGGTGCCAGTTTTGGTCACCATTTGATGGGAAAGATGTCAAGCTGTGAGATCTACAATCCTGGATAGACTTCCAGATCTGTGCTGGAAGGTGAGATGAATAGTTCTGGGTCAACTGGCACGGACACAATAGCCTACACTTACTGTGCCAAAAAATGTTCCATAATCCTGAGCCTCCATAAGTAAATGTTCATGGGAAAGCAAGTCTGATAAATTTAACATCGATTTAAATGTATGGAAAAAATGCTTACCGTATTTCCCGGCATTGAAGACACTATTTTTTACCCTAAAATAAGGCCCGAAAATTTACCTGCCATTCAATATAATGAAGGCCGAAGGTTAGATTGTTAGCCAAGAAAGATAGACTTGGCTATCCCTCAATACAACAACATCAAGAACGATGTTGCTGTACTGAGGGATAGCCAAGTCTATCCATCATTGCTGGCAGCTAATTTACATTCTCTGGCTGGGAGGGTAGGTCCAGTGTCACCCTTGCAAACACTTGGTGATGGCAACATTCTATCAGGACTCAGGTCCGGTCCCCAGGGTGGGAAGACAGAGCAGCTTTCCGCGGGGCAGCAGGGACAGTGGCCGTCCACTGGAGTGGAGTTGGCCGAGCAATGCCACTCTCGATGCGACTGCTCCGTGGAACCTGCGAGCGGCTGCCGGGACCGGACAGCGGAACCGGTCACCACCTCAGTGCTTCTGCCGGCCCGCCCGCCCTCCAGCCATCCTCTCCCTCTCCCTCTCCCTCTCCCTCTCCCTCTCCCTCTCCCTCTCCCTCTCCCTCTCCCTCTCCTCTCCCTCTCCTCTCCCTCTCCCTCTCCCTCTCACTCTCCTCTCCCTCTCCTCTCCCTCTCCCTCTCCCCCCCTCCCCCCTCCCCCTCCCCTCCCCCTCCCCCTCCCCCTCCCCCTCCCCCTCCCCCTCCCCCTCCCCCTCCCCTCCCCCTCTCCCTCTCTCCCTCTCCCTCTCTCCCTCTCTCCCTCTCTCCCTCTCTCCCCTCTCCCTCTCTCTCCTCCCCCCCCCCCCGTTATGTGATCTGCCTGAGCCAGGAAGTCCCCGACCCTCAGAGCTGAACCGCACAGTGCTTGTGGGACAGGCAAAGATGGAGGCTCCCCGGTCCTCATTGCCTCCTTGAAGGAGTTTCACATCTTCCTTTCTACTGACTAAACCAAACCCTTGATCCTGTCCTGCCAGACTTTTTTCAAAATTTAGCAACTCAAAATTTGGGTGCGTCTTCAACGCAGGTGCGTCTTCATTGCCGGGAAATACGGTATTTCAAAAGAATGAGAAGCAGGTCAGGTTTTTTCTGAAAGGGGAGATGCAACGAGACCTGGGTGTCATGGTACACCAGTCATTGAAAGTTGGCATGCAGGTGCAGCAGGCAGTGAAGAAAGCGAATGGTATGTTAGCATTCATAGCAAAAGGATTTGAGTATAGGAGCAGGGAGGTTCTACTGCAGTTGTACAGGGCCTTGGTGAGACCACACCTGGAGTATTGCGTACAGTTTTGGTCTCCAAATCTGAGGAAAGACATTCTTGCCATAGAGGGAGTACAGAGAAGGTTCACCAGATTGATTCCTGGGATGGCAGGACTTTCATATGAAGAAAGACTGGATAGACTCGGCTTGTACTCGCTAGAATTTAGAAGATTGAGGGGGGGATCTTATAGAAACTTACAAAATTCTTAAGGGGTTGGACAGGCTAGATGCAGGAAGATTGTTCCCGATGTTGGGGAAGTCCAGGACAAGGGGTCACAGTTTAAGGATTAAGGGGAAATCCTTTAGGACTGAGATGAGAAAAACATTTTTTCACACAGAGAGTGTTGAATCTGTGGAATTCTCTGCCACAGAAGATAGTTGAGGCCAGTTCATTGGCTATATTTAAGAGGGAGTTAGATGTGGCCCTTGTGGCTAAAGGGATCAGGGGGTATGGAGAGAAGGCAGGGATGGGATACTGAGTTGGATGATCAGCCATGATCATATTGAATGGCGGTGCAGGCTCGAAGGGCTGAATGGCCTACTCCTGCACCTATTTACTATGTTTCTATGTTTCTATGTTTCCTTTAGTTTATTTTAGTTTGGAGATACAGCGTAGAAACAGGCCATTCGACCTACCGAGTCCGCATCGACCAGTGATCTCCGCACGTTAACAGTATCCATACACTAGGTATAATTTACACATACACCAAGCCAATTAACCTACACATTTAATTAATTTACACATACACCAATTCAATTAACCTCCAAACCTGTATGTCTTTGGAATGTGGAGGAAACCGAAGATCTCTGAGAAAACCCACGTGGTCTCTGGGAGAGCGTCCAAACTGCGTACAGATAGCACCCGTACAGATAGCACAGATAGTCTCCGACGCTGCAAGCGCTGTAACTACCTTACTCTACTGCTGCTCCACCGTGCCGCCCTTCTCAAAACAATTCATTTCAAAACAATTTGAAATTGGTTGAACTTGACATGGCTTCATCTCATAGAGTTCAATGTCATGCTGCCAGGCAAACCAGGGAGTTTATGTTGCAAGGAGCCTGAAGAGCCAAGACTACTGATAATCTGTGCCTCTTTTTAGATTACACACGATAGGGTGCAAAGGAGCTCACATAAACAGTGAACACCATGAAACTAATGCTCTGCTGTGGTGTTAGTACATTTAGTTTATTTTTATCCTGTTTCTTAACAGCCCAGATGGTATGATCTGGCATTAAAATTATTTATTGATGGATTTATTTCTTCTGCCTGTTTCCTTGAGGAAGGAGATATTAATGCTTGCGGTGAATATTTTCAGTACTTGGCAACACATGTCAGTTTGGGTCACGTCAGGAACAGAATGCAGGATGATGGGGGCACCGGGGGGTCTAACCTTCCGTGTGTTTAAGGTCGGCTGCGGGAGGTGCCCCACCGTGGCAGGGAGGCAGAAGGTCCGGAGGAGGAGAACTGAACGGCTCGCTGGTGATCCGAATGAGGTGACGGCTACAAAGTGCCTTTAAGGCCAGCTGCAGTTTTTACACTGTAAAATGCTGCCACAATCTGGCGACTATTGCTTACGGATTCAGTGGACTTTTTCGATGCATGGGGTATTTGCAGTTCTTGTTAAGAGGATTCTCTTAATGCATGGCAACAATCTCACTGAACTACGTGCAAAAAAATGTATTTCACTGTATTCCGGTATATGTGACAATGAAAGTTCATGTGACCTTTGACCTTTGACCTTTGACCTTTGACCATTGAGAATGGGAGGTCATCTTGTCCAAAAGTATACACTGACCTTTGACATTGAAAAAAAACAAAAGCATTGACCACTAATGTATATCTTTTTTTGTTGATGGCAATTATCGATTGCAACTCAGAGATCGAATGGTTATTTACAATCGATGGTTACTAACATCAACCGCATTCATTGACCATCCCCAAGCATGAACGGAATCGAATGATTAACTTAAAGACAATTTGGGTGAGAAATTCAAACACCAAAGGCAACAACTGGAACATACCAATGTGATTTTAACTATCCAAATGTGATTTTAACGATCCAAATTTCAACTGGAAATGCTGTCGTGCTCAGGGGTTGGAAGGGGTGGGATTTATTAAGCGTGTTTAGGAATTTTGTCTCAATTAATATGTAGATTGCCCTACTGGAAAACATGCACAATTCAACATTCTCATGGGACCTAATGCAAGGAAAGTGATTACAGTATTAATTGGGGAGCAGACTTGGGAACAGAGACGGTAATTCTATTAGTTCTTAAATAGTTATGGAAAACATAGTACTGATCCAAAAGTCCAAAATAGGAGCAAGACCAATTTTGATGGTGTTAGATAGGAACTTTCGAAAGTTGATTGGGGAGGCTATTTGCAGGTAAAGGAATGTCTGGTGGGTAGAATGGGTGGCATGGTGGCGAAGCAGTAGAGTTGTGCCTTTCAGGACCAGAGACCCGGTTCGATCCTGACTATGGATGCTCTCTGTACCTAGTTTTTACATCCTCTCTTTGACCACATGGATTTTCTCTGGGTTTCCTCCCACATTCCAAAGACATACAGGTTTGTAGGATAATTAGCTTTGGTAAAATTGTAAATTGTCTCTAGTGCTAGTATATGGGCGATCACTGGTCAGCGTTGACTCGGTAGGTCAAAGAGCCTGCTTCCGCATTGTATCTCTAAAGTCTAAAGTAAAGTCTAGAGCTGGGAAGCTTTTAAACATGAGATAGGGAGAGTAGTACAAGGCTGATAGGAATAAGGAAGGGTGAATGACAAGAGATATTGAAGCTCGTCAAGCAAAGAAAGGAGTGCATATCAGGTTACAGCAGCTGGGATCAAGTGAATCCTTTGAGGAGTATAGATGGTACAGTAGTACAATTAAGAGGGAAATCAAGAGGGCAAAAAGAGGTCTTGAGATACATGAGAACTTGAACGTAGGCAAATGAGGTCAAGGAGAATCTAAAGACATTCTACAAGTATATTTAGAGCAAATGCGTAAATAGGAAGAGAATAGGTCAAAACACAAAGTTCTGGAGGAACTCAGTGAGTCAGGCAGCATCTGTGGAGGGAAGATGTTTCATGTCAGGACCCTTCTTCAGACTGATCCCTTAATCTAGTGCCCTTTTAAGATCTCAAGGTTCTCTATATGGAGCCACAGGAGATGGGCAAAATGATAAATTAATGCTTCTCACCTGCATCTATAATGGAGAAAGTTGGATGCTGGGAAACTGGGAAGTTAATAGTGAAGTCTCAAAGCAAGTTTGCATTACAGATAAGGAAGTGCCAGAGGCCTTAAAATGAATAATGGTAGACCAATCCCTGGGGCTTGATCAGTTGTAGCCTAGGATATTGTGGGGAATATCCTAGCAGAGAAATTTGTATCAGTGATACAAATGGGGAAAGTGCCGGAAATCTGAAGGGTGACTAATGTTGTGCCTCTATTTAAGAAAATCTGCGATGAAAATGCTCTGAACGACAGTAATGAGCCTAACATCAGTGATGGATATGTTATTGGGGACCAATTTGAGAGACAAGATCTATATGCAAAAGACGGACACAAAATACTGGAGTAACTTAGCAGGTCAGGCAGCATCCCTGGAGAACATGATCAGTGTAATTTTGGATCTGAACCCTTCTTAAGACTCTTTCCAACCTGAAACGTCACCTGCCCATGTTCTCTAGTGATGCTGCCAGACCCACTGAGTTACTCTCTCACTTTGAGTTGATCATTGCTAGAAACCAGCAACTGCAGTTCCTTGTTATTACAAGATCTATATGCTTTAGAAAACCGATCATGATGTTGTTGGAACTAGACACAAAATGCTGGAGCAACTCAGTGGAACAGGCAGCATCTCTGGAGAAAAGGAATAGGTGACGTTTCGGGTCGAGACCCTTCTTCAGACTGAGAGTCAGAGGAGCGGCAAACTAGAAGTATGAAAAGCTACAGAACATATCAGAGCCGGCACTGAATCTGTGTCGATCTTTGGTGTAAACCAGCATCGGCAGCTCCTTCCTACACCTTGATGCTGCGCTTATCCAGACAAGTGATGAATCTTCCATCCCAATTCTGACGCGTCATGCAGATAGAGAAAAGATTCTGGGGAGTTAGCAGGTTTATAAAGGTCTCAGTCAGCTAATACAAATAATCTTTTGGCTGGAGGGATCGATCCAGTAATCCTGATCTGTAACACAACACTGCCATTCACACAGTGGATTCATCAATTTAGTTTTTCAATGGTTTAACCACAATACAATTCCATGTTGGTAACATTATCTTTTCAATGGATGGAATTCATTCCCTCGATAATTTCAGTCCTCTTCCTATTGTATGTCAGAATAATTATTACAGATTATAGTAGCATGACAAGTACGCAAATCAAAGCCTCTGATCCTTCATGGAATGGAAACGTTGTATTGTTTAAATATGTTGACACTTCCGGTCACTTAGTAGAACAGATGGAAAGCGTGAAAGACATCAGATATGATGATGGATTACTAGACAAACTGGAGCAGAAAATTAATATTCAAAAATAAACACGGTTTATGTTCTGGGATAATATACCTAATCATCCAGATGCTCACTTGCCGAAGCTGTAAGATTAAGTATTTCTCGTAAGAGTGTTGATAGAGTCAAGGGCAAGGCAGATGGGAGTAAGGAAGCTTGGATGAGGAGAGAAATTGAGGCTCTGGTCTTTAGACTTTAGAGGCACAGAGCGGAAACAGGCCCCTACAGCCCACCGAGTCTACGCCAAACAGCGATCACCCTGTACATTCACCTACACAAACGAGGGACAATTTACAACTTAGCAAAGCAAATTAACCTACAAACCTGCACGTCTTTGGAGTGTGGGAGGAAACCAGAGCACCCGGAGAAAACCCACCTGCTTACAGGGAGAATGTATAAACTGCATACAAACAGCAACTGTGAGGAAGCATATCTACCATTGCTTCACTGTGCCACCCTGAAATATAACAGGAAGGTATTGGGCAGGTAGAGGCAGCTGGGATCAAGTGGATCCCGAAAACGGAGGAGCACGCTAAAATAAAGGAAATCAGGATGGCATAAAGGGGACTGGAGAGAGCTCTGGTAGATAATATTAAGGATAATCCCAAGAAATTAATACACATTAAAGAAAAAAGGGTGATCAGAGAGAGAATGGGGACCTTCGGGAATGAAAGTGGGGAGCCACAGGAGATGGGTAAGGTCCTCAATGAGTATCTTTCTTCTGTTTTTACTGTGGAGAATGACCTGAGGACCAGGGAACTTGGAGCAGTCAATGGAAATGTTTTGAGGGCAGTCAGTGTTATGGTAGAGGAGGTGCTGAAGGTTCTAACAAGTATTAAGGTAGACAAATCTCCAGGGCATGTTTGGATATATCTAAGGAATCTAGGGAGGAAGTTTCAGGTGCCCTGGCTGAGATTTATGTCATTGAATAGGGCTGAGATGCCAGATGGCTGGACGATGGCAAATGTTGTGGCGGTATTTAAGAAGGGCTACTGGGAAAAGCCTGGGAACTACAGGCCAGTGAGTCTAACACCAGTGGTTAGAAAGTTACTTGAGAGTATTCTGACGAGGGATAAGATATACGTGCATTTAGATGGACAAGGGCTGATTAAGGATAGTCAGCATGGTTTTGTATGTGGGACATCGTGTCTCACAAATCTTATTGAATTTTTTGAGAATGTTGATGAGAGCAGAGCTGTAGATGTATATATGGTTTTAGGCAAGGCATTTGGCAAGACTCTGCATGGTAGTTAGAAGGCAT
The DNA here is from genome assembly GCA_038087875.1 of Malacoraja senta. NCBI lineage: Eukaryota > Metazoa > Chordata > Chondrichthyes > Rajiformes > Rajidae > Malacoraja > Malacoraja senta. The sequence continues at coordinate 65,822,514 of CM075979.1, read as the reverse complement.
GGGATCCAAGGAGAGCTGGCTGACTGAATAGAAAATTTGCTTCATGGAAGGAAGCAGAGGGTGATGGTGGAAGAAGGTTTTTCAGACTGGAAGCCTGGGACTAGTGGTATGCCTCAGGGTGCCATAACAACATTACATTCTGCCCCTGACACTCTTGAATTTCTGGCATGTCGTTGGTGTCTTCCACTGCGATGGCTGATGCGAAAGCCATTTCTTTACAGTATATCCCAGTACGGGCCGTTATGGAGTCCTCACTGACCACGATCACCAATACACTATTTCTATCCGTCCAGCACATTAGGGACAATTTACAGAAGCCAAATAACCTACAAATCTGCGTGTCTTTGGAATGCGGGACGAAACCGGAGCACCGGGAGAAAATCCACGTGGTCACAGGGAGAACCTACAAACTTCGTACAGACAGCACCCGTAGTCAGGATTGAACCCGGGTCTCTGGCGCTGTAAGGCAGCAACTCTACCACTGCGTCACCGTGCCCCTAGTGTTGTTTCCATGTTTTATTTATTTTTAAACTCTCAATCCATTTCTCAGCCTCTGTCGGACTTGGCTGACTTGCACAGCGCCTTGGGACCTAGCTTGATGCTAAAGGTGCCACGGAAATTGTTTGTTGCTGTTGGTAACTTACTTCAATTATTGCAGCAAATTGCATAATTGCGATATAAATATTCAGCATGCCACAGACATTCTGACTGGCCTCCTTGAAGACCCCTAATACAGTCCCAAAGGTAGTCATTATAAACAGATTCCTCCGTCATAACAAAGGACAGCAGCAGAGAGAAAAACATTGCGGTGACCTACCCGGCAGCTGAGGGGATTGTAAGATAATTTTGCTTTGCATTAATGTAACTGGTGCAGAATGTATTTTAATTAACCATTCATTTATAAGCCGTTCTATTCCAGGCTTGTATGACAAATCACTGTACTCCCTCTGTTTAAAATATTTATTCTGACAACACTGTAAAAACGGATTATTCTGAAGATGGATTTCCATTCACAAGAACCAAGATCTATGTTCCCAATTCACTGTGACTGAAACAGAACGGTGTTTTAATGGTCAAGTTCGCTTTACTATGAAAAATCTCCTTCATAATTTTTTTTTCCAGTTAGCCCACTGAAAGCAGCAAGAGAACAGGGTAGCTTAAGGCATGCTAATACTCTCAATTCATAAAGCTTTTCATACGCCTGCGTTTCAAGTTTAATGGAGAATCAGAGACAAACTGAGCTAAAGCTTCATTATCACATTGTCATTGTGATATTGCTGATGAGAGGTCATTTATCTGAAACACCTTTTATCTGCACCATTTATCCATTTATCTGGGTGGTCACGGTGGCGCAGCGGTAGAGTTGCTGCCTTACAGCAAATGTAGCGCCGGAGACCCGGGTTCAATCCCGACTACGGGTGCTGTCTGTACGGAGTTTGTACGTTCTCCCCGTGATCTGCGTGGGTTTTCTCTGAGATCTTCGGTTTCCTCCCACACTCCAAAGATGTACAGGTTTGAAGGTTAATTGGCTTGGTAAATGTAAAAATTGTCCATAGTGGGATAGTGTTAGTGTGCAGAGATCGCTGGTCAGCGTGGATCTGGTGGACTGAAGGGCCTGTTTCATCGCTGTATCTCTAAACTACACAAGACTCCTGGCCAGCCTTGATCTCATGCAGTTTGCTTATCATCGCAACAGGTCCATGGTAGATGCCATCTCCCTGGCCCTAAACTCATCTAAGGAACTCCTGGACAGCAGGGACTCTTATGTTAGGCTCTTATTTATCGACTATTGTACGATTCCATGATTCCTTTCAAACCCATCTCCAGAATCCTGAACATCATTATCAGTTCCCCCCTTCTGCCATTGAATCCTTGATTTTCTCACTCACAGACCACAACTAGGGAGGATAGGTGACAAAACCTCCCCCACCAAAAACTCCACACCGGTGCGTTCTCAGTCGCCTACTATATACTCACTTTATACTCATGATCATGCAGTCAAATTCGGCACAAACTCCATCTACTGTTTATAGATGACACCACTGTGGTGAACCGGAACACAAACAATGATGAGGTGAATTACAGGAACGAGATAGAGAACTTAGTAACAAGGAGTCAGGACACCAGCCTCATATTTCACTTGGGCAGCAAACAAACCAGCGGTATGAATATTGATTTCTCTAACTTCAAGTAACCCTTGCTTTCCCTCTCTCCCCATCCCTCCCCCACCCTAGTTCTGCGACTAGTTTCAGTGTTCTCCTGATTAAATTTACTGCTTGGGTTGTCACTTTCCCCTCAGCCAACAGTGAACCATTCTACATTTCCTTGATCATTGTCTGCTTTGAAATGTCATTTTCTGGTGCAGCGGGCAGGGATTCAAGTTTCTGGATCATTGGGACCTCTTTTGGGGAAGGTGTGACCTGCATAAAAAGGACGGGTTGCACTTGAACCTGAGGGGGACCAATATCCTGGCGGGGAGATTTGCAATGGCTACTGGGGAGACTTTAAACTAGAACGGTTGGGGGGAGGGACTCAAATAGAGAAAGCTAGTAGACAGTGTGTGAGGCAGGAGGCAGAGTAGGGAAGCACTAAGATCCAACATGTAGGGGGGATAGAAGAAAAAAATAATAAACAGAGAATAAGAGGTGGTGGGTTTCTTAAATATGTGAGCAGAGAGACAGAGGGGTGTAAAATGAGGGTAGAAGCAATGGGTAGCAAAGTGAAATGTAAAAGTGGCAGGCAAACAAATCCAGGGCAAAAATCAAAAAGGGCCACTTTTCAACATAATAGTATAAGGGGTAAGAGTGTTGTAAAAACAAGCCTGAAGGCTTTGTGTCTCAATGCAAGGAGCATTCGCAATAAGGTGGATGAGTTAAATGTGCAGATAGCTATTAATGACTATAATATAGTTGGGATCACGGTGACATGGCTCCAGGGTGACCAAGGCTGGTAGCTGAACAACCAGGGATATTCAATATTCAGGAGGGATAGACAGAAAGGAAAAGGAGGTGGGATAGCGTTGCTGGTTAGAGAGGAGATTAACGCAATAGAATGGAAGGACATTAGCTTGGAGGATGTGGAATCGATATGGGTAGAGCTGCGAAACACAAAGGGGCAGAAAACGCTAGTGGGAGTTGTGTTCAGGCCACCTAACAGTAGTAGTGGAGTTGGGGATGGCATCAAACAGGAAATTAGAAATGCGTGCAACAAAGGTAAAACAGTTATAATGGGTGACTTCCATCTACATATAGATTGGGTGAATCAAATTGGCAGGGGTGCTGAGGAAGAGGATTTCTTGGAATGTATGCGGGATAGTTTTCTAAACCAACATGTAGAGGAACCAATGAGAGAGCAGGCTATTCTAGACTGGGTATTGAGTAATGAGGAAGGGTTAGTTAGCAGTCTTGTTGTGCGTGGCCCCTTGGGCAAGAGTGATCATAATATGGTTGAGTTCTTCATTAGGATGGAGAGTGACATAATTAATTCAGAAACAAGGGTTCTGAACCTAAAGAAAGGTAACTTTGAGGGTATGAGACGTGAATTGGCCAATATAGACTGGCAATTAATTCTTAAAGGGTTGACGGTGGATGTGCAATGGAAGGCATTTAAAGACTGCATGGATGAACTACAACAATTGTTCATCCCAGTTTGGCAAAAGAATAAATCAGGGAAGGTAGTGCATGCGTGGATAACAAGGGAAATCAGGGATAGTATCAAAACAAAAGATGAAGCATACAAATTAGCCAGAAAAAGCAGCCTACCAGAGGACTGGGAGAAATTCAGTCCAGCAGAGGAGGACAAAGGGCTTAATTAGGAAAGGGAAAATAGATTATGAAAGAAAACTGGCAGGGAACATAAAAACTGACTGCAAAAGTTTTTATAGATATGTGAAGAGAAAAAGATTAGTTAAAACAAATGTAGGTCCCTTGCAGTCAGAAACAGGTGAATTGATCATGGGGAACAAGGACATGGCAGACCAATTGAATAACTACTTTGGTTCTGTCTTCACTATGGAAGACATTAATAATCTGCCGGAAATAGCAGGGGACAGGGGGTCAAATGAGATGGAGGAACTGAGTGAAATCCAGGTTAGCCGGAAAGTGGTGTTAGGTAAATTGAGTGGATTAAAGGCCGATAAATCCCCAGGGCCAGATAGGCTGCATCCCAGAGTACTTAAGGAAGTAGCCCCAGAAATAGTGGATGCATTAGTGATAATTTTTCTAAACTCTTTAAATTCTGGAGTAGTTCTTGAGGATTGGAGGGTAGCTAATGTAACCCCACTTTTTAAAAAGGGAGGGAGCGAGAAAATGGGGAATTACAGACCAGTTAGTCTAGCATCGGTAGTGGGGAATTTGCTATAGTCAGTTATTAAAGATGGGATAGCAGCACATTTGGAAAGTGGTGAAATCATTGGACAAAGTCAGCATGGATTTACGAAAGGTAAATCATGTCTGACGAATCATAGAATTTTTCGAGGATGTAGCTAGTAGAGTGGATAAGGGAGAACTAGTGGATGTGTTATATCTGGACTTTCAGAAGGCTTTCGATGGTCCCACATAAGAGATTAGTATTCAAACTTAAAGCACACAGTATTGGGTGTTGAGTATTGATGTGGATAGAGAACTGGCTGGCAGACAGGAAGCAAAGTGTAGGAGTAAACGGGTCCTTTTTAGAATGGCAGGCAGTGACTAGTGGGGTACCGCAAGGCTCAGTGCTGGGACCCCAGCTATTTACAATATATATTAATGATTTGGACGAGGGAATTGAATGCAACATCTCCAAGTTTGCGGGATGACACGAAGCTGGGGGGGGGCAGAGTTAGCTGTGAGGAGGATGCTAGGAGGCTGCAAGGTGACTTGGATAGGCTGGGTGAGTGGGCAAATGCATGGCAGATGCAGTATAATGTGGATAAATGTGAGGTTATCCACTTTGGTGGCAAAAACAGGAAAGTAGACTATTATCTGAATGGGGGCCGGTTAGGAAAAGGAGAGATGCAACAAGACCTGGGTGTCATGGTACACCAGTCATTGAAAGTAGGCATGCAGGTGCAGCAGGCAGTGAAGAAAGTGAATGGTATGTTAGCACTCATAGCAAAAGGCTTTGAGTATAGGAGCAGGGAGGTTCTACTGCAGTTGTACAGGGACTTGGTGAGACCACGTCTGGAGTATTGCGTACAGTTTTGGTCTCCAAATCTGAGGAAAGACATTCTTGCCATAGAGGGAGTACAGAGAAGGTTCACCAGATTGATTCTTGGGATGTCAGGACTTTCATATGAAGAAAGAATGGATAGACTCAGCTTGTACTCGCTAGAATTTAGAAGAATGAGGGGGGATCTTATAGAAACGTACAAAATTCTTAAGGGGTTGGACAGGCTAGATGCAGGAAGATTGTTCCCGATGTTGGGGAAGTCCAGAACAAGGGGTCACAGTTTAAGGATAAAGGGGAAATCTTTTAGGACCGAGATGAGGAAAACATTTTTCACACAGAGAGTGGTGAATTTCTCGAATTCTCTGCCACAGAAGGTAGTTGAGGCCAGTTCATTGGCTATATTTAAGAGGGAGTTAGATGTGGCCCTTGTGGCTAAAGGGATCAGGGGTATGGAGAGAAGGCAGGTACAGGAAACTGAGTTGGATGATCTGCCATGATCATATTGAATGGTGGTGCAGACGCAAAGGGCCGAATGGCCTACTCCTGCACCTATTCTCTATGTTTCTATGTTCTATGTTTCATACCTTACCCTTCCATATCTCTAGTTTCCCTCTCCCCTGATGCTCAATCTGAAGAAGTGTCTTGACCCTAAACATCACCCATTCCTTCTCTCCAGAGATGCTGCCTGTCCTGCTGAGTTACTCCAGCTTTTTGTGTCTATCTATGGTGTAAACCAGCATCTGCAGTTCCTTCCTACACACAACCTCTCCATCAATGCCAACAAGACAAGGGGGCTAGTTATTGGCTTCAGGAAGTGTGCTGGAGTACATGCCTCCCGATCAACATCAATGGTGCCGAACTGGAAATGCTCAAGAGCTTCAAGTTGCTTGATGTAAATATTACCCCTGATCTGTCATGGACCAACCACATTGAAGCAACATCCTAGATGGAACACCACTGCCTCTACTTCCTTAGGAGTCTGAGGAAATTCAGCAGGTCTCCAATGACTCTTACAAACTTCTGTTGATGAACCCTAGTTCATCAACAGCTTGGTTTGGGGACAGGTCTACCCAAGAAGACCATGAGAAATTGCTGAGAGCTGTGGATGTAGCCCAGTCCATCACACAGATCAAACTCCATCTACAATTCACACTGCCTCACAAAAGCAGCTAATATAGTCGAAGACTTGTCCCAACCCAGTCATTCCTTCATTTCCCCGCTGCCATCGGGCAGAAGATACAGGAGCTTAAAAGTGTGCACAACTAGTCTCAGGAACAGCTTCATCACTTCTGTTATCAGGCTTCTGAATGGACCTTCCATTCACTAGAGAACTGCCCGATTCATCTCTGACCCATTGTAGACATTGGACTTTATCTTTAGAACTGAACTAGGGTTGTTTCTAAACCCTCACATCTTATAAATAAATATGTGATTTTAAACAATTTGGAGCTTTAGTAAATTTATATTCTTTAATTTTTTATGTGATGTAAAATAACAAAAAGGTAGAAGGCTACGGGAGCTTCATTTTCAACCGTGACCAATGGAACATTGCCTGAATTCAGTGAGAGTTCATGATTTGATATTAAATATGAAATACCGTTAGTATCTACTACAATGCTGAGGTTCATATAGTGTACTCTGTTCTTGTCTTTTGTTCTACCTATTGTACTTAAGTTAGACTTGTTTGTATTTATATTTGTATTATCTGATCAGATTAGATAGCATGCAAAACAAAGCTTCTCACTGTACCTCAGTACACGTGACAATAATAATAATAATAATAATAATAATAATAATAATAATAATAATAATAATAATAATAATAATAATAATAATAATAATAAACTTTATTTCCCACTCAAGGTCCAGACAAGGGACATTACATAAAAATACATTGCTTATGAAAACTTCATAAAATAATATAAAATCTTAGTATATCCCATAAAAGCATCATAAATTATATATAAACAAAAACACAATTCGTGAATTAAAACCAGAATAAAAAAAGAATGATCAATGTCCTACAACGAGACAACGATACCAGTGTCTCCACAACTGGGATTGGTAGCGTGGAGTGCTAAACTTTATGTTTGACAAGGCCACAATAATTACATTTTAGTCATTTATCCTGCAAATGAATTTATACATATGATTTCTTAGGATAGCTTCTAAAGTACTGACTCCTGCAGCCACAAACATGTTACCAGCACTACACCATCTAGGTTTCCTTAGCAGTGTTCTAATGGCATCATTATAGGAAACTTTTAGTCTCTGCAAACTTGTCTTTCCATAGTTCGACCACAGGTGCGCAGTATAGAGTGGTGTGCAATATGTTCTAAACAGCGACATCTTCACCACATCTGTACACGCACCAAACCTACGCAAGAGAATATTCGCCTGTACATACAGCATACATTGTTGCCGATAAATATCCTCATCATCTGTCATTTGTTCTGTAATAAACTGCCCAAGATATTTTACTTCGGAGTCACGTTAGTGACTACGTGAAGAAGACCCGTCAGGGCGCATGCGTGTCATTACGTTGGTCGCATTGGCGCACGGACAGCGGGAGGACAGAACTCCTCCCGTGGTAAGTACTTTTAGAGTAATTTTAAAGAGTTTTAAAGCTCCAGCTAAGTGAGAAACTTAGTTGGAGTAAAAAGGTTTCCTTTACTGTGGTGCTGTGCTCTGTGTTTTGTCACAGGCAGCACCATGGTGAAGACGAGCAGGGGAGGACAGAGCTCCTCCTGTAGTAAGTACTTTTAAAGTACTTTTATAGTTTTAAAGCTCCAGCTAAGTGGGAAACTTAGCTGGAGGGAAAAGTTTCTTTTTTGTGGTGCTCTGTGGTTTTTTAATTATTACAGGCAGCACCATGGTGAAGACGACCAGGGGGAGGGCAGCCGCAGGTAAAGCATAGGAAAGCCGCGGGAATGCGGTCTGTCAGCGGCCGCCTCGTACCCCTGCACAGTCGCCGACCGGGAGCGGGGCGACTTCAGACTCAGTGCTAAAAAGCACCAAAGCCAACGCCTGTCGGGCGTAAGGCACGGGGAAGTCTGGGAGGCCCTCGGACTCAACTGAGTCGGGCCACAACGAGCCTGTACGGGGCTAGAGATGTTTTTAAACGGTTCTCCCAAATGGAGCACCTCATCCAGAGATTGCTCCAGAAACGCACACTCCGGGGAGGAGTCTGTGGGCGGTAGGCTGCAGAAAGGCCACGCCGGCAGCACCTGGTAGAGGGCTGCTTAAAGCACCCTCATGCATGAGGTGAGTGCAGAGGGTCAGCTAAGTTCTGACCCCGACTCTGACGGAGACTTGGAAATTAGCGAAGAACGGCCGTTGTCAGAGGTCCATTCTCTGGCTGCACGATTTGCTGTCCAGTCAGAGTTTGGAGTGCCACTGGGAGAAGAGCTGGCCTCCACGATAGGGTCAGCTCAGTTCTGACCCGACTCTGATGGAGACTTTGTTGAATAGCGATGAACGTCCGTTGTCAGAGGTCCATTCTCTGGCAGCACGATTCGCTGTCCCGTCAGAGTATGGAATGCCACTGGGAAAGCGAAGACGGCCGTTGTCAGAGTTCCCATCTCTGGCAGTACGATTCGCTGTCCAGTCAGAGTCTGGAATCACCAAGAGACAGGGTAACTGCGAGTTGCTGAAGGTGCCAGCAGTGAACCGGGTGATATGGAGCCAGATGGGCGTGGGCGTGCAGTGCCCAGGAGATGAAGCTGCAGAGAATCCTGAAATTACTTGGCTCAGGAATCACGGTGTTCGCGAGAGCAGTGGATGGAGGGCATGTGTCGGAGAGGCAGCAAGAGGTACTAGGGTTGCTTTGTAGCACCCATTTTTTAGATGAATTGTCTCAGGGAAAGTGCCATTCGGCCCACCATTAATTCCAATATTGCAGTATTTTTCCAGCCTAGCAACATACAGCCGGCCAACCTACTCTTCGGAGAGGACCTCGCCAAGAGTGTCAAGGACATGGATGACGAGGCAAATACGGTGGGCTTGATCAAGCCACCGGCAGTCGGAAAGTTTCCAAAAAAGAAAGTACCCCGAAAAAGGAAGCGGGAACATGGTCAAACATTGGCTTTCCCGCCAAGGAGCCGGGGACAACGTCATCCACCAGGTACCAAGGAGGTAGGTGGGCCTGGTACTCAGGTGCACATATCAAATGTGACACAACTTAAATCTGGGGTACATTACATCTGTTTCTGGGATGAATGGAAGCAAATTACCTTAGCTCTGTTTTATACAGAGTGTTATTCAAAGGTTTCGAATAGATTTCAATCCAATGTTCTTGGGAGAACTATTCAGTTTTCATTAACAGAACAGATGGATGTTCAGACTGCGCTTGCAAGCTTATGTGATAAAGGTGTAATGGTAAAGTTGGTTCACCAACCCCATCAATTTGTGTCTAATATTTTCCCAGGCCAAAAAAGGATGGGGGATATAGTATAGACATTGTAAGATGGAATTGTCACTGCCAAGCAACTGGGTCAAGAGGATGCTATATGGCGACTATAGACCTTAAAGATGCGCATTACTCAATGTCTGTTTATTCGCAGGATAAGGATATTTGAAATTCACCTGGATGGATCAACTATGGCAACAAAATTGTTAAAAACTATAATAGGCATGCTGAGAGGCCAGGGTCAGGTGCTCATGGCTTATCTCGATGATATCTTGATTACAGGGGTATCCAAGAGAACAGCTGAAGTAACAGGTGATAGTTGTTAAATCCAATTTTCAAAGATTGGGCATTATTCATCCAGAGGAATCCAAATTAACACCTGACTATTTGGGTCACAATTGATTCAATTAAGTGACTCTGCCCAGGGGAAAAAAGGGTAGAGCTAATTGACAGGTGCATCAAGCTAATGGAGGCATTAAGGATACATTCGGGTCATTATAATAGACCTATGTAGTTATCAGTAAAGGCTATTTCTGATTTGCAATGGTGGATTCACCATGTGTCCAGAAGTTATAGCAAGGTAATGCTTGACCAGCCTTCCATGATTTTGCAGATGAATGTCAGTGCACTCGGGTGGGGTGTCACGGATACGAGTTTCAGCTGTGGAGGTAGATGGACTGAGCAAGAGTCATCGCTTCTGCAGACATGGGCAATTAACTATTAAGAGGCTTATTGCTCTAACAAATGTAATCTGCATGTTCAGTTTCAGATTGACAATACTACACAAGTGGCATATATATTAATCACATCGGTGGAATCAAGTCAGTATTTTGTGACAGATTGGCTAATCAAATTTGGGCCTGGTGCATTGAAAAATATATTTCAATTATTTATCTACCAGGTAGATTCTACATAGTAGCAGACGCCAAGTCACGAAAGTTCCATGACAACATAGATTGGATATTGAATCAGGAGGTGTTCAATAATATAGTACTTATATATGAATGCCAGATATCGATTTGTTTTGTATCAAGGTTCAACCATCAGCAGCCTAAATAGGTTTCATGGGAACCAGACCAGGTGGCAGTTGCAATTGATACTTTGGGGTGGTATGTTTTATATATTTTCCTACCATTTTGCCTAATAGGTCGGAGTCTGCAAGAAATCAAGAACGATGCCGCTTTGGGGGTGCTTGTAATACCTAATTGGCCGAATCAAGCATGGTTCCCTTTGATGTTACAGTTAGGGATCCAACCTCTTTTTGGTGGTTCCCAAGCGTAGGAATTGACTGGAGCATCCGCTAACACGGGAAAGTCATCTGTTATGTGATAGTATTGACTTGTTAATTTGCAGGTTTTAAGAAGGCCATACCTGGAGCAAGGACTGTCTGGGTGAATGGTGGACATGCTCACTGTAGCCTGGAGAAAGAGTACTCAAAAGGGGTATATTACTTATGTTTTAAAAAATGGGAGCAATATTGTGTACAAAATAATATTGACTATAGTATTGCAGGTATTGTGGATATTTTAGAGTTCCTGTTGACACTCTATGATGATGAGGGGCTCAGTTATAGCACCATTAATACAGCTTTAAGTGCTTTGTCCTATATATGGTTTTGATGGGGTCAGGAAAGATCCTATTGGGTTTCATCATATCATAGCTGGATTGATGAAAGGAATTTCAACTCTAAACCTCTTAAACCCAGGTATATGGCGATCTGGGATGTAAGTGTGGTCCTCAAGATGCTTCGACAGGAGGTTCCTGTCATGTCTCTGAATTTGCCAAACTAATCATGAAAGTGGTTATGCTCATGGCATTGGTTCAGCATAGCAAGTGCAGAGTTTGCAAAAGCTGCAGCTAGACAGGATGGAAGTTGCTGAAGAGAATGTTATGTTATATATTTGCGTCCTGCTCAAACAGAGCAGACCAGGTGTCACAGGTTTGTTAAAATTGTGTTTCAGCATAATCTACTGATCCATGTTTATGTGTAATGGCACATTTATTTTCATTATATTGAAGCTATAAAGACCTTAAGAAATGTGGAAACAGCATTGTTTATTAGTTACATGAAGCCACACAGGAGAGTGTCAGTGCAGACTATCTCAAGGTGGTTTAAAGCAAATGTTGATCCAGGCAGGTATTAACACTGAAGTGTATATATCCTTTTCCACTAGTGCAGCAGCAACGTCTTCGGCTAGGGCGATGGATGTTCACATCGGCCATATTCTTACAGGTGCCGGGTGGTCAAATGAATTGTTTTTTTAAATTTTACTATCGGCTGATTGCCGATCGGCGAGAGGCTGTTTGCAAATTCAGGATTAAGTCCTGTTTAGTTTCCCCTGGGATAGAGGGGTTACTGGTTGTTTTGATTATTCAAATCAATTGTTACTGCATGATATTCACATTTCATGTTTAACGCATTATTGATTGTTTCTCATCGAAAGTCAATCAATGCAGTGAGAAGCCGGGATCTGGATCTGCGGCATAAAATCACAGAGCTTTGAACCCTTCACGTAGTCACAAACGTGACTCCGAAGTAAAAGAGTAAGATTAAACGAGCTTACCAAGTTTGAAGTTTGATCTTTATTTTATGAGGAGTTACGTTGGTGATTACGTGCCCGCCATGCCCAACCCTCTCTCATAAAAAAGGTCATATGGTAGTTCTCATGTTGCTCATCTTAATATGTTACTTCAAATATTGTGTTATCTGTGATTTCATACCGCTGCTTTGAAGATTGACACGCATGCGCCCTGATGGGTCTTCTTCACGTAATCACCAACGTAACTCCTCATAAAATAAAGATCAAACTTCAAACTTGGTAAGTTCTCGTTTAATCTTACTATTTTACCTTATTACAGACACTAAGATTATTGTCAGACAATTTAAAATCAAGAAATTTTAGATATTTATCCTCTTTGGTTCGACAGATCATAACAGCACTCTTACAAGCATTATATTTAATATCATGTTCCACACCATACACAGAATATATAGTAAGGATCTGCAGGAGACCAGCGCTAGATGGACTAAAGAACACAAGATCACCTGCATACATATTATGGTTCACTAAAATATTACCAATCATGCACCCAGTATTACAGGCTTTCAATTATTTGGACAGATCATCAATATAAAGATTAAAAAGGACTGGGGAGAACCCCCCCCCCCCCCTTGTCTAACACCATTGCTAACCCTAAATGGGGCTGAGACCCTATTGCCCCATTTTATTTGCATAAACTAAACTAATTTTGATGACATTGATTTTCTCTCTCCCCCCCCCCCCAGATGCTGCCTGGCCTGGCCAGCTGAATATTTATAACATATTAGATTAGCAGCATTTACATTTGTCATGGAGTTATTTGGCTCCGAAGAAGGGTCTTTGGCCCACCATAACATTGCCGACCATTGCCGACCATCAAGTCCCCTTCATTTTTGGATTACGCAATAAGTAGATGTGTAGGACAAAAGTAGTATAATTTTGTTTAGAAAAGCGTATACCTTTACGGTGCATTTTTATAAATGCTGAACATTCCAAAATACCTTACAGGCTTCTTAAAGTAGTCTTACCCGAAACAACACCTATTCTTTTTCTCCAGAGATGCTGCCTCACCCGTTGAGTTACTCCAGCATTTTGTGTCTATCTTTGGTACAAATCAGCATCTGCAGTTCCTTCCTACACATAACTTAGAAACATAGAAAACAGGTGCAGGAGTAGGCCATTTGGCCCTTCGAGCCTGCACCGTCATTCAATATGATCATGGCTGATCATCCAACTCAGTATCCTGTACCTGCCTTGTCTCCATACCCCCTGATCCCTTTAGCCACGAGGGCCACATCTAACTCCCCTCTTAAATATAGCAATGAACTAGCCTCAACTACATTCTGTGGCAGAGAATTCCAGAGATTCACCCACTCTGTGTAAAAAATGTTTTTCTCATCTCAGTCCTAAAAGATTTCCCCTTTATCCTTAAACAGTGACCCCTTGTTCTGGACTTCCCCAACATCGGGAACAATCTTCCTGCATCTAGCCTGTCCAACCCTTAAGAATTTTGTAAGTTTCTATGATCCCCCTCAATCTTCTAAATTCTAGCGAGTACAAGCCGAGTCTATCCAGTCTTTCTTCATATGAAAGTCCTGACATCCCAGGAATCAGTCTGGTGAACCTTCTCTGTACTCCCTCTATGGCAAGAATGTCCTTCCTCAGATTAGGAGACCAAAACTATACGCAATACTCCAGGTGTGGTCTCACCAAGACCCTGTACAACTGCAGTAGAACCTCCCTGCTCCTATACTCAAATACTTTTGCTATGAATGCTAACATACCATTCGCTTTCTTCACTGCCTGCTGCACCTGCATGCCTACTTTCAATGACTGGTGTACCATGACACCCAGGTCTCGTTGCATCTCCCCTTTTCCTAATCGGCCACCATTCAGGTAATAGTCCACTTTCCTGTTTTTGCCACCAGTGGATAACCTCACATTTATCCACATTATACTGCATCTGCCATGCATTTGCCCACTCCCCCAGCCTATCAAAGTCATCTTGCAGCCTCCTAGCACCCTCCTCACAGCTAACACTGCCCCCCAGCTTTGTGTCATCCGCAAACTTGGAGATGTTGCATTCAATTCCCTCGTCCAAATCATTAATATATATTGTAAATAGCTGGGGTCCCAGCACTGAGCCTTGCGGTACCCCACTAGTCACTGCCTGTCATTCTGAAAAGGACCCGTTAACTCCTACTCTTTGCTTCCTGTCTGCCAGCCAGTTCTCTATCCACATCAATACTGAACCCCCAATACCGTGTGCTTTGTATACTAATCTCTTATGTGGCCTTATTGTGCACATCCTCCATTGTGTGCAGTTCTCATCAGCCAAATACAGAAAGGATATGGAGGGTTTGAAGAAGGTGCAGAAGAGGTTTATCAGAATGTGTAGAGCTGCAGATGCTGGTTTAAATCGAAGATAGACACAAAATGCTGGAATAGCTCAGTGGGACAGGCAGCATCTCTGAAGAGAAGGAATGGGTGACGTTTCGGGTCGAGACCCTTCTTCAGACTGTTGCCTGGAGTAGAGGGTATTAGCTATATGGAGAGGTTGGACAAACATGAATTGTCATCTCTGGAGTGATGGAGGTTGATAGAAGTGTATAACATTTTAAGAGGCAGAGATAGGATAGACGGTCAGAACTTTTTTTCCAAGGTGGAAATATCAAAGACTAGAGGGCATAGCTTTAAGGTCAGAGGGGGAAAGTTAAAAGGTGATGTGTGGGACAAGTTTTATTGTACACAGAGAGTATTGAGAGCCTGGAACGTGTTGCCAGAGTTGGTGATGGAGGCAGAAACAATAGAGGCATTTAAGAGGCTTTTAGATAGGCACATGGATATGTAGGGAATGGAGGAATTTGGGTCATGGAGGCTGAAGAGATTAATTTAACTTGGCATCATGTTTGGTATAAACATTGTGGGCCGAAGAGCTTGTTCCTATGCTGTACTGATTTATGAAGCACCTATCACTTCAAGTTCAAGTTCAAGTTCAATTTTATTTGTCACCATAAGGTGCAGTGAAATGTAATTTACCATGCAGCGTTACAATTAAAAAAGGACACAATACACAACATAATTCACCACGGACATCCATCACACCATTCTTCACTGCGGTGAAAGGCAATACGGTTCAGACAGTCCTCCTCCTCCTCCCTTGTTCACCCGTGGTCGGGGCACTGACCCTCCGTAGTCGCCGCTACGGATGGCTCGATGTTCAAGCCCTCTGGTCGGGATGGTCGGAACGCTGACTTCAGGACAGGTTGAGCACACCCCGTGGCCTGGAGCTCCCAAATCGGCCACCTGCTTATCGGAGACCGCGGCTTCCAGATGTTGTAGGCCGGGGGTCAGAGCTCTTCTCCAGCGAACCCTGGCGAGGGATCGTCCGTTCTATTCCCCATATTCTCCCCCACCACCCCCCACACAAGACTTACAGAGAAACA
The DNA here is from genome assembly GCA_038087875.1 of Malacoraja senta. Classification (NCBI taxonomy): domain Eukaryota; kingdom Metazoa; phylum Chordata; class Chondrichthyes; order Rajiformes; family Rajidae; genus Malacoraja; species Malacoraja senta. The sequence goes on along the minus strand of CM075979.1, from coordinate 65,806,972 downwards.
CTAAAACATACTTTCGACATACTAAAAAACCCAAAAAAAGCCGAAACAAAGAACCCGCTGCAGGCGAGGCAGCCGACTCGCAGCGCCACCGAACTGGAAACTAACACCTATCACTAGCTATTCTTTACCCCATTCTTTCCCCTCACCTCTCTTTACCAGCTTTCTCCCTTCTACTTCACTAGTGTGAAGAAGGATCCCATCTTGAAACATAATTTGTCCATTCACCTCCACGTATGCTGCCCGACCTGCTGAGTTCCTCCACCATTTTGTTTATTTTATCGCTCCAGCATTTCCAGCATTTGCAATTTTACACATCTCAATATTTTGAAGATGTTAGCCTACATTAACCTGGCAGAATCATGGATTGTGGACGGTCTTATACCCTCACCAATCATTCAGTGGCAACTCGCTCATCTCCGTGTCAGATATTTGCTGCATTAGATCCCGTCCAGGGTTAGAAAGATCCAGCCTACTCCATGGTATTAAACCATTTGCACTTTTACTTCCAACCCAAGTATTTGGTCACCATCACAACGTTGTTCGGGAGAGTTTACTGGGTGCAAGTTGGCTGGTAGATTTTCAATACTACAACAGCAACTGCAGTGACTGATGCAAAAATTACTATAATTAATAGAAGGTAGACAAAAAAAACAGAGAAACTCACCGGGTGAGGCAGCATCTATGGAGCGAAGGAATAGGTGACTTTTCGGGTCGAGACCCTTCTGTCTTTCTTTCAAAGTGTCAACCCAACAATAAATCCCATTTTATGATTAACAGAAAGGCTGATCTTCCAAATTGGAACTGAACTAGGGTTGTTTCTAAACCCTCACATCGTATAAATAAATAAGTGATTTTAAACAATTTCACAAAGTTATATGGAGCTTTAGTAAATTTATATTCTTTAATTTTTTATGCGGTGTAAAATAACAAAAAGGTAGAAGGCTACGGGATCTCTTGAGAGACTAAAGCACGTCACAACTGCTATAAACATGCTTTATTTTCGGAATTTCTTTATAGCTTCATTTTCAATTGTGTACCAATGGAACATTGCCTGAATTCAAAGTGAGAGTTCATGATTTGATATTAAATATGAAATACCGTTAGCATCGACCCTGGCTGCTCCTCTGCCAAACCGGTTGGCTGCTCCTGAAACCTCCCTCTCACCAGGGCCTTCTAAACTCAATCTCACTATACCTCAATGAGCACAAGACACAAGGAGGTAATGATTGCTGCTTTAGCTTGGAAGCCTGAAGGAAGAGTCTCAATCATTCACGACACCAACTGTAATCACTTCTAGCTTCATGATGAGAAGTATTTTCAGTTCCAAAACCAATTTAGCATCAATGACACACACACACACACACACACACACACACACACACACACACACACACACACACACACACACACACACACACACACACACACACACACACACACACACACACACACACACACACACACACACACACACACACACACACACACACACACACACACACACATATATATATAATATACATATATGTATTTTATATATTTTATATATATATATATATATATATTGATTGATTACATCTATTGATGCTCCTGAACATATCATCATTGATGTAACCTGGGGTCATTGGGTGTTTCGGGTCTTTCAACATCAGACACCCTCACCCAGGCAACCCAGCCGTGGTTGATCAGACTACGACTTGTGTTCAGGTGGCATTCGCTCCTCCCCATGGACCTCCTTTCCTGATCCAGAACAATCTAGAGGCTTTCTCCGCTGCCTCTGTGGTGTTCTTGATGGGCTCTTCCCTCTCCATTCCGTTGATGCCCAGCGCACTCAAGGGTTTGTAGAGCGATTTGCCCTGCAAAACCTCTGCAGCCAACCTCAATGGGCATATACCTTGCCTTCCAGCCCTGTTTACAGCAGTCTATGACCAGCTCATTGTACTTGGTCTTCTTCCTCTCATGGGCCACCGTCTGGAGGAATATACATGTCATTGATGCTAAATTGGTTTTAGGACTGATATTTACTCAGTAAATGTGAGCAGTCACTTTTAAGATACACTAAACACTCGCAACAACAGAGCTCTATATAACTTTGGTATACACTTATGCTCAGACCGCCTTGGCCTATGCAATCTTCAGGTTTCCAAACATTTGATCTCCCTTCTCACTCCTGTACTGGCCTTTCTGTCCTGGGCTTCCTCCACTGAGACCACATGCAAATTGGAGGAACAGCACTTAATTTTTTGTTTGGGCAGCTTACAACCCAGTGGTATGAACATTGATTTCTCTAATTTCAAGTAACCCCTGCATTCCCTACCCCCACCCCCCCTCCCCTAACCTAGTTGTCCTACTAGTTCCACTGTTCACAGCCTTGTATCTGTTTGTTATCACCTTTTCCCAGCCAACAATGGGCCCATTATGTTCTTCGCCCTTCCTTGGTCAACTGTTGCAAGCCCAGCTTTATTCTGGCCCTTTCTTACCTCCAGTTACCTCCCCTCCCACTTTCAGTCTGAAGAAGGGTTCTGACCCAAAACCCTTTTCTCACCCATCCTTTTTCTCCAAAGATGCTGCCTGACCCGCTGAGTTACTGAATCTGAAGAAGGGTCTCGACCCGAAACATTGCCTATTTCCATCGCTCCATAGATGCTGCCTCACCCGCTGAGTATCTCCAGCATTTTTATCTACCTTCGATTTTTCCAGCATCTGCAGTTCCTTCTTAAATGCTTAGTTACTCCAGCACTTTGTGTCTATCGTTCGTATAGACCAGCATTTGCAGTTCCTTTCTATACACACCTATATAGCAAATTTTGGTTATAGCGAGGCTCCCATTGCACCCACTTCTGCCAGGCACCCAGTGAGATGGTGCCACATGATGTACTGTAACTCAGGTTACAGGAGCGGAGATTGAGCAGCATGAAGGCGAGTACCAGACCCGTTATCTACCATCTACCTCATTGGAGACCCTTGGACAATCTTTAATCAGATGTTACTGGACCATATCTCGCTAAACATTATTCCCTTTATCCTGTATCTGTACACTGTGGACAGCTTGATTGTAATCATATGTAGTCTTTCTGTTGACTAGATAGCATGCAACAAAAATCATTTCACTGCACCTTGGTATACGTGACAATAAACTAAATTAAAACTAAGCTTTGTTAGAATCTTTCTTTGTTGTATTTTTAGGAAGTCCCTTGGGCCCGAGGATAACTTGCTCCCAAATCCAGTTTTTAGGTTCTGAAGTTGATGAGGGCTCTGTAGGAGCTCGTCCCCAAATTGGAGTATTCTCTCTGCCCTTTCCAAGGCACAGTGGGCTTCATTGTCACCACGTGACAATTACAAGATAATCTGCAGTGAGCAGCATGATACATAGAGTCATACAACGTGGAAACAGGCCCTTCGGCCCAACTGGCCCACACCGACCATCATGCCCCATCTACACTATTCCCACCTGCCTGCGTTTGGTCCATATCCCTCTAAACCTATCCTATCCATGTATCTGTTTAAATGTTTCTTAAACGTTGCAATAGTACTTGCCTCAACTATTTTCTCCAGTCTGAAGAAGGGTCTTGACCCGAAACGTCACCCATTCCTTCTCTCCAAAGACGCTGCCTGGCCTGCTGAGTTACTCCGGCATTTTGTGTCTTTCTCCTCCGGTAGCTCGTTCCATACGCCCATCACCCTTTGTATGAAAAGGTTGCCCCTCAGGTTCCTATCAAATCTTTCCCACCTCACCTTAAACCTATGTCCTCTGGTTCTCGATTCCCCTAATCTGGGCAAGAGACTCTGTGTCTACCCGATCTATTCCTCTCATAATTTTGTACACTTCTATAAGATCACCCTGCATCCTCCTGTGCTCATCACCCCTTTGTACTTCGCTAATACTTTTGTCTTTATCAGTCACGGGGACACTTTTGCATCCCCTTGAGTTTAGCTGTCTATGGAAATAGAATAGAATAGAAAACAATATAATGCCTTTTATTGTCATTCAAACAGCTTGGTTTGAACAAAATTGCATTTTTCTACAGTCTTAACAATTACAAAAAAACAAGACCCACACTTAACACACTTTACACAGACATCCATCACAGTGAATCTCCAACACCTGCTCACTATGATGGAAGGCAAAAGTCTTATCTCTTCCCTTGTTCTTCCCTTGTCCAGCAGTCCAACTGCAACGTCGAGGTGAACTGGGGCTCCCGATGTTAAAGCCCCCAGCGGGCGATGGTAAGTCCTGCGGCCGTTAAGCCGTGCCGGGCGATGTTAGGCCCCGCTCCAAGTCATTTCACCCCACGATTCCGGCGGGAGAAGTTGCCGTTGCGGGAGCTCCGAAAAGCAGTCTCGCACCAGGGACCTGCGGGCTCTGCGAATGTCCCCATCTTATTCCTGCAACATGGTGACATTCAACCCATGACACTAATCAACAGGTCTACAACTGGCGTCAAACAGGGCTGCACCGTGGCCATTGCATTCCAGAAGAGGCCATTTTATACAAGGACAGTCCATTGTTTAATGCATTGTGTTGTATTGTCACTGCAATACATCCTGGCACTATGTGCACTATGTGCACTGCAGTACATCCTGGCATTGTGTGCATTGATTAATTCTCATTACTGTATCATCATCATCAACAGTGTAGCACAATCTTGACTGACTAATTCTGCCAAAGATGAGTCTTTTTGGAATGTCAGGGAGCTTTCGGAGGGGGCCGAAGAATTGTAGAAGAGCGGAGAGTCAAATGCCACTCGGGGAATACAGCACATTCATCATCAGAACCCCACATGTAACTGAGCTAACTGCAACCTTGAGTTAAGTCCTATTTTCTCAAGTAATTCATTCCCACCCATGCTTCAATAATTAAGGAGCCTGTTGAACTGAAGTGAAACAAAATGGTGAGAAGCAAGATTAAAGATGACTGCTGTGTCCTGTTACAGAAAACAGCAGCACAGACTCAAAATGAACAAACGGAGCCTGTGTGGTCGGCTCTTCAAACAGACAAGATGTTACTCACATTTATTCTCCATTTATCAGTATAACACAAGTAATAAGTATGCTTTGTTTTATTGAAACCATAATTAGCAAAATGTATCTCTATTGGTCGAACACCCAAGTCAGCTGTAGATCAATAAACAACCTAATTGGTCACAAATCAGAGCTGAAATCTGATCACAAACCATAAGTATTCTTTTCCAAACTATAGAAACTCATTTCTACACAGATTGCCTCTGTAGAAACTCTATGATGCATGACAGATTGTCTGCGGACTTTACTTTGCAGCTTTTTATGTTTGTACTTTGCAGGTTGGATGTGATTTACCTTGGAGAGTGAACCTGCCTTAGATGCAGCATTTGGGGGCTTTTTTGTGAGATTAATAGGGAATAAAAGAAAACAACCATAATTAGGGATACAAATGGTGGCTCTGTCTGATTCGACACAAATGCGAAGTGCTTAAACAGTATTTGACAGATTCTATCATGAAGAGGGTGGCACAGTGGCGCAGCGGTAGAGTTGCTGCAATACAGCGGCAGAGTCCCGGGTTCAATCCTGACTAAAGGTGTTGACAGTATGGAGTTCGTATGTTCTCCCCGTGACCTGCGTGGGTTTCTCCCGGGTGCTCCGGTTTCCTCCCACATCCAAAGACGTGCCGGTTTGTAGTTTAATTGGTTTCTGCAAGTTGTCCCTAGTGTGTGTGTGTAGGATAATGTTAGTGTGCGGGGATCAGCTGTTGAAGCGGAACTATCTGGTAGATCATTGAATTAGGCCCAAAGTGCATCAACCACCACCCCAGATAGCACCATCCTCGTGACTCTGCATAAAAAGGTTGCCCTGCGGTCACGGTGGCGCAGCGGTAGAGTTGCTGCCTTACAGCGAATGCATTCAGCATTCTGCCTTGCAGCGAATGCAACGCCGGAGACCCGGGTTCGATCCTGACTCCGGGTGCTGTCTGTATGGAGTTTGTACGTTCTCCCCGTGACCTGCGTGGGTTTTCTCCGAGATCTTCGGTTTCCTCCCACACTCCAAAGACGTACAGGTTTGTCGATTAATTGGCTTGGTAAATGTAAAAAACAATTGTCCCTAGTGGGTGCAGGAGAGTGTTAATGTGCGGGGACCGCTGGTCGGCATGGACCCGGTGGGCCGAAGGGCCTGTTTCCATGCTGTATCTCTAAACTAAACTTTGCCCCTCTCACTTTAAAGCTCTGCTGGTTTAAACAAAAAAAAACTAGAGTTTAGTTTAGAGATACAGCGTGGAAACAGGCCGTTCGGCCTGCCGAGTCCGCGCTGACAAGCGATCTCCACACACTAACACTCTCCCATACACTAAGGACAATTTACCATTTTACCAAAGCCAATTAGCCCACAAAACCTGCAGGTTCTTGGAATGTGGGAGAAAACCGGAGCAATTGTCTGGAAAATCTGACAGGATAGCACCACCGATTCCCCAAGGGTGCTGGATTATCAGGGCTTTACTGGCACAAAGCATCACAGTCTGGCAATGATCCATTTTTTAAATTCAATTTACACACAGCAAAGTTTCACAGACTGATAATTATCAGGCAATTATTTCAGAAGGACAGGCTAGGGGATAAATATTAACACGAGAGAACCTCTCAGATTAACAATAAAACAAAACCGCTATAAATTTCAGTTAAACCATAGTGTGAATTGTATCCAGTGACCCATGTTAGGTGAGTCGGAATAATTAGCTTTCAGTAAATACAATGAGAAAAGATGATCGCGGCAAGGAAGAAACAAGGAAACATATTAGCTAAAAGCAATTTATAAAGAGAAAAACCTAAGCAGATTTATAAAAGGTCTAGGTATCCTAGTAATGTGCCACAGGTAAATAAGAATAATAAATAATTAACCATGTTATACCTCTGCTGGGAAATTAATAACTGAACATAGTGGACAAGGTGGTAAAGAAGGTGTTTGGCATGTTGGCTTTCATCAGTCAGGCCACTCAATACAGGAGATAGACACAAAGCCATGATTGAATGGCAGAGTAGACTTAATGGGCCAAATGGCCTAATTCTGCTCCTATCACTTCTGAAAGTGCTGGAGTAACTCAGCGGGTCAGGCAGCAACTCTGGAGAAAACAGATGGGTGACATTTCGGGTCGGAACCCTTCTTCAGACTGAAAGTAGAGGGGGAGGGAGCTGGGGGTTGGGAAAGGCCAGAACAAATCAAGGCCAGCAACAGATGACCAAGGAAGGGTGGAGCCCATAATGACCCATTGTTGACTGGGGAAGAGGTGATAATGAGGGGATACAAGGATGTGAACAGTGGAATTAATAGAACAACTAGGGTGGGGGAAGGGAATGCAGGGGTTACTTGAAATGAGAGAAATCAACGTTCATACCACTGGGTTGTAAGCTACTCAAGCGAAAAATGAGTACAGGACTTAGAACATTCTGTTCCAATTGTACAAGATGTTGGTGAGGTCTCATTGGAGTATTGTATTCAGTTTCAGTTACTCTGGTAAAGGAAAACATTTAAAAGACATTTGGACATCGATAGGAAAGATTGAGAGGAATTTGGGCCAAACACAGATGAACAGGATTTCAACCTCTGAATCAGAACTAATGAGGCTTAAGTTCCAAGAACTATTTCCCTGGAGTAATTGCTGGAGAATCTCAGCCAGAATGGGCAGAACCATGGAGCTGAATGTCAAGTCCAACATTCCATATCTGCCAATAATTCCTGAATGGTGCATGTGTGGAAAAACTGGAATTACAGCATTTTGAATTATCAGACCATTTGGAACCATTATTAGTAATTAACGGAATCCAACCCAACAAAATCATGTGTAGGGAGGAACTGCAGATGCTGGTTTACATCAAAGATAGATACCAAAGAGATAAAAAGCTGGAGTAAAGGGCCTGTCCAACTTTCATGACCTAATTCACGACCTTTTTTACTCGTGGATATTTTTCATCATGTTGAAAAAACGCCCCGACCTACTTGATGACCTACGACTAGCATCACAACCTACCTACGACCTACCTACAACCTCCTACGACCTTGTGACGACCATGCTGCGAGTATGAGTCAAGGGCAAACTCGGCAGAGGTCGTGAATTAGGTCGTGAAAGTGGGACAGGCCCTTAAGACAGCGGGTCAGGCAGCATCTCTGGAGAGAAGGAATAGATGACATTTCGGGACGAGACCCTTCTTTAGACTGGGAGTTAGGGGAGAGGGAAACGAGAGATATGAAAAGGAGCATAGAACTAATGGATGAAAGATATGCAAAAGGACAAATCAAAGCCAGCATCGATCATCAAGGAGAGGTGTGTGAAAAGATTACCCCTCAGGTTCCTATTAAATCTTTCCCCCCTAAACTTAAACCTGTCCTCTCTGGTTCTTGATTCTTCTACTCTGGGCAAGAGACTTTGTGAATCTACCCGATCTATTCCTCTCATGATTATGTTCACCTCTATAAGATCACCCCTCATGCTCCTGCACTCAAAGGAATAAAGTACTAGCCTGCACAACCTCTCTCTGTAGCTCAGACCCTCGAGTCCGAGCACCATCCTCGTAAATCCTCTCTGCACCCTTTCCAACCTGACATCTTTCCCGTAAGATGGTGTCCAAAACTGAACCCAATATTCTAATTGTGGCCTCACCAACATCTTATATAAGGTTTGTCCTAAATTGCATGTGGCCTCCCATGGAAGAGGCCGAAGGCAGACCAGTCGGTATGGGAACGGGAAGGGGAATTAAAATGGCTAACAACTGGGAGATCCAGCAGGCCTTGCAGAAGGCACCTAGTCTATGATTGGTCTCCCCGATGAAGGGAAGCCCATGTCAGGAGCTCCATGAACCATCTATACACCAAATACCATCACTGCACAAACAGTGGTGACCTATGGAGAATGGAACTTCTGGGGTAAAGGAGCAACTTTGGTTGCTCACAGATAGCACAGTGACAAAAGCGGTAACTGCTAGCATTTATTTCAAGAGGACTAGAATAGGAAAGCAGGGGTGTAATGCTTAGTCTTTATAAGGCTTAGTCTGACCACATTTGGAGTATTGTGAGCAGTTTTGGGCCCCATATCTGAGGAAAGATGTGCTGACATTGGAGAGGGTCCAGAGGTTTACGAGAATGATCCCAGGAATTATTGGGTTTACATATGATGAGCGTTTGACAGCACTGGTCCTGTACTTGCTGGAGTTCAGAAGGATGGGGGCTGACCTAATTGAAACTTACCGAATAGTGAAATGCCTGGATAGAGTGGATGTGGAGAGGATGTTTCCACCTGTGGGAGAGTCTAGAAGCAAAGGCCATAGCCTCAGAATATAAAGACGTACCTTTAGAAAGGAGATGAAGAGGGATTTCTTTAGTCAGAGGGTGGTGAATCAGTGGAATTCATTGCCACAGAAGGCTGTGGATGCCAAGTCAATGGATATTTTTAAGGCAGAGATTCTTGATTATTACGGGTGTCAGGGGTTATGGGGAGAAGTCAAAAGAATGGGGTTGAGAGGAAAAGCTAGATCAGCCATGATTGAATGACTGAGTAGACTTGATGGGCCAAATGGCCTAATTCTGCTCCTATAACATATGAACAAACTTGGTGCCTCACATCTGCACAAGGCAGGCTCAATACTGACCTCTGGTGCTGCCTGCGTGGAGTTGCAAGTTCTCTCTGTGAACCTGTGGGTTTCCCCTGGGTGCTCCACTTCATTCTCCACCTCTCAAGGATGGGCAGTTTGGTAGTCTAATGGGCCATTGTAATTGTGTACATGAGTGCAGCAGTATTGAGCATGTTGATAGGAATGTAAGGTAAATAAAATTCTAATCAGTGTGAATGGGCACATGATGGTCAGAGTGGATAGAAAGGCTGAAGAGCCTGTTTTCATGCCACATGACTCTAAGAGCACTCACAGAAAAATGAGGAGCACATCACGCCACAATTGGAAATGGGACATCAATTAGAATCTGCACTGTCTTGCACAGGGTATCTGCCAGCCTCAACTTTCATAGAAGATAAACACAAAATGCTGGATTAAATCAGCGGCTCAGGCAAAATCGTTGGGTCTGAAGAAGGGTCTGAAGAAGGGTCTCAACCCGAAACATCACCTATTCCTTTTCTCCAGAGATGCTGCCTGAGCTGCTGAGTTACTCCAGCAATTTGCATTATCTTTGGTGTGAATCAACATTTTCAGCTCGTTCCTATACATTTTGTCAGCTTTCATGGAGTTGTTTGGTTTAGTTTAGTTTGGAGATACAGCACGGAAACAGGCCCATTCAGCCCACCGGGTCCGCGCTGACTAGCGATCCCCGCACATTAACATTATCCTACACACACTAGGGACAATTTACACTTGAAACAAGCCAATTAACCTACAAACGTGTACGTCTTTGGAGTGTGGGAGGAAACCGAAGATCTCGGAGAAAACCCACGCAGGTCACGGGGAGAATGTACAAACTGTGTACAAACAGCACCATAGTCGGGATCGAACCTGGGTCTCTGGCGCTGCAAGTAGTGTAAGGCAGCAACTCTACCATGTCTGTTCTGTTCAGTTTAGTTTGTTGTCACAGTTCGAAAAGTTATTTGGTGTGTGCTAACCAGTCAGTGAAAAGACTACATGATTACAATCAAACCGTCCACAGTGTACAGATACATGATAAAGGGAATAATGTTTAGTGCAAGATAAAGTCAGATTAAAGGTAGTCCAAGAGTCATCAATGAGGTAGATGGTAGCTCAAGACCACTCTCTAGTTATTGATAAGATGGTTCAGTTGCCTGATAACAGCTGGGAAGAAACTGAAAGATGTAATCATACAGCATGGAAACAGGCCCTTCAACACAACTTGTCCATGCCGACCAAGATGGCCCATCTACACTTGTCCCACCTAGTTTGATATTTGCCAATGACAAGAATAATCATTGTTCAGGAACATCAGGAGCCCATTCATTGTTGGCACCTTTCTGTACAAATCCAATCTGAACTGCATGTGGTAATCATGGCATTCCCCTCGAACCCCCACCCTGATCATTCTTTGGCCTTCATGCCAGTCAGGTTTACCCATCCCCTGAGGAATGCCCAGGCACACGGGAGATCTTTTGCGTCCATCCTTCCAATGTTTCCCCTCCTCCATGAGTGCCTTTCTCCGCTGCTGTTCTGTGGATTCATTGGAGTGAGTTTTCCAAACTCCGACTCCTCACCCGAAACGTCACCTATCCATTTTCAACTTTGGATTTGAATCACACAAAATGGCACCAGACACGTCGTGACTCTTGTGTACTGTCTCAGTGTAATCTACTATTCTTACACTCTTGTAGCTAAATAAGAATGTGCCTATGTATTCTTTTACCGAACTGTATGAAACAAGGGAATTTTATGTACCTTCAGTACATGTGACAATAAAATACCATTGAACCATTGGCTTATGGAGAATAACTGATAATGTACTGTAATGTATATTTATTTTTTTAGTTATTGCATTTAATGCACATGTAAAACCTCAATAATAATTCCATTGATCCCATGTAGATTACAAAAACGTACACATTTGAATTTTAAATCTCGAGGTTGCATTTTAGAGCATGATTTTCTATGCACTGCGTTAATGCCTTATGGCCCAAGTTTCACGACTCCATGGCATGAAAGAAGTGATTAAAATGCAAGAGATTTGTTTTCAGTGGAAATAAAATTGTAGCAATAGGTTGAACAGAAAGTAAAAATATTTATTTAAAAATTTGTTCTTGCCAATGACAAGAATAATCAATTTTACGTGACTTTCAAGAGACCCCAGAGTGGGGAAAAAATCATAATTGAAAAGATAATAGATATTTTTTATCATTAAATATCAAACCTCAATGCACACAAAGCACAGCTGCAGTATGTGATCGTAATAAAATGTAAGTGATAAAAATGATCAATAAAACAGTGAAAATATTAAAGCAATGCAGAAGAATACATTTTATGATCGCCTTGTTTTGACCAGTTTTATTATGTTTTATTTTCTCAGAACAGGTATGCAATCTGTAAATAAGGGTGTTATTAAATGCAAAAGGACTGAAAAGCATTGCATATTCCTGGATAAAGGTATAACACGAATAAACTCAGTGATAAAGGGACAAAGCCAGAAAGTGCCGCATGGCAGATATCGGTTTTTTGGTCAAATAAGCAAGCATACGTGGCCTGCGTATCCTTAACAATATCAAATATTTCTGGGAACATGATGTAGCTGGTAGAGTTGCTGCCTCGCAGCATCAGAGACCGGGTTCGATCCTGACCTCAGGTGCTGTCTGTGTGGAGTGTGCACGTTCTCTATGTGGCCATGTGGGTTTCCTCTAATTTCATCCCATGTCTCAAAGACGTTAGGGTTTGAAGGTTAATTCGCCTTTGTAAAAAATGTTCTTAATGTGTAGAAACTGCTTAAGAAAGTGGGATAATATAGAACTGGTATGAGTGGGTGATCATTGGTCGGCCTGGACTGGGTGGGCCAAAGGGCCTGCTTCCATGCTGTATCTCTAAACTAACCAACACTAATATGACAACTGTGGCTGCTTTAAGAAGGGTTTCGGCCCGAAACGTTGCCTATTTCCTTTGCTCCATAGATGCTGCCTCACCCGCTGACTTTCTCCAGCATTTTTGTCTACCTGCTTTAAGACACACCTGCTTCACAGTAGCACGTTGAATAGAAAGAACAAAAGTATTTTATGATTGTCACAGTGTACAGGCCTTTTTGCTACCAGATGCACTCACTGGGAGCAGTAAGTCGCTTTCTAATTACCTTCAATAGCTCTCGGATATCCTCCAAAACTCACACAGCCCATTTCCCCCATCCCTCTCTATGTTCATCTCAGGGTCCATAGGTGAGGGCCTCATGGCTGAAATATTGTCAATTTGGTGGTCAACAGCCTGTGTCAAGGGCGGCATGGTGGCACAGCGGTAGAGTTGCTGCCTAACAGCGCCAGAGACCCGGGTTCAATCCTGACTACAGGTGCTGTCTGTACGGAGTTTGTACGCTCTCCCTGTGATCGTGTGGGTGTTCTCCGGGTGCCTCCCACACTCCAAAGACTTGCAAGTTTGTAGATTAAAATGCTGGAGAAACTCAGCGGGTGAAGCAGCATCTATGGAGCGAAGGAAATAGGCAATGTTTCGGGCCGAAACCCTTCTTCAGACTGATGGGGTGTGGGGAGAAGAAATGAAAAAGGCGGAGGAGGAGCCGAAGGGCTGAGGGATGGGAGAGGACAGCCCGAGGGCTGAGGAAGGGGAGGAGCCAGCATGGGCTAACAAAATAGGGAGAATTCAATTTTCATGCCCCCCAGGATGCAGACTCCACAAGCGGAATATGAGGTGCTGTTCCTCCAATTTCCGGTGTTGCTCGCTCTGGCCATGGAGGAGACCCAGGACAGAGAGGTCGGTTACGGAATGGGAGGGGGAGTTGAAGTGCTGAGCCACCGGGAGGTCAGGTTGGTTATTGCGGACCAAGCGGAGGTGTTCGGTGAAACGATCGCCAAGCCCCTGCTTGGTCTCACTGATGTAGATCAGCTGACATCTAGAGCAGCGGATGCAATAGATGAGGTTGGAGGAGATGCAGGTGAACCCTCTGTCACACCTGGAACGACTGCTTGGGTCCTTGAATAGAGTCGAGGGGGGGAGGTGAAGGGACAAGTGTTGCATCTCTTGCGGTTGCAAGGGAAAGTGCCTGGGGAGGGGGTGGTACGGGAGGGAAGGGAAGAATTGACAAGGGTGTTACGGAGGGAGCAGTCTTTGCAGAAGGCAGACATGGGGGGAGATGGGAAGATGTGGCGAGTGGTGGGGTCACATAGATGCTGCTGCACCCGCTGAGTTTCTCCAGCATTTTTGTGTACCTTCGATTTTCCAGCATCTGCAGTTCCTTCTTAAACATGTTTGTAGATTAGTTGGCTTCTGTAAATGTTCCCTAGTGTGGTAGGATTGCACTATTGTGAGCAGGTGATCGATGGTCAGTGTGGACCCAGTGGGCCGAAGGGCCTGTTTATACGCTGTATCTCTAAAGTAAAACTAAAGGAGCAGGCAGTTGTGCTCAGATTTGCAGTTATTATTGCAACATTTAAGAAACATTTAGACAGGTACATGGATAGGGTAGGTTTAGAGGGATATGGGCCAAAAGCAGGCAGGTGGGACTAGTGAGATGGGGCATGTTGGTCGGTGTGGGCAAGTTGGGCTGAAGGGCCTGTTTCCACGTTGTATGACTATATGACTCCATGAATCGTGCAGAAGTCGATGGGATTGAATGGGTGAAGGTCAGTAACGTTAGCAGTCCATACTTACACAATCCCATTAGCGTCAGACATTGATTCAAGGACTTTGTTACATCTACAGTCAGACCTAGACTTAACTTTGCTTTTGGCATAGAACATTCTCGTGTTCCCACGGATCATTCATAAAGCTGAGGCAAATAGCAAAGACAAGTTTCCTCAACACCCTTGGTTTACAGAATGCACATAGTTTGATAATGAATTTTGTTCACAATCAATTAATTATTTAATTAATGTATGTGGCTAATACCACTAATTACAGCAAAAAGTATGGTTGAATTGACAATTGAGATAATTTATGAATCTACTGTAGTGGCGCCACCTAGCGCACGCAGATATCGAACTCGGCGTTTGGAAGCCACGGTCACATGATTCGGGAGGGGCCGTTGTTTTCGTGCGGTTTTCCCTTGGCGAGCGTTAGTTCAGTGCTGACCACCGATGTGGGCAGACGTGTTTGACAAACCTGTATACTGCAACTTACTTACTTCCCAGCAGATTAAGCCAGGTCCACCAGCATTCTTGGTTTCCTCATGCCCGTAGCAAATCTCAGGACAGAATGTCCATGGTCGTACCTCCCATCTCAGGCAGAAGATGCCCACCCAGAGAAAGGTTCATCAATGGGCCATCACGCTATCTCTCCAAGGTCTCCATCAAGTGCGCAAAATATTGATGTGTGATCACTGTGAGATTTCATGCCCTTATCATTTTGAAATTCCTTGCCCTAGACATACTTATGAGACTGGTCCCTTAGAAATAGCTGTGGTGAAGTTCAGAATTGAGTAAACAAACTGCTAAGCAAAGGTTACTGCGTAGGAAGGAACTGCAGATGCTGGTTAATAGCAAAGATAGACACAAAATGCTGGAGTAACTCAGCGGGTCAGACAGCATCTCTGGAGAAAGGGAATAGGTGAAGTTTTGATTTGAAGAAGAGTTCCGACCCGAAACGTCACCTAGACCTTGTCTCCGGAGGTGCTGCCTGACCCGCTGAGTTACTCCAGCATTTTGTGACCATTTTAAGCAAAAGTTTCCAAAGGTTTAGTTTAAAATTGTATGGACTTCTGTCGCAAAATGAGAAAACCTTTTAGCTGCATGTTCACAGTGCACTGTCATCAAATTATTATATTTGGATCAAAAGTTTTGTAAAAAGTTGATGTTAACTAAATCTTTAAAGATGGCTGCGTTTTATGTGCTGTATAAATACGTACTGCAGTGGCGCAGTGGTGAAGTTGCTGCCTTACAGCGCCAGAGACCCAGGTTCGATCCGAACTACGGGTGCTATCTGTGCGGAGTTAGCACGTTCTCCCCGTGACCCATGTGGGTTTTCTCCGGGAGCTTCTGTTTCCTCCCACACTTCAAAGACGTACAGGTTTGTAAGCTAATTGGCTTGGTAAAATTGAAAATTGTCCCGAGTGTGTGTAGGATAGTGAGTGTATGGGGATCGCTGGTCGTGGGGGGGGGGGGGGGGGGGGGTCTCAGTGGGCCGAAGGGTCAGTTTCTGCCCTGTATCTCTAAACTAAAAACGTCTACACACAATATACATGGGGCAAAGACCTGGATTTATCAACAGATTCCCCCTAGTTCATTCAAAAGAAATAGATGCCTAAATTGTTTTGAATTTCTGTTGCTACAGGAGGAAAGGTGAAGCAAGATATACACCTTGGTCAGTGCGACACAGACTGTATGCACTAAATGTGCACCCATGCAGAACTCCAGTTACAATGTCTGACCCTAATTTTGCCATAAGACCAGTTGTCAGAGATTTGTTCCAGACCAACAATTTTTTATTACGATACTTAAACTTATCATTAATATCGATACTTTTTTTAACAAATAATAATTACTCTCTCCCTGCAGGATGTTCCATGCAAGAATCTTCTTCCATATCTTAGTCCCAGCTTTGATATTATGTTGAAAGAGAGAGAGATACAGAATGTCAATCTGTTATTTTTTTTGTTAACTTTTACAATACAAGGGATAGCATTACTAAGGAGACAATTGTTTCCTCAACATTGGGCAATCCCAAGGTTGGAATGAATACTGGAGCCATGCACTAACCTGTTAGCAAGACTGAAGTCTAACCTTAGAAATGCATTACTGAGGCCTGTGCAGTTCATTTAGAAAGGGATTTGATTGTACAGTTTGCCACATGGGATGTAGACATATAATTATCATTAATGGGATTTACACATAATTTACTCACTGGGACATCCCAATTTATCCAGGTGGGTATTCTTATAGTTTAATGGTCCTTCTAAATCCCACAACCTGTGTTGAGTCTCTGAGTGATCGGAGAGAGGTGGAGATATTCTGAAAAGGCAAAGACAAATTCCATTTCATCCAATATCTTTGGATAGGAAACATTCAGAGGGATATGGGCCAAACGTGGGCAGGTGGAACTGGTGCAGATGGGGTATTTTGATCAGCATGAGCAAGTTGGTCTGAAGAGCCTGTTTCCATGCTCGATGACTAAATTTAAGCTCGATTATTCTCAAAACATATGTTGTGCCATTGTTCTTTAAGAGCACATGGAACTTATCAAATTTCATCCACAGCTTAAAGAATTATACCTATTACAAAGGAAACCAAAGGAACAGTGCATACAAGAAAGTTAGAACTATACCATAAACACAGCTATGAGGAAATAAAACACACTAACCCCAACCCTAACCCTAACCCAAGCCATATGTCGTCTTATATGCCAATATGAATGTGCACAAATGTTATTGTTATAACACACGCACGCACGCGCACGCACGCACGCACGCACACACACACACACACACAAACACACACACACACACCCATTTACCTCAATATTTTGGAAGGAAATATAAAGAATGATTTCCGTGAATCACAACACTAACATATTCAAAAGTTATTTTTGTTTCCTGAGGTCAACATTTTCATCCAGTTTGTTTTGAAGGCTCTAATTCTGGACATTGAAGAAATTGCTTCTATCTACCTAATGTGTCTAATAATGCATTAGCTGGAGGTATTTTCCTCATTATAGATTTTTTAAATTATAGCTTACGACAGAGTAGTTAAGATTTAACTTCCCAGGCAAGTAATCGGCTCTGATGGTAAGTCCACGCCTCATGGTGGAGCTCAAAGTCCCGAACAAGGCCTCCAGCTCCACGATGTTAGGCCGCAGAGCGACCGGAGATACGACCCGGAAAACAATTGCATCTCCGGCAAGGTAAGAGATTGAAAAAGAGTTTCCCCCGACCTCCTCCCCCACCCCCCACATAAAACAAACTGGAGAACATTAACACAAACTTTTTAAACACACTACAAATAACAAAAAAAGACGAATAGGACAGACAGACTATAGGCGAGGCTGCCATCGAAGCGCCATCCGTTGGAATTACAATCAAAACACTCTTGACTTGACTTGACACCTGTAGCATCATTTGAGGGACACTTGAATGGGTACATGGATGGAATGGGTTAAGGGAGATATAGACACGATGTGGGCAAATAAGGCTGATTCAGATGGGGCATCTTGGTTGGCATGGCCAAGTTGGGCCAAACTGCCTCTTCAAGTCAAGTCAAGAGTCAAGAGAGTTTATTGTCATGTGTCCCTGACAGGACAATGAAATTCTTGCTTTGCTTCAGTACAACAAAACAAACAGCCATTGACTACAAAACAGGTCAGTGTGTCCATATACCATTATATACGTAAATACACACATGAATAAATAAACTGATAAAGTGCAAAATAACAGATAATGGGCTATTAATGTTCAGAGTTTTGTCCGAGCCAAGTTTAATAGCCTGATGGCTGTGGGGAAGTAGCTATTCCTGAACCTGGTCGTTGCAGTCTTCAGGCTCCTGTACCTTCTACCTGAAGGTAGCAGGGAGATGAGTGTGTAGCCAGGATGGTGTGGGTTCTTGATGATATTGCCAGCCTTTTTGAGGCAGCGACTGCGATAGATCCCCTCGATGGAAGGGAGGTCAGAGCCGAAGATGGACTGGGCAGTGTTTACTACATTTTGTAATCTTTTCCTCTCCAGGGCGCTCAAGTTGCCGAACCAAGCCACGATGCAACCGGTCAGCATGCTCTCTACTGTGCACCTGTAGAAGTTAGAGAGAGTCCTCCTTGACAAACCGACTCTCCGTAATCTTCTCAGGAAGTAGAGGCGCTGATGTGCTTCCTTAATAATTGCATCAGTGTTCTCGGACCAGGAGAGATCTTCAGAGGTGTGCACGCCCAGGAATTTGAAGCTCTTGACCCTTTCAACCATCGACCCGTTCATATAAACAGGACTGTGGTTCCCCATCCTAGTCCTTCCAAAGTCCACAATCAGTTCCTTGGTTTTGCAGGTGTTGACGGCCAGGTTATTGTGCTGGCACCATATGGACAGTCGCTCGATCTCTCTTCTATACTCTGACTCATCCCCATCAGTGATACGTCCCACAATAGTGGTGTCGTCAGCGAACTTGATGATGGAGTTCGCACTATGACCGGTTACGCAGTCATGAATATAGAGTGAGTGGTGAGTGACTCTTTCTGTGTGGTATGACTATGGTCCGTGTTATTTTAAAATATTTGCCCACATGTTGTATTTATTGAAGGGGCCTCACTTGTTTCTGGTACTCTATGCCTGCATCATCTCTTCTACCTGTATTAAGAAGGCATACCTTTAAGGTGAGATTGGCAAAGGTCAAAGGAGATGTGTGGGGCAAGCCTTTTTAACAGAGAGTGGTGGGTGCTTGGAATGCATTGCCAGGGGTGGTGGTGGAGGCAGATATGATAGTGGCTTTTAAGAGGCTTATAGATAGGCACATAGATATGCAGGGAATTGAGGGATATGGATCACGCGCAGGCAGAGGAGATTGCTTTAACTTGGCATCATGTTTGGCACAGACATTTTTGGCTGAGGGGCCTGGTCCTGATCTGTACTTTTCTACATTCAATCTATCCCGTCCTTTCATTTCAGAAATCTTCACTTTTCATTCAGAGAATGTAGATCATTGAAGATAGACACAAAATGCTGGAGTAACTCAATGGGTCTGGACGCATCTCTGGAGAAAAGGAATAGGTGACATTTCGGGTCGAGACCCTTCTTCAGACTGAGAGTCGGGGGAAAGGGAAACAAGAGATATAGATGGTGATATAGAGAGGTATAGAACAAGTCAATGAAAGATCAATGAAAAAGCAATGATAATCAAGGAAAGGAGGAGCCCACAATGGTCCATTGTTGGCTGTGGGGTAGGTGATAACGAGTTTTTCAGACAGCGAATCTCAACAGGACAGTGAAACTAGTACGACGACTAGGGTGGGGGAAGAACGGCGCGGTAGGGGATGCAAAGATTACTTGAAGTTAGATAAACCAATATTCATACCACTGGGTTGTAAACTGCGATGTTGATCATCTCTTGCCTACTAGGCGCGGGAGAGTGTTAGGATTTTCACTGCAGGGAGACTCCTACAACAAATCATGTCACTGGTTGACATCATAAACAAAATTCATCAATGCGGAGGTTTGTAGTGAACCCTTTGCCCTTGGCTGTCACATTCCTTCCCCGTGAAAATTCTTCCACCCGTTGTTTGCACGTCAGGCCACGAGGCAATTGTATCTTATTTCAGTTCTTTCAATGATAGAGATTTTAATGGCTATGGTCGTCTCTCTTATTGTTTCACAGTGTTGGACAAACACAGAATAAAGGATTGGAATACAAACCGTGATTCATTTCAGGTATTTCACAGTGTCTGCTTTGATGTTATGAAAGAATGGTTGACCTCAATCTCTTCCTGCCTTGGTTATCCCACCTCTGCTGCAGGATAAATTGAACACATGCCATGACTTGTAAAGTGACTGAGTAACTTCAAAGGAGGCTTGTCCACAATACAATACATACTCCATCCAACTGGTTTAATCCTTAAGGGCCTGTCCCACCAGCATGCGATTGCATTCGTCTAGCGCGACCAAACGTGGTGGCTTGAGGCGGTCCCACTTCCAACCGCGGAGGTGTCTGGAGTTGTGCAGGGCTGGTCCCGACATCATACTCACCAATCAGCTAGGCGGGGCGACTGAATTTGGATGTCGCACGGCGTCGGGCGGTAACGTCATCACGCAACGGCACGCTGGGCGGTGATGTCATCAAGATGCTGCGTACGATGTCGAGACGCTGTGTACGCCTGTCGAGACGCTGCGTACGGCCTCAATGTGGCTGCGGGCCGACAGGCCGTTGCCGCGCGGGAGTTTCGGACAGTGCAAGATTTTGGGAGCCCCGCGCGATGTCCGGACCAGCCCCGCACAACTCCATACGCCTCCGGCGATCGAAGTGGGACTGGCCCCGCGAGGCCATACGCCTCAAGCGACCACGTTTGGTCGCGCTAGACGCATGCAATTGCATGCTGGTGGGACAGGCCCTTTAGACAGACACAATCTGCTGGAGTAACTCAGCAGGTCAGGCAGCATCTCTAGAGAAAAGGATGGGTGATGTTTCGGGTTGGGACCCTTCTTCGGGCTGAAAGTAGAAGGGAGGGAACTGGAGTGAGAAAAGGCCTGAAGAAAGCAGGGCCGGCAACAGATGACCAAGGAAGGGTGGAGCCCACAATGGCCTATTGTTGGCTGGGGAAGGGGTGATAACAAAGGGATACAGGGATGTGAACAGTGGAACTAATAGGATGACTAGAGTGGGGGAAAGGGGGAGGGAGGGAATTCAAGCGTTACTTAAAATTAGAGACATCAACGTTTCTACAGATGGGTGGGTTGTAAGCTCTGCCCAAGCAAAATATGAGATGCTGTTCCTCCAATTTGCACGTGGCTTCACTCTGACAGTGGAGGAGGCCCAGGACAGAAAGGCCAGTATAGGAATGGGAAGGGGAGTTAAAATCTCTGGCAACCGGGTGATCATGTAGACCAAGGCAGACAGAGCGTTTGCTCAGCGAAACAATCACCCAGTCTGCGCTTGGTCTTGCCAATATATAGGAGCCCACACCAAGAATAACGGTTACAGTAGATGAGGTTGGAGGAGGTGCAAGTGAACCTCTGCCTCACCTGAAAGGACTGTTGGAGATCCTGGGTACAGTCGAGGGAGGAGGTAGAGGGACAGGTGTTGCATCACCTGCGGTGCAGGGGAAAGTTCCTGTGGAGAGGGGGTGGTTGGGTGGGATGGAATGAGTGAACCAGGACGTTGTGGAGGGAATGGTTTAATCCTTATCCCACTTGTTGGATTTGAGGGTATGATTTGTCCCATCCAGTAAAATGAACAGTTTGGCCTTGCTAGACTATGTTAAAAAGCCAACCAGTTTGACAAAGGGGTTTTGTGATTGCACACCCATTGTTTGAAATATTGAAAAGGTCGGTTACCCTATGGGGAGAGAGACATCATGTTGATATTGGCCTGGATGGAGTCCCCAGCAGAGGTATTCAGAGACGTCTTTAACTTCTCACTACTCCATTCAGAGTCCCTACATGGTTCAAGAAGACCACTCAAATCCTCAAATCAAGCCTAAGAAAAGCGAGGTGGCATACTTTAATGACTCCCGTCCACTGGCTCAGACATCCACCATCATGAGGTGCTTCTAGAGATTGGTGATGGTGCACATTAACTCCAGCCTCCCAGCCAGCCTAGATCCACCGCAGTTTGCTTGCCGTCACAACTCGTCCACAGCAGACGCCATCTTCCTGGCCCTAATCAGGACCATCTAGACAACAAGGACACATACGTGGGACTCCTAGTTATGGACTATAACCTTCTTCAACACTATAATCCCATCCAAACTCATCTCCAAACTCCTGGACCTCGTAGTCAGCTCCCCTCTCTGCCACGGGATCCTCAACCTTCTGACTCACAGTCCTCAGTCAGTGAGGATAGGTGACGACACATCCCCACAATAAAACTCAAGGATGGGTTCTCAGTCCCCAATTATATTCCCTATATATTCACACCTGTGCGGCCGAATGTGGCTCCAAACTCCATCTACAAGTTTGCAGATTGTGTCATTGTGGTGGGTCGGATCACGATGATGAGACGGAGTACAGGAAGGAGGTAGAGAACTTGGTGTCAGAACAACAACCTCTCCCTCATTATCAGCAAGATAAAGGAGTTAGTTATCGACCTCAGGAAGCATGGTGGAGTGTATGCCCCAATCGGCATCAATGGTGCCAAAGTGAAACGGGTAGAGATCTTCAAGTTTCTTGAAGTAAATATTACCACTGGTCTGTCATGGATCATCCACATTGAAGCCACAGCAAAGAAGGCACACCAATGGTCTTACTACCTCAGGAGACCAAGGAAGTTTGACATATCTCCAATAACTTTTACAAATTTCTGCAGATGCACTACCAAAACCATACCCTCGAGTTGCATCACAGCTTGGTTGGGGAAGAGCTCTGGACTTCCCTTTTTCCTGTATCTGTAAACTGTGGACGGCTTGATTATAATCATGTAGTCTTTCCTCTGACTGGATTGCACGCAACAAAAAAGCTTTTCACTCTAACTCGGTATACATGACAATAATATACTAAAGCAAGCACTGACATAATCACCAACAAACTTCCTGGGGCTGGGAGAGAGGCATAATAGTGAGGGAATGTGTAGGAAAGAACTGCAGGTGCTGGTTTAAATCATAGACACGAAATGCTGGTGTAACTCAGTGGGACAGGCAGAATCTCTGGAGAGAAGGAATGGGTGAAATGCTGCCTGCCCCGCTGAGTTTCTCCTGCATTTTGTGTCTATCTTCGGAGTGAATATTGATTTATCTGTTAACCCGGCATTCCTTCTCTCGATCCCTCCCCCACCCAAGTTGCATTCGCTTTTCGTATTCACCCAACAGCTTCCAATGGCCTGTAGTCCAGATAGACATGGGAGTCTACCTTCGATTTCCCAGCATCTGCAGTTCCTTTTTAAGCTTACAATGGCCTGTTTCCTTCTTCATCGTTACTTTTTTGCATATCTTTCATTCATTGTTCTTCATCTCTCTACATCATCGTCTATATTTCTCGTTTCCCTTATCCCTAACCAGTCTGAAGATGGGTCGCGACCCTAAACGTCACCCATTCCTTCTCTCCAGAGATGCTGCCTGTCCGGCTGAGTTACACCAGCATTTTGTGTCTACCTTCGCATAATGGTGACACTGGTTAGGATGGGCCCTTTTATGGGATGATCCAGATCAATTCTACTTGTAACCAATTGGTTTTGGTGAAGTGAAATTCTCAGTGGAGGTAATAATTCTCCTCTTCCATCCCACGGATCGTAAATGCTCCAGCCACAGACATTTATCCAGTAATCCAGAAGATTATGACTTATCTGTGCTGTTTTGTCAGCAGCTCATTGATCCCAGAGAGATAAATTGTAGCTAAAGAAATAAAGACATTTAAAAACAGTAGAAATTTAAAAGTCCGTAATGATTTTGGTCGCTCAAAAGCTTGTACCAATAATCTCAGTTTTCATCCATCCCAAGACAGTGCACAGAGCTAACGTCATACTAATGATCCAGGTTGCAAGATTGGAAAGGGATCCTTCATTAACCAACTCTGGTGTTGAAAGGCATGTTGTGGGTCAGGAAAACCTTAATAAGTGATTGTGGGGGAGAAATTTACCAATATACTGATATAATAGCCTTCAGTTTAACTTGTTCTTCAAACATCAATACTTTTCCTGGTTAGAAACAGGAAAAACATTTCCACCACGGAACATTTCATTTTATTAAAGCATGTGGCACAGTGGCGCAGTGGTAGAGTTGCTGCCTTACAGCACTAGAGACCTGGGTTCGATCCTGACCACGGGTGCTGTCTGCGTGAAGTTTGCACATTCTACTTGTGAATGTGTGGGTTTTCTCCGGGTGCTCCGGTTTCCTCCCACATTCCAAAGATGTGCAGGTTTGTAAGTTAATTGGCTTCTGTAAATTGCCCCTAGTGTGTAGAATAGAACTAGTATAGGGATGATTGCTGGTCGGGGCGGACTCAGTGGACCGAAGGGCCTGTTTCCATGCTGTATCTCTAAACTAAACTAAACGAACTAAATTTGGTTTAAGTGGGACCTCCTGAGCTGGTTTCGTTGTGCTTAAGCCCATCATCCAAACACTCAGCTGGGCTATTCTGTGAATAAATCCAAGGGAGCCTATTCACAGCCAAAACTGTAAAATTGATCTAATTAATTCATAACAAATGCATTATGCAGCCTCCGCACTTTACCATGGAGTTGACAAATTGCACGTCAAACCTATATATCTGAAATCATTGTAGGTTCAAAACCCTTTTGTCCGCTAACATAGCACCAACTCGTTTGTACAACAATGAACCATTTTGCACATTTCAATAATCAAAAAGCATAGAAAACAACGTATGCTGGTGGTAAACGTGTATTTGCTTTTTAATTGAAACTTTTGGAGCAGCTATTTATACACATTACATAAGTCACCTCATTATTTTGCATCATCCCAGTACAGGTCTTCACACATGACTTCCCTCAACACCATTGTGCCATCTTCCCAAGTTCAACTGGTGAATGAAACACCACTCATCAGTCAGGTGAACCCATTTGGCTTTGCTTGTACTAAGCTCATTCACCTTGTCATTATTGATACAGGAATGGGGGTGGGGGAGTTAATTTGATCTGCTACTATTTAATTCCAAAATGAAGTTTAATCAATGAACTTTCTTTGAAGCAAATGCTCCCCGTCTAATAGAAACAGAGGCTAATACCATTTGGTGAGGATCACTGAACGGTTAGTCTAAGTGTGAGGCCATTAATAAAGGATAACACATTGGTCCACGGATGCTAAACATTTCTGATGATATTCAGGTCTACTGCAGCTGACAAGCTTTCTTAGACTGACAAAATCACCACGTAATTAACTCATCAGGATTTAGAGTGGGGAACTTTTAAGAATGAAACCACATTTTCAAACAGTAGACAAGACACAAAATGCTGGAGTAACTCAGCGGGAGATGTTGGAGAGAAGGAATGGGATACCAGTTCAAGTCTCCAAAAAAAATTGCATACCAATGTGATTCAAAGCAAAGCATTCCAGAAACCTCAAAGAAACTTCATTGAGGAAAAACAAATATCTTTGCTTGTATGCTAGAGTACGGATTACTTCCCAGTATTAAGTGGTTCTGAATAGCAAGGTGGTGTGTACACTGAGACTAAGCCTCCACCAGGAACAGTGCAGCGGTAGAGTTACTGCCTTACAGTGCTAGAGAACCAGGTTCAATCCTGACTACGGGTGCTGTCTGTATGGAGTTTTATGTTCTCTCTGTGTTCGCGTGGGTTTTCGTTGGGTGCTCTACTTTCCTCCCACACTCC
Organism: Malacoraja senta; assembly: GCA_038087875.1. Lineage (NCBI taxonomy): Eukaryota > Metazoa > Chordata > Chondrichthyes > Rajiformes > Rajidae > Malacoraja > Malacoraja senta. Next base: position 65,781,456 of record CM075979.1, on the reverse strand, counting down.
AAAGACATAAAGGTGTGAGGTTAATTGGTTCTGTAAATTGACCCTAGTGTGTTGGATAGAACTAGTCTAGAGGTGATCGCTGGTCGGAATTGACTTGGTTGGCCAAAGGGCCTGTTTCTTCCTGTATGCATCAGGGTATTATATGGACAACCTCCAAATAACCTCTGAACTACATAGACTTGGTTTTGTCTTTGCACTATTATTGTTTGTTTTTGTATATAAATATGTACTGAACTTTTTTAAAATATTCTTTATGGTGTTTACAGAGTACTATGTTTAAGAAGGGTCTCGACCTGAAACGTCACCCATTCCTTCTCTCCAGAGATGCTGCCCGTCCCGCTGAGTTACCCCAGCTTTTTGTGTCTATCTTCGGTTTAAACCAGCTTCCTTCCTACACACTATGTTTACATACCTGTTGTGCTGCTGCAAGTAAGAATTACATTGTTCCGTTTTGGGGCAAATGACAATAAAACACTCTTGACCAGACAATAGGAAGTAGCTAATCTCCACAGAGTTTACACTTACACGATTTACTGATAAATTGAGATTATACTGTGCTTTTGATGAGGGGTGGGTATGTTCCTAAGTGAGTTTTCCATTGGATTCTTTTCTCAAACCAAAGAGGAGTGCAACAGTTTAAGTATTAGTGGTCACATATTTAAATGAAGCTCACTGGCTTTGAACTTTGTTCCTAGATGGTAGTGCTGAATGTAATCTGATCAGGGTACTGTACTACACACTGACGTCAATGGAATGAATCTCAGAGGCGGAATACAATGTGCTGACACACTGCTATATAAAGGGATTCATGTGATCAACCAGGGAATGAACCTTTAGGCATTTATCTTCAAAGTTACCATAGGATATGGGCATTGTTAGCAAGGTTAACATTTATTGCTGGCTCCTGTGTGGTCTTGATAAGGTGGTGTTCAACTACCTTTTTTTGAACTGCTGGAATATGTCACCATCAGTCCGACTGAATGGCCTGCAATTAATTCTCTAGTAACCTTTTAATGCTAGGCTATTTCAGAAGGCAGGTAATAATGAACCTGGATTTGGAGACCCATGTTGGTCAGGATGGATATTAATTTTGGATTGTACAATAGCTCATCAATTAGATGGTTACAATAATTCAGCAGTTCCACCGTTATTAATATTGGCTTTTTATGGCAGATGACATATTTAACAATTAAAATTCCAAAGCGGCATGGAAGAATTTCAAGTCAAGTCTCCAAATCTTTTCATTTCTATCTAATAATGAAACTATTGCACTAAAAAACTACATCAATGATATCTGATAGATAATGATTACATTTTAAATTTTCTCCATTTTGATCTTACCTTCAAATATGTACATAGTTCTTGAAGTTGAAATGTGATATGTGATTAGAGATATAGTCATAGATTTCTACAGTAGAGAAACAGGCCCTTCAGCCCAGCACAACCGTGCCCACCTTACGCTCCTCTACAGTAATCCCATTTGCCTGCATAGAAGGACCATATCCTTCTATTCCATGCCTATTTACATATCTATCAAAATGCCTTTTACATATAAGTTTTGCCAGGTAACCCCTCCTCCGGCAGTGCATTCCTGAGATCACCCACTCTCTGTTAAAAAAAAAACATTCCCTTCAGACTACCTTTAAACCTTCCTCTCCTCAGCTTTAACCTGTACCCTCTTGCTTTTTGATACTGGTTTGGAACTTTACCGACATTCAGATGAGTTTTAGCCTAAATGCTGGGATCAGACGCAATGTTGGCTTTGTGCCTCACCTTAAAGGGCACAAAGTCAACAGTGGCGCAGCGGTAGAGTTGCTACCTTACAGCACCAGAGATCCGGGTTCGATCTGACTGCGGGTTCTGTCTGTACGGAGTTTGTACGTTTTCCCCGTGACTCCGTGGGCTTTCTCCGGGTGCTCCAGTTTCCTCTCATACTTTAACGACGTGCGGGTTTATAGGTTAATTGGCTTTGGTGAAAATGGTAAATTGTCCCTAGTGTGCAGGATAGTGCTAGCGTGCGGGTATTACTGGTCTGCGCGGACTTGGTCAGCCGAAGTGCTTGTTTCCGCGCTGTATCTCTAAACACTATGTAAAAAAAAACCTCACCCTTCAGACCACCTTTAAAACTCCTTCCCCTCAGCTTAAACCTGTACCCTCTTGCCTTTAGATGCTGGTTTGGAACAGTAAATCTGCTTCACTGACATACAGATGCATTTTAGCCTAAATACTGGGATGAGACGCAATGCTGGCTCTGTGCCTCACCCCAAATATGAAGTCAATCAGAGGTAATAGTGGGCAGGATAATACCAATATTCCACCGACCCCTTTGGTATTAACTGGGAAGATTCTCCCTCACGGTGTGTCCTTATGTGGTAGAAGAAACCAAGATCAATTGATCTCAGTCAGATAAACTTCCAAATTCTGCAGGCACTTTGCAGGCTATGATGGGGATAGTGTTAAATTTAGAAAGTGCCCAAGGTTAATGGTGCTCATTGTCTTGCTATGATCACAAAGCAGTGCGTAAGGTTAATAACGGTGGTCAAACTGTTTTATTGCTGTTCAGAAAGTGCAAATACTTCCCCACTCACAAAGGAGTGGAAATCAAAAGGAAGATGCACCAAATTAATTTGTTAACACTTCTTACACCCACTAAGCTAAACTTACTATACGATGAGGATTTCCGGTTATGTCATTCACTATTTATTTTCTCCAGAGTGCATACAATTATCCCACAAAAAAATTGCTATTGGTTAAATGAACTGTAAAATTTAGTCCTGTGTCTTGAAAATATTACAATATAAAATTTAAATACAAACAATAAGCCTTAATTAATTCCAAAACTAATGGCCCTGATATTCATTTAATTGAATTATAAAACAATCAACTTAGACAACACGCTAATTTTATTTGTGAGACGTTTTTGGTGAAGGGTAAGAGGCTTTGGTACAAGGAAATGGAATATGTTAGCTGTAGGGCACCCAGTGCCTATGGTTAGTAGCCACAGGTCAGAATTGGCAACAGTAACTATAGTTTATAAAATGCTTCAGCGATATCTAAGGAGAGCACCAGAGACCTTCATCCATATTTATCGACAAACATATGGCGATTTCTTGTGGGCGTTTACCAATTTCTAGCATTTTTTAAAAGAAACTTAGCCAAATATCCCACAGATGGTCATCAAACAAGATTTGATGATGAGTCAACTGGTGTTAAACTACGAGGTGGTGTTGACCTGGAGTTGAATGACACTGAAAAATTGGATGGTCATTCCTCAATACATTTTCACCGAGGATCTTCAAAACCCTATGATTAATTCAGCATTGATTTCACTTGAAAATGAATAAAGCTTAGATTTTCCAATTGACATTATTTAAAAAAATAAATGGGTCACTGCTGTTGCTAAATCAACAATGATTAGAAAATCTAGGCTTCGGAGCCTCTGTCCCTCAAGCTCCCTCTTCCATTTAGTTAGTCTTTTGTTTTGAGTGGCATGGCTCAATTTGGTTTGTTTACCAGGCTTTAATCTATTTAATCTCAGAACGAGAGACTTGTACTGGTGAGAGCCTTTTGCTCTTCATTAGGTTTCCTGAAAGTCAAACTTAATGAAAGGCTGTAGTCAAGTCTCTAGAGACTTGATTAGCAAGAGTCATCTCCTCGTGAAGAAGCATGGCAGCTAATCTTTGATTATTCTCAGTCTAGTGCCCTCTTCCGCGTTTAGCGTGCACTGCCGACACTCTTGCATGCTCTCTGCAGTCTGCAGCTGCGGTTCGCTGTTATGTTAATTTGCACAGTTCCTAGCAAAGATACCTTGGATTGCTTATACAAAAAAAATAGTGCATAGTAACATCAAGTTGTGCTCAGTCAGAAATGAACTCCTGCCTTCAGTGTTTTTGCTGCCACTCTCTGAAAATTGCCCATCTGCAACAAAAACGGTGCGGATTGAAAATTGTCGGCATAATAGCAGATGTTCCCCTCTTGCACACTGACCGTTTCGGAATACTTTACCTCCCTGCCAAACCGCAGCGTAGAGCAATAACAGTTCAAAGAGACGCAGAAATATCTATGACCACAACTTTAAATTTGGGTGATTCCTGGGACTTCACACCCCAAGGATTAGTGAATGATCTGCGGCTGAAAATACTGACCCCCAGTTAGAGCCCTGGATTTATACCTACCTAGAGACTGACATACTCTTGACACGCAATTTCAAGTGAACACTGGGAGAAAAGAAACAGCAGATCAGTGGGTTAGATTAGACATTAGTTTCTTTCTCAGAGGAATTAGCCAGCAGCATCTGGGGATTGATTTCAATATCGTCAGCATCACTGCTTGGCGCGTTCTCACAGACATCTTTTAGTTCTGCATCATCCGGAGATGCTTTCATTGCCTCCTCCTCCATCTTCTTTTCCTTTGCCAGCAAATGGTAGTTGATGGCATTTCCAATAAATAAATAGATGCTCGCTAGAATCACAATGCATCCACACACCAGGTACATGTACCTGTAATCTTGTGTTACATCCACCAACCATCCTGCAAGAGAAATTATCATCTTAGTATATGCACAAATGAATTCTCACTGTTTCCAAGTATCCCGAGAAAGGTTTAGTTCAGTGTGGAAACAGGCCTTTCGGCTCACCGGGTCCACGCCGACTATTGATCACCCGTTCACACTAGTTCTATGTTATCCCACTTTCACGCCCGATGCACTAGGGGCAATTTACAGAAGCATATTAGCCTACAAATCTGCAGGTCTTTGGAATGTGGGAGGAAACCGGAGCACCCGGAGAAAACCCCCACATGGTCACAGGGGGAACGTATTAAGTTCTGCACAAACACCACCCATAGTCAGGATCAAACCCGGGTCTCTGGCATTGTGAGGCAGCAGCTCTACCACTGCACCACTGCTATGTATTGATCAAATAAATTAAGCATAACTCCCCCGAGTAAAGCGTTCTTAGAACATATTTACAAACCCAGACATGAGTTTTCTAACTGGCGTTGTAAAAACGTAGTCAACTAACGTAGATGAGGTCAGAATGGATCGCAGAAGAACTGCTGTCACATAGGTTTTCTGTACACCTCCATGTTACATTATTTTTCCTGTCCCAAACCAAACATGAAGTCCCCCTGCAGTAAGATGGGGGGAAGCAGTTCAGGATAAATTCAGAGGGTTGGTGACATTTTTGGGGTTAGATTCCTGGACCAGAGTAAGATGTCCGTCAGGGAATGTTGCCGACTGGCCCGCTCCAGACTGCAAGTGTGCGTGCTGAGGGACGCACTGAAGCTTGGTGCAGCCAACGCCAAGGCTCTGTGGGGGAGGACCACAGTTTAGGGTTCTTCCGCTGCTGGACATTGATAGGCAGAGTCTGGTGGGGACACCTCTCAAACAAGGGAATCACCCCAGGAGGCCACGAGTGGCAAGGATGCCAGGCTGAATGATATTTCTGTGGACAATACAATGTAAATTAAAGTATGCATAGTGCTGAGAATGTCGGAAGAATTTTTGCACAGTTCCTGATTTGCATACATTTTTTATTCTGAACAAAGTTTACTTTGATTTTTTTTTAAGATTCCTGGAGCCAGACAGACAGATTAAGTGATTTTCTGAAGAAAGGTCGTTTATGCAAAAAGTTAACTTTCTCCTCCGAATGTTTCCAGCCTGTTCAGTTTTTTTTTACATCAGAATGAGAGCTGGCATGGTGGCACAGTGGTAGAGTTCCTGCCTTACAGAAAATGCAGCGCCGGAGACCCGGGTTCGATCCCGACTACGGGTGCTGTCTGTTCGGAGTTTGTACGTTCTCCCAGTGACCTGCGTGGGTTTTCGCCGAGATCTTCGGTTTCCTCCCACGCTCCAAAGATGTACAGGTTTGTAGGTTAATTGGCTTGGTAAATGTTTTTAAAAAATTGTCCCGAGTGGGTGTAGGATGAGAGGTCGAGAAGCCAAAGGGAGAACAGAGTTAGCTTGGTTTACTTCAGAAACATAGCGCAGATACAGGCCCTTCGGCCCACCGAGTCCGCACCGATCCCCGTACACTATCCTGCACTCTAGGGACAATTTACAATCTTTACCAAAGCCAATTAACCTACCAACCTGTTCCAACCAAGCGTGGAAGGAAACCGGAGCACCCAGAGAAAACCCACGTTGTCACGGGGAGAACGTACAAACTCCATACGGACAGCACCCGTAGTCAGGATTGAACCCGGGTCTCTGGCGCTGTGAGGTAGCAACTCTACTGCTGCGCCACCATGCGCCCTTCAGAGTTGGAAATGGACAGGCGGCATTCAGATATTGAGGGGCATTAAGGATTAGGTGATGTTACAGATGGAAAATTGGGGAGAGGAGTGGTCACTGAAGATCAGGGCTGTTGATCAGAGAAAAAACTAAAGATCAGAAGGAATTGGTCATTTGGGACTCAGTGCTTGGTGCCATGAGCACTCATTCCTGATAGTGAGAAAGTGCTGACCGTTGAAGGAGTCTTATTTCAGATGTAACACTGATTGCATTTTCAGAAAGACATCAAAAATCGCATTCTCCAACCAACTCCATCACAACAGATTAACTGGACATTCACTATTTGTGGGAATCCATCTAAGTGCAAATTATGAACCGTGTTTGCCAAACCAAACTGCAACAACCAATCAAACAGTAATTCATGAGATGTGAAATGCTATGGGTGCGATGGGGATAGGAATAAAACACAGAATCACAAGGCATCATAGTGGCATGGAGTCATACAGCGTAGAAACAGGCCCTAGGCCCAACTTGCCCACACCGACCAACATGCCCTATCTCCACTCGTCCCACCTGCCTGCATTTAGCCCATATCCCTCTAAACCTACCCGATCCATGTACCTATACAAATGTTTCTTAAACATTGCAATAGCAATCCGGTTAGCTGATACTTCAATTGCAGATATCATGGATATTTATGTGTAGGAAGGAACTGTAGTTGCTGGTTTATACCAAAGATAGATACCAAGTGCTGGAGTAACTCAGCAGGTCAGGCAGCAATCTCTGGAGAAAGGGTTCCTACTGAAGAAGGGTTCTGACCTGAAACATCACCCATCCATTTTCTCCAGAGATGCTGCCTGACCTGCTGAGTTACTCTAGCACTTTGTGTCTATCTTTGTGGATATTTATGTTTGTTGTTGTCTCGACCTGGAAAATTCCACCCATATTGACTTGAGTGAGGCATCAGTATCAAGGGAGATAGGGGTTTCATGAGGCCATTCAGCCCCTCAATGCTATTCTGTTGTTCATGGCTGATCAATCACCTACATACATCTGGCTTTTCCCTGATCCCCTAATGCTGGGTTGGTTAGCAGAGATTGATCAGTCAATCCACCATTTCTTGGTCTGAAGAAGGGTCCCGACCCAAAACCTCACTTATTCATGTTCTCCGGGGATGTGGCATTTAGACTTTACTTCAGACTTTAGAGATACAGCGCAGAAACAGGCCTTTCGGCTTATGGCCCACTGAGTCCGTGCCGGCCTGCGATCACCCCGTACACTTGCACTATCCTACACACTAAGGACAATTTCCAGAAGCTAATTAACCTACAAACCTGCATGTCTTTGGAGAGTGGGTGCACATGGAGAAAACACACGGTCACAGGAAAACCGTACAAACCTTGTTTAGCCTGATTACTGCAGAATTTTGTGTCTTTTCTTGCTAAACTAGCATCTGCAGTTCTTTGTTTCTATACCACTTTTTTCATCGCACTTGGCAAACATATTCAAAAAATTGGCAATTGGTCCTAAGAGTTGCCATCTAATCTGCTTTTTCTTACACCACTGCTGTCCTGAATCTTGGAATGGTGGCTATCATAGCAGCTGTTTCATTGTAATAGTCCCATTCTCACCCCAAATGATGCTGGACAGGAAGCCTAGATTCAATGCACAATACCTGAGTGAGGTATAAAACCTTCTGGCACAGAAGGAAAAATGAGGAAAGATGTTGTCAATTTGGATAGGGTACAGAGAAGATTTACGAGGATGTTGCCAGGACTCAAGGGCCTGAGCTAAAGGGAGAGTTTGAGCAGGCTGGGACTCTATTCCTTGGAGCACAGGAGGATGAGGGATGATCTTATACAGGTGTATAAAATCATGAGAGGAATAGATCGGGTAGGCGCACAGAGTCTCTTGCCCAGAGTAGAGGAATTGAGAACCAGAGGACATAGCTTTATGGTGAAGGGGGAAAGATTTAATAGGAATCTGAGGGGTAACTTTTTCAAACAAAGGGTGGTGGGTGTATGGAACGATCTGCCAGAGGAGGTAGTTGAGGCAGGTACAATCGCAACGTTTAAGAAACAATTAGTCAGATACATGGATAGGACAGGTTTACAGGGATATGGGCCAAAGGCAAGCAGATGGGACCAGTTTAGATGGGACATGTTGGTTGGCGTGGGCACGCTGGATCTGTTTCTATGCTGTATCTCTAAAATAAACTACACTGAATCTTTCCCCTCTCACCTTATACAGTACCTATGTCTTCTGTTTCTTGATTTCCCTATCTGGGTAAAAGACTCTGTGCACTTACCCTATCTAATCCCCTCAGGATCTTAAACATTTCTATTGGATCACCCCTCATCCTCCTGCACTGTAAAGAATAAATCCCTAGCCTGCTTAACCTCTCCCTGCAGCACAGGCCCTCATGTCCTGCCAACATCCTTGTTAATCTCTTTGTCACTGTTTCCAGCCGTGACAATATCAAAAGTTATTATGTCTTTTGTTTATACAAAATAGATTTCTGGACATTAAGGGAGAAACGAGGAACTGCAGATGCCAGGTTACACAAAAGGGACACAAAGTGCTGGAGTAACTCAGGGCATCAGGCAACTTTTCCGGAGAACGTGGATAGATGACATTTTCGGTTGGGACCCTTCTTCAGATTGATATCTAAATTGTATCTCTGAATTAAAACTGAGGAAGGGTCTCGACCTGAAACGTCACCTATCCATGTTCTCCAGAGATGCTGTCTGACCCACTGAGTCACTTCAGCACTCCGTGTCCTTATGGGAATTAAGAGATACAGGTATAAGGCAGGATAAAGCCCCAGATGTAGAAATTAACCATGATCTTGATGGATAATAATGCAGGCTTGAAGGGCTAGATAACCTTCTCCTCCTCCTGTTCTGTATCTTCTTATACAACTTCCAATAAATTGAAGATAGACACAAAATGCTGGAATAACTCAGCAGGAAAGGCAGCATCTCTGGACAGAATGAATGGGTGACTTTTCGGGTCGAGACCCTTCTTCAGACTGAAAGTCACGGGAAAGGGAAATGGGAGATATAGACGATGATGTAAAGAGATATAGAACAAATGAATGAAAGATATGCAAATAAGTAACAATGATAAAGGAAACAGGCCATTGTTAGTTTGCTAGGTGAGAACGAAAAGCTGGTGTCACTTGGGTGGGGGAGGGAATGAGAGCAAGGGAACGCAGGGGTTATTTGAAGTTAGAGAAATCAATATTCATACTGTAATTGATCTGTGAGCTGCCCAAGCTAAATATGAAATGCTGTTCCTCCAATTTGCATTTAGCCTCACTCTGTCAATGGAGGATGCCTAGGACAGAAAGGTCAGTGTGGGAATGGGAAGGGGAATTAAAGTGTTCAGCAAACGCGAGATCAGGTAGGTCCAGGCAGACCGAGCGAAGGTGTTCAGCAAAACATTCGCCCAGTCTACGTTTAGTCTCGCCGATTTATAAGCGTCCACATCTTGAACAACGGATACAGTAGATGTGGTTGGAGGGGGTGTAAGTGAATCTCTGCCTAACCTGAAAGGACTGCTGGGGTCCCTGGACAGAGTTGAGGGAGGAGGTATAGCGACAGGTGTTGCATCTTTTGCGGTTGCAGGGGAAGGTACGTGGGAAGAGGGTGGTTTGGGTGGGAAGGGATGAGTTAATCAGGGAGTTGCGGAGGGAACAGTATCGGTTGAAGGCAGTAAGGGGTGGAGATGAGAAGATGTGAAAAGGTGCGATCCCGTTGGAGGTGGCAAAAATGTTGGAGGATTATGTGTTGTATGTGACGGCTGAAGGGGTGAAAGGTAAGGACTGGGGGACTGGGTCCCTCTTGCGGGTAGGGGGAGGTGGAGCAAGGGCGGAGCTGCGGGGTACCGAGGAGACACGTGTGAGGGTCTCATCTATGATGGGAGAGGGGACCTGCTACTTCCAATAAATTGATATATTGTTCTGATAAAAGAGATGGAACTCCGCTCAATGTTAATTCTGCTGTTATTGACCTGGCAGCATTTGACATTGACATTGTGTGTCTCAAATGTTAAGTACTCCTTCCTGAGTGTTAACAGCTAGTACCTCATAAAACTACTGTTGTTAAAATGTAACTTTCTTATGGGGCTCAAACAGGACAAATGGGCAGTGTGGCTGTCTCGAGAGTGGAAGGTCAGCATCCTAATAACCCTGGCAAAATGAGAACTGCTGTCAGGCTGTGAAATTATAACCCGCTGTCCAATGACACCACCTGCTTTGTTATTCCGAGGTCGTTGCCGGGCAGTTAAATGCATGTCACTTCATCTGAGTGCCAAGAGGTTGTCAATTCCTCATATGCACTCAGATGACTGACATGCTTTATTCTGCTACTATAACAGCCACTCCAACATATAATGTGGTGTGGCAATTGTGTCTTAAGTACCGCACTGAAGGCAACAAAGCGGCTCAGGCTGAAAGGAATTCCTAGCCTTTTTCACCTCATACTCTGAGCCCTGTATCAGTCCGGTTGACATAAAACGTGAAACCTGCAGCTAAGGTGTCGTTTGGGGCAGGTGCATCAGTATCCAGCATACTTAAGAATTAGGAGCATCCTTGTTGCAAATCTTCAGGTTCCGATAATGTTTAAACATACAAACTAAGAACTGCATAGGAAGGAACTGCAGATGCTGGTTTAAACCGCAGATAGACACAGAAAGCTGGAGTGACATTAAAAACATGTCATGCGGTGACATTGAACATGTATGGAGAAATATATTCTCAGGGTACGTTGTATACCTGTCTAAATGACTTTTAAATGTTCTGATACCACTTGCCTCAACTACCTCCTCTGGCATCTCATTCCATACACCTAGCAGCCTTTGTGTAAAAACATTGCTACTCAGGTTGCTATTAAATCTTCCCCCCCGCACTTTAAACCTATGCCTTCAGGTTCTTGATTACCCTACTCTGGGTAAAAGACTCTGTGCATTTACCGTATCTTTGGATCTCATCATCTTATACACCTCTATTAGATCATCCCCTTATCCTCCTGCACTCCAAGGAATAAAGTCCTAGCCTGCTCAACCTCTCCCTATAGCCCAAGCTTTGGGCGACCAAAGCTGAACACAACTACTCCAAATGAGGCTTCACCAATGTCTTGCACAACCGTAACATAACCTCCCAATTTCTATATTCAATAATTTGACTGACGATGGCCAATGAGCCGTCTTGACCACCATATCTACCTGCAACGCTATTTTCAAGGAACTATGTACCTGTACTCCTAGATCCCTTTGCTCCACACACTCCCCAGAGTCCTGAGTAGGTCCTGACTTGGTTTAACTTCCCAAAATGCAACAACATGAACTTATCTGTATCAAACTCCATTAATCATTCCTCAGCCCACTTGCCCTACTGATCAAGATCTTGCTGCAATTTTTGATAACCAATCATCAGTACTAAATTTCATTTGCCTTTGCTCTGCCCAATGATCAGTCATCCTGTCATCCTGAATCCTAAGACAATCTTGTACGTTATCAGCAAAACCACTAGTTTTCATGTTAGCTGTGAATTTACTAAACACATTCAAATCATGAGTGTATTAAATGATCAGATAGGGTCTCAACACCAATCCTTGTTTTAAACCACTGCTCTCATGCTTCCAGTCACAAAAACAATCCTTTATCATCATCTTCTGCCTCCTTCAAGCAAACAGATTCTGGATCCAAATTGCCAACTTGCTTCAGATTCGACGTGCTCTAACCTTTTGAACTATTTTAGAGACATGGAGTCATGCAGCATGGAAACAGGCCCTTCGGCCCGACTTACACATGCCGACCAAAATGCCCCATCTACACCAGTGTCACCTTCCCACGTTTGGCCCATATCCCTCTAAATCTTAACTTTTCTCATGCTGAGTTAAAGACGTTATTGAAGTCTCTATAGACTAAAAATCATGGACTACACTTTGCTCCTATTTAAGTGAGGAGGTGCTTCGGGTACCTATTCTCAATGCTGGTATAAGGTTTTGACTGAATAGTCGCACAGTTTAAGTTTTCAGCTGTGATTTTTCAGAAAGAGTATATCATTCCCAGTGTATTGTTTTGTGGAATTAGCCCTATTTATTATCTCTCGTCTCAAAGTACATTTGTTGTTTGAAACTGGAAGGAAGAAAATGAATTAAAAAGAGAAAACATTTATGTGCAAAAATCATATTAATGCAATATAACCACAAGATGGCATTCTCACAACCTAAGAAAACTTTGTTCAAATTAATGTTTGTATAGGAAAGAACTGCAGATGCGGGTTTAAATCGAAGGTAGATACAAAATGCTGGAGTAACTCAGCAGGACAGGCAGTATCTCTGGAGAGAAGGAATAGGTGACGTATCGGGTCGAGACCCTTCTTCAGACTGATTCTTCATTCTTCAGAATGTTTGTATAGTTATATTATGTTTATCCTCCAGTCAATATCTGCCATGACATTTTCTAGCACTCTGGCTGCTGATCAAAGACAAAGGAATTCCTTCCTTTGAGTGGTAATTGTACATTTTGCAGTTTTATAATAGTGTGGAGATAGCATGGAAACTGAAAATTACTTAACCTGGAAACACAAGGATCCGCAGATGCTAGCTTATGATAAAAAGCACAAAGACCTGGAGTAACTGGTCAGGCATCTCTGGAGAACATGGTTAGGCGATATTTTGAGATAGGTTTGGGTCTAAGGAAGGGTCCCTACCCGGAACTTTGCTTATTCATGTTGCCCAGAGATGCTGCCTGACCCGCTGAGTTACTCCAGCAGTTAGTTTCATCTGTTAATCTGGGTTAGTACTTCCCGCCATAAGGGCTGCCAACTCTCACGCTTTGAGCGTGAGAATCACGCATTTGAATAAATTCTCACGCACTCATGCGGATCACAAATTTCTCACGCTCTGTTGTGAGAAATTCTGTGATCAACGAAAATGTCAAAACTCATATAAACTGCATGAGCCGTGGGTGTTGGAGAGCCGGGGCTGAGGGAGGGATGGAAGCAGAACCAGCGGTGGGGACAGATGTGGGGAGCCAGGGCTGGAGAGTGTTTGCCGGGCTGGCGAGTGTTTGCCGGGCTGGTGAGTGTTTGCCGGGCTGGCGAGTCGCTCGCTGCAAGCTCCGGCCTTGGAGCAGCCTCAGTGCAAGAGTCCCAGGCCGTCGGAGGCGTCGGAAGCGTTGCACCGCTGCTGTGAGAGTCTCTGTGCCGAAGGGAGAGAGACTCTCAAGGGAGGCGGTGAGAGGGAGGGGAAGGAGACAGGGGGGAGAGACAGAGTGGATGAGAGGAGAGAGAGGGGGAGAGAGAAGAGGAAGAGGGAGAGGGGGGAGAGAGAGGTAGGTGAGAGAGATAGGGAGAGAGAGAGAGGAGAGAGGGAGAGAGGTAGGGGAGAGAGATAGGGAGAGGGAGAGGGGGGGAGAGAGAGGAGAGAGGGGGATAGTGAGGTGGGAGAGGGGGGAAGAGAGAGAGGGGGTGAGAGGGAGGGGGAGAGAGAGAGGGGGAGACAGAGAGAGGGAGAGAGAGGGGGGAAGAGGAAGAGATAGAGGGGTAGAGAGAGGGGTGAGAGGAGAGAGAGGGAGAGACAGAGGGAGAGACAGAGGAGAGAGAGGGGGAGGGGAGAGATACAGGGGGGAGAGAGAGGGGCGAGAGAGCGGAAGAGAGGGGGAGAGTGAGAGGGGGGAGAGCGAGAGAGGGGAGAGAGGGAGGAGAGTAGGGTGGGAGAGAGAGAGAGAGGGAGAGAAAGAGAAGTGGAGGGAGAGAGGGGAGAGAGAGAGGGGACAGAGAGGGGGAGAGAGAGGGGGGGAGAGAGAGGGGGGAGAGAGAGAGGGGGAGAGAGAGAAGGGGGAGAGAGATGGGAGAGATGGGAGAGAGAAAGGGGGAGAGAAGAGGGGGAGAGGGGAACAGAGGGGGATAGAGAGGCAGATCTGCCAACTCCCATCCATTGAGCGTGAGAATCATGCATTTCGCCAAATTCTCACGCTGATCACAAATTTCTCACGCTCTGTCGTGAGAAATTCTGTGATCAACGAAAATTTCAAAACTCATATCAACTGCATGGGCCATGGGTGTTGGAAGCAGAAGCAGCGGTGGGGACAGATGTGGACGGGGAGCGGGGCTGGCGAGTGTTTGCCGGGCTGGCGAGTCACTCACTGCAGCTCCGGCCATGTGCAAGAGTCCCGGGCCATCGGAGGCATCGGAAGCGTTGCGCCGCTGCCGTGAGAGTCTCTGTGCCAAATTCGCCCAGGTGACCGCATGAATCAGGCTGTGGCTCGGTGCATCCTAGAGGACAACCAGTGGCTGCTGGAAGTAAGTACCAAGCAGTGGGTAGAAACGGTGGAAGATAGTGGACTTCAAATGGAGGTGGTTGGAGAAAGCATCCTGCTTGCCTGCTAGATTTTCACTTACTGTAACTGCAGGAAAAATGTTCCCGATGTGGGGGAGTTGAGAACCAGGGGTCACAGTTTAAGAATAAAGGGTAGGCCAGTTAGGACTGAGATGAGGACAAACTTTCTTCACGCAGAGAGTTGTGAATCTGTGGAATTCTCTGCCACAGAAGGCAGTGCAGGCCAATTCACTGGATGTTTTCAAGAGAGAGTTACATTTAGTTCTTGGGGCTAGCGAAATCAAAGGATAGTGGGAAAAAGCAGGAAAGAGGTACTGATTTTAGATGAATAGCCATGAACATATTGAATGGCAGTGCTGGTTCGAAGGGCCGATGGCCTATCCCTGCACCTATTTTCTATGTTTCTATGCTTGAGTATATGGCAATCAAACTCGATCACTTGATTTTGAAGCATTCATGCATGGTGGAGGTATAATGTAGCCATAGAGGGATACAGTGTGAAAACAGGCCCTTCGGCGCAACTTTGCCCACACCCGCCAACATGTCCCAGCTACGCTACCTGCTTTTGGTCCATACCTCCAAACCTGTCCTATCCATGTATCAGTCTAACTGTTTCTTAAATGTTGGGATGGTCCCTGCCTAAACTACCTCCTCTGACAGCTTGTTCCATACACCCACCACGCTTTGTGTGGAAAAAGTTACCCCTTAAAAAGTTACCTCTTAAAAATACTTCATACAAAAAATATTGAAATCACACTTCTACAATGCACTAAAACATGATTTTAATACATCAAATTTCAAACCGTCCCTACCCTGGGAGGGGGGACACCCTACATCCACACCCTCTCTCCCCACTGTTGCTCCACTCCCTCACCGGGTACCCCCAAAGCCAGTGATCAGTGATCGCTCAGCCTCCCCACTTTCAAAAACGCTTTGCGGCCCTGGTTCAGACGGAGAACACTGCCAGATGTGAGCAGGGAACTGAGGCCAGTTGTCCGTGATGTCTGGATCCCAATGCTCAGCGCTTCATGTTCATTGGCTAATGTTATTGATTTGTAATTAGCCTGATTTGTAATTAGTTGACAAAACCTTAATTTATTAATCCGGAATATCCAGGGGGATGGGATAAGTGTAATATTAAAATGACATGCAAGGTGTCAGGCTGTCGGTCACAACATAGAGCCCCGATAACCCATTATTTCCTTCAGTTAAATATTGGGAAGGTAGCAACTATTGTCATTTGCCTCTTAATTATTATGTTTTTTTACCTCACTGACTATTTCTAACCGCCCCCCAATTCCTTTGACAGGTTGAATAGGATTGTTCCCAATCTTCTTGTTTTATTAATTGAACATGTAGATGAACATCCTCAAGGAGTGTAATCAGATGGAAACCGATTCAGATGTGATATTTAAGAGCGTGTTCAAAGAAGGGGCATATTTTAAAGGAGTGACAGAGATACTTGCAGGGGAATGTGTGAGGAGTTTATTAGTTGTCTTTAGTTTTAGCTTGAACCAGGACATCTGAAGATTCAAAGTTTAATATAGCAATTGTGCTGATACTGACACCAACCAACCACGTAATGAATATCATCCATTCCGGAGGTTTTACTTTTATGATGCCATTTAAACTTCACTTGGATTTCAATCACTTCAATGTAAAAGTAATTGGGAATGGGGAGCATTGGAACAAAAATTTGCCCTCGGTACATATTAACTGTAATGTAATAATGTATGCATGTTGGTAGGTGCAATCAAAACAAAGATCTTTTTAACATTGTTGTGTTATGAATACCACAGAAAATATTATGTACTCTCAAGATCACATTTAATGGAATAATATTGCTTAAATATATAGTTATTGGACTTTGCAATTCGGAAAAGTCCCAGCTGAGAGGAAGACAGCAAAATACTGAAAATATTGGGGGTGAAAATGACTTCAGGACAGTTTGTTAGGAAAATGAAAGAAATGTCATCAATTGGTTGACCACAATTTCTCATGCATAAAATTATACTCATGGATAATGAGTATACTTATACAACTGAGTGAGTATAATTTTATGGATGAGAAATTGTGTTCAACCAATTGATAACAAGGAAGCCAATGAATGTAGCAAATTTTGTTATCCATAATTTGGTCTGTGAAGTTCCCCATAAAGGATTAATGCATTAGATAAGCACCTGTGGACTTGAACGTAATAGGTTAAGTCCAGGGGGTCAGATATGGGGCTTTAAGAGTGGGCCAGATATATTGTCAGTGCAAAGGGGCTAGGAGCAAGGCCAATTGTGCATCCAGAGTCAAGGTCCAGATAAAGGCAGCAGCAGCCAAGTTCATGGCACCGTGGGTGGCTCTGCGGCACAGGAGGGGAGGAAAAAGAGTGGAAGGTCTATAGTAATAGGGGATTCAATTGTAAGGGGAATTGATAGGCGTTTCTGCGGCCGCAAATGAGACTCCAGGATGGTATGTTGCCTCCCTGGTGCAAGGGTCAGGGATGTCACTGAGCGGCTGCAGAACATTCAGGAGGGGGAGGGTGAACAGCCAGTTGTCGTGGTGCACATTGGCACCAATGATATAGGTAAAAAACGGTATGAGGTCCTACAAGGTGAATTTAGGGAGCTAGGAGATAAACCTAAAAGTAGGACTTCAAAGGTAATAATCTCTGGATTACTACCAGTGCCATGTGCTAGTCAGAGTAGAAATAGGAGGATATTGCAGATGAATACGTGGCTTGAAAAATGGTGCAAGGGGGAGGGATTCAAATTTCTAGGGCATTGGAACCAGTTCTGGGGGAGGTGGGACCAGTACAAACAGGACGGTCTGCACCTGGGCTGGAATGGAACCAATATCCTTGGGGGAGTATTTGCTAGTGCTGTCGGGGAGGATTTAAACTAATGTGGCAGGGGGATGGGAGCATGAGCAGAGAGACAGAGGGGTATAAAATGAGGGTAGAAGCAATAGGTAGCAAGGTGAAAAGTAAAAGTGGCAGGCAGACAAATCCAGGGCAAAAATCAAAAAGGGCCACTTTTCAACATAATTGTATAAGGGGTAAGAGTGTTGTAAAAACAAGCCTGAAGGCTTTGTGTCTCAATGCAAGGAGCATTCGTAATAAGGTGGATGAGTTGAATGTGCAGATAGTTATTAATGAACATGATATAGTTGGGATCATGGAGACATGGCTCCAGGGTGACCAAGGCTGGGAGCTGAACATCCAGGGATATTCAATATTCAGGAGGGATAGACAGAAAGGAAAAGGAGGTGGGGTAGATTTGCTGGTTAGAGAGGAGATTAACGCAATAGAAAGGAAGGACACTAGTGGGTGTTGTGTACAGGCCACCTAACAGTAGTAGTGGAGTTGGGGATGGCATCAAATAGGAAATTATAAATGCGTGCAACAAAGGTAAAACAGTTTCTAATGGGTGACTTCAATCTACATATAGATTGGGTGAATCAAATTGGGAGGGGTGCTGAGGAAGAGGATTTCTTGGAAGGTATGCGGGATAGTTTTCTAAACCAACATGTAGAGGAACCAACGAGAGAGCAGGCTATTCTAGACTGGGTATTGGGTAATGAGGAAGGGTTAGTTAGCAGTCTTGTTGTGCGTGGCCCCTTGGGCAAGAGTGACCATAATATGGTTGAGTTCTTCATTAGGGTGAAAGTGACATTGCTAATTCAGAAACAAGGGTTCTGAACTTAAAGAAAGGTAACTTAAGGAAGACATAAATAATCTGCTGGAAATAGCAGGGGACCGGGGGTCAAATGAGATGGAGGAACTGAGTGAAATCCAGGTTAGTCGGGAAGTGGTGTTAGGTAAATTGAATGGATTAAAGGCCGATAAATCCCCAGGGCCAGATAGGCTGCATCCCAGAGTACTTAAGGAAGTAGCCCCAGAAATAGTGGATGCATTAGTGATAATTTTTCAAAACTCTTTAGATTCTGGAGTAGTTCCTGAGGATTGGAGTGTAGCTAATGTAACCCCACTTTTTAAATAGGGAGGGAGAGAGAAAACGGGGAATTACAGACCAGTTAGTCTAACATCGGTAGTGGGGAAAATGCTAGTCAGTTATTAAAGATGTGATAGCAGCACATTTGGAAAGTGGTGAAATCATTGGACAAAGTCAGCATGAATTTATGAAAGGTAAATCATGTCTGACGAATCTTATAGAATTTTTCGAGGATGTAACTAGTAGAGTGAATAAGGGAGAACCAGTGGATGTGTTATATCTGGACTTACAGAAGGCTTTCGACAAGGTCCCACATAAGAGATTAGTTTGCAAATTTAAAGCACATGGTATTGGGGGTTCAGTATTGATGTGGATAGAGAACTGGCTGGCAAACAGGAAGCAAAGAGTAGGAGTAAACATGTCCTTTTCAGAATGGCAGGCAGTGACTAGTGGGGTACCGCAAGGTTTGGTGCTGGGACCCCAGCTATTTACAATATATATTGATGATTTGGACGAGGAAATTGAATGCAACATCTCCAAGTTGGCGGATGACACGAAGCTGGGGGGCAGTGTTAGCTGTGAGGAGGATGCTAGGCTGCAAGGTGACTTGGATAGGTTGGGTGAGTGGGCAAATGCATGGCAGATGCAGTATAATGTGGATAAATGTGAGGTTATCCACTTTGGTGGCAAGAACAGGAAAGTAGACTATTATCTGAATGGTTGTCGATTAGGAAAAGGGGAGATGCAACGAGACCTGGGTGTCATGGTACACCAATCATTGAAAGTAGGCATGCAGGTGCAGCAGGCAGTGAAGAAAGCGAATGGTATGTTAGCATTCATAGCAAACGGATTTGAGTATAGGAGCAGGGAGGTTCTACTGCAGTTGTACTGGGCCTTGGTGAGACCACACCTGGAGTATTGTGTACAATTTTGGTCTCCTAATCTGAGGAAAGACATTCTTGCCATAGAGGGAGTACAGAGAAGGTTCACCAGACTGATTCCTGGGATGGCAGGACTTTCATTTGAAGAAAGACTGGATAGACTCGGCTTGTACTCGCTAGAATTTAGAAGATTGAGGGGGGATCTTATAGAAACTTACAAAATTCTTAAGGGGTTGGACAGGCTAGATGCAGGAAGATTGTTCCCGATGTTGGCGAAGTCCAGAACAAGGGGTAACAGTTTAAGGATAAGGGGGAAGTCTTTTAGGACCGAGATGAGAAAAACATTTTTCACACAGAGAGTGGTGAATCTCTGGAATTCTCTGCCACAGAAGGTAGTTGAGGCCAGTTCATTGGCTATATTTAAGAGGGAGTTAGATGTGGCCCTTGTGGCTAAAGGGATCATGGGGTATGGAGAGAAGGCAGGTACAGGATACTGAGTTGGATGATCAGCCATGATCATATTGAATGGCAGTGCAGGCTCGAAGGGCCGAATGGCCTACTCCTGCACCTATTTTCTATGTTTCTATGTTTCTATGGAATAGTACTAGGTGTGCAGTCAAAGCTGGGACAATGGGCGTGTTCAGCACTGGGAACCTAAGCAGGTAAGCAGCTATGATCAGGGTAGAATAGGGGCCAGATGTAAGGCTGGACTCAGGGACAGGAATGAGAGAAGGTATGCAACTGGAGTCAGGGCCAGGAGTAGTACCAGGTGTGCAGTGAGACCCTGGTTGGTCAACATGGGCCAAGTGTTTGATTATAACCTGATTTCCATACATTAATACACTAAGATCATTCATGTGCTGCACGTGATGATCAGAGCCTGGGCTCTACTGTGGAACGTAATTAGGAATGTAATTTAGTCTAACCTTATTCATAACTAATCCAATTTAAAGCATATATATTGCATTCAAGTGTAAGTTAAAAGACTCGCTACAGTATGCACCAGATTGCACACTTTCAAGCTGAAACATGCAAAAGTTCTGTACCAATGGGAGGGAGGGCACCCCCCTCCCACCCCCCCGGTCGCTATGCTCCCTCGGGCTTGGTCTCTCGCAACTTCTCACTCCCAACTCTCACCCAACTTTGGCAGCTCTGCGCCATACAAGGCTGCGAACTGAGGCTTATTGACTGATTGTAGGTGGCAGAGTGGCACAGTGGTAAAGTTGCTGCCTTACTGCGTCAGAGACTGGGTCCGATTCATACTAGGCATGCTGTTCACTCGGATCATCTCCCTGTGACCGTTTGGGTTTTCCCCGGATGCTCCGGTTTCCTCCCACATTCCAATGACGATCAGCTTTGTGGGTAAACTGGCTTCTGTAAATTGTCCCTAGTGTGCAGGGTAGAACTAGTGTATAGTAACCATTGGTCCTCGTGGACTCAGTGGACCAAAAGGCCCGTTTCCACGCTGTTTTTCTAAAACTAAACTGGACTTGGTGGGTCAGGCAGCATCTCTGGAGGAAAAGGAATGGTGATGATGTTTCAGATCAGGACCTTTATTCAGACTGAAAGTAAAGGATGGGTGTGAAGAGCTGGAGGTGCTAAAAGAGCAGGGCCAAACGGCCCTGATTGATCCTGGTCTTTTCTTGCCTTCAGCTCTTCACTACCCCCCCCCCCCCCACACCCTACTTTCAGTCTGAAGAAGGGTCTCAACCCAAAATGTCACCTATCTTTTTCCTCCAGAGATGGTCCCTAACCCACTGAGTTACTCCAGCACTTTGTGTCTATCTTTGGTATAAACCAGCATCTGCAGTTCTTTGTTTCTAGACTTGGTGAAATGCACAAATATATCTGCACATTTAATATAACTTACTAATGAGTTACTAGGGATTTTAGGGTTTTAATTAATACATTTTCCCAAGCACTGGATAACACATTTTTTGCTACCATTGTATCAAATTGTATTATTTTCAGCTTGTGCAGAATTTGATTAAAATGACATCCTCTGACCCAGTTCAGTCATCATTCAAGTGGGTCAGAATGTACAAGTAGAAAGCATCTTAAGTGCTATTCTATCATTGCAACAGGAGCAACAAGTTGCATTTATTTAGTACTCTTAACTTAGCAAAACATCCCAAGAGCATTTACAGAAAAGCTATCCTGGTACAGTCCCCAGGATACTGTTCCATCTGGTCCTCGTTCTGGTTGTGTTTAGTCCCCAGAAGATGCAAGGACAAATGATCAAAGGCTTGGTTAAAAGGGCAGGTTTTCAGGGGCATCTAAAAGGGAGAGGGGGAGACTGAAAGGTGAAAAGACTTCAGGAGGGAAATGCTGAGTTTAGAGCAGTCGCTGAAGGTGTGCTTGCCAAGAGTGGAGAAATTAACTTCAGGAATGATCAAGAAAGCTGAATTGGAGAGGTTATGGAAGCAATTATGGGGCGGTATGGTTGCTCAGTGGCAACACAGTGGCGCAGAGATAGAGTTGGTGCCTTACAGCGCCAGAGATCCTGATTCCGGGTGCTGTCTATGGAGTTCTGTATGTTCTCCTCATGATTGAGTAGTTTTTTCCTGGTTCTTCAGGTTTCCTCCGACATTCCAAAGACGAACAAGTTTGTCAGTTAATTGGCTTCAGTAAAGATTGTAAATTGTCCCAAGTGACTTTAGAGACACGGCGCGGAAACAGGCCCTTCGGCCCACTAAGTCTGTGCCGTCCAGCGATCATCCCGTACACACTTGGGACAATTTACAAATTTTTAACAAAGTCAAGTAACCTACAAACTTGTACATCTTTGGAGTGTGGGAAGAAACCGGAGCATCCGGAGAAAACCCACGCGGCCACAGGGAGAACGTACAAACTCTGTACAGACAGCACCCATAGTCAGGATCGAACTCTGGTCTCTAGCGCTGAAAGGCAGCCATTCTACCGCTGCACCACTGTGCTGCCCTCTCTGGGCCGCATGGCTTAATTCTGCTCCTATGTCTTATGATCTTCTGATCTATGATTGACAGCCGTTCCTTCAGCAATTTCAATCCCAAGTCACAAAATTTCCTGCCATGACATTTATCATCCTTCTTTAAAATCTTCCTTTAAACCTACCTCTTTAATGCATTTGTTAGTGTTGGCCTAACATCTCCTGACATGGGCTTGTGTAAAACTAATAGCGATCACATGAATTGCCTCAAGACGTTGTGCTATGTTAACGATTTGATATAAACACAGCCAATTTCAGCACCATAACTGAAATGTGCTGCAAGGTGTTTGCAAAGAGCTATTATTATTGCACGAGGAAAGTAATCACAAGTAGATGATCAACGAGAGTTTTAACTCACTCAATCGCACTCATACAGACACTGACATGCACATCCAAAAAACGTGCACACGCATCCCCACTGAAATACACAAACACAAACACCTCCATGTACACACATTTACACACACACCTGCTCACGCACAACTATCCGTACACATGCACCTCCATGTGCACCTACACACACACCCGCACACACGCAGAACTGTTCATACACACACACCTCCATGCACACACATACACACAAACACCCATGCATACACAAGCACACACACTTACATACACCTGCTCTGACACACATCTGTCCATATACACACCCCCACCCAATGACACACACTTACACATGCACACTTACACACTCAAATACCTGTGCAGATACATCTGCACATACACACACCTGTCCATACCCACACCTCAATGAGACACACTTACACACACACCAGTGCAGATACATCTACACACACACAATAGATACAACACAAGTTGCAGTTACCTAAAGAAGATGACTTAATACATTGAGTTACCTGTCTTCGTGGGTGCATTAATCCACCTTTCTCCCACAATCAGCTGCACTTGAAAACATTCAGCCCCGCCATTATCAATGTGAGGGTACAAATCTGTGACCAATATAATTCAAAAGTGACAGCCAGTCAAAGTCCACAAATATATTTGAGATGGAGTGGTGGTACGACAATGTGCTATAATCAGTTACCTCGTTGAATTAGAATTGGTAAGGCATTTTACTGAAGGTGACCTTCGAAGTTTTGCTGGGTTAAAGCACAGATTAGTATGCTTACTTACTCACATAAACAGCCTTACTTGCTTTTCCTTAATTCCCTTCAGTATTACACAGCCTTAATAGTCAGAAGCAAAATGACTGCACTCATCACTTATGTCAAATACTAAAGGTCATGGGCGGCATGGTGGCGCAGCGGTAGAGTTACTGCCTCACAGCGCCAGAAACCCGGGTTTGATCCTGACTACGGGTGCTGTTTATAGACACAAAAAGCTGGAGTAACTCAGCGGGACGGGCAGCATCTCTGGAGAGAAGGAATGGGTGACATTTCGGGTCAAGGTCCTCAGACTTCTTCTTCAGAGTCTGAAGAAGGGTCTCGACCCGAAACGTCAACCATTCCTTCTCTCCAGATGCTGCCTGTCCCGCTGAGTTACTCCAGCATTAAACCAGCATCTGTAGTTCCTTCTTACACATTACGGGGGCTGTTTGTCTGGAGATTGTCCGTTCTCCTCATGACCTGCGTGGGTTTTCTCCGGGTGCTCCGGTTTCCTCCCACACTCTAAAGCCGTACAAGTTTGTACGCTTCTTCTTCTTCTTCTTCTTCTTGCGAATGAAACATAAACCAAAGGAATAGTTAGATCTCAAGCCGGGTGTTGAGCAGCCAGGTTGTTGAATCTGCGTCAATGTTTGCCAGGCCCTGATCTCCATTTGGTGGGTGGTAGCGCGGGCACCCAGAGATTACATGGTTGGCTGTCTGTTATTCTGATTCCAATTGTAGGCTCATTGGCTTGGTAAAGATTATAAATTGTCCCCGCTTCTGAAGAATAGTGTTGGTGTGCGGCGATCGGGGCAGACTGGGTGGGCAGAAGGACCCGTTTCCATGCTGTATCTGTAAACTAAACTAAACTAAACTAAAACATAGCTGTTTTTTTATTTACACAGGGGGTTGGGGGTGCCTGGAATGCACAGCCAGCGATGCCAGTGGAGGCAAATACATTAAAAGACATTTGGATAGGTACGTATTTGGATAGGAAAGATTAGGATGGATATGGGCCAATTGCAGGCAGTTGGGACCAATATAGATGGGGAATCTTGGTCAGCATGAACCGAAGAGCCTGTTACCATGCAGTATTACTCTTTGATATATGGCAGTGGCATTGAAGAGGCTTTTAGATAAGCACGTGAATCTGGAGCGAATGCAGGAATATAAATCATGTGCAGGCCAAGAAGATTGTTACCTTGGCATCATGTTCAGCACAGACATTGTGGGCCAAATGGCCTATTTCTGTGCTATATGACTTTATGAGATACGATAATGGCATTTAAGAGGGTGTAAGATAGGCACATGGATCACCAGGGAATGGAGGAGTATAGATCACGCGCAGGCCATGGAGATTAGTTTATCTTGGCATCGTATTCAGCACAGGCACCGTGGGCCGAGGTGCTGTACTGTTCTATGTTCTATCATTTTGACCGTGTGAGTTGTTCCTGGATGGTCTAGTTTTCTCCCGCATCCCAAAGTAGGTTAATTTGCCACTAGGAATTACCCTGAGCTGGCAAAAAAAAACAAAAGGGAGTTGATGGCCATTTGCAAAAAATCTAATTGCAGGGCCACAGGAAAGGATGGAAATAGGGAGGAGGGGACCGATGGAATTTTTCTGCTGGACTGGATGAACCAAGTGTTGTAGGTGAGATGATAACAATATACATAAATTGCATTCAGGCTGTTATCAGGCAACTGAACCATCTGACCAACAGCTATAGTGTAGTCCTGAGCTGCTATCTATCTCATTGGAGACCCTCAGACAATCTTTGATTGGACTTTACTGGACTTTATCTTGCACTAAATGTTATTCATATTCACATGAATCTGAATTAACTGTAATTAACATGAACTCTGGATTGCCTGATAAATTCACAAACATGCAGCATTGTGCTCTACTCCAAAACTTATTTTCCAGCCCCGATGAAGGGTCCCAGTCCTAAAATATTAACATTCTCTTTCCACAGATGCTGCCTGACCTAGTGAGTGCTTCCAGCATTTCCTGTCTCTGTTTCAGATTTCCAGCATCTGTAAGTTTTAGATTTTTGCTTGGAATTTGGAAATGTGAAGGGTGTTCATGCTAATCCTGGTCAAATTGGAGAGGCTAGGACTTTAAAATGTGATAAAAGCTTCAGGTCTGCTGGGAGATTTGGTCAATTTGAAATTGCTCTCTGCAGAACTGGGACAAACTGCGGAGAGGTGCCAGTATGTCTAGAGCCTAGATACAAGTTGCAAGAAAAGAATAAGAACATCTGCAGACCCTGTCAATTAGGTGCAAAATGCATAGAATGGATTGGATGGCTGCAAACCAGACATATACCTTGTAAATAATTGTAAATAATGTTGCAGAGTTCTACTTTGCTGAGTGTTGATTGGATGAGGTATTGAGCTTTGTCTGGGTTTCTTGCGATCAGGGTAAATCTTTCTAAGTTGGCTTCCCTGAGAAGTCCTGTTTGAATACAATGTATTAAGCTGCTGTATTATTGGGTTAGGGAAATGTCTGTTATGTATGGGGTTAATCGATATCTGTAATTGGATTATTAAGAAACCACCCCAATGTGGTTCGGCCCCTTGAGGTCCCAGGAACTATAAAAGTCCGCTGCCACGAGGTCCAGCATCGATCTTCTGGGAGAGCGCTTGGGACTGCGTGACCTTCTGGAGAGTCTCTGTTTGAGCGAGGCCTAGAGGGCTTGATCAGGCAGATACGAGGATCGCACCTGCGTTGGGACAGGTAGAGTAGTTGAACTGTTGTTGCGCTTTGTCAAAATAAAGATTAGTTGTTCAAGTGCTTGATTCAGTGTTTTTGACTGTAACTAGACTGGAGGGAAGCTTAGAACGAGCAATTTACAATGGGGGCTCATCCGGGTTCTCAAAAGACCCCCAAACACAAGTTTGCGATCAAGGGTGTTGAGCTGTTTCGATCGAGAGTGCAGAAATTGGGCCCACGGTGCGGTTTTCGCATTGATTCTCGGCACTTGGTTAGTCGGAGCGGATCGATCATTCGCGGGCTTGGGAAAGGTTCTAATCGAGATCATTAGAACAGAGTCTAGCAAGCACGGGGGGTGGTTAGCACTCCTTTGTGTTAGGGGCCCATAAAACCAGGGTGGGGTTAGAGGCCCTGGTGGGGTTGGGTTAGATATCGGAGCCCCTCCCTGAAGTGACGGACGAGGGCTTGGGTGGACAGAGTATAGATTGGCCGGAATACTCCAGTCCATTCAAGAATTCAACTGGGCAATTTTAGTTTGATTTGAGTGCCCGCGTATGAGGCGAGATATGCACTAATATTAGGAGTTCAAGTCTATATTTGCAAAGCCTAATTTCCAAATACTGAATTTCATATTGAAGTTCTGTCAGTAAGGTGGAATTCGAATTCCTGTATATAGAACTTTGGAGTTGGTGCATGTCTGTGATCGATTCTGAATAGCGGCTGATCAACAATGAATAGTAACCCTCTGGTCGATTGTTGACTAGTACCTGATAGGGAAGAGTACCTGAGAGATGGGAACCAGTTTACTTGATGAAAAGTAATCCGAATAGCAAAGGGTACCCCTAATTCTGTTGAACTTGGAAAGGAGGGATAGAGGTCCCCCTATAGAAGTCCAGTCTTAGCAGAGGGATAGTAACATTCAGGAGGAAGGGTAGTCATTTAAGGAGTAGTACCCCTCAGCAAAGAGTAACCTAGGAAGGGGAAAATCTTCGGTATCAGAGGGAGAGGTTCACTGAGTGATAACAGCGTGACGCGGTATCGAGATCGAGTGTTCGTGAACTGTGCGCTAGTGCTTTAAATCATTTTGTAAATTGAAAAAATATAGGTTTTCGTATTGTTATCGGATCCGGATTTTGTAAATATTCTGTGTATGTAAATAAACTTAGAGTGTTTTAAGAATTAGAAGTTAAGATTTTGATTGTGTTAAGTCCGCGGACCGTCATTTGTGTTGCTGCTTGTGCGAGTGTTTACGGATTTAGAAACTTGAAGTATGGGTGTGTTTGAGTTAAATAATTGTAATTATTTTCGAGCGTGGTGTTGTAAGAATCTGAATCAGGGTGGTTCGATCAGGGGTTATACTCTTTCAAACGCTGCGTCAAGGAAGGAGTCTTCCTGCTGACCGATTGCACCACGAGGAGGATATCTTAGAGTGCGTGATTTATAATAAACAAATGTTTGTGGTTTATTTATGAGTGTGGTTGTGCCTGATAGTAATAGGTAGCGTGTTATCCTGCTTGGGTACTGTGTTAGTTACCTGTCTGAAGATCAGTTTTGGGTGTTTCGATTGAGGATTAAATGAGTGCGAGAGTGTGTTTGATTGGGTTTGGATGTGTTTGATTGTTTCCTGGAGTGATTCTTGAATGACTGGGGATTGAGAAAGTTGTAAGGTGGAAAGGGTGTGGACATGTGGGAGATAGGAGAAGAATTTGAATACGAGAGTAGGATTGGTGGAGCAAAGGAGTAACAAATTGCAAGGCTGCGATTGCTTTGAACCATTAGCCATTGTCTAGGAGTGAGCTTGGTAAATTTAGGGATCAAAAGGAAGGATTTAAGAATTTTGTTTTAGGTATTCGGCAGCATGGGGAATAATGTAGTAAGAGATGTAACAGAAGAGGAAAAGAGCCCATTGCAACTAATGTGTAATGAGTTTCCTCATAAGGCAGAGAAATTAAGAAATTTATCAGGAGCGTTAAATAAGAAATTAGGAAATAAGCTATGGCCGCCCGGGGGGGGGGGGGGGGTTAGAACAGTAAGGGGGATAAAATATATAGAACGGATCATTTGGCAGCATAGTAATAACGAAGGAGCAATAGAATTAATAGGGTTATGGAGAAAATATTTCGAGGAACGGAAGGCGAATAAGGAGGTTAAGAGAATGGCTTGTTGGGAAAAAGCGATCGCTAAACTTGGATTAGAACTAAAAGAAGGTAAAGTAGATCGACCTCCAGGCAGTGGGAAGGACAGGAGTGGCGATGAAGGGAAACACTCAGAACAAAGGAAAGGTGGATCTCCTGGAAGAAAAGTAGTCCCTGTAAAATTAAAGATTAGGAATCCGATGGTTGGTGCTGACTTTGAGGGGGAAGGAGATGAGTATTTAGAAGAGTGGACAAATGTTAACGCCAGTAGAAATTCACAGCTCCCACCATTTTCCTCTTGCGTTTCCCAGGCTTCACTAGCACCGTGTATGACTTGTGTCCGTATTAAATATTTTAGGTCTGCAGAATCTATAACAACTCCTGCAGATTCTACATCTGAACAGATTCTACCAACAGCAGATACTGAGGTACCAGATCCTTTGATCCTATCCACGCCATCATTGCTAGATCGTCCAGTGGCTTATGGCACCCGGAGTAGAATGAAAAGGTTAGCTACGGTGTTTTAAAAAAAGAAAGGTATGTTAGATATAGTGCAACCGCCTGAGTATTTCTGTGAGCTGCAACCTAAACAGATTACTCGAGTAGAAAGGAATGATTGATTTGGGCAGTATCGGGAAACCCCTAGCGAACAGGAATATTTATCTGAGGGTGAGACAGTGATTTTAGACACCGAGATAACTTTCGGTTACATCAAAATCTTACTAATTGAACAGGTATCCCATAGACAGTTACCAGTAAGGGAAGGAATAGGTACAGCGGATTTGGCCAGCGCAGTGAGTATGAATAATCCCCATGCCACAGACGCCCATATACCGTGGAAGCCCCATGAAATAATGGCAGTACTAAACAAAATCCCCGATAGGAAGGTCACCTGCTGCCTTTATAGATTATTTACGAACCGCAATGCGTGTCTATCATGCAGATTCCTGGGATTTGTGGGAGACCATACAACAGATAATTACTCCAGCTGAGAATACCAAATTTCTAGTAGCCCTAGGACACCCGACTTATGAAACATTGGCAAATGCAGTAATGGATGACAGTGCAAGATAAGAGGCTGTTTTAACGCCCCTTGCAAAAACATTTCAGAAGCCAGGCGATTTCAGTCGAGTTCTGGAAATAAAACCAGAGAAGGGTGAAGGAGCAGACAAATTTCTAGACCGTTAATCAAAATTATATATGGACCAATCAGGTGATTTAGACTATCAGAATGGAGCAAGTTCCCCTCAATATTGTGCTATCTTGTTGAATTGTCTCCCCAATAAAGTAGCGGATTTAATTAAAACTGATAACAGAACCGAGCCAGTCAAATAGCCAGAGCTGTGAGATATTATTGGAAGGAAGGTAGGAACCAGGAAAATTATCCTGTAACTAGGAGAGAAAGTGAACGCATAGCCAAGGAAGAATTACCAAAATCTAACTCTGAACCATGGATTCCCAGAGTACCAGCAAATTGTGGATTGGGAGAAATTAGGGTAGCAGATTTCTCCGATTATTATCACCACTATACTCCCAATTTAGACCCCATTCCAATGGAACCCGGGGGTAGAATAAGACCAACCATGTTGCCTAATCAATGCTATACTTGTGGGGGAATGGGACATTGGAGTCGGGCCTGTCCAACAACGGAGCGAATGAAAGAGAGGGGTCAAAGAAGGGATTTCCAGGATTACAAAGAACTTAGCGAGATCCTAGCGAATATAGACACATCCGAAATCCAAGGAATTATGGGAGGTCATTTAATTCAAGAGATTACTGGGACCCAAGAAACCAGAGAGAGAGATGGCCCGAATGTCAGGAATGAAGAAGTCACACACCGTTTACTCAAACTAACCCATTTTCTCAGTCCTGACTCACCAACCCGCCCTGGAATTGTGGGCATGGAGACATGACCCCTACTCTAGACCCCCCTCAAGTAATTTACCAGAATGAACGAATTGGATGTACTATTATAGTAAAAACTGAACATCACATAGAAGAAAATTATAAACCATCTTATGACTACCCCAGAAAACCCCTTAGAACAAAGAAGATTGTAAATCAAGGAGCTTGTTTCAACTGCACCCAATTAGGTCACTGGAGTAAGGAGTGTCCAGCGAGAAGGCAGAACATAGCAGGATTGAAGATAAACCAAGGGACGATAAGGAAAGTAAGAAAAGGAACATAGTAGCTAGCGTGAGAAGGAATGGCAACTAAGGAATGTAAATGGCATTAGGGAGAGAAGAAACAAACTTACTGTGCAGGAGGAACGGGAGTGGGGAAGAAGATGTTATATTAATGTGTTACTGAGTTTGTGCCTGCAGGACAGTATATAGATGACACACTATCTGGGGAGTGAGGTAAAAGAATACACAGACCCCTTAAGAACGGGCAGAAGACAGCAAAGGTAATGTAGCTCCCCAGAAACAGGTGACCAGCAGGAGGAACTGATACTGTCCTGCCTCTTTAAGACATTTGGG
Source organism: Malacoraja senta (assembly GCA_038087875.1). Taxonomy (NCBI): domain Eukaryota; kingdom Metazoa; phylum Chordata; class Chondrichthyes; order Rajiformes; family Rajidae; genus Malacoraja; species Malacoraja senta. The sequence goes on along the minus strand of CM075979.1, from coordinate 65,750,649 downwards.
AAGGCCAGCAGACAGAGAAAGCTGCTCCTCAGTATACCGACTCCATGGTAATTGAAACTAACATCAGAAAAGAGGAAGAAGTAGACCTACCCTCGTGCCCAACTTTAATATCACCTAGCTATTGGAGAAAGAAAAGGAAGGAGAGTAAAGGACACTCTAATCATCTTTAAAAGAAACAACACTGACAACTTGTAACGACTAATGGGATAGCTCCTCTTTAAGAATTGGATTTGAATAAAAAAAGAATTCCTCTGTGGTTCGGGGCAAAATACTCACTTTGCGCCAAAATTTAGTTATAAGTAAATTAATTTTAAGCGGGCTTATAGGGATACAGTCTTAAAATCGTTGGAGCATTGACTGTTGAATTGGCATTCTTCTCTTGTCTCACCCATGGGAGGATAGTCGAAGACGGGACTGAACTATTTAGTTACTATCAAGGAAGGGACAGACCCTTCCTTGATATCAGGAATTAAGACATACCTTGGGAACGTGAGGTGGAAGTATAAATGATGAGGTAGACTGAAAATTTATGTTCACCTCAGAAAGTCAATACTAACCATCCTGAAGTGTTACTTAGAGATAAAAAGAACTCGTACAAGCGAGAACCCCTAGACAGAGAACGAAGCCAATAGAGTAAAGAGTCAATATAGTAAAGAGCCAACATAGTAGAGAATCAACAGAGTAATGAGTTAACATAGTGAGGAGACATACATAAATAAGAAGAGGTACTGGAGGAGAGACTTGGTAAATTAGAGGGTAAACTTGAATAATAAGTGTTGAGAATAGCAGAGCCGATGCATATTTGACCGATGGATTTGAATTGTTTAACCCTTGATGGTAGTGGCTTCTATTATCAAGGTGGGAAGAAATTGTCCCTGGTTTCGGCAGTCTTGATTGGATTTTTGATAAAATTGACAGCATATGGAAATTGATTGTTTAAATTTGAACAGCTGGGAATTCCACAGGAATTGGAATGGAATTGTATTATCGGCTACAATACTGTGGAATGAGAAGGATGAGATGGACACTGAGATTTGAAATAGTAAATTGAAGGCTGAGACTGAATTTGGTTAAATTGAAATATTTATCATGGTTTGCTTTAAATTAGAGTCCCGCCTGTAGGGAAATCGGGACTGAACCCAGCTGAAATATATATGAGGACCATCATCAGATATACATATTATAACATTGTGTGAGTATGAAGATGGCTGATTAGTGTTGATCCTAGGATAATAAAGAGTTATAGGGATACAGTAATATAATAGGTTCGAATAGGGATAGTATTGCAGAACTATAGTGAATGTATGGGAAAGCATGGGTGCATGATGGTAACTTGCTTTGTCCCAAGTTTTTCAGGAATTTTTAGGCTTTAGGTTCGACTGTGGAAAGGGATAGAAGAATGGGCAGCAACACGGATGGAGGGAATTCCCGTCCATGAAAACTCGGGAGGTGAAGACTCATCAGACGGAAATTGTGAAGTTATGCCCATGAAAACTCGGGACGCTTGACAAAATTCTGGGACGAAACATCATCATCTTGTGTTGCTGATAGATGGCAAATGTAAAGGACTCGCATATGTATATCTGGTTAGCTGATTATTGAACTATTTGGTTATCATAAATGATGGGTTATCATATATAATAAAAAAGGAAGGAATGTTAATCCTGGCAGTTGGAGAGGCTAGGACTTTAAAATGGGGGTAAAAGCTTCAGGGCTGCTGGGAGATTTGGTCAATTTGGAATTGCTCTCTGCAGAACTGGGACAAGCAGCGGAGTGGTGCCAGTGTGTCTAGAGCCTAGATATAAGTTGCAAGAAAAGAATAAGAACATCTGCAGACCCTGTCAATTAGGTGCAAAATGCATAGAATGGATTGGATGGTTGCAAACCAGACATACCCCTTGTAAATAATTGTAAATAATGTTGCAGAGTTCTACTTTGTCAAGTGTTGATTGGATGAGGTATTGAGCCTTGTCTGGGTTTCTTGCAGATCAGGGTAAATGTTTCTAAGTTGGTTTCCTTGAGGAGTCCTGTTTGAATACAATGTCTTAAGCTGCTGTATTATAGGGTTAGGGAAATGTCTGTTATGTATGGGGTTAATCGACATCTGTAATTGGATTATTAAGAGACCACCCCCAAGTGGTTCGGCCCCTCGAGGTCCCGGGACCTATAAAAGTCTGCTGCCATGAGGTCCAGCGTCGATCTTCTGGGAGAGCGCTTGGGACTGCGTGACCTTTTGGAGCATCTCTGTTTGAGCGAGGCCCAGAGGGCTTGATCAGGCAGATACGAGGATCGAACCCACGGTGGGATAGGTACAGTAGTTGAACTGTAATTGCGCTTTGTCAAAATAAAGATTAGTTGTTCAAGTGCTTGATTCAGTGTTTTTGACTGAAACTAGACTGGGGGGAAGCTTAGAACGAGCAATTTACATTCACATTATCCCATTTCTTTAAGGTCAGCACGGTAGATTTGCTGCTTTACAGAGCCAAAGACCCGGGTTCAATCCTGACTCTGGATGTTGTCTGTACGGAGTTTGTATGTTGTCACTGCGATCGTGTGGATTTTCTCCGGGTGCTCCAGTTTCCACCTACATTCCACAGTTGCGCAGGTTTGTAGTTTAATTGACTTCTGTAAATTATCCCTAGTGTGTAAGATAGAACTAGTGCACGGAGACTTGGTGGGTCAAAGGGCCTGTTTCCATGCTGCATCTCTAAATTAAACTAAATGAAATATTTTAATAACAGATATCAGATTAGGCTAGGTAGATAGTACCAGACTATCTGCACAACTTTGTAGATGCTGAGTAAATCTATATAAGAGTTATTAGAAATGTACACAATAACCTGAACTAGCAGAGCAGGACAGAGTTTTGATATCTCTTTATTCCCACTTTTCCTTTATCCATTCTCATTTTCTCTATCTGTTCATTTGTGTTAAATATTTATATTTAACTGCCCTTATTTTATCTACTTTCTGCAATTTGTACGATTCTTTCATTTTCAATCTCCCTCAAATATCTGAGAAGAAATAATTGTTGAAATTACTAGCCGAACATTTGGATTTGTAGGTTAATCGGCCCCTGTCAATTACCCCTAGAGTTTTTAATGAGTGGACACGAAAGTGGGATAACATAGAACTGGTTTGAATGGGTGATCGATGGTCAGTGTGGACTTGGTGGGCTGAAGGGCCTGTTTCAACGCTGCGTCTTTCAACCAGACAATCAAACTACATGGACTAAAGTGACTTCTCGGAACAGTGTAAGATTCCTACCTGCCAGTGGAGGTCCCAGAAGAACAGGGCAGCACTCTACAATGGTGACAAGTCCCACGGCACTGGAGAACCTCTTGGCACCAACCAGGTCCATCAGCGTTTCGAAAAGAACAGCGCTCACCATTCCGAAGGCAAACCCAAAGAAGATTGCATAGATCACAAGGCCTGTATAGTCGTTCGCAAATGGGCACATGACGTGACAGAAGCCATTGTAGAAGACGGCAAAACTGAAGAAGTATTGGATCTTTGGTCTGACCCACCTGGAGTTTGCAAGCAGCCCCATGCTGGGCCTGGCGAACATGTCTACAAAAGCTAGAATGGAAAGCAGGAATGCGGCAGAATAATCATCGATTCCCATGTGCTTAGCGTAAGGAGCCAAAAACACAATTGGAGAAAAGAAGCCAAAAAACATGATGACGTTGCCTGATAGATAGATCTGAAACCCCCGATGCTTGAAGAGGCTGAGGTCTAGTTGCTGGTTAATCATTGCAAAGATCGTTTGCTTTTTCTTTTCCTGCAGCAGTCCATCTCCCACATCTTTGCTCTCGTCCTTCTTTGGAGTAGTAACCTGTGCGTCTTTCACCTCTGTGGAATTTGTAGGTTTTAGGGGCCTCATTAAGGATCCCGCCACACAGCAGTTCAAAAGCATTCCAGCCAGGATAATGAAACTGCCTCTCCAACCAAAGACATTGACCAAGTACTGATTCAGAGGTGCAAAAGTGCTCAGGAACACTGGGCTACCAGCCATTGCGATTCCATTCGCAATGGGGCGTCTCTTGTAGAAATACTTCCCAATCATTGTTAAGGCTGGTTGAAGATTGAAAGCCAATCCAAGACCTGGGGAAAATAAGGAATACAATACATTTGTAAACCTGCCAATTGGGAATGAAGATCAGTAAAATATAGACACAAAATGCTGGAGTAACTCAGTGGGTCCGGCAGCATCTCTGGAGAAAAGGAATAGGTGACGTTTAGAATCGAGTTGAGACCCTTCTTCACACCCAATACTTTACCCATTCCTTTTCTCCAGAGATGCTGCCTGACCCACTGTGTTACTCCAGCATTCTGTGTCTATCTTTGGAGTAAACCAGCATCTGCTGTTCCTACACATTTCTATGCATGTGGCTTCAGACTGTTCTGTACTGTTTTCATCTTTCTTTTGGTGCAATGGTACATTTTTTCAAATGAAGGTTTTGTGGGATGAATGATTTGGCGTAATGAATGGTTTGTTGGAATTGAATGATTTGATGGAATAAATGCTTTGGTTCAAACCGAAAGCACGTCAGGAACATTATTGCCCCAAATGTGCCAATGTGATCTTTTTATCCAGCACAAACAGAAAATCATTTTCCTTTTTCATATCTGTGCCTTTTCCCCATTAGTCACTAACCAGCAAAGCAACAGTTCCATTCATAGCTCGAGGCATGAACACAAACTCAACATAGAGATTGTAAGATACTTCATTGAGGAATGTTTGACACTGAAATACAATGGCTACAGAAACAAATAGCAGGAACATGTATCTGAGGTAAAACATTAGCTGAGATATGTAGTTAGCTGAGGTAGAAGATAGAGAATTGCATAATTGAACTGCTGTAGTCCCTTTGAAAAAATCCCCATATATTTCCCCAAAGCTGTACAAATATATTTCCAATCCCCTTTTGATTGAATGATGGAGCAGTCCAGACTGTTTTTTCCTCCAATTTCTTATGTTGATAGGGGCCCCATATTAAAACAGTGGCTAATAATTTAGTCTGTTAATATGTGGTTAACTTTCATCAAATTATTCCATATTTTCTCTCCTCCAATCAAAATTCATCCTTTAATTTAACTCCCCTAGAGTCATATAGCACTGAAACAGGCCCATTGTCCCAACTAGTCCCAGACCAACCAAGATGCCCCATCTACACTAAACTCCTCAGCCCGTGTTTGGCTCATATCCCTCTAAACATTTCCTATCCATGTACCTGTTCAAATGTATTTTAAATGCTGTTATAGTACATGCCTCAACTACCTCCTGTAACAGCTCATTCCATATACCCACTACCCTCTGTGTGCAAAGCGAGTCCCAGTTAAACTATTGTTGTTCCACATCTGTTGTTATTTTTGAATGTGTACTGTGCTATGAGTCACACTTAAATATTTGCAAGCAGCCCCTTGCTGAGTCTTGTGAAAATGTCTATATATGCACAATTGGGGAAAAAGTAGCCAAACAGCATTATGAAACGGCACCCAAAGGATGGTGAGGGTATGGAACGAGCTGTCAGAGGAGGAAATTGAATCCATGGACTATTGCAACATTTAAGAAACAGTTAGACGGGTAGATGGATAGGACAGGTTTAGAGGGATATGGGCCAAACGCAGGCAGGTGGGACTATTGTAGATGGGGCAGGTTGGTTAGTGTGGGCAAGTTGGGCAGATGGGCCAGTTCCTACGTTATATGACTCTACGACACTAAATAGCTTGCGTTTTCCCAGTGTCCATTCTCCATTGATCGAGAGTCATAGAGTCATACAGGCCCTACAGCCTAATATGCGCACGCCAACCAACCTGCCCCATCTACAATAGTCCCACATGCCCGCGTTTGTCCCATATCCCTCTAAATCTTTCCTGTCCATGTACCTGATCCAAATGTTTTTTAAATATTTTATAATATCTGCCTCAACTACCTCCTTTGGCAGCTTGTTAAAAAAAAAGCACCGCCCTCTGTGTGAAAATGTTGCTCCTCAGATTCCCATCAAATCTTTTCCCTCCCACCTTAAACCTATGTCCTCTGGTTTTTGATTCCCTTACTCTGGGTAAAAGACTGCGCATCTACTGTCAAGAAGTTATCAACATGCATGAAGCAAGTATTGTGGCTAATGATGGAAAATGAACTGCTCACCTGTGATGCAACCCACGCACATAAAAAGCCCGAGAACGCTATTGCAAAACGAAGCAGCTATCATTCCAATTGAACATAATACTCCTCCCCCCATCATCACTGGACGACATCCATACTTGTTGACCAGGACACTGCTGATGGGGCCTGCGGAAAGCAAAGAGAAGCGAGAAACAAGTCACAATGCTTTACAAAATAAGATTGTCAACTGCTCATAGTCGATACAAATTATTCATGGTCTTGATGAATATTCAAGAAAATGTAAAATTATACATCAAACCAAATGTCTTCAATTATTTTTCACCATGTTCAATGAAATTGCGCTAGTCGAGAACCTTTTGAAGCATCAACAGGGAATATATTTCATGTTATGTTCTATGAGGAAACCATTTCAATCATATTAATTGGAGAATTATCCCACTGAAATCAAATCAACTGGATTAATACCCAAATGCTGACCAGTGATTTGGTGATACTTGTTTGAAAGCATGTAGTAGTAGGGTTTATATTTAACCACTTGCTAAGATTCTCACTGATTGTAGAGTTAACATCACTGGCAGGGACAAACAAGACTCTAATTTCTTTCCATTCTTCCTGCAGCACATTCCTAATATATCAGAGATGTGGAATCAGCAGGAACATGGTTGCAGGAACAGATCTCGTTCAAGAGGTAGCACACACATCGTAGGAGGTTAATGCTTCAATTCCCACTCCAGAGACATGAGCACAAAGATTTAGCCAGTCACGCCAGTGTGACAGTGAAGAAGCATTTAGATTAGTTTAGAGATACAGCGTGGAAACAGGCCCTTCGCCCCACCGAGTCCGCACCAACCATCGATCTCCCCTTACTGTCCTACACACCAGGGACAATTTACAATTTTTACCAAAGCCAATTAACCTACAAACCTGTACATCTTTGGAGTATGGGAGGAAATCTGAGCACCCGGAGAAAACCCATGCGGTCACAGGGAGAACGTGCAAACTCTGTACAGACGGCACCCATAGCCAGGATCAAACCCGGGTCTCTGAGCTACCCCCACTCCCTTTAAACTCAATGGGTTCACTAGAAAATTTACCACCGCGACACATTGGCACATAGGTAGAGTTGCTGCCATAGTTTGTGAAGAATATATGTGATGCCTGCCTTCATTAGTCAAGTCAGCTGTAATATTGTAAGCAGGGGAGGAACAGTGGTGCAGCTGTAGAGTTGCTGCCTTACAGCATCAGATACCCGGGTTCAATCCTGACTACAGGTGCTATCTGTACAGAATCTGTACGTTCTCCCTGTGACTGTGTGCGTTTTCGCCAGTTGCTCTGGTTTCCTCTCACATTCCAGAGATACATGTTTGTAGGTTAATTGGGTTTGGTAAAATTGTAAATTGTCCCTGGTACGTAGGATAGTGTTAGTGTATGGGTGATCGCTGGTCGGCACGGACTCGGTGGGCTGAAGGTCCTGTATCCACACTGTATGTCTAAAGTCGATAGACCACTGTGTCATATATAGAAAAGGTGAAATAAAAGCTGATGGAAGAACTCTGTGGCTCAGGCAGCATCTGTGGAGGCAGAGGGATGGCCAATGTTTTAAGTCAAGACTCTGCATCAGGAATAAAAGGGCCAGAAATAACAATGTGTTTGGTTATTAAAACATGTTACATCCAGAGAAACAGAAAACTGCAGATGCAGGTTTACAAAAAAAGACACAAAGTGCAGGAGTAACTCAGCGGGTCTGGCAGCATCTCTGATTGTGGTTTGACGGAGAGAAAGCTGGAAGACAGGAGGGCCAGGACAAAGCCTATCACTTAATCCGGAAAATATGCTTGTGTGGAACAAAATGTAGAAACAAGGAACTGCAGATTCTGGTTTACATAAAAAGACACAAAATGCTGGAGTAACTCAGAGTGGGTCAGTTTATACCTCCATAATGTATGCATGTCCACCATTACCAAAGTCCTAAAGCTATTCGATTTCTGCGCCAAATGTTCATAGCAAGGTGGGGTTGATGGTATTGGGTTGAATTGGGTTTTTGTCATTCAGGACCACCACTGATTTTACGGCACCTTTTGTTCCAGAGCCTTTTGAGATTATCCATTTTTCCAGACCAACAGAGTTCACGGCCTCTGAGAGGAGTCAAACGGCACCGGAATGGTCCGCTTGGCAGCCCAGGAGTCGGGATAACGGCCGGTAAAGTCGGCCTCGGAACTCAGCTATGGGAACGGATATGCCAGCTCCAGCCAGGCCGGAGTTCCAGATACCCGACCACAGTGGGCAAATTCGACCCGCCAATCGGCCCTGGAAGTCCAGACGAGGTCAAGATCGGCCGCATCACCCGGATGGGACTTCCAGGGGGACTTCCAGGGGGACAAGTGCACTCTCGTAATTTTGTCTGGATTAAAAGGGGTGCCGGACCACGTGTTGCCGGAAAATTGGTGGTGGACCTGTAATAATAGACCCGATTCAATAATGCACAGTCGATAAAGAATTCTAGAGGAAACACAATAATACTGGATCATTCGGACTTTGCAGTACTTTTTTAAAACTTAATTTAAAAAATATATATTTTTATTTATTAGAAGTATTGTACATTGCAGTGATATCAACCAAAAATAACAATACATTTCTTGTACCACTTCTTATTTTAAACTTTAAAAAGAAAAATAGAAAGTTAGATAAGATAGTGAGTGGGTGAAAGAGAGGTCCAGAGAAACCCGTAGGAACGTAAACCATGAGAAAGAGTTAAAAAGAAAACCAAAGAAAAAGAAAGAGAAAAATAGAGAACAAAAGAGAGTAAAATAAGATAAGATAAAAGGGATGTACCTACTTCGTATCTTTACACACCCCTCACCAGGTCCTGAAACCATTTATTTTCAAAGTTATGTTGCATCCTATGCTTGTAATAAGTCGATAAATGGAGACCAAATCTTTTGGAAATGGTCTGATTTGCCTGCTAGGAGGAATCTCATGTCTTCCAGGTGTAACAGTTCAGACATATTTGAAATCCACATTTTTATCGTTGGTGTGGGAGCGTTTTTCCAGAATTTAAGTATAAGTTTTTTTGCCATTATTAAGCCGTAATTAAGGAAGCTCTTTTGGAACGAAGTCAGCTCAAAGGAATTATACAAAAAACAAAGGAATGTGCTATAGTTGCTTCTTGGGATAGACGTTTATCACAGATGGGAGAGACATTTGGATAACATTTACTTATTTAGTTTTTGAGTAATATAGCCTATGTAAAGTTTTAAATTGGATTAGAATATGTCATACATTGATCGAGCATTTGTGCACATATAGCAAGTGTTTATCCCAACTCTCTTTCGAGATTTTTATAGCTTGTTCTTGTTCCCAATCTCTTCTAATTATGTCGGTATTTCTATATTTAGGATGATATTATACAAGTATGATATTAAATTAGTTGATTCCGCCTATATTCATTGCATCGTCTAATAGGTCTGGAGACAAATTTTGATATTCTTGTGTATATTTTTTCAAATAGTCACGGATTTGAAAATATTTAAAATATTGATTACTTCTCAGATTGTATTTAAGTTGTAGTTGGTGAAATGATAAAAAATTTCCATTATCATACATGTCTCCAAACGTTTTAATTCCTACTCTATCCCAGTGTGTAAATGATTTATCTATAATAGATGGTTTAAATGACGGATTAATAACTATTGGTGAGAGAAGCGATAGGTTTCTTAATTTAAGGTTAATTTTATTTGTTTCCAAATTCTAATTGTACTATGAATGATTGGATTTTTACTGTATATTGTATTATTCAATTTTGTTGGTGAGAGAAGGATCGCTCCTATATTAAAAGGGGAGCAATCGTCTCTCTCCATTACTATCCAATCCACCTGCTGGACAGAGATGTCCAACAGGTGAATCACATTTTTGACATTTGCTGCCCAATAATAATACAAAAAAAATTAGGGATGTTAATCCACCAAATTCTTTAGGTTTGCACAATGTCTTGTTTGAATTCTATGGGATTTATAGTCCCATATAAAATTTGTGATATCGGAATCCAGTTTTTTAAAAAACTTTTTTGGTAAGTATATTGGTATTGATTGGAATAGATATAAAATTTGTGGTGGAAAGATCATTTTTATAGCATTTATTCGGCCTATTAAAGACATCGGAAGAGTTTTCCAAAATTTAATCAGGGCGTTTAATTTATTAAGTAGGGGCATATAGTTTGCATTAAATAAAGATTTATATTTTCTAGTAATAAATCTTTTTATACTTTGCAGTACATAAAAGCAAATTCACTCTTTCCATAGGTGAGAAATACTTTCTGCAATGATTTTAGAAGTTTCTCTTTCCAGCATCTTGTAAAATTGTATCCAGCATATGCCTCAAATATGGGGTTAAGTGGTTCAATATTTCAACCCTTTTTAGATCTAGATTTAGCATCTAGATTCAGCAAGCTCAGTGCCAGGTATTTCATTGGCGTCAAAGTCAGATTCATAAATGAGCAAGGTTGACTGTTTAGAATAGCTATATACCTACATAGCTGGCACATGGTCACTGTAAGATCTGGCTCACGTTGCCTCCTGCAGTTTTGGCTTAGGGATTGGTATCTCCTGCCTGCACTGCTCCATTGAGAGGTTCTTGAACTCAGGGCCAAACGTTGCCCACAATGAAATATGGTAAGTCAACAGACTTTAGTTTAGTTTAGTTTTGAGATACAGCATGGAAACAGGCCCTTCGGCCCTCTGGGTCCATGCTGACCAATGACCAACCGTACTTCATAGCTATGTCCTCTTTAAATATAACTCTGCAACAGAACACTCTTTTAGTTTACAGTAACTTAGCGGGACAGGCTGCATGTCTGGAATGAAGGAATGGGTGGCGTCTCGGGTCGAGACCCTTCTTCTAGTCTGAAGGGTTTCGACCCGAAACGTCACCCATTCCTTCTCTCCAGAGATGCTGCCTGTCCCGCTGAGTTACTCCAGCATTTTGTGTCTATCTTCGGTTTGAACCACCATCTGCAGTTCCTTCCTACACTCTTTTAGTTTAGTTTAGTTTAGTTTAGAGATACAACACAGAAACAGGCCCTTTGGCCCTCTGTGTCTGAGTTGAGTACACTAGTACTATCCTGCATACACTAGGGACAATTAACAATTTTACCAATTAACCTAAACAAAACCACATCTTTGGAGTGTGGGGGGAAACCAGAGCATCCGGATGAAACCCACGTGGTCACAAGGAGAACGTACAAACTCCATACAGACAGCGCCCGTAGTCAGGATCGAACCTGGATCTCTGCCGCTGTAAAGCAGAAACTCCTCCGCTGCACCACTGTGCTGCCCTAAGTTACTTGCTTGTAACTTTATAATATGGAACCAAAACAAAAACAGAAGCTAAAAAAAAAGAATTCAAAAACTCCAATCACGATATTCCCCGAAGATTACATTCTACCTCATTGCTGTTAGTCAAATCCTGTCACCTCTAAGTTAATGTCAAAATTCAATGACAGCAAATCAAAACAAAAACTGCAGGTGCTGGAAATCTGAAATCAAAGCAGAGTTTGTGGGGATTTCTCAGCAGATCAGGCAGCAAGGTCAAAGATATTTCATTGCAATTAAGAAAATGATCAAAAAGAAACATATTTCAAGTTGTACTCCCTCCAATGCTGAGTAAACCATTTAAAGCACAACTGTGGTCTCCTTAACACTGATGAATCCAAACCCAACTGGACGACCACTTTATAGTCCACAAGTGTGTCCCTAAGCTTCTTGTTGCGTTCCACTTTAATTATCACTAGACTAAGGGGATGTGTGGGTGGCGTGTTGTGCGGGGGGGGGGGGGGAGTTGTGGGGGGAGGGGGGGGGAGCTCGGAGAAAAGATGGGGGAAGAGCCATGGGCGAGAGGGGGGTATCATGGGGGTATCCGCAGGCCATCCTCAGCTCCAGTAAAGACGCGATGGCTCAGGAAGGGGTGGACCTTCGTGATGAGTGACATGGGAAGAGACTAATCCGCGCGGCGCTGAACGGCAGAAAAGATCAATCTGCGCATGCACGGTTTTTAAGATTTTGTAAACCTCGCTAACTTTTACAACATTCAACCGATCGGAACAAAACTTGGTGTAATCGCAGCATAGGAGAACGGTGAGTGAACTGCCGAAAAATCGTAGCGCTATCGCGAACCGTTTTTGCACAAATAGAAAGACCGCTCAACTGGAAGATAACAAGATCAGAGTTTTAATTATGTATGGATAGATATAGATAGAACATAGTGGTGGCACAGTGGCGCAGCTGGTAGAGCTGGCACATTACGGCGCCAAAGAACCAGGTTCGATCCTGACCTTGGGTGCTGCTGTTCTCCCTATGACCAAATGGATTTCCACTGAGTGGTTTCGTCCCACATCCCAAAGATGTGAAGGTTTGTAGATTACATTCATTTTACATTGGCCTCTGTAAAATTGCCCCTAGTATGTAAGGAGTGGATGAGAAATGGATGGAGGGGATGGTTGACAAGTGGGGGTTGATGTTTATCTTGTTTACTATTGTTGATGTTTATCTTGTTACTATTGTTGATGTTTATCTTGTTTACTATTGTTTACTTATGTTTGGGTACTTCAGATATGAAGATTGTATGTACATAATAGTTGTATGTATATATATGTCTGTAGGTATTATGGGAAATTGCCTAGGGTAGTATTATTATTAGTAATGAATTGATTTTTAAATATGATAGAAGTGTTGGGGAAAAGGGGTGAGATTTAACAAGTTATTCTTCTTCTCACTCCTTTTCGAGCTTGTACAGACACAGAGTTGGACATTGGAACTTTGATTTTGTTCTTCTCGTTGCTTTGTAAATATTGATTGTAATGTCCAATTGTTTGATAATTTCGATTTTGTTAATATTAATGTCTTTAATGTCTTTACTTGTTCGGAATAAATAAATAAATAAATAAATAAATAAATAAATAAATAAAAAGTTGGGATAACATAGAACTGTGTGAACGGGTGATTGATGGTCGTTGTGGATTCAAACGACCATCAAGAGTCTGCCCTGACCAGCGATCATCTTGTACACCAGCACTATCCTACACGCCAGGGACAATCTATAATCGTTACCAAAGCCAATTAACCTACAAACCTGTACGTCTTTGGAGTATTCGAGGAAACCGGAGCATCTGGGAAAAACCCACGCGGTCACAGGGAGAACGTACAAACACCGTATCAACAGCAGCAGTAGTCAGGACCGAGCCCTGATCTTTGTGCTGTAAGGCAGCAATTCTACTGCTGTGCTACCGTGCCACCCTGTGTATGTTTATAGATTGAATAGGATACTCTAAATTGGCTACTGTAACTGTTTTTGAGTGGTGGAATCTGGAGAGATCTGAAGAGAAAGTGTAAAGAATAAAATGGAATTGTGTAGAGTTACTCTAAATGGATTCTTGATGGTCAGCACAGACTAGATGGAATGAAGGGTCTGCTTTGAAGCTGCATGACTCTGTAAGAAAGAAGGTAGGAAAATTGTAAGCCAGATGGGTTAACAACTGTCACATGCTATCAAGTACTCATACCTAGTACTCTTAATAGCGTCTTAAAGAGTCAAGGTTATCAGACAAAGTCAACATGATTCATGTGAAACTGAAATCATGTTTGATCAATTTATTGGCATTCTTTGAGGAAGGAATACGTGCTGTAGATAAAGGGGAAATGGGGGTCATGCTATTTCCGAAAGAATTTCAGATGGTACGACAACAAAGGTTATTGTGGAAAATAAATATTCACAGAGCAGAAGATAACAGAGGAAAAAAAATACTGTAGATGCTGGTTTACACATAAGGAGACAATGTGTTGGAGTAACTCAGTGCGTCAGGCAGCATCTCTGAAGAATGCGGATAGGCGACGTTTCGCATTGGGGTCATTCTTCAGACTTCAGAAAGAATATTAGTTGGCTAACAGAAACCAGAGAGATTGATAAGTTGTACCAAGTTATCAAGTTTGCACTTGATAGAAAGGTTGAAAAATAAAGTGCACTGCTAGGTGATCACCCAATCTGTGCCTCATTTCTCTAATGTAGACCACACCACAAAGATGAAGAGTAGTACACTACATTGTAACAAGTGCAAAGGAATCCCAGCTTCAGCTGGAAGGATTGTTCAGCACGGAAGTCCACCGAGTGCTTACAAGATTTACAACGATGTTGCCAGAACTCTCCGGCCTGAGCTATACGGGGAGGTTGGGCAGGTTCGGATTTCATTCCTTGGAGTGTAGCGGTGGCTGAGGGATGATCTTATAAAGGTGTATAAAATCACAAGGGCAATAGATGGGGAAATGCAAAGAGTCCGTTACCGATCCGAGGGGAAACTTTTTCACTCAGAGGGTGGTGGGTATATGGAATGAGCTGCCAGTTAAGGCATGTATGATCACAGTACTTAAAAGACCCTTGGGCAGGTACATGGATAGGAAAGGTTTAGAGGGTTATGGGCCAAATGTGCACTAAAGGGACTGGCTTAAATGGGACATCTTGCTCATCATGGATGAGTTGGACCGAAGGGCCTGTTTCCGTGCTGTACGACTATGGTTCTGGGGCTTCACATGCAAAGTGGGGCAAGCAGAGTAGCAAAAGTATACAGGCTTGTGTTATGGTCATGTGTATATGTTGATCTTGTGACATTAAGTATGCATATGCTTGTCCTTGTTTAAATTCCTGCACCTGCACCAACCTGCATGAAGTTGCCAAAGGCATCTCAATCCTTCTCTTCTACAGCAATTTAATACAATCCTCCCTTCCCCTCCTCTCTTCCAACTTTCTTCTCACCTGCTACAATTAATCTGAGGTCGGGTTCCAACCTATAGGTGTCAGAGGTTATGGGGAGAAGGCTGGAGAATGGGGTTAGGAGGGAGAGATAGATCAGCCATGATTGAACGGCGGCATAGACGTGATTGGCCGAATGACCTCATTCTACTCCTATTCCTTATGACCTTATGAACCTCAAACATCCCCTATCCTTGTTCTCCAGAGATGCTGCCTGACTCTTTTCTGAGGGGCAAATTGTTAAGAATTGAAAATAATTAAAAATGTATTTAAGAGAGGATGTCACAGTGCCACAGCGGTAGAGTTGCTGCCTTACAGCGGCAGAGACCCGGGTTCGATCCTGACTATGGGTGTTGTCTGTATGGAGCTTGTACGTCCTCCCTGTGACCGCATGGGTTTTCTCCAATTGCTCTGGTTTCCTCCCACATTTTGCAGATTTGTAGATTAATTGGCTTCTGTAAAATTCTAAATTGTCCCGAGTGTGTAGAATAGTGCTAGTGTACGGGGTGATCGCAGGTCAGTGCAGACTCAGTGGGCCGAAGGGCCAGTCTGAAGAGGGGTCTCGACCCGAAACATCACCCATTCCTTCTCTCCAGAGATACTCCAGCTTTTTGTGTCTATCTTTGACTTAAACCACATTTGCAGTTCCTTCCTACACACGGGCCTGTTTACATGCTGTCTAAAGTAAACTCTAAAGTCTCGCTGAGTTACTCCAGCGCTTTGTGTCCCTTTTAACACACATTAGTACTTTTCACACACTGTATCGACTGACATACGGTGTCCTTGCGGTTCCCTGTAACTCCGCATATACATTCCTTTTCCAGTTTTCAGGTTTCGGGTATTTTCAAATCATCTGGTATCAGCAAGCAATTATTTCCGTACAAGTGCCTAATGCTAAGATACACCAGATATATACAGTGGATCATAAACAGAATCGATTCTGTGTTCTATTTTGGGTTCCCATTCCTCACTGCCAGTTCAAAGCCAGTATAGAAGCACTCAGCGATGTGATGAAAGGTTAATAGTGAAGTGTTTTCATGCTACATATCCTCATCTGACTTACAGGCCGGGAGTGCACACATTTTAAATCCAATTTAAAAGTAAGAGCAATTCTGGGAAAACAAATTGTTTCCAGTGAGGCTGTGATTTAGTGCTTTCAGTTCGTTTCTGTGGGTCATGAGATCGTGGCATTTTGGCAACATGCGTGTGTGACAGTGGAAGGAATGTGATCCCGTTAACATGGAGAGTGTGCCAAAGAAGAGAGGCTCTTGGCGATGATCCAAGTTCAGAACAACTTGGCCCTCAGGACATTAGTGGCAAGAAATATTGTGCGGGAGTGTCAGTTTATGTGTGGTGCAGTGGTAGAGCTGTTGTCTCACAGTCCCAGAGACCTGGGTTCAATCCTAACCTCAGGTGCTGTCTGTTTGGAGTTTGCACGTTCTCCCTGTGACATGTGGGTTTCCCCCAGGTTCTCCGGTTTCCTCCCATATCCCCAAAATGTACAGGTTTGTAGGTTAATTGGCCCTAGTGTGTAAGAAGTGGATGCGAAAGTGGGATAACATAGAACTAGTATGAACGGGTGACCGATGGTTGGCGTGGACTTGGTGTTTCCATGCTGTATCTCTAAACTCATCCTGACGAAGGGTGCTGTCTGTACGGAGTTTGCATGTTCTCCCTGCGGGCTTTCTCTGGGTACTCCAGTTTCCTCCCACATCCAAAAGACATACTGGTTTGTAGGTTAATTGCCTTCGGTAAAAATTGTAATCTGTCTCTCGTATGTCCGATGCTGCTAGTGTACGAGGCTTGCTGGTTGGTGTGGACTCGGTGGGCTGAATGGCCTGGCTCCGTGCTGTATTTCTAAAATACAGTAATCTAAGTTGTGAGGGTGGAGGTGATCATGTTGGTGACTGGAGTGTGCAAATGGAAGGTATAACAGGTGCTGTAGCAACCCCAGTCTGAAATAATGTTAGTGCTGTTGAAGTAAGCTGATGTAACAATGAAGTCAATTTCCTGTCTATAAAAAGATGACCCTGAGCAGTGGGTATCTGGGCAATAACTGGCACTGCCAGCATTCATTGCCCGCCCTTCATTGCCCTTGAGAGTGTTGGTGCGCCTCATTGCTGTCGGCTGAGAGGTGACGGAACTCCTACTGCAGTGTCAGGTTAGAAAGGGCAGGGATGCTCCCACCCACGATATGAATTAGGAGAAGGGTTGGGTCACGTGGCCTCTCAGACCTGCTCTACGAGTGATGGTGGACTTCCTAGATGGATGGTGGGTGAGCTTACAGGCAGGGGTATCTCCATTCTCCTGCTGCCCTGAAGTCTCTGGATGGGGAAGCAGGTGCCATCACAGAGAGGGATGTTGTCCAGTGGCCATCATCACCTGTTGATTTGTGGAGGTACTCCTGCCTGTAAAACCAGGTTCTGGGTTCAAAGAAACATAGAAAAATAGGTGCAGGAGTAGACCATTCGGCCCTTCGAGCCAGCACCGCCATTCAATATGATCATGGCTGATCATGTAAAATCAGTACCCCGTTCCTGCTTTTTCCCCATATCCCTTGATTCCTTTAGCCCTCAGAGCTAAATATAACTCTCTCTTGAAAACATCCAGTGAATTGGCCTCCATTGCCTTCTGTGGCAGAAAATTCCACAGATTTACAACTCTCTGGGTGAAAACGTTTTTTCTCATCTCAGTCCTAAATGGCCTACCCCTTATACTTAAATTGTGACCCTTAGTTCTGGACTCCCCAACATCGGGAACATTTTACCTGCATCTAGCCTTTCCTATCCTTTAAGAATTTTATATGTTTCTATAAGATCTCCTCTCATCCTTCTAAATTTCAGTGAATACAAGCCCAGTCTACACATCATAGGTCAATCCCGCCATCCCGGGAATTAACTTGGTGAACCTATGCTGCACTCCCTCAATAGCAATAATGTCCTTCCTCAAATTAAGAGATGCAAATTGCACACAATACTCTATGTACAGTCTCACCAGGGTCCTATACAACTGTGGTTCATGAGTCACTCCCCTAGATTTGCCTAGAAATCCAGGCTTGCACTCAATGGTGGGGCTGAACGGGTGCTGGATGAGATTCATCTGCTTTCTCAGTTGTGTGTTTGTGTTGGAGAACTACTGACAATATTTGATGAGAAGCAAGGGAATTTCCTCAGTGCCCTAGATAATACTTCTCCTTTAATTGACATAATTAATGTTATTATCATGCACAGTGATTTAGCTCAATGTTCTTCATTGGACATTAACTGTTTTTTTACACTCTGACGTGATAAAAGCTGCTGCATAAATGCAAACAGTGTGTATGTGCTTATATGTATGTACACACATGTCTGTGCATTTAGGGGATTTGTGTTGTGTATGTATCTGTGTGCATGTTTATGTGTATATGCTGTGTATGTACTTGTGTATGTAGTGACAATCTATGGACGTGCATATGTACATGTGTGTGCATATAAACTGTGTTTCTGTGTGTGTGTGTGTGTGTGTATGTGTGTGTGTGTGTGTGTGTGTGAATGGTTGCGTCTCATGAGTTTCTGTGTATGTGTTTGCGTAGAGCAAGTGTGTGTGTGTGTGAGTGAGTATGTTGAAGGTTGTGTGTGTGTGTTTGTCAATGTCAGGAAGCAGATGAGAAGATAGGGTGGCACAGTGGTGCAACGGTACAGTTGCTGCACCAGAGCCGTGGGTTTGATCCTGATCTCAAGTGCTCTCTGTGCTGAGATTGTAAGTTCTCCTAGTCACCGCATGGGTTTTCTCCCACACCCCTTCTTGAATACTGCTTGAAGCAAGTAGCCTTTGTCATCTTTGACAAGCACCTCTATAAAGTGCTTCATGATGTTGCAAAATGGTTCTATATAAAACCAAGTCTTTGTTTCAAAAACAACAGTAAGCATCATGATTCCCATCCAATTAGGCAGACGTGAAATCCATAAAGTTATACCCAGTTTGTGTGAGGGTAAAATGGATGATTTATCGTTAATTTCCATTCTTTCAGCATATGACAGTCCCGCCATCCCTGGAATTAACCTGGTGAACCTACGCTGCACTCCCTCAATAGCAAGAATGTCCTTCCTCAAATTTCGAGAACAAAACTGCACACAATACTCCAGGTGTGGTCTCACTGGGGCCCTGTACAACTGCAGAAGGACCTCTTTGTTCCTATTCTCAACTCCTCTTGTTATGAAGGCCAACATGCCATTCGATTTCTTCACTGCCTGCTGTATATAGCTGCCGGAGGAGGTAGTTGAGGCAGGTACTTTCACAACATTCAAAAAACATTTGGACGGGTATGTGGATACGATAGGTTTAGAGGGATATGGGCCAAACACAGGCAGGTAGGACTAGTGTAGATGGGATATGTTGGTTGGTGTGGGCAAGTTGGGCCGAACGGCCTGTTTCCACGCTGTATGACTAAGCACTGTACATTATCAATAGAGTTGTAAAAGGTGTTACTGAGATCCTGGTGTGTCTTTTCACACAAAATATACACTGCACCATCGACAAACTCAGCAGTCTGTTCTTTTTTCCGAAGTATGAAAAACTAAGTAAGGTCAGCAAAATTTAATTACAATAATTCTTTTGTAGTTAGAGATACAGTGCGGAATCAGGTCCTTCAGCCCACCAAGTCCGTGCCGACCAGCGATCACCCGATACACTAGCACTATCCTACACACTAGGGAAAATTTTACAATTTTTATCGAAGCCAAATTAACCTACAAACCTCTACGTCTTTGGAGTGTGGGAGGAAACCGGAGCACCCGGGGAAAACCCACGTGGTCACAGTACAAACCCTATACAGACAGCATCTGTAGTCAGGATCGAACCTGGGTCTATGGCGCTGTAAAGCAGCAACTCTACCGCTGTGCCATTGTGCCACCACTGTTTAATATGTTTAATAACATTTGGTTTAATATGATTGTTAGGAAAATAGATGGATTGATTGACATAACAGTAGGAATGCTACATAAACTGCTCAAAACAGTGGCCCCTTTCAAAGTACAAAAACAAAGTCAGGAATGAAATTTCCATTGAGCACCTCAGTGTTAATCCCAGTTGCTATGGCAAAACATAACGCCTTCACAGTATAAAGACCTACGAAATAACAGAGTTCAAGCTTGTTCAATTAACTCTGTTAAGTATAGTTGCTCTGAGGATCAAGTCACGAGAGAACATTTGATAACTGCCACAATTCATTTGATCACTTTGCATGAAAATGCGAACGCACTTGGACTGCTTGTAATGTAACACCTCAAATCAATGATTGCCATTATTGAAATACAATTCAATTACAGTCTCCTTTATAAAGTCCTATACATCAGCCCTGTTGCACAGCAACAAATTAAACACCAACACTGCAATTTCAGCCAAAGCTGTTCACCGAACAGTCCAATTTAACCAGAGATATATCGTTTAGCCCCTGTTATGGTCTATTCAAAGCTATTCATCAGCTTAACTGGTAGGTCCACAAAGTCCATGAAGTCAATTCTTCTCTCCTATTCTCTTAGTTTAGTTTAGAGAAACAGCATGAAAACAAGCCCTTCGGCTCATCGAGTACAGGCCGCCCAGCGATCACCCGGACACTCGTTCTTTCCTACATATTAGGGATAATTTACAGAGGTCCATTAACCTACAAACCTGTAGGTCTTTGGAATGTGGGAGGAAACCGGATAACCAAGAGAAAACACACGTGGTCACGGGGAGAACGTGCAAACTGCGTACAGACAGCACCCATAGTCAGGATGGAATCCGGGCCAATGTCATGTCTACCGCATGTCAATCGCAACTCTACCGCTGCGCCACCGTGCCACTACAATATTCTACGTTGTAAATTCCATATGTTGCCAAATTAATCCGTGTTTTTTGCTTGCTCCAATTATTTTTTATTGGCCCTTTCGTTGGCCCAATCTGTTTTTAGTATCACAATGTGAATGTCTTTCACTGTGAGTTTATGCTTGACATAAATAAATAATTCCATGCAAGGGGAGTTTTTAGCTGGTATTATATGGCCACACGTGGACATCTTTGGTGACAGACTAAGAGTCATAGAGTGACGCAGCATGGAAACAACCCTTCGGCCCACTGAATCTGTGCAAACCATCTTATTGAATCTGTCAACATTCCCCCAGCTCGCACCAGATTTTACCACTCACCCCACAGTAAGAGAAATTTACACTGCACAATTAACCTACCAATGCGTTTTTAGGATGAGGGAGGAAATTGGACTATCTGGAAGAAACCAATGTGGTCACAGGGAGAACAAGCAAACACTCAGCTTAAGAACTCCACACCTACAGCAACTGACAGTTGAAAATGGCACCAAACCTGGCGACTCTTTATACTGAAGATAGACACAAATTGCTGGAGTAACTGAACGGGTCAGGCAGCATCTCTGGAGAAAAGGAATAGGTGACGTTTCGGGTCGAGACCCTTCTTTTCAGTTTGATGAAGTGACTCGACCCGAAACGTCACCTATTCCTTTTCTCCAGAGATGCTGCCTGACTTGCTGAGATACTCCAGCATTTTGTGTCTATCTTCGGTGTAATCCATCGTTTACAGTTCCTTCCTGCACATTTTGCAAACTCTGTATACTGTCTCAGTCTACTACTACTATACAGTTGTACTGTATCTGGGATGCTTATCTTAAGGCTCTGTCTTACGGTGTTGCGGTCATCGGCGGTGAAGCGCGACGTCGCCTGTAGAGGGGACCGCACAGCAACGGCGAGAGCGCCGAGCCAATGCCACGGAAGCGCCGCACGGATGCTGCGCGGGGGCCGAGTGATTTAAGTACGGCTGGTCCCACGAGCTTGCGGTAAGTTAATAAAAAGGGCGGGCCGACTGCGATGATGTCATTTCGGATCTGCGGGGCTGTGGCGGAGGCCGTGCCGATCGCGGCGCTGTGGCGGCGGCCGTGCCGCACACGTGCCTCACTGGCGGAGGCTGTGACGGTGCAGGTTCGACTCACGGCGCTCGTGCCACACTGGCGGCGGCTGTGGCGGCGGCCGTGTGGTAGGAACATATTTTTCAACAGTATTGGTTTTTATTTAGCACCGTGCGGTGTTGGGAACAACGCCGCACGGCCCCGGAATTGTGCGTTTGACCGAGCCCGCGGTCTCTGGCGGCCCAGGAGCGGTAGATAGTTCCTGTTTCGTCACCAATGACCGCAGACTCGTGCGACAGGCCTTTAAGATGTATCCAAGTGCTTATGTATAGTGATACAATGTACTGAACTGCACACAAACATGAATTTCACTGTACCTCAGTACATGTGACAATAAAATACCACTGAACCATTGATGGAACTCAGGTCACTGGAGATGTGAGTTAGCAGCTAAACTAACCATACAAACTCTGACATTGTAAATGACCTTGTACATGACCTTGTAAACATATAATTACTAGCTGCCTTTGCTTGTGAATTAAAGGATCCATATATCTGCTTCTCCCAATTTTATATACCCTCATAATTCCACCATATTGACAAACATTCTTTATAATTATGCAAAACCATTGTTTTTAAAGAGTTATGATGGTAGAACAGCTACTAGCAGCCACTTTTACAATCAGTCTGAAAATATATATAATCCCTACAGATGTCCGGAATATTATTTTAAAATGATTTAAAATTCAAAGCTCCATAGAAATTGGTAGTCAGTACAGTTGTCTTCATTCTTACTTCAAGCTAGCAATTTGGAATACAGGAGGAAATCAGTGCAGTTATGATAAACTGGTTGCTGTTTTTGTTGTTTAGAATGGCCAAGCTGAACTTTGTTTCAAGGGCATTCTAATTTAAGTTAACAAGAGTCAGCGTTTGTTGAAATATAAAATGGAACAAAACCAGTCTTGTGATCGGCAGTTGATGATATGGGAGCCTGTCCCTGTTGTGTACAGTTGGCAAAACAGGTTTCAAGCCTCATGGTGCCATTGTTAACTTTGTATGAGCATGAGATAGTTTTCCATAAATAAGATTTGCATCAGGGCTCGGTACTCGTGACATCAACGTTTAACCTTCTAAACTGTTATCCTGACTAATTTAACTCTTACATGCTGTGTTCAAACAACGAATATAGGAACTTTAGAGTTACTGTAAAAGATCACCTTGCCATTATTTTCAAAATCCTTCATAATAATCTCGTGTTCTGGCCATTCTCTTAACTGGGAAAAGATCCCATTAATTCAAGACCAGAAGAGTTATCGCTGAAGCCCTGACCCAAAATGGATCCCTTCCCACCCATTACAGCAGACTGTCTGGTCAATATCACATTACATTTTTACAAGAGATGGTTGCACTTAAGTTTGTGTTTGCTACATCACAACAGTTGGAAAGTATTTTGTTAAGCTGTGATTACTTTGGGGGCATTTTGAAATGGAGGTGAAAAGATATTGATAGAAATACATGACGTGCTTTTAAAAATGCTTTGTGGAAGTGAACATATGAACTAACTCATGAAACCACCCCAGGGACAGAATCAAAATGGTAGACAATCAATATAAGTGTAACGAGCCTGAGACCCCATCATGGAAGGTCTGTAGGGTTTTTAATTGTCGTGTCCACCGAGTCCGCCTAATTTATATTAAAACAACATTCACCCTTCAAAAGAAATATCCATTAAATTCCGACAAATTTGCTGCATTCCCAATTGTATTTCACGTGTGACTAAAACCTAATTTCATCCAGTGCATAAATCCAGTAATTTATGATTACCTGTGTAGCATTCTGAGTCTCATAAAATAATAAGATGGCTCCATAGATTTTGTGAAGAGAGTATAAAGACTTTGAATCAATAACACAGAGCAAGAGGCTGATAACAATAAATAAAGTGGGTTCTAGTATTTCAACCAACATTAAGGAGGTCAATGAGAGTGTCTGACAACATCAGGCCTTACTGTAATGTCCACTATTAAGGGTAAATGAGGTTTTTCGGACGGAGTAAAGCACCAATTCAAAGTCGGTCCTTCCAGTAGGGTCAAAATCCACAGGGGACACATTGATTTTAAACACTTTGTTTGTTAAGAAAAATAATCTCACATCACACAGCAGGGCGGCACAGTGGTGTAGGGTGGCAGCGTGGCACAATAGACAATAGACAATAGGTGCAGGAGTAGGCCATTTGGCCCTTCGAGCCAGCACCGCCATTCAATGTGATCATGGCTGATCATCCCCAATCAGTACCACGTTCCTGCCTTCTCCCCATATCTCCTGACTCTGCTATTTTAAAGAGCCCTATCTAGCTCTATCTTGAAAACATCCAGAGAACCTGCCTCCACCGCCCTCTGAGGCAGAGAATTCCACAGACTCACTACTCTCTGTGAGAAAAAGTGTTTCCTCGTCTCCGTTCTAAATGGCTTACTCCTTATTCTTACACTGTGGCCCCTGGTTCTGGACTCCCCCAACATCGGGAACATGTTTCCTGCCTCTAGCATGTCCAAGCCCTTAACAATCTTATATGTTTCAATGAGATTACCTCTCATCCTTCTAAACTCCAGAGTGTACAAGCCCAGCTGCTCCATTCTCTCAGCATATGACAGTCCTGCCATCCCGGGACAGCTAGTAGAATTGCTGCCTCACAATGCCAGGGAAGCAAGTGCAATCCAAACTTTGGGTGCTGTCTGTGTGGAGTTTGCACAATCTCCCTGTGACTGTGTGGGTTTCCTCCGGGTGCTCCAGTTTCCTATCACATCACAAAGACGTGCGGGTTTGGAGGTTACCTGGCCCCTGGAATTTGCTCCTGGTGCCTAGTGAGTGGATGCAAAAATAGGATAACATAGAACTAATGTGATGGAGTGATCGAAGGTCAGCATGTACTTGGAGAGGCAAAGGCCCTGTTTCCATGATTTATCCCTAAACAATAACATGAAACACAGTTAATGCTTCATCTGCACAAGTAGGATCATCTCTTCAATATCCCCAAGTTGGGTAGACTGCTTTCATAGAAACAATGAAAATAGGTGCAGGAGTAGGCCATTCGGCCCTTCGAGCCTGCACCGCCATTCAATATGATCATGGCTGATCATCCAACTCAGTATCCCCGTACCTGCCTTCTCTCCATACCCCCTGATCCCCTTAGCCACAAGGGCCACATCTAACTCCCTCTTAAATATAGCCAATGAATTGGCCTCAACTACCTTCTGTGGCAGAGAATTCCAGAGATTCACCACTCTCTGTGTGAAAAATGTTTTTCTCATCTCGGTCCTAAAAGACTTCCCCCTTATCCTTAAACTGTGACCCCTTGTTCTGGACTTCCCCAACATCGGGAACAGTCTTCCTGCATCTAGCCTGTCCAACCCCATAAGAATTTTGTAAGTTTCTATATGAACCCCCCTCAATCTTCTAAATTCTAGCGAATACAAGCCGAGTCTATCCAGTCTTTCTTCATATGAAAGTCCTGACATCCCAGGAATCAGTCTGGTGAACCTTCTCTGTACTCCCTATATGGCAAGAATGTCTTTCCTCAGATTTGGAGACCAAAACTGTACGCAATACTCCAGGTGTGGTCTCACCAAGACCCTGTACAACTGCAGTAGAACCTCCCTGCTCCTATACTCAAATCCTTTTGCTATGAATGCTAACATACCATTCGCTTTCTTCACTGCCTGCTGCACCTGCATGCCTACTTTCAATGACTGGTGTACCATGACACCCAGGTCTCGTTGCATCTCCCCTTTTCCTAATCGGCCACCATTCTTCCCGCAGGTTATAAGACTGATAAACGGACTTTGCCCCCTGCCAAAGTATCGTGCACCAACCACCAACCTGGACACACTGCAGCAGAGCCACTGTCGTGCCGCTGCCGATCGGAACGCCTGTTGATGTTTAGTAGAGAGTAGAGTGTTAATTTGTTCATGATATATGTATTTTTACTTCTATTTATTTTTTACTGCACACTGAAATGGACACTGGTTGAGGAACGTTTTTTTGTTTCCTCTGGGTATGTGAATACTCAGGAAATGACAATAAAGATATACAATACAATACAAAACAATTTAGATAATAGTCTACTTTCCTGTTTTTGCCACCAAAGTGGGTAACCTCACATGTATCCACATTATACTGCATCTGCCATGCATTTGCCCACTCACCCAACCTATCCAAGTCACCTTGCAGCCTCCTAGCATCCTCCTCACAGCTAACACTGCCCCCCAGCTTCATGTCATCCGCCAACTTGGAGATGTTGCATTCAATTTCCTCGTCCAAATCATCAATATATATTGTAAATAGCTGGGGTCCCAGCACCGAACCTTGCGGTACCCCACTAGTCACTGCCTGCCATTCTGAAAAGGACCCATTTACTCCTACTCTTTGCTTCCTGTCTGCCAGCCAGTTCTCTATACACATCAATACTGAACCCCCAATACCGTGTGCTTTAAGTTTGCATACTAATCTCTTATGTGGGACCTTGTCAAAAGCCTTCTGAAAGTCCAGATATAACACATCCACTGATTCTCCCTTATCCACTCTACTAGTTACATCCTCAAAAAGTTCTATAAGATTCGTCAGACATGATATACCTTTCATAAATCCATGCTGATTTTGTCCAATGATTTCACCACTTTCCAAATGTGCTGCTATCCCATCTTTAATAACTGACTTGCAGTTTCCCCACTACCGATGTTAGACTAACTGGTCTGTAATTCCCCGTTTTCTCTCTCCCTCCCTTTTTAAAAAGTGGGGTTACATTAGCTACCCTCCAATCCTCAGGAACTACTCCAGAATCTAAAGAGTTTTGAAAAATTATCACTAATGCATCCACTATTTCTGGGGCTACTTCCTTAAGTACTCTGGGATGCAGCCTATCTGGCCCTGGGGATTTATCGGCCTTTAATCCATTCAGTTTACCTAACACCACTTCCCGGCTAACCTGGATTTCACTCAGTTCCTCCATCTCATTTGACCCCCGGTCCCCTGCTATTTCCGGCAGATTATTTATGTCTTCCTTAGTGAAGACAGAACCAAAGTAGTTATTCAATTGGTCTGCCATGTCCTTGTTCCCCATGATCAATTCACCCGTTTCTGACAGCAAGGGACCTACATTTGTTTTGACTAATCTTTTTCTCTTCACGTATCTATAAAACCTTTTGCAGTCAGTTTTTATGTTCCCTGCCAGTTTTCTTTCATAATCTATTTTCCCTTTCCTAATTAAGCTCTTTGTCCTCCTCTGCTGGACTCTGAATTTATCCCAGTCCTCTGGTAGGCTGCTTTTTCTGGCTAATTTGCATGCTTCATCTTTTGTTTTGATACTATCCCTGATTTTCCTTGTTATCCACGGATGCACTACCTTCCCTGATTTATTCTTTTGCCAAACTGGGATGAACAATTGTTGTAGTTCATCCATGCAGTCTTTAAATGCCTTCCATTGCCTATCCACCATCAACCATTTAAGAATCAATTGCCAGTTTATATTGGCCAATTCACGTCTCATACCCTCAAAGTTACCTTTCTTTAGGTTCAGAACCCTTGTTTCTGAATTATTTATGTCACTCTCCATCCTAATGAAGAACTCAACCATATTATGGTCACTCTTGCCCAAGGGGCCATGCACAACAAGACTGCTAACTAACCCTTCCTCATTACTCAATACCCAGTCTAGAATAGCCTGCTCTCTCGTTGGTTCCTCTACATGTTGGTTTAGAAAACTATCCCGCATACATTCCAAGAAATCCTCTTCCTCAGCACCCCTGCCAATTTGATTCACCCAATCTATATGTAGATTGAAGTCACCCATTATAACTGTTTTACCTTTGTTGCACGCATATCTAATTTCCTGTTTGATGCCATCCCCAACTCCACCAGTACTGTTAGGTGGCCTGTACACAACTCCCACTAGCGTTTTCTGCCCCTCAGTGTTTTGCAGCTCTACCCATATCGATACCACATCCTCGAAGCTAATGTCCTTCCTTTCTATTGCATTAATCTCCTCTCTAACCAGCAACGCTACCCCACCTCCTTTTCCTTTCTGTCTATCCCTCCTGAATATTGAATATCCCTGGATGATCAGGTCCCAGCCTTGGTCACCCTGGAGCCATGTCTCCGTGATCCCAACTATATCCTATTCATTAATAACTATCTGCACATTCAACTCATCCACCTTATTATGAATGCTCCTTGCATTGAGACACAAAGCCTTCGGGCTTGTTTTTACAACACTCTTACTCCTTATACAATTATGTTGAAAAGTGGCCCTTTTTGATTTTTGCCCTGGATTTGTCTGCCTGCCACTTTTACTTTTCACCTTGCTACCTATTGCTTCTACCTTCATTTTACACCCGTCTGTCTCTCTGCTCACACATTTAAGAAACCCACCACCTTATTCTCTGTTTATTATCTTTTTCTTCTTTCTCCCCTACATGTTGGGTCTGAGTGCTTCCCTTCTCTGCCTCCTGCCTCACACACTGTCTACTAGCTTTCTCTATTTGAGTCCCTCCCCCCAACCATTCTAGTTTAAAGTCTCCCCAGTAGCCTTTGCAAATCTCCCCGCCAGGATATTGGTCCCCCTCGGGTTCGTGCAACCCGTCCTTTTTGTACAGGTCACACCTTCCCTAAATGAGGTCCCAATGATCCAGAAATTTGAATCCCTGCCTTCTGCACCAGTCCTTCAGCCACGCATGTATCCTCCACCTCGCTCCATTCCTACTCTCACTGTCGCGTGGCACAGGCAGTAATCCTGAGATTGTTACCTTTGCGGTCCTTCTCCTTAACTCTCCTCCTAACTCCCTAAATTCTCCTTTCATGACCTCTGCTCTTTTTCTACCTATGTCATTAGTACCTATATGTACCACGACCTCAGGCTCCTCTCCCTCCCATTTCAGGATATCTTGGACACGTTCAGACACATCCCAGACCCTGGCACCAGGGAGGCAAACTACCATCTGGGTCTCCTGACTGCGTCCACAGAATCACCTATCAGACCCCCTAACTATAGAGTCCCCTATTACTATTGCCCTCTTCTTCTTTTCCCTACCCTTCTGAGCAACAGGACCGGTCTCTGTACCGGAGGCCCGGCCGCTGTCGCTACCCCCGGTAGGCTCCATCAATAGTCCATCAATAGTCAAGCTGCTATGAAAATCTGAAGCTGATTTCAGGTCCATGCCCATCAGAAGCCACCAGTCAAATGTATCACCATCTCTTGCCACAATGTTTGCTGCATTATGGCAATTTGTCATGATTGTTTTTTATGGATTATTCTTAAGGATTACCGTAAGGATTCGTATTTAGCCCATTTCGCTCTAAACCTATCCTATCCATGTCCAAATATTTCTTAAATGTTATGATAGTACCTGCCTCAACCAGCTCTTCCGGCAACCCGTTCCATTCACTCACCAGCCTGGGATTAAAATTAATATGGGGCAGCATAGTGGCGCAACAGTAACATTGCTGCCTTACGGCACCCAAGACCCAAGTTCAACTATAGCCCCTGTCCCACTTTCCCGAGTTACTCACGAAATCTCCCGAGTTTTCCCCTTGATTCAAACTCGGAGATGCCAGCTGTAGGCACTCGGGGCTATTTTTTTAAACTCGTGGCCATTTTTCAACATGCTGAAAAAAACGTCCCGACTTACCTGATGCCCCGAGTACCTACGGCTGGCATTACGAGCCGCTACGAAATATCTGCGGACTCCTACGGACATTCCCCAAGTTTGTATCAAGGGGAAAACTCGGGAGAATTCGTGAGTAACTCGGGAAAGTGGGACAGGGGCTTATGGGTACTGACTGTACGGAGTTGTACGTTCTCCCTGTGTCCACGTGGGTTTTCTACGGGTGCTCCAGTTTCCTCCCACACTCCAAAGACATATAGTCTTGTAGGTTCATTGGCTTCAGTAAAATAGTAAATGTCCCCTAGTGTACAGGATAGTGTGCGGGGTGAACGCTGGTCGGCGCATACTCGGTGGGCCGAAGGGCATGTTTCCATGCTGCATCTTTAAAGTCTAAAGTCTTAAAGAATTTAGCATTTAAGTTTTCTTATCCCCAACAAAAAAAAATGAAATTATATGCAACAGGTCCAAATGCAAATTATAGCTGATCAAGTTATCCCTGTCCCACTGTACGAGTTCATTCAAGAGTTCACCCGAGTTTGCCCTGATTCAAAATCGGAGATTTACGGTAATGGCCGCTCGTAGGTACTCGGGGCTCTCGTGGACATTTTTCAACATGTTGAAAAATCTTCACCAGTCTTCCCGAGCTTACAGTGTTTCCCGAGTACCTGCCGTTAGCGTTACGAGCCGCTAAGAGACGTGCCGAGCACCGACGTAGTCGCTACGTACATTCTACGTGCTTCCATGACTTTGATTTTTTTAAACTCGGGAGAGCTCTTGAATGAGCTCGTACAGTGGGACAGGGCCATTAGACACAAAATGCTGGAAGAAGGGTCTAGAGCCAAGACATCACCTATTCCATTTCTTCAGAGATGCTGACTGACCCGTTGAGTTACTGCAGCATTTTGTGTCTATCTTCGGTGTAAACCAGCATCTGCAGTTCCTTCCTACACGTAGCTCAACAAGTACTACGAAGTTATATTTAGACGGGAACATTTTCCATCACTCCAGCCAAGTCTTTGGAATAGCTGTCCGTTTAGCTGTTAGGGCATATTAAACAAGAAAGCCTTGTTGAAGCAGAGTTCTGAAAGATTATCTGTTGAATGGGCTGTTATACATGTCAATGCACACTTCATGTTAATGCGCACTATTTTTGCTAATGAAGATAATATCAATTAATGAGTATTCAATATTTAACAATATAGTGTATATGCAGATGCTGGATTATACCGAAGATAGACACAAAATACTGGAGTAACTCAGCGAGTCAGGCAGCATCTCTGGAGAAAAGTTATAGGTGAGTCTGAAGAAGGGTCTCGAGCCGAAACGTCACCTATTCCTTTTCTCCAGAGATGCTGCCTTAAGCCCCTGTCCCACTTTCACAACCTAATTCGCGACCTCTGACGACCTTAAACGACCTAAAAAAATCAAGGTCGCGGTAACCTACGACCTTCCACGACTATGTCTACGACCTCCTACGACTATGTTGAAGACCTCCCACGACTATGTTGAAGACCTCCCACGACTATGAAGAAGACCTCCATCGACCATGTTGAAGACTGGCTTCGACCGTGTACGTTTTGCTGCTGTTTGCAGTAGCCCTTTTGCTTCAGTAGCCTTTTAAGAAAGGCAGAAGGGGAAGAGCAAGGGTGAAGAGGAAGCACAAGAAGAGGTCTCAATGGGTGAATGGAGATGATGTGATGGACTGTCCCAGTACACCATATGACTGGAAGAGAGTGGCGCTGGGCTTTGACAAAAGATGGAACTTTAAGCACACATGTGGGGCAGTGGATGGCAAGCATTCCATTCTTGTCCTGTCCCTGTACACCTAATTTTCCTTTTCGTACAGGATGGCATTCTGCTGGAACCATTCCTCAAGGTCCCCCTCCTGCTGCCTGGTGAAGGTGTAGGGCATAACCTTCCTCCAGCCCTCCCTCACCACCAATGGGGCATCTGCCTCTGATGCTGTGTCGGACACAGGAGAAAGGGCTGCTTTGCTGCCTTCAAATGAGGCAGTGAAGGATGGGGTGGTGGTGGGAACATATACTACGACCCTGGTCTCCTCCTCCTGGGGTCTCTCATGCAGGGCTACCTCCTCCTGCACGATCACCTCCTGTGGCATCACCTCCTGCCACTCCTCCTCTTGGGTGGGCAACACCTGCATGGCCGTTTTTTTTTTAGGGTTGTGCCCTCCCCCTGCGCTGCTGCCTTGTTGCTGCCATCTCTAAAACACGTCTCCTCTCCAAACAACTCTCCAGCTATGAATGAACATGCCTTGGAGTGACAGAGGTGACGTTCTGCTGTTTAAATAACCTTTTTTTTTTACTGACCTTTTTTTTCACCCCGGAGCTATTACCTTCGACTGCCTCCGACCACCTACGACTACCTACAACTACCTACGACTACCTATGACTAGCATCACAACCTACTACGACCTACCTACGAGTAAAAAGTATTGATTTGTTCCGTGCCGACCTATTTTTTACTCGTGGACATTTTTTATCAAGCTAGATAAAATGCTGCAACCTACTTGATGCCACGAGTACCTATGACTAGCATCACGACCTACTACGACCTACCTACGACCTTCTACTACCTCCTACGACCTCGTGGCGACCTTGCAGCGAGTATGATTCAAGGGCAAACTCGGCAGAGGTCGTGAATTAGGTTGTGAAAGTGGGATAGGGGCTTTACCCGCTGAGTTACTCCAGCATTTTGTGTCTACCTGCTCACATTGCAGTGTCCAGAAGGAAGGATACTTACTTTTACCTAGTTACCAAATAAAATGAGCTGAAAACAAAAAAGTTTGCAGATGTTTAGATTTCCAGTATAAGCAATTATTTTGACAGTGTCTTCCTACTTTGCATTTTGCAACTCCTGCATTCTTTTATCCGTATTATTTTGTCTGTCTTCTCTTTCTACAATTTCGAACATTCACTCATTGACTCAAATGCAAACCTTATTTGCATTTTATCTCCCTGGTTACCCTTATTTTACTTGATAAGAGACAACCCTTCCTTCCCCATCACCCCCCACCCCCCTGCAGCCTAACAGGTTCCTATTTTCTCCACCTTCATCTGCCGTAGGGTCTTGGACTTGAAGCATTAACTACCTTGTGTAGAAATGAACTGCAGATGCTGGTTTACACCGAAGATAGACACAAAGTGCTGGAGTAACCCAACAGGTCAGGCAGCATCTCTGGAGAAAAAGGATGAGGGACAATTCGGGTCAGAATCCTTCTTCAGACTGTAAGTGGAGGGAATTTTTGGTGGGAAAAGGACAGAAGGTCTATCTACATTAATACATAGTAAAGGTCTATCTCCGTTAAGTCTATTTCCCTTTTCTCAGATGCGGTCTGACCTGCCGAGTATTTCCAACATTTTCAGGTTTGCAGATGTATGAAGCTACTTCCTTAGTGAAGTGATATTTATTGGAAAAAAAAGAATGAATAGATTTAAATGCTGCACTGTAAAAAATAAATTGCTTTGACAACATCAGAAGCAATTACAGCTGTGTGCATTATAAATTTGAAAGCCAGCAAATATTGATGCAGTTTTATTCATTTAACTGCAAAAAAATATATATTATAAAGGAATTACAATTTCAAGAGTGAAGCAGAGCAATTGTAAAAATAAATGTTTTGCCTAATTTTTACTAATGTTTCAAACCATGATGCATTATTCAAGTCCAGTTTCATCCTTGTTTTATATTATTGAGGCATTGTAGGTTGGTAATGAAGAATTAGACTTCGGGGACAAGGGAGATTGCAGATGCTGGAATCTAAATCAGAAAAAAAATAACAAACTGCTGGGAGAATTTGCCTATCAGGCAGTATCTGTGGAGACATTTCTTCCCACAGAGAGGTTAACAGGTCACACAGTCAGGTACGGCAGCAGGCCTGGTTCGCCACCGTGAACAAAGACCTGGCAGGGGAGAAGCTCAGAAGCTGCTGAGCTCAAACCCAAAGACCGGAGAGCCGAGGAGGAGCCGCTGGCGACGACGGATGTGAGGAGTGGGCCGGTAGGAGAGGGACCATCAAGGTCGGCTGTAGGAGGTGCCCAGTGACATAGAAAAGGTCAGGCAAGGAGAGGCATGTCGGTTGGCAGGCCGAGCCGGTCAGGGTGACGGAGGAGGCCCTGCAGCAGTCTGGGGCCTAACTGGATCGGGTACCGCTCCGCTACATCCTGCACATGGACAGGACCTTGGACTTTTTGTAAAGTTCTGTCTCGCGACAATGACACAGATTAAACTACTTGGAGTTACAACAACCTTGGAAGTTCCAATCACATGAAAAATATGCATGGACGTATATAACAAATCAATGGCACAATTTAAACAGCTGTTTTTTAATGAACTAAAGGCCTTAATTTCCAAACATTAAGTATTTAGTCCATCATCCATGGATGATGTTATTTCTTTCACTTGCTCCATTCGCCAAATGGATGAAGCCCCAATGGGGCAAGAGTGCAAAAGGTTGTTATGAATGATGACCTTTATGGTACAGAAGATAGGGCTGTACATGGTAAATTAAAGCAGAGCATTACCACGGCAACAGGCCTATCACAAATACATAACATGGTTTATTTTCTTGACCTTCATGGTTATTCATTGCAATGCAGGGAGGACAAAGTAACGTGGAGGCAGATAATAGATAGGAGGGGAGGGGAGATCATAATGATTATTCAAAGCCATCTCATGCATCATTGATATACTCTGTAACTCTCCCAATCTTTCCACAGCCCAGCGCCTACCCTCCCTCATGCCATTCTCCCCATAGCAACTTCTCCCGGTTCTTTGCCAGGGCAACCTCCTGTCTGTTTTGTTCACCATTTGCGTTTCTAAGAGTAATATCGACAGAGAAATTATTTCCAACACCCAGTGTTTCAGGCAGGAAGTAATGGAAAAACTGGCTCAACCAACATCCTGTACTGTAAATAAAAGACAATTATTCTAGTTGAAAAGTGAAAAAATGACTAAAGTCACCTTGCTTGCCTTTCCACTGCCATCTCATTATTCTAAATGAGTAGAAAGATACAAAATGCTGGAGTAAAAGGTCTGTCTCACTGTGCGAGTTGACCCACGAGTGACCCCGAGTGAAAGACTCGTGGTTGCGTACGAGACTACAAGTTTATGATCCAGAGTTTAACCGAGTTCCCACGGGTATGTCTAAGTTTCCCGTTTACTTCTCATTTCTGCGATGTTCCAAGTTCGTCTCCAGAGTGTACCAAGTTCCTCTCCCGTTAATCTTGAGGCAACAATGTATATCGAAGTGTTGAAAAATCATCACATGTTAAAAAAATGATGTCATGCCAGCCAAATAACGTAGAGACTA
Organism: Malacoraja senta; assembly: GCA_038087875.1. Lineage (NCBI taxonomy): Eukaryota > Metazoa > Chordata > Chondrichthyes > Rajiformes > Rajidae > Malacoraja > Malacoraja senta. Next base: position 65,715,853 of record CM075979.1, on the reverse strand, counting down.
TTGTGTTTGCTGCATGTGTTCTGCACAACCTGATCCGTATCAGAGGTGCAGCTTCAGGATCAGCAACAGCCATGCAGGACGGTGACTTAGTGGACAGTCAAACAGGGAGAATAACACTAGGTGCGTGGAGGAGTGGTACAAACGACGAGACTTTGGTGCCACTGTCGTGTTTTCGAGGTAACACGGGGACCAACAGTGCAAAAGAGCAGAGAGACCATCTCTGCTCCTACTATAATTCAGAATTGGGCAGTGTGCCGTGGCAGGACAGCTTATTTTGAGCGGCTGCCGACCACAGGTACATCACTGCATGAGGAGAGCCCACATGCAGAAAAATCCAGTTAATTTCATGTTTAGTTTAAATCCTGCTGACTTTTCATTGTTTAACTTTAAGTGTGGATTTTATTTTTTATTGTGGTGTAAAAGTAATTTCATTGCATCTGTCTTTCCTTTAAAACATGGTTATCATGCATCTGCTTATCTGATTGCAGATCTCAAAACTTGTCATTTAGCGCATTGCATTGTATCTTTTATTGCCTGAATTTAGACTAGTGCATTTCTCAGCTGAATTAGTATATAGTGGAAATACTTTTATTTGTGCTTCATTTGTTGATTTTCATGTATGAGAAGCCCTTTTTCAGACCACTGTGTTGTTTGCTGTGGTGCTACTTTTCTCAATATGCGCAAAAAAGCGTTTTTTATATTGAACAAGAATAAAGACTTTGTTTCACATTCAAGACATTTGTTTCACATAAGACTTTGCCTTATTTTCTGATCTACTGAGAGGTGACAATTTTAAACATTTAAAAAGCACAGCATATGAGGCAGCTGAGTCCTTAAATCTCACAAATGATTGTGAGAATCAAGATGTGAATATATTTTGCCTTCCTCTATTTTGTGTTTTATGATGAAAGGAATATTACATTCAAGTCATGAGACTTTGTAGTGATATTAAAATGAAGACTTCCAGACATCAATTTGATCTTGATAGCAAAGAACTCTCTTTTATTGTGCAATGAAGTAAACAAACAGTGAGAATCAAACGGATCAGCAAAAAGCTTTTCAACACAACACAACACAACACAAATTTATATATAAACTTCAAGCAATGTTTTCTTTTCAACCCACTCTGTCACCTTATCAATAACTTGCTTAACTTTGTTAAGCAGAATTTGTCTTTAAAAAGTCTAACTAACTGATATTTCTGTCCCTGATTATTGTTTCTAAAAAGAGTTCCCACGGTAGAATCACGAGTCACAAAGTTAAACGCACGGGCCACTACGTTCTTACAACGAGTTTAAATGTTTCAATTTTTAACCACAAGAGTACATTTTACTCGTGGAAAAGTTCAAACATGTTTGAACTTTTGCAAGTTGCGTCCACGAGTTCCGACGTTCCCGCTACGTTAATTGTACGTGATTACCACGAGTTAAATTTGTTTTAAACTCGGGGTCACTCGTGGGTCAACTTGCACAGTGAGACAGACCTTTAACTCAGTGGGTCAGACAGCATCTCTGGAGTAAAGGAATAGGTGACGTTTCAGGTTGGAACACTTCTTCATGCATGGCTCTGACCTGAGACGTCACCTATTCCTTTCCTCCAGAGATGCTGCCTGACCGGCTGAGTTATTCCAGCATTCTGTGTCTATCTTCAGTATAAAGCAGCATCTGCAGCACCTTCCTACACATTCTAAATAAATAGTTTCCTTTACAATCCATTTCCTTTACAGCTGCAAATAACATGAGCACTGGTAATTTGCAATTGATAATTAGTACAGTGAAGCAGTGGTATAGTTGCTGCCTGACAGCACCAGAGACCCGGGTTTGATCCTGACTACGGGTGCTGGGTGTTGGGAGTTTGTCCCTTCTCCCTGTGACCGTGTGGGTTTTCTCCAGGTGCTCCGGTTTCCTCCCACATTCCAAAGACATGCAGATTTGTAGGTTAATTGGCTTTGGTAAAATTGTAAATTGTCCCTAGCGTGCAGGGTAGTGTTAGTGTACAGGGATTGCTGGTTGGAGCAGAATCGGTGGGGGCAATGAAGGGCTTGTTTCCGTGCTGTATCTCTAAACTAAACTAAACGGCTTGTTGCATTGGTCTTTTACTGTCTAGGCAGCCTTACGACAATACAGATAAAGGTTGATCACTAATCACAGCAATCAACTTCAATCAACTAAGTTACAACACAGGCTAATATGAAACATTGGTGAAGATGATGTGAACAGTAATCTTAACCTGCAAAGCCCTCATCCCTTGAATGGACTCTTTAAAAGGTGTTATATTCTAAGAGTTGTTTTTGAATGAATCAAAACTGCTTCCATTTGAAAATATGGTCTGATAATTGACCAATCACCCTGCTTTCAAGGGCTAATTTTACATATTATGCTTACATTTTCTTGCAACAAAAAAGGATGTCATTCAGAGCACGGAATCTATGCTGGATCTCAAAACTATCTCATTAGTGCCATTCCTTCATTTATTTCCCTGCAATTTATCTTTAGACTTTAGACTTTAGAAATACAGTGCGGAAACAGGCCCTTCTGCCCACTGGGTCTTCGCCGACCAGAAATCACCCCGTACGCTAGCACTGCCCTGCACACTAGAGATACATTACAATTTACAGAAGCCAATTAACCTACAAGCCTGCACATCTTTGAATTGTGGAAGAAACAGGAGCACCCGGAGAAAACCCACGCGGTCACAAGGAGAATGTACAAACTCCGTACAGACAACACCTCACAGGCCCATCAACACCCCACTGAATATCCTGCTGCCCACTCACACTAGGACTACTCATATACAGTAGCCTGTTGACCCATCAGTACAACTTTAGGATATGGGAGGAAACTGAAGCACCCGGGGAAATCAACACAGTCGTAAAATGAATGTGCAAACACGATAGAGCCAGCACCAGAGATTGGAATTGAATGCGGGTCACTGGGGTTGTGCAGTAGCAGCATTAACTGCGACTCTTTGAACTCATGTCCATTAATCTGCAGCCTTGTTTAATTGGACTGGTCATGGTGAGATGGTTCCCCAAGGTCAACTATTCAGGCCATTTTAAAATCCTTAAAACACCAAATGTCTTTTCCATTATGAACATGTCAGGTATAATTTCTCCTTATAGTTTAACTCACACACCCTTCAAGCATGTGAATATATGACATTTCAATAAGATTAATATCCACTTTGTATTTTGGTGATCATTTCAAATGCAATCACTGCACTCATCTTGGATCAATATTGACCTTTGTGCCTGTGCTGGGGTGGGATAATGACACAAGGAGTGAATATATTGTTCACAGTTCCAGTGAGCTGGGTTGACCCTGATCTCAAGTGTCGTCTGTCTGCAGATTGCATGTTCTCCTTGTAACCCTGCAGATTTCCCCAGATACTCTAGTTCCCTCTAATTCCCTACCAAATATGTGTGGGTTTAGTTTAGATTAGAGTTACAGCATGGAAACAGGCCCTTTGGCCCACCTAGTCCATGCCAACCATCGATTGCCCGTACACTAGTTTAATGTTATCCCAGTTTCGCATACTACACACTAGGGGTGATTTACAGGAGCCAATTAACCTTCAAACCTGCACGTCTTTGGAAAGTGGGGGAAAACCGGAGCACCCGGAGAAAACCCATGCGGTCACAGGGAGAACGTACAAATTCCGTACAGACAGCACCCGTAGCCAGGATCTAGCCTGGGTCTCTGGCACTGTAAGACAGCAACTCTACCATAGCGCCTCTGTGCTGCCTTGTTGTCATATGTTCCATAGATAACTGAGAAGGTATTTGCATTGAAGAAAGCAGTCTGAAGAACGGTCTTGACCCAAAATGTCACCCATTCCTTCTCTCCAGAGATGCTGCCTGTCCCGCAGAGTTACTCCAGCATTTTGTGTCTAGCTTCGGTGTAAACCAGCGTCTGTAGTTCCTTCCTACACACTAGGTATTTGCATTGGTTATTAAAGGCACGGTAACTGGTTTAAGGGATTTCTTAACCATTTATTCTTCAGATTTTAATCCAGCAGGCATCCTTTCTGAAATCATAAAGGCCATTAACTTGGTTATTATCTGAACCACACTGGCTCCCAATTAAGTAGCAGTTTAGAGTTTACACTACTATTCCAATGGACATTATGTCCAAAACCACAGACTGGACATTTGCCTAGTTCTTATCTTAACCATGAAAAGATGTTCAGATTTTAAACTCTCGCCATGACCTTATTCTTCTGCAACTCTGTAATCTCCTCCAGCCTATGTCCCTCAAGGATACCTGGTTTAATCTAATCCTGGTCTCTTATGCATCCCTGTATATAATCACACCACAGCCAGTGGTGTTCCTTCAACTACCAATACCCTAGCATCTCCATCTCTTAAGCTATTCCTTAAATGTACCTCATCTTCCATCTGGTTTAGTTACCATTTGTATTTGGTAGCACGTCTGTGAAGTGTTCCAAGATGCATTTTCTACCTTAACAACACCATCTTAATGAAGGTAGACACAAAATGCTGGAGTAACTCAGCGGGACAGGCAGCATCTCGGAAGAGAAGGAATGGGTGATGTTTTGGGTCGAGACCCTTCTTCAGACTGATCAGTCTGAAGAAGGGTCTCGACCCGAAACGTCACCCATTCCTTTTCTCCAGAGATGCTGCCTGTCCCGCTGAGTTACTCCAGCATTTTGTGTCTACCTTCGATTGAAACCAGCATCTGCAGTTCCTACACATCCTAAGCATCTTAACGAAGTTGGTCAGGGGTAACTCAGCGGGTCAGGCAGCATCCCTGGAGAATATGCATAGGTAGCATTTCGGGTCAGGACTCTTCTTCAGTCTATAGGCAGCCCTTTGTACCATTTTGCGTACAGAAGCCTGAAGCCCCACACCACCATGCTCAGGAGTTGCTATTTTCCTACTACCATCACAAACCATATTCTTGAACCGACTGGCACAACCCAAAGCCTACCTTGACAAGGGAACACAACGAATGTCTCACACTAGCATGAACTTTTTAATTTCTTTGTCTTGCATGATTTATCTTTGACTTAAGATCTCGTGTGAATTTCTGAATCCACATTCTGGTGATGCTGCTGTAAACAAGACTTTCATTGCACCTGTAACCTCATCACACTTGTGCATATGACAACAAACTCCACTCGACTCAGCTGAAAAGCAGCTGGAAATCTCAAAAAGTCCAGATATGACTTTGGGAAGTTTGTAGAGCAGGTTTCACTCTGAATACCAATAGTAGTTTTTTAAGGACTCAAAGGTTTACCTTTGAAAAAAAGAAAACAATGGAAAGGCTCTGGGGAACAAACAGAGGTGTCCGATTAATTAGATTTTTCTTTCAATGTCTTATCACATCCTCTAGACATCCCACACCACGTTTATTCCAAAGGATCTTTCTGCGGTTTTATGGATCAACATAGTACAATCACTTAAATAACAAATTAGATCATGCTCTTATATCTGTGGCATCTGGTGCAAGATAAAGTCCAGTTAAGTTTGATTAAAGATAGTCCGGGTGTCTCCAAAGAGGTTGATAGTCGCTCAGGACCGCTCTCTAGTTGTTGATGGAATGGTTCAATTGTCTGATAACAGCTGGGAAGAAAATGTCCCTGAATCTGGAGGTGTGCGTTTACACATTTCTGTACCTCTCCTGAAGGGATGAGACTTGTCGATGATTATGAGACTAGCAGCACTAGCATTATTTATTGGTAAATGGTGTAGCTGGTCAGGTGACATGGAATTAAATGAGAATATTAAAAAGTGCTGCCATAATTGTCTCACTCCATAATTGAATTGAAGGGGATATCCTTTGGTTGTGGACACACTATACTCTGACAGTAATTTATGAGTGCTATGAAATTATAACTTATAATTATAACTCTGGCGACTGTGCAATTCTGCTCCTTTTTCACCTCAGCGCAGCATTTGATACTGTCGACCACACCATCCTAATTGACCGTCTCCAGTACGGGGTTGGTATTGATGGCACTGCCCTGAGCTGGTTCATCTCCTACCTCCAAGGTACGAGTTTCTCGACTAACATAGGCAACTCTTTCTCCTCCCCAGCTAATCTCTGCTGTGGGGTTCCACAAGGTTCCATCCTTGGCCCCATTCTCTTCTCCCTGTATATGCTCCCCTTAGGCCAAGTCATTGAAAGGCACGGCATTTCCTTCCATTGCTACGCAGACGACACACAACTCTATCTCCCCCTGAAGCCCAAAAACCAATCAAATCTGCTTAACCTTACCCACTGCCTCGAGGATATAAAGTGTTGGATGGCCCAGAACTTCCTCCAACTAAACGAGAGTAAGTCTGAGGTCATCCTTCTCGGCCCCTCGGACTCAATCAAAATGGTAGCAGGCAGCCTTGGAAGCCTTACCCCACTACTCAAACCTCACGTCAAAAACCTGGGCGTGATATTTGACTCAGCACTGAAATTTGACAAACAGGTCAATGCCGTGATAAAAGCTAGCTTCTTTCAACTTCGGACGATAGCTAAAATAAAACAATTCCTCCAGTTTGATGACCTCGAAAAGATCATCCACACATTCATCTCCTCCCGCCTAGATTACTGCAACTCCCTTCACACTGGCATCAGCCAATCTTCCCTGTCCCGCCTGCAACTGGTCCAAAACGCCGCAGCAAGACTCCTGACGGGCACCCGAAAAAGGGACCACATTACCCCGATCCTGGCCTCTCTCCACTGGCTCCCTGTGCAGTTCCGTATAAACTTCAAGATCCTCCTCCATGTCTACAAAGCCCTCAATGGGCTTGCCCCCACCTACATAAAAAGTCTTCTCACCCACCACTCCACCTCCAGGCCCCTCAGATCGGCCAACTTGGGGTTGCTGAATATCCCGCGGTCTAGGCATAAGCTCAGGGGCGACCGTGCCTTTGCAGTTGCAGCCCCTAGACTGTGGAACAGCATCCCTTTTCCCATCAGAACTGCCCCCTCCATCGACTCTTTTAAGTCAAGACTAAAAACGTATCTATACTCCCAAGCCTTTCCTGACGTCCTCTGAGTGAGGGCTACATGTATATATGTATGTAGTTTGTTTTGTTTGTGCTATTCTTATAACAAATGTAAAGCACTTTGGCCAACGAGATGTTGTTTTTTAAATGTGCTATGCTATATAAATAAATGTGACTTGACTTGAATGTGACAAATCATGGACTGATCTCAGTCCAAAGAAGGATCTCGACCCGAAACGTCACCCGTTCTTTCTCTCCAGAGGTACTGCCTGTCTCTCTGAGTTACTCCATCATTTTGTGTCCATCTTCAGTTTAAACCAGCATCTGCAGTCCCTTCCTACGCATGAATTGAATGAATTGGTGCCACCGTGTTACATGTTTATCTCATGAACCCTGTGCTAAGTACTATTGGTGGTTTGGCAAGCAATACTCTTGATTCCCAATCAGTAGATAATTGTTCTCGTTATATTTTAGAGCTTTAAAAATCTTATTTAAACCATGATAAGTGCTTCTCTCAATCAGCCTCGCCAGCATAGAAAATTAATCATTACAAGTTGGAGACTCGTTAACAATTGAAGAGTTTTACCAGAATGCTGCCTGGATGAGAAAGTATTAGGTACTAGACTAAGTGGGACCCGTTCGGTCCCATGTTCACACGGGAGGGCTGGTCCCCCGACGCAATATTCCACCTCTCCACCAATTCCAATATTGGTGGCCAGTGGAGGGGGGGGGGCTTCTGGAGCGCTGGTATGGGTGTTGTTGGCTGCAGGGACTACTGGTCACCGGCTAGTATGGACATTGTGGGCCAAATGGATTCTTGGTGTGGCAGCTCAGTCCCTCACGCCTGATGTACTGGCAGCTCACTCACGGCTGGTGAGCTGGCAGTTGACTCACGGCTATTCCTTGAAATTCCATTTCAAGCAGAGTGCAAGGCCACCAAATTCAAATCCATTTTCCTACCATTTCAAGCAGGGTGCAAGGCCACCAAATTCAAGTGCAGTTTCTTACCTCTTCGAGCAGGGTGCAAGGCCACAAAATTCAAGTGCAGTTTCATACCACTTCAAGCAGGGTGCAAGGCCACCAAATTCAGGTTCAGTTTCCTACCACTTCAAGCAGGGTGCAAGGCCACCGAATTCAAGTGCAGTTTCCAACCACTTCAAGCAGGGTGCAAGGCCACCAAATTCAAGTGCAGTTTCATACCATTTCAAGGAGGGTGCAAGGCCACCAAATTCAAATGCAGTTTCATACCATTTCATGCAGGGTGCAACGACACCACATTCAAATGCAGTTTCATACCATTTCATGCAGGGTGCAAGGCCACCACATTCAAATGCAGTTTCATACCATTTCATGCAGGGTGCAAGGCCACCACATTCAAATGCAGTTTCATACTATTTCAAACAGGGTGAAACCACCATAAAAACCACCATAAAACCAAACAAAACACCACACTCACAGTTCAGTAGACATTCAGTGTGTTCAGTTGATTCACAGCTCAGACAGAGTCGTGACCTCTCCCTCCCCCATCATGCAGAGACTGAGCCACACCCACACCTCCGGGTTATATAATCCCTCCCCCTCCCACCGGAAAAGGTGTATCCTTCATGGTGTGATTGACAGGAGAGAGATTCTCAACATTTTTTAAACCTGATAACACTTTTGTTTTTCATTGATGGGAAGAATCCTCTGCACCTGATGAGCGGAGGGGGACTGAGTAAGATGGCCAAAAATCACAGCCGTAAGTGGTAGCGTTTTATCTAAAATCAATATAGTGCAAACAGGAAGTTGTCAAGTTTAGACAAACAACCATTTGCAGGCAGTGCCTTTTCACTTCAACCCAAACCCCCCAAACAACAATTTGCAGGCAGTGCCTTTTCACTTCAACCCAAACTCCCCAAACAACCATTTGCAGGCAGTGCCTTTTCACTTCAACCCAAACCCCCCAAACAGCCATTTTAGTTTTAGTTTAGTTTATTGTCACACATACAGTGAAAAGCTTTTGTTGCATGCTAACCAGTCACAGAAAGACAATATATGATTACAATAGTGTTGTCTACAGTGTACAGATATATCATAAAGGGAATAACGCTTAGTGCAAAATAAAGTCCAGTAAAATCCAATTACAGATAGTCCAAGGATCTCCAATGAGGTAGATGGGAGGCCAGGGTCGTTCTCTAGTTGGTGAGTGGATGGGTCAGTTGCCAAGAAACTGTTGGGAAGAAACTGTTCCTGAATTTGGAGGTGTGCGTTATCACTCTTTATGCTTTATGGGAGAGGGGATAAGAGGGAATGACCAGGGTGGGGCAAGTTTTTTTTATAGAGAGAGTGGTGCCTAGAATACGCTGCCAGGGGTCGTGGTGAAAGCAGGTATGAGGCTTTAAGAGCATTTAAGAGGCTTTTAAATAGGCACTTGGATATGCTGGGAATGAAGGGATACGAATCACGTGCAAACAGATGAGATTAGTTTATCTTTGCACCATGTTCGGTACAGACATTGTGAGCCGAAGGGCCTGTTCCTGTGCTGTACTGTTCATTAGATCATAAGATTATAAATGATAGGAGCAGAATTATGCCATTCAGCCCATCGTCTACTCTGCCATTCAATCATGGCTGATCTGTCTCTCCCTCCTAACCACATTCTCCTGCCATCGCGCCTCAACCTCTGACACATGTACTAATCAGCCTCTGACACCTGCACTCTTCTGCGTTGTATTTTCTATGTGCTCAGTAAGTGTCCTATTCACTCAGGTATTAATTCTTGTTGCAGGTTTCAAACAAGCAAAATTATTTCTCTTTCCTTGGATTCTCTCTCTTAATCCATTCTTTCTTTCCATATCTTTACTTCTCACTCTGAAACAGATTTGAAGTGAGCTTCACCAACTCTGATTCACATTTCCTCCTATAATTATTTATTTCTCAATCCTTCGAAGAATGATTAAGAAGATAACAGTTACTTGCCCAGACTAGTCGGCACGGTGGTGCAGCGGTAGAGTTGCTGCCTCACAGAGCCAGAGACCCGGGTTCGATCCTGACCATGAATGCTGTCTGTATGGAATTTGTACGTTCTCCCTGTTACCGCGTGGGTTTTCTCCCGGTGCTCTGGTTTCATCCCACAGTCCAAAGATGTACAGGTTTGTAGGTTAAGTGGCTTTGGTAAAATTGTAAATTGTCCCAGGTGTGTAGGTTAATGTTAATGTGCAGGATGATCGCTGGTCGGCGCGGACTGAAGGGGCAAAGGGCCTATTTCCATGTTGTATTTCAAAAGTCCAAAGTTTAATGTCTAAAATCCCAGATTATCAGCAATTTGCCTAGCACAGAAGTATAGGAAACATTTAGACCAGTACATGGAGAGGGTAGATTTAGAGTAATATGGGCCAAACACAGGCAGGTGGGACTATAGTGTTGATGGATCATGTTGGTCGGCATAGGCAAGTTGGACCAAAGGGCCTGTTTCCACGCTGTATGACTCCGTAGCTCTTTGTGACACTACAATGGTAGCCCAATTCTCCAACAACTACCTCCGCTGGTCTTAAGCTTATGGAAAAATAATTGGGAAGTCCTTCTCTTAGTCTAGGGCAATATTTATCCACCAACATCTATTATCAAAACAGATTATTACCACTTTGTTAGTTGCGGGCAAAGGAATGAGTACTTTACAAATGTGGCGACCCTTGACTGTGAAGAGTTTTGACACAACCTAAGCCCTGGAGAATGCCATTCAAATATGAGTGATGATGTTTCTCTGTCTACCTTTCATCCTTCAGCAGCAAAGCTTGGTGAAAAATCTGTGCAGCCCTCTCACCTCCTGGCCAACAACTTATACGTTTAAAGTGGCAAATGTCTCAAGACTCATCTGTGCTTAGCAGATTAAATTCTGCAGTTTCCTCCCATGTTTGATTCATGCAGAACTTCAAGCAACTATTGCTTCCCAATTGCTCACTGGAAAAATATCTAGAGAGAAAAGCAATCTGCAGAGCTTGATGGAAACATCAAATAGCGTTTGTATTCTGTCACGGTTAGTGGAAGGAAATGGCCTTCTCATTTCATAGTTCCGTGAGAAAGTAAAGAGAAAATTGCACGAGAAACATCTCCTGTTGAAATCCCCTCTAAAATGTCATGAATTCCTTCCAGTGTGATTCATGTACAATTTTAAAAGGATCAAAGTAAAATCTTAAGATAAAACTGCTCTGAGGGGGATAAAAAAGCATGTCATTTGCTATGGCGCTCAATGGGAAAAAAAAAAAAATAAGGCTTGCAAACTACAATCTACATGCTACAAGACTTCTCTGTTGACATTTTTCAAACCTACCAGGGGAAATATACTTTGGGCAGCAAATGGAATCCTGAGTATAAAACTATCCCAACAGATCAACCCTCTGCTCTGGGACCTGCCACTATTCATTCCAGTCACTTGAAGGCACATTGAAAATACACTCTTTTGGACACAGTGGAAAAGATGCCCAGATATATCATATAAATACAGATAATGTTTTGCAGAGAACAAAATCTTGACCAGAATACTATTATCATGAAGCCATTTACTTCCATTTCACATCCAACCGTTCCTTATTAATTGTTTTTCAATCATATCTACTTTGAAGAAACACACATAGCTGGATTTTGTTTTTACATTTTTCTGTTCTAGAAAAGGCAACTATCACATTTAATACCCTCAGAAGTTGCATATTCAAGACTTGTTATTAGATGTGTTATATAAATTAATAGATCTGCTCTGTTCATGACCAGCATCACAGACTATTACAACACTAGCATTTAATCTCCTTTGAACTGGCCTAGCCTGACCTTTATAGGTTCTGATTCGCTACACTTGATGCAAATTAAAAAATAAAATAAGCATCACCAGATTCAAAATTGTGGAAGACTTTAGGACAGCGATATGGATATGCAGGAAATAAAGGGATATGGGTTATGCACAGGTAGATAAGTGAGGATCTTGGCATCACGTCCGGCACAGACAGTTGGCTGAAAGGCCCATTTTTGTGCTGTACTGCGGTGAAATGAGAACATGCAAGTCTAAAATAATCTCAGCCCAATAAGTGCTGCAAAGGTTTATCAACCACTTTGGAACTTTGAACCAGTAGGCAGATAGAGTTCTCAGCCTTCCATGAACTATCAGGTAATTTAAAACCAATCTCAAGTTGATCACTTCCCAAGCTCCACCTTCAACCCTTTCCTAGCATATAGGACATTTGGAATGGAATAGAATACTTTATTCTCACATGTGACACGGCACAGTGAGATTCTTTGCTTGCATACCCAATGTATACAAATAGCGGCCACCCACGGCATTGACAAGGTTACAAAGCACGCCGGCTCCTCCTTTTGTTCTCTCTCCTCCCCTCTCACAGTGGTTCCTCCACGCTGGGTCTCCATTGTCCTTTGTTTCCCCCCCTCCCGCCCTCCCTAGAATGTCTTTGTAGTGTCAGTACTAGCACAGTGGTGGGACAGGATGGCTAACAATAGTACTGGTGAGTGTGACCTCCACATTACTTACACATTAGACCCCTGGAAATGCTAAAGCGATATTACAACTCTGTATGGCATTCTTTTTCTAAGACTTAGTTTGGTTGGTTGCATCATATCCAAACTTCAGAAACGGAATTTCATACGCAGTCGCCATTTCATTGTATATTTGATGTCACTGAGGATGAATTTCTCTCCCAGTCACAACTCCTCACTGACGTCAAAGATAGGCACAAAGTGCTGGAGTAACTCAATGCGTCAGGCATCATCTCTGGAGAAAAAGGAGGGGTGACGTGTCGGTTCTGGACCCTTCTTCAGACTGAGCATTGAGACATTGGGTGTTTCAGCATGGAGGTAGTGTCTGAAGAAGGTTCCCGACTCGAAACGTCACCCATCCTTTTTCTCCAGAGATGCTCCCTGACCTGTTGAGTTACTCCAGCACCTTCTGTCTACTTGTCTATAAAACAGCATCTGCAGCTCTGTTTCTACATCCTTACTGACATCCGCTGCTACTACATGTCAATTGACCCTTAATTAGTCATAAGCAGCACAGCAGCAGGGCTAGGTACTGTCACGCACTGTAACTAATATCCAACACCTCCTTGGTTCTTCAAGCCTGGTGATTACTTTTTGTTCAATCGGATGAACAACACATGCCTGAAGCAAAATAATGAATTACTAGCTTTGCACTGCAATCAACAAAGCTAAAAACAAGGACATAAAGTGAGAGGAATAGATCTGGTAGATGTACAAAGTCTCTAGCCCAGAATATGGGAATCAAGGACCAGAGGACATAGGTTCAAGGTGAAGGGGAAAAGATTTAATAGGAATCTGAGGGGGTAACTTTTTCCCACACAAAGGGTGGTGGGTGTATGGAACAAGCTGCCAGAGGATGTCTTTGAGGTTGGGACTATCCCAACGTTAAGAAACAGACGTGTACATGGATAGGACAGGATTGGAGGGATATGGACCAAACGCGGGGAGGTGGGACTAGTGTAGCTGGGACATGTTGGCTGGTGTGGGCAAGTTGGGCCGAAGGGCCTTATTTTCCACACTGTATCACTCTATGACTCCATGATTAAGTGCTGGAGTAACTCGGCAGGTCAGGCAGCATCTCTGGAGAACATGGATAGGAGATGCTCAGGGTTGGGACTCTTCTTCGGACAGTTACCTCCATACCAATACACCCAATGCCAAGAGGTTACGTATGGAAAACCAAACTGCTGTAAAATATTGCCACCAAATGCCAGACATATTTAGTCACTATAATTCAAAGGAGCAGTCTTCGTGCTCCAGACTTGCCAGCTAGAAAAGCAGCAAGAAATCTGGGAAATAGTAAACATAAAATGCCGACGCTGGGCCTGAAAATGTGATCTTTCATTGACCTTAAACTTTACCTCTGTTTCTCTCTCCATAGATGCTGCCTGACCGGCTGAGTATTTCCAGCATTTTCTACTTTCTTATTTTTTATTTACGACACCTCGAAAAATAATGAGAAGGCCAGAGGGCAGATAACACCAGACGAAGGACATTTCATCCCATTTCTAAGTGCGGTTAAACCAAACTAACAGAAATATTGCAGTCCTTCAAGTTTTGAGTCCCCTACTCTATAGAGATATTGTTGCAAGGAAAAAATAGTAATGAATGTAGCCCATCGGTTATTTCAGGAAATTCATTACTCAAAATAAACGTTAACAGTGGCACATTTCCAGTGTACATTTTGACATTCCAAAATCAATCCCTGTCTCTGCTTATGTCCCAACTGTATATAAATAAAGTCTTTTAGAAATGTTCTGTTCTTCACATGTCCCCTCAAACTAAGCCGTGCTTGGTCCAAATTCAAAAAGGTTCACTTATAAACTTGCTAATATTTGACCTTGAAGGATTATGTTCGAGGCCATTTCCCAGAAAGTAATCAGTTACGGTGGGGCCAGTGAATTTAATTGAGACTGACCGGGAAAAGGTGAAGAGAATAGAAAGCCACGAACAGCCATCAAACATTTTAGCCAAGTTAAAAGATAACTCATACTTCATATAAGAAATCCTGCAAGGAATTCAGAAGAAATTTCATCATCCACAAGCAATGAGAAAGAGAAACTACTGCTCTCAGACACAAGGAACTGCAGGTGCGAGTTTACAAAATGAAAGACGCAAAGTGCTGGAGTATTTCAGCAGGTCAGGCAGCAATCCCTGGAGAACATGGATGGGCAACGGGTCAGGTCCCTTCTTTCAGCCAGGGAATGGTTGAAACAAATAGCATTGATGCAGATAAGGAGTTACTGGGCAGCATGCGCGAGGTGTAAGAGGGTAATACTGATGGCTTTAGGTGAGAATAAATGAGAGGATGATTAAGTAGTGTCTCAAAATACTGATTGGGTTGGAGTAGAATGGCCTGAGTGTTCTGGTGGCATATATCCAATAAGATTCCATGTAAAGATGGACACAAAGTGCTGGAGTAACTCAGTGGGTCAGGTAGCATCTGTGGAGAAAAAGGATGTGATATTAAGGTTGGGATCCTTCTTCAGACTGGTCTGAAGACTCCAGACTCGGAACGTCACCCATCCTTTTTCTTCAGAGATGCTGCCTGATCCGCTGAGTTATGCAAGCGTTTAGCGTCTATCTTTCCTATAAACCAGCATCTGCAGTTCTTTGTTTCTACATTTCTAAGATTACATGTCATTTATTCTGGAACACCTTAAAATACTTCACAGAAAATAACGTATAACATATTTTTCCTGTTGTAATGCGGAAGAGATTCATGCACAGCAGCTCCAATGTCTGGACTGTATACTTTGACAGTGTGATTGTGGGATAACATCCTTAACATCTTTGTTATCCAGCAAAACTGGAGGAACTCAGCAGGCACCTTCTGTGGAAAAATGCGTCTTCAGTCTTGAAGAAAGACACCAACCCAAAATGTCAACTACCCAAAAATAGACACAAAATGCTGGAGTAACTCAGCGGGACAGGCAGCATCTCTGGATAGAAGGAATGGGTGATCTTTCAGGTCGAGACCCTTCTTCAGATTGAGAGTCAGGGGAGATGGTGACACAGAGGTATGGAAGGGTAGGGTGTGAAAATAAGACATCAAAGGAGACAAAGTTCATCTAACCACTTCCTTCCACAGATGCTGCCAGACTAGCTGAATTCCTCCAACACTTTTTGATATTTAGCTCAAGACGCTAACATCTGCGGTTCCTTGTGTCTCCATCTTTGTTCTTTGAAATAGCGGCAGGTGATATATTTTGTTTAATGTATTTATCAGACAGAATAGGCTAGACGTTAACCTCCAAGAGTGCACTACCTCCTCTCACTGGAAGGTCAGCCGACATTTTAATGTTGAAATCACACGTGGGATTCGAACCTACAATCTCCACTCAGGAGGAAACGATCTGCCATTGTGAGCACAATGCGATAAGCCCCAGGTGAGGGTATGCTGCTTGTGATCCAACCTCACTAGCTTAGTGGGTAAGATAGCACATTGCCCTTGGTATTGTGCTCAACATAGTTTTATTCACCCAATGTCACTACCATCAGTGTTCTAGCTGTGGCTGGTAACAGCGGAGTAAAGCAAAACCAGAATTAATGTCAGTTAATTGAGATTGAACAATATTATTAACTAAAGATAGACACAAAATGCTGGAGTGGCTCAGCGGGACAGGCAGCATTACTGGAGAGAAGGAATGGGGTGACATTTCGGGTCGAGATCCTTCTTCAGACTGAGAGTCAGGGGAGAGGGAGACATAGAGATATGGAAGGGTAAAGTGTGACATCGAGGCATACAATCAGTAATATTTAATTAGGAGGACAGTGGAACTATTCAGAGAACAAGGAGGGGGAGGGTCGGAGAGAGAGGGAATACAAGGGTTACTTGAAGTTAGAGAAATCAATTATTCATACCGCTAGATTGTAATATTATTAATTACCTGTACACAAATTATAACCTAAAATAAATGTGCATGAGAAAAAACACTGCAATTTTAAATGTCATTGGAATTTGTGAATCATAAAGTATTAACTTCAGCCATCATAAACTTATCATATTTGTTCCCATTCTTTACATTACTGGGTGTTGCTTAAAACCAACATGGATAAATCCTGAAGCACTAACCTCACAGGAGTTTAATTCTGCCATGATTAACTCCATAAGTGCTAAAAATTAAAAATTACTTTAAACTAAAAATACACCCATAGACTTGCAAGGCTGAGTGTTGTAGTCCTAACTTTTTCAATGCACTCCATACTTCTTGGTGTATCTTTGAATGAAAATTGTGCTAAACATACTCCACAAGAATAAATTATTGTCGATGTACATCCTTTGCATAGTTTCAGTGAGCGCCTTATGTATTTCAACTGAACATATTCAAATGGTTTGATCTTTCATGTTGGAAAGTGTAGGTGTGAGCTCACTGCAGAATCTAATGCAGCAGAAGTTTACAATCCTACCTCCGGCATACATTACAGCAAGCGTCAGGGAGGATATCCATGCAATCTGGCTGTACGAGGCACCAAAGATCGTCTGAATCTCCTTGAAGTACACGGTGATGGCTTTCGGAAATGCGTACGAAAATCCAATTGCAATGAAAGATCCGACAACCACGGCCCACCCCCAGCCACCGTCCGGGGGCACAAACTCCTGCGCAGATGTCGGTGGTGGCATCTTCGATTTCCTCTTCTTCTTGCTTAACTGGAAGAAGCAAATAAAGTCAATTGTTTTTTGAGTCGCAGTCTATGAAGATCACAATTGCTTTTGCTTTTGTCTGTTTGTTAAAGAGGCGTGTATTAGTTCTCTGCTGTTGAAACTATACCTGATTTGATGCTTCTACATTAGCATTAGAAAAAAGTAGGCTTGTATTAACTGATCGGCATTGATCAATATAAACAGACACCGAGTGGGAGGAGTTGTACGACGTCAATTGTGAGATTATTTCACTGCATGCACTGGGACTTAATTTCATTTAAGTTATTACATTTTCAACAAGTCATCCCATTCACAAAATCATTGCTAAAAAATAAAATGTGACCACAGCCTTAGGAGAGGCAAACAGCAAATTGAATTGACACCAGCCTATTTCAACTTATCTGTTGTCTGAGCAAACAATGCAACCTTTCCTTTTAGCTTCTAGTAAATTGGGACAAGCCTGGAGATAAAGCCCTTTGGTGTGTGTGTGACTTTCACTTGAAAGTCAAATAAAGAAATACAACAGGGTGACAAGTACCAGAGTTTCAATATAAATGGTGATCTAGCACTCAATGGAAAAGTAACTTTGTCCCAAGGTCAGCCAAGAGGCAACTCACTGCAAAAAAGACTGCACATTCTTTCAATGCAACAGCACATTTGTTTCCACGAGACTTCAATCAGTACAGCTCCCGCTCATCTCATTACCCTGCGCACACTTATGAATATTCTAAAGTCAACAGCTGGCTGCTCATGCTCATTAACAAAATTGCATGTTGCCAATTGCTAGAGGTGATCTTCCCCAGTAGCATCAAGGTCTCAATTTAGTTTGTACACTAGTGATCCTATAGGATTCACAATTCACCTTGGTGTTAAATGTGCTACTGGACAGATATATACTGTACCGCAGAAAAAGGAGACAAGAAAATTTAGAGGCACAAATCATAGGCATCACCAAAAATGTATTATATTTTAAGATTTAAGTACAGCACTGACTTGAACAATGCTATTAACTCTGTCCAGTGGCACATTTAACACCAAGGTGAATTGTGACACCTATAAGATCACCAGTATACACACACACACACACACATATATACATACATACATGTACATGCACACATACACAAATATATATATATATATGTGTGTGTGTGTGTGTGTGTATATATACACACATATATACATACACACACACACATATCTATCTATCTATCTATCTATCTATCTATCTATCTATCTATATAATTAAAAGTCTCATCTTCACCACTTCCTGTCTGTACTTTATATTGATTTTAGAAAAAACGCTATCCTATATCTTACTCACAGTCCACCTCCTCTGAGGTAGCCCCGAGGATTTTTCCGAATCGATGAAAATGAAAAAAGTTATGAGTGTTTAAAAAATCTTGAGATCAGCTGATTGGTTCTCTCGCCTGTCACTCACCATGATGAAGCTAATGCCCCTTCTGGGGGGAGGGCAGGACTAATAAACCCCGGATGCCTGGACATGAGTCAGTCACTCTGAAAGATGGCGAGGGAGAAGCCACAACTCTGATTCGGCTGTGAGTCTACTGAACTGTGAGTCTACCTTTTATGTGCTTTATGTGGTTATGTGCTTACTGTGGTTAACCCTTTATGTGCTTGCAATAAATGATTTGTTAGCAAGCAATGTGCTTGCAATGAATGATGATTTGTTGACCCTTAATGAGCTTGCAATAAATGATTTGTTAGCCAGCAATGTGCTTGCAATGAATGATGATTTGTTAACCCTTAATGTGCTTGCCCTTTTTAGCCCTTAATGAAATAAAATGAGTTTTGGCCTACCCTGTGCTTGAAATTGAAATAGAAATGGAAATGAAATGAATTGTTTGGCCTGCCCTGTGCTTTTGCTTTGACTTTGCTTTGCTTGAGCTCACCTGAAATGAAAGCAAATGGATTGTATTGTTGGCTGGCCCCGCCTGCCCTGTCCTTTTGCTTTTGCTTTGCCTTTGCTTTTCTTGCTTGAGCTCACCTGAAATGAAAGCAAATGGATTTTATTATTGGCTGGCCCGCCTGCCCTGTGCTTTTGCTTTTGCTTTGCCTGACCTCATCTGAAATGAAAGCAAATGGATTGGATTGTTGGCTGGCCCCGCCTTCCCTGTGCTTTTGCTTTGCCTTTGCTTTGCTTGAACTCACCTGAAATGAAAGCAAATGGATTGTATTGTTGGCTGGCCCTGCCTGCCCTGTGCTTGACTTGACGACTTGAAATGGATTGATTTGACATAAAATGAATTGAAATAGATTGTTGGCCCTGCACTCACTGTGCTTGACTTGACCCACTTGACTTGGGGGACCAGCCCTCCCGTGTGAACCTGGGACCCAACGGGTCCCACTTACAGACAGACACACACGCACACACACACACACACACACACACACACACACACAAACACAGATAAATGCATAGAAACACACATAGATAAATGCATACAAACACACACATGAAACAAACAAACAAAAATAGTGCAAAAAGACAAAACCCATGCTCCCAAATCTACAGTATGCAGTTCAGAGCTTATTGGGATGTTGTAGTGTTTAATAGCCTAATGGCAGCGTGGAAGTAGCTGTTCCTGAACCTGAATGTTAGTTTTCTGGTTCCTGTACCTTCTTCCTGATGGCAGGGATGAAATGAGTGTGTGGCCAGGATGGCGTGGGTCTCTGATGATGCTGGCTGCCTTTTAAAGGCAGTTACTCGTGTAAATCCCTTCGATGGTGGGGTGGTCAGAACCCGTGATGGACTAGGCAGTGTTCATCACTTTTTGCTCCTGAGCAATCAAGTTGCCGAACATCAACTTGTGATGCAACAAGTCAATATGCTCTCTACCGTACACCTGTAGAAGTTCACGAGAGTACTTCCTGACATACCGAATCCAGGTGCACTTTTCCAAAATGATACGTCAGGGCATTCAGGAGCCCAAATAGCAATTATTACCTCAAATACAGATAGAACATAGAACAATACAACACAGGAACAGGCCCAATGAAGTAGCCCTTGAACTACCTCACACTATGGACTAGGGTGGTGAATGTGGCTTTTGCACGCTGGCCTTCATCAGTCAGGGAAATGAATATTGAAGTTGCGACGTTATATTAAGAACATAGAACAGTACAGCAAAGGAAAAGGCCCCTTCGGCCCTCAATGTCTATGCCGAATATCATACCAGTTTAAACTAATCTTGTTTGCCTGCTCGTGATTCATATCCTTCCATTCCCTGCATACCAATGTGATTTAGATTAGTTTAGTATATTGTCACTGTACCGAGATACAGTGAAAAGCATTTGTTGCGTGCTAACCAGTCATCGGAAAGGCAATACATGATTACAATTGAGCCAATCGTAGTGTACAGATGCATGATAAAGGGATTAATATTTAGTGCAAGATAAAATCCAGTAAAGTCCAATTAAAGATAGTCCGAGAGTCTCCAGTGAGGTAGATAAGAATTCAGGACCATTCTCGTTATTGATAGACAGGGGGTTTATCTGAAAGTCTCCTAAATGCCACTATCATATCTGCCTCCACCACCAACCCTGGCAGCACATTCCAGACACCCACCACTCTCTGTTAAAAAATCTGTCCCACGCAACACCTTTAAATTTTGCTCCTCTCTCTTGAAGCTGGAATCTTGTTGGACCTGGTGGAAATTCAATGGACCTTGAAGCTATGCCCTCTGGTCACTGATATTTCCACCTGGGAAAGTGGTTCTGACTGTCTATCTTATGTATGCATCTCACAATTCTATATGGAAACATTGATATCTTCCAAGTCTTTATTTTCCTTTGGTGAGATGATTACTGATCTCTATCAATTCCATATTCTCATCTTTTCTTCAAATCCGCCAAAATCTTGGTCAACAAATATCTATCAATCTCAGGTTTAAAATTAATAATTGACTGACTGCCATTCGAGGAAGGAAGTTTCCAATCTCGTTCCGCCACTTGACTGTGAAAGTGTTTGATAATTTCACTCCAGCCTTTACATTCAATGGATCACCCTTTACAATTTCCATCAAATATTTTCTCCTCCTCTCAACTTTCAGTATTTCTAAGGGATCTCTCCATTCATGCCACCATAGCCACTCTTCCATCTCTCCCCATCTTATAGAGTTATCAAACACAGAAGCAGGCCCTTCAACCCAACTTGTCCATGCCAACCAAGATATCTATCTGTTCTAATCCCATTTGCCTGCATTAGGCCCAAATCCCTCTAAGGAACATTTCCAAGACTAGAAGAAATTGCGGAGAGCATAGCCCAGACCATCACGCAGACCAATCTCTCTTCCATTGACTCCATCTACACCACACTGCCTTGGTAACACCACCAGCATAATCAAGGACCAGTATCACTCTGGTCACTCCCTCCCCTCTTCCATCGGGCAGGAGATAGATGTTTGAACATGCATACCTCCAGATTCAGCAACAGTTTATTTCTAGCTATTATCAGGCAACTCAATGGTCCCCTCGTCGATTAGTGTGCAGTGCTGACCTCTCATCTACCTAATTGGAGACATTTGAACTATCTTTAATCAGACTTTATTGGACTTCAATGTTTGCACTAAATGTGGCACCCTTTATCATTTACCTGTGCACCGTGGACAACTTAATTGCATTCATGTTTCGTCTTTTCTTTGGCTGGATAGCGAGCAGACAAAAGCTTTCCACTGTACCTCAGTACACGTGACAATAATAAACTAAACTATCTGTGTAGGAAAGAACTGCAGATGCTGGTTTAAATCAAAGGTAGACACAAAATGCTGGAATAATTCAGCAGGACAGGCAGCATCTCTGGAGAAAAGGAATGGGAGACGTTTCGGGTCGAGACCCTTCTTCAGACAAGATCAGTCTGAAGAAGTGTCTCGATCCAAAACGTCACCCATTCCTTCTCTCCAGAGATGCTGCCTGTCCCACTGAGATACTCCAGCATTTTGTGTCTGCCCCAATCTAAAATATCCACGTAGTCGTCAAAACATTATAACTGTACCTACCTGTACCATTATTCCATCCACCCACCATCCTCTGTGTGAAATACATGGCCCTCAGATCCCATTGAATCTTATCCTCTCACGTTAAACCTACACCTACTGACCTAGTTTTAGAATGCCCTCCCTCGGAAAAAGATTATGGCAATCTACCCTATCCACCCCCCCACATAATTTTCTAAATCTCTATCAGGTCTATCTCCCTCATTCCAATGAAAACAGGTTTAAACCCAGGTTTAATGTGAGGGGAGCAAAGTTTAAAGAGGTTGTGCGGGACATTTTTTTTACACAGAGGGTGTTGAGTGCCTGGAAAGCAGTGTAGGGATGGTGTCTGAAGCAGATACATTAGTGCTATTTTATTTGAAAGATATTTGGATAGGCACATGGATTTGCAGGGAGTGGAGGGATATGGGTTATGTGAAGGAAGATATGTGATGGTCTTGGCATCATGTTTAGCCCACACAATGCAGGCCGAAGGGTCTGCTCCTGTGCTGTACTGTTCTTTGTTCCATGTTCTAAGTGTCTCAAAGCGATTGAAAGAAGGGAAATGGCTGCCGATGGGCCAAAGAAAGAAAGGAAACAAAAACAATGTCGGAGTCAAAGGAATAGTTTCTGTGGAAGGTTTGTATAGGTTGGAGTATAGAAGCAGGCCCAATGACAATTCCTTGATAGGTAAAAGCTTTTCATACTATTTACTGTACAATGTGATTGCAGATTAGATTGCGGCATGTGATACAATATTGGTTTTATTTTTCATGAAAGACAAAGGCAAGTGCAATCAAACAATCTATAAAGTCAGTTAAAAACATTAGAAGCCCATCACTGCTCTAAAATTTGCTCACGTTTGCCTTACTGTACCTGAGTGACTGTACCTGAAGCAGTTAATTATATTTTTTCAGCTTTTGCAGAAGTTCAGAGGTCCTACTTTGAAAGCAGCAAATAACCAAATCGCAGTTGCACGTGAATGGAGAGATGAAACTGCAGAATGCGTCTCCGTATCTCCCCAAAAAATCTATCTGACAGGGAATCATCTCTTCATATTGGCTGCCACAAAGAGAATGATGCTAACATGGCCCCACTCATCATTAAATATTGAAACTAGATTACAAGATATCACCAGATCCCATTGCAAAGCAGGCACGATAACATTTCCTGTTAGGTTTAACTTTTATTCGTTCACATAAAAGTTACTTCAGGGCCATAGTTATTCTTTTGGAGCATACACACACGGCACAGTGATAGAGTTGCTGCCTTACAGTGCCAGAGACCTGGGTTTGATCCTGACTACGGGTGCTGTCTGTACAGAGTTTATACATTCTCCCCATTACCTGCACAGGTTTTCTCCGGCTACTCTAGTTACCTCCCTTACTCCAAAGACATACAGGTTTGTAGGTTAATTGGTTTCAGTTTTTTTTAAATGGTAAATTGTCGCTAGTGTGTAGGATAGTATTAAGTGTGTGCAGGGATTGCTGGCCGGCGTGGACTCGGTGGGCCAGTGTATCTCTAAAACTTTTTTAAAAAGACTGAAAGGTGAGCTTATCAGACATAAGGCAGTCAGTTCCTGCTGCAAAGAACAAGTTAAAGGATTCCTCAACCATGACTCTGTTGTTTACATGTTTGCCTTTGACTCCATTCCAATCTCCTTTGCACCTCAACGGATAAGTCAAACGGCTTTACGCCAATCAATAGACAACAAAGTGTTATGAGCAGTGCTTTCTTGTAGACAAAAGGTGCTGGTAGGCATGATTAATAAACACAGGTTTCACATGGCTAAAAAACAAAATAATGACGTTTTACTTTATAGAGGTGCTCGTTCACCGTATGCCACAACAGAAGTACAGGTTAGGAGCAGTGACTATTCCTATCGAACGTCAACGTTCGTTACGGAGAGAAAATTCAGTCACACATTCATTGTCTGGGAATTATCCATGTCTGGGAAGAGAAGGCAACACCCTATAATTGTGACCATCTTTGAGAATGAAGATACATTCGATTGTGGTGAACTACAGAAGGATCTCCATGCTGTTAGCCACAGGAAAGGTCATCTGGAGGGATCTCCAAAGAGCAGCTCTCCTAACTGCACTGTGAATTCAATGGACATCTTCACCATGCAACCTCTCCAAGAAAAACCCAGACAAAACCACCAAACGCTGTACACAGCCCATTTTGACCTCAACAAAACCTTTGATGCTCCTCAATGAGACCTGTGGCCTATCCTTAGATGTGACCAACCTCTGGGGGTCCCTGGCCCATGAATACTCAAACTAAAAGAGCATGCAGGAAGACATTGAAAACCTTTCGTACAATTCCATGACCACACAGTGGAAGTAGCATCATACGTCCCAAACTGCATATCCACCCATTCTGTCAAATATGTATATTCTGTCTCACCTAGGCTCACATGGGTCTCATCAGCCATCTGTGTCCCACAGATAGTTTTAGTTTTAGAGATACTGCATGGAAACAGGACCTTTGGCCCAGCTACTTCATGCTGATCATCGATTTCCGATGCACTAGTTTTATGTTATCACAGTTTCGCATCCTACACACTAGGGGCAATTTACGGAAGCCAATTAACCTGCAAACCTATGCATCTTTGGAATGTGGGAGGAAACCGGAGCAGTCAGAGAAAACCCACGCAGTCACAGGGAGAAAGTACAAACTCCGTACAGACAACACCCGCAATTAGGATCAACCCCAGGCCTCTGATGCTGTAAGAAAGCAACTGCACCGCACTACTGTGCCATCCCAAATGTGGACTGGTCGCAAGTCATCTTCATTCCTGAAAGACTACCCAAGAAGAAGACATCTTTCCAAACTGTGGGAACAGCTGGGCTTGCATTTACCCCACCATGTTGCCTTGAAGGAAGGGACACTTTCTGCCAAACTGACCTCTCCATGTCTGCGGCCAGCGTGTCCCTCCCATACCGTCAGGCCACACCTCCATTCCCACCACCTCACCAGTGAAAGCCAATGGCACCTATCTAGTCCCCCATGATTCTTAGCAATGCCAACATTAATATCTATTTTTCATCCCAGGTTAATCTCGTTCACTCAACTTAGAGGCAGTCGTGGAATAGCAAACATCATGGTCTATTTTCATCACTACATCAATTCTTGGAAGGCCTCCTTTAGACTTTAAACTTTACTTTAGAGATACAGCGTGGGAAAACTGACCTTTCGCCCCCATGGCGTCCGAGCTGACCAGCGATCACCCCGTACACTAAAACAATCCCACACACTAAGGACAATCTAAAATTTTACCAAAGCCAATTAACCGACAAACCTTGTAGGTCTTTGGAATGTGGGAGAAAACCGGAGCATTGGAGAAAACCCACACAGTCACAGGGTGAATGTACAAACTCCATACAGACAGCACCCTTAGTCAGGATCGAACCTGGGTCTCTAACGCTGTGGCGCAGCAGCTCTACCGCTGCGCCACAGTGCCGCTGTTGACGTTTTTCAGCAAATTGTTAAGTCTAGAACACAGACTGAAGGCAATTCCAATGGGGACACACATGTATAGCTTCTAAAGTCGGTTCCCATCGCTGTTTCAATAAAATTAAAAAAAACATGGAAAAAAACCAAGCCTTGAAACCAAACACAGTATTCGTTAAAGCCTAGATTGACAAATCTTTTTGCAATTAATGTTTTAAGATTTCTCTGGCTGGCAGTGTAACTGCATGGCACTTTTGTTGATCTTACAAAAGACATCGATCGAAAACTAAAATTCATAAAATTTTCCCAAACGTATCATCTATTTGTGATAAATGTCAATCCCAAGAAGCAACTATAGCGCACTCATTTGTCTTCTGTACAAAAATTCAAAAATTTTGGAATGAAATTTTTGAAATCTTTACAAAGTTATTTAAAACAAGACTGATACCCAAAGCAGAATGGATTATCTTCGGAATAACGGAAGATGATCCAGAACTAAATGTGTTTCAAAAGAAATTAATGGATTATGGGTTAATAACTGGAAAAAAGCTAATTCTAAAATTTTGGAAGAAGGCTCCAATACCAACTATAAATATGTGGATTTCAAATATGTTTGAAACACTACACCTTGAAGAGATAAGACTCCTCCTAGCAGGTAAACCAGATCACTTCCACCTGACGTGGTCTGCATTTATAGAATTATTACAAACATAGGGTGCAAAAGTACTTTAAAAAAATAAAAAATTGAGGTCGGGTAAGGGGGGATGATAGTTGAAGAGTTGGTATGTCCTATTTACGTGATGCTCAAAAAAAAAAACATTTGTTTTTCTTTTTTTCTCTCTCTCTTTTCTTTTCTTAGGGCCTATTTCTTAACTCTTTTTCTTTTTGTTTATAATTTCGCTCTCATAGGGTCTTCGTCCTTTTTTTTTGTTGTTACATTTTCTACACTTTTCTACACTTGCACTTTTTCCTTCACTTTCTTCTCTCTTTCAATCTTTTCTTTCTTTAGTGTAAAAAAAATAAATAAAGGGAGTACATTAATTGTAAGAAGATATAAATGACGAGTATTAATGTATGTGGCTGTGATGTAATGTACTTCTAATAAATAAAAATTAAAAAAAAAAAAAAAAAAAAAAAAAAGACATCGATGACAGATTACAATGAAAAGACTCTCAAGGACTAACAAGGACGGCCAACATTCTCTGGTAAATAAGTTTATGGCCTATTTAGGACTAGAAATGTACCTGCATACTTAGAATGAGTGACACCAGATAGAGATGTTTATGTATTGTAAACCACTCATGACTCTGAAATACCGGTCCAAAAATTATGATAAGGAGGAGTTCAACATATCCTGGAACAAAATATCTCTCAGAAAATTGAAAAATAAAGCAGGATGAAATGTTTGTAACATGGCAAAAACGATATAAAGGCATTTTTCACACTTTTTTACAAAAATAGTTTCTTCGCAGCTGTTATCAGTTAACTGAACCATCCTCTCACCAACTAGAGAGTGGTCCTGATCTCCATCTACCTCATTGGAGACCCTCGGACTATCTTTAATCGGATATTACTGAACTTTATCTTGCACTAAATGTTATTCTCCTTATCCTGTAACTGTACACTGCGGACGGCTTGATTGTAATGATATGTAGTCTTTCCGCTGACTGGATAGCACGCGACAAAATACCTTTTCACTTGGTACATGTGACAATAATAAACTAAACTAAACAAAGACAGTAGTGAAACCATTTACAGTTGGCACTTTATTCCAAATACAGTGCGATGGGTTTAAATGTATATCAGGCATATGTAAATAACCGGAGCTTGACTGGTTCATTAATTAGGGTTACGCATTACTTATCACTGTCCATCTTCAAATCCACCTTAAATACTCACTTTTATTCTCTGGCTTTCGACACTGGCTGAGACATTGCTCCTGTTTTTAGTGCTTTTAATGTCTTTTAATTTTTACTGTTTTATAGTCCTTCATTTTACGGTTTGTAATGATTTGTAATAACTTCTTGTCCATGAGTTGTCATGTACAGCACTTTGTGGCAACTGCAGTTGTATAAAGTGCTTTATAAATAAAGTTATTATTATTATTATTACTACCAATGGAGATAACAGGTGCATGCTGTTGTTAAGGTGCAATTATATCTCATTGGAATTCATTAACAATACATTGAGGTTGCTGACCACCCAATCTTGATTCTCCCTAGGTACTTCCCCATGCAACCGCAAGAGATGCAACTGCAACAGATGCAACCTCCTCCCTCACCTCCATCCACGCACCCCAGCAGTCCTTCCAGAAGAGAGAGGGTCACCTGCACCTCCTCTAACCTCATCTACTGCAGCCGGTGATCCCGATGTGGCCTCCTGTACATTGGCAGAACCAGGCACAGACTCGGTGACCATTTCACGCCAAACACTTGTGCTTGATCTGCCAAGTCCTACTGGATCTCCTTGGTGCTGACCATTTTAACTCTTCCTCCAATTCCCATACTGACCTTTCTGTCCCATGTCTCCTTCATTGCCAGAGTGAGACCACATGAAAACTAGAGTAACAGCACCTCATATTCTCCTTGGGTATCTTACAACACAACCGTATGAAAATTAAATTCTCCACTTGAGGTAACTACAAAACCACCCTTCATCCCGCTTGTTTTTGTCCCCGTCCCTCCCTCCCCCGTGCCCCATCTGGGCTCACACCTATTTCTCCCCTCCACCTCCCCTTCCACATACCTTTGCTAATCTTGCCTTCAATGGCCAGGGTCACTGCCCTAAATTTCCTTCTCTAAACATCTCGATCTCTCTATCTTTTACTCTTTGAAACCTATCTCTTTGACCAAGATTTTGGTCTCGGCACCAATGTCTCATAACTTTTTGGAAAGTTTTATTTAATAATGTTATGAATTGTCCGGGAACATTTTGCCACATTAAAGACACTATGTAAACACTAGTTGTTGCTCATAACGTTCTGATCCTGACCAGTGTGGGAATCCCTGCAAACACAGACACATTCCCAGGGCACCGTACAACGACCTTGCCATTTTCCCGAGAGGAAATTTGCGTTATCTAATCCCGAGTGATACTTTCAGACTCCTATCCTTCTTTCACAGATTTGTGTTAAATTCCGTGGAATACCAGTATATAATATGGTCTGCACCTGTGGGCGGCACAGTGGCGCAGCGGTGGAGTTACAGCACCAGAGACCCGGGTTCGATCCTGACTACGGCTGCTGTCTGAATGGAGTTTGTACGTTCTCCCTGTGACCGCGTGGGTGGTCTACGGGTACTCCAGTTTACCCCACACTCAAAAGACGTGCAGGTTTGTAGGTTAATTGGTTTCTGTAGATTGTAAACTGCCCCCAGAGTGTAGGATAGTGCTAGTGTATGGAGTGACCCCTGGTCGGTATGGACTCGGTGGGCTGAAGGGCCTGTTTCATGCTGTCGCTCTAAAGTCTAAAAAGTTAAGTTTATCTCCAAATGCGGTGGAGTAAAACCAGAGCTATGAGAATATACTTGATGTTTTTAAGAAGTGCTGTATTCATTTTTTTACATTTTATTTAGGAAGAGAATGACAGTTGAAGCGGTAGAAACAGAAATTTAAAACCTTGGAAAAATATTTTTGAGTGCAATGCTATTGGTTTAACACAAAACAATTGCAAAAAGTGAGCCAAACACAAAGTGTTGGAGTAACATAGCAGTCAGGCTGCATTTCGGTATAAAATGGATAGACGATGTTTCTAAAAAAGGTTTCCAACCCGACACATCGCCTGCCCATTCCCTCCACAGCTGTTGCCTGATCTGCTAGGTTACTCTAGCACTGGTGCATCACATTTAGGAGAGGCTTCTATTCACAGTGCGTGCATGGGAATCCAGGGCTCACCTCAGTTTAAGCGGCTGAACACCAGTGTTTCCAGTCAGACCAGACTCGTGGATCTGACTGACGTAGGTTTACAGTGCCCTCCATAATGTTTGGGACAAAGACCCATCATTTATTTATTTGCCTCTGTACTCCACAATTTGAGATCTGTAATATAAAAAATTACATGTGGTTAAAGTGCACATTGTCAGATTTTATTAAAGGCCATTTTTATAGATTTTTGTTTCACCACGTAGAAAGTACAGCAGTGTTTATACATAGTCCCCCCATTTCAGGGCACCATAATATTTGGGACACATGGTTTCACAGGCGTTTGTAATTGCTCAGGTGTGTTTAATTGCCTCCTTAAAGCAGGTATAAGAGAGCTCTCAGCACCTGGTCTTTCCTCCAATCTTTCCATCACCTTTGGAAACTTTTATTGCTGTTTATCAACATGAGGACCAAAGTTGTGCCAATGAAAGTCAAATAAGCCATTATGAGACTGAGAACCAAGAATAAAACTGTTAAGAGACATCAGCCAAACCTTATGCTTGGCTGATCCAAAATCAACTGTTTGGAGCATCATTAAGAAGAAGGAGAACACTGGTGAGCTTACTAATCACAAAGGGACTGGCAGGCCAAGGAAGACCTCCACAGCTGATGACAGGAGATATAATATTTTCTCTATATTAAAGAAAAATCCGCAAACTCCTGTCCGACAAATCAGAAACATTCTTCAGGAGTCAGGTGTGGATTTGTCAATGACCACTGTCCTCAGAAGACTTCATTAACAGAAACACAGAGGCTACACTGTAAGATACAAACCACTGGTTAGCCACAAAAATAGGATGGCCAGGTTACAGTTTGCCAAGAAGTACTTTAAAGAGCAACCACAGTTCTGGAAAAAGGTCTTGTGGACAGATGAGACGAAGATTAACTTATATCAGAGTAATGGTAAGAGCAAAGTGTAGAGGAGTACCCCAAATCCAAAGCATACCACTTCATCGGTGAAACACGGTGGTGGGGGTGTTATGGCCTGGGCATGTATGGCTACTGAAGGTACTGGCTCACTTATCTGCATTGATGATACAACTGCTGATGGTAGTAGCATAATGAAATCTGAAGTGTATAGACACATCCTATCTGCTCAAGTTCAAACAAATGCCTCAAAACTCATTGGCCGGCAGTTCATTCTACAGCAAGACAATGATCTCAAACATCTAAAGCAACAAGAGTTTTTCAAAGCTAAAAAATGGTCTATTCTTGAGTGACCAAGTCAATCACCCCATCTGAACCCAATTGAGCATGCCTTTTATATGCTGAAGAGAAAATAGAAGGGGACAACCCCCAAAACAAGCACAAGCTAATGATCGCTGAAATACAGGCCTGGCAGAGCATCACCAGAAAAGACACCCAGCAACTGCTGATGTCCATGAATCGCAGACTTCAAGCAGTCATTGCATGCAAAGGATATGCAACAAAATACTAAACATGACTAGTTTCAATTACATGACATTGCTGTGTCCCAAACATTATGGTGCCCTGAAATGGGGGGACTATGTATAAACACTGCTGTAATTTCTACATGGTGAAACCAAAATGTATTAAAATGGCCTTTATTAAAATCTGACAATGTGCACTTAAACCACATGTGATTTTTTTTTCTATTACAAATCTCAAATTGTGGAGTACAGAGGCAAATAAATAAAGGATAGGTCTTTGTCCCAAACATTATAGAGGGCACTGTCGGTACAGAAGGTAAAGGAGCCTGTAAACTGGTCCAGGACAAGTTTCATCCCTACAGCAATTGGGCTATTAAAAACAACAACCTCTAAATAAGCTCCGAACTACAAAGATTTGTCTTTGCACTATTACTGTTCATTTATATAATTATATTATATTTATATATATGTAGGAAAGAACTGCAGATACTGGTTGAAATCGAAGATAGACACAAAATGCTGGAGTAACTCAGCGGGACAGGCAGCATCTCTGGAGAGAAGGAATGGGTGACATTTCGGGTTGAGACCCTTCTTCAGACTGATGTCAAGGGAGTGGGCGGTACAGAAATAAAATGGTGTCGGACACAGTAAGACTGGTAGGAGAACTGGGAAGGGGATGGAGAGAGAGGGAAAGCAAAGTCTATCTATCTATCTATCTATCTATCTAGGACTTTTTGCTGTTTATTTTGGTGTTTACAGAGTACTATGTTTACATATCTGTTGTGCTGTTGCAAGTAAGAATT
This sequence comes from Malacoraja senta, assembly GCA_038087875.1. NCBI lineage: Eukaryota > Metazoa > Chordata > Chondrichthyes > Rajiformes > Rajidae > Malacoraja > Malacoraja senta. Next base: position 65,684,162 of record CM075979.1, on the reverse strand, counting down.
TCATTGTTCCGTTTTGGGACATACGACAATAAAACACTCTTGACTCTGGTCTCTCTTGTATCAGTATCAGTGCTCAGATATTTGTAATTGCCTCCCCCCAGACCCACCATTTCTTCTCACCATTATTTATTTTTCTCTCTGGAGAAAGGGCGGGGCACTGCTTGTGGATGATGGCTCTTCTGTTACGGATCCAGAGAAGATTAGTGCTTTAGATCGGTCCTTTTACAGGACTCTGTTCTCTGCGGATTGGCTTAGCGGTGTGGCTCAGCGGGTCCCGTGAGAGTGTCTACCGACCGTAGATAGAGAAGTGTTTGAACTCCTTGATGACCCAATATCATTGGAGGAGTTGACTGGTGCCCTGCACCAGCTCAGGAGGGGTAAGTCCCCAGGGCTGGAATGGTTGACCATAGAGTTTGTTAGATTCTCCAGGGATGTCCTCGGGGGAGATTACACGAAGGTCCTCGGACAGAGCCTGGCGACCGGGGAGATGTCCCTCTCGTGGCGCAGGGCAGTCGTTGTCCTGCTGCCCAAGAAGGGCGATCTCTGCCTGTTGAAGAACTGGCACCCGGTCTCTCTCCTCAACAAATAATATAAAGTTTCTGCATAAATATTTAAGTCGGTTCACGGACTCGTCAGCCGCCTGTAACTTCTGCAGCGAGGAAGAGACCGTGTTCCACATGTATACGCAGTTTTGGAGGTTGCAGCCCCTGTACAAGTATCTGAAGGGGCTGCTCCTCAAATTTTGGTTGCATTTTAGTCCCATCATTCTAGTATTTGGGCAGAGTGGGGAGGGTCGATCGGGAGGGGGGGATCTCCGTCGGTTTGCTACTGACTCCTGGCCAAGATGGCCATTTGCGGGTCCAGGCAGCAAGTAGTCGATGGTCACACTAGAGTCGGCTGCCTCCCGCTCTTCCGGGCCTACGTCTGTGCTCGCATGTCCCTGGAGATGGAACACGTGGTATCCATGGAGACTTTAGAGGCCTTCCGTGAACGCTGGTCGCCGCGGGGGGGTCGAGTGCATTGTAGATACAGAAGCTTCTATTGTATTATGATGGTTGCCTGATGCAGTGTGACATTTGAATGTTTTTGTACCTTCTGGTACACTGTAATATGCAATTATTGAATAAAGTCCTTGGAGGGAAAAAATAAGTGACACACCTGCCCTCTCTCTGTGCAATATAATTCCAGGATATCGATGAAGAGACCGTTTCCAATTGAAAACCGCCTCGAAGTTTGGCTTCTTCTCCAATATCACCTCGTTTACAGGAGGGAGGTTTGTTAGTGTTTTGCTTTTCCTGTCATTTGCTGGGCAGGTGCAGAGTGATTCACCATTTCTAGTGCGGTTCCACAATGGTTCTGAAGTCTCTAAGTCTGAAGAAGGGTCTTGACCCAAAACGTCATCCATTCCTTCTCTCCAGAGATGCTACCTGTCCCGCTGAGTTACTCCAGCATTTTGTGTCTATCGTTATCAAATAGTTTGCATTAATTCTAAACCAGAGGGTTAATACATACAGTTCCCCAAAAATTACACCACAGTTCCACCAGGAAAACAGAAAGTTGAAAGATACACAATGTGCAAGGTTTATTTCTAAATCTGAAGTCAGAGTGACATAAACTTACCAAGAAAATGGATTTCTCAAGTTAATGTTCTGTTTTCTCTAAGATTCACTTCAGAGCCTTCAATGTTACCAAATTAATAAAGTGAACATTCTCAGATCTCTCTGGCTTTCATTGCCTGCTGCATGCTCATTCAATGAGTTGTATCTGCAATGGACAGTACCTTAGAATCAGTGCAATGTGGAGTCAGATCAACACTTCACATGGGACTTGGATGATCACAAGGATTGTAAATAGGATGACAAGATGCAGGATAATTAAAAGCGCTTCAGGTGAATGCCAAACGTGGCAATGTTCATTAACGGTGCATCTCCCAAATATTATAGTCCTTATAATGTGATAACAGATGCAACAAACCTCACAGAGGCAGATAATTATTTGCCAAACTTCCAATGGAAACGGTTCAAATGGCAGGTGGAAGGTTGCAGAAGTGAAAACATGATGGTAAATGGGGAGTCTGCAGAGCAGGTTTGCCAGGGTTTTGGAAGAGGAAGCAAGAACTGTTAAATGTTTCAGGTGTTGAAAGAACGACAGTCAACACCCTGATCTTGTATGTCACTTCAAGTTCAAGTTTATTGTCGTATGTATCTTGCGCTAAACGCTATTCATGCTATTCATGTTATTCCCTTTATCATGTACATCGTCATTGCCTCAATTATAATCATGTATTGTCTTTCCGCTCACTGCTCAGCACACAAGAAAAGGTTTCCACTGTGCCTTGATACAGGTGGCAATAAATGAAACTAAACTAAACTAACAAAAATAAATTGCACATAAAACGACTGTGTTAAAAAAAAACAGGACATTAGTGCACATACTTTTGATGGAGGGGAGTCAGGGCTGGCCTTAAGCCAATTGGACCAATTGGGCCCCGTGCTAGGCTGGTGGGCAACACACTCTATCCCCTCAGCAGTGACCCCAGTAGGTGAAATTCCTCACCGACAACAACACAGCCCCGCGGTTAACTCTCAATACTGTCACTGGGCATTGATGGAAATGGGGGGGGGGGGGGGGGTATGCAGGGGGATGGCATTCCCTTACTTTTCAGTTTCCAGCTCGGGTTTAATGAGTACTGCAGAAAGATTGGAGTCGGTTATCACTTGATTCAACTGAGACAAAATGATTTGTTAACTGCCACTGTTAGCACTTGTTAACAGCCAGTAGTTAACACGTAGTTATACAATGTGTCACCAATACATCCATCTGCATTCCTCAGTCAATATAATTGTGTTTTGACCAAGTATTTATGACGCCGTGTTCCTTTGAATAAAATTCACGGCAGAATTTCTTAAAACTTACTGTCATTAAGTGATCCGGACCACGAGCACGGGCTTCTTCTGTGCAGGTACAGTCATTCACCCAAGTTATTTTAAGAAGGAACTGCAAATGCTGGAACAATCGAAGGTAGACAAAAATGCTGGAGAAACTCAGCGGGTGAGGTAGCATCTCACCCGCTGAGTTTCTCCAGCATTTTTGTCCACCCACGTTATTTAGTAATTTGTACCCGTCATTTAGGGATGTTATATGAATTTTTTAAAAATAAGTTTATGCGTGTTGTTTTCTCTCTCTCCTTCAAGGTTAGTTCTTCTGTTTGCCTTCATTTGCTTCAGTTTTATTTAGTGTTATTTATCACATTGTGGTTGTAGCTTTTGAACGATTTAAACGTATCAGATATTTAAAATTCATATAAATTCATTGCATTGCCCGAGCGCCAAATCCCTTCAGCAGTACCTGCAACTGAAGCTACAGGTGGATTAGTAGACCTTGAAGAGGCATTGACACTGTTTTTATGTAGAGGGGTAATAGAGAAGGGCTCCACACTACTAGTTATATTTGTAACAGCATATTTAAAAACATGAAATTTTCGATCTTTCCTAACCCCTTAAAAATGCCTGAAGGGACCCGACCCTAAACATCGCCTAGCCATTCCCTCCATAGATAGACACAAAATGCTAGAGTAACTCAGCGGGTCAGGCAGCATCTCTGGAGAGAAGGAATAGATGACGTTTTGGGTCGAGACCCTTCTTCCGACCGTCCATAGATCCAGCCTGACCTGCTGAGTTCTCCAGCACTTTATGTTTTACTCTTAAATTAAATCCGTGGTCCGTTGAAGAAACAACACGATAGACCACTCTGGAAGTGTAAGTCTCGCTCTACACTTCCTAGTGTAGAACACATCATAATACACCTTGAGTGAATTAATGGGGTTAGATTATTTTTTTAAATCTGTTGTCTAGAATTAATTGATACCCATCCTATGTACCTTATATCAGATTTAAATCGGAATTCCAATTTTTTGTTTTGTTTTCCTATTTGTCAATTTTTTGTGCCCGATTATTTGGCGGCCAATCAACCGCTATCTCTAACGGGGTTGCGTCCAATCACCGACCATCTTCCCTTAAAATTCCCGTCCAATCAACAAATCGGTCTCCTCCCGTCCAATCAGCCGCTGTCTCCAAGGGCATTGTGTCAAATCATATAATGCGGTGGTCACTCGGCGGCCAATCAGACAGTTTCCGAGGGTCGCTGTGACCAATCACCGACCAGCTTCCCTTAAAATTCCAGTCCACTCAACAAATCGGTCTCCTCCCGTCCAAGCAGCCACTGTCTCCAAGGGCATTGTGTCCAATCACATAATGCAGTTTAATGGTAATTAGCAGCTACGGTAAAGGTTGGAAGCCAGCGGAGGTACTGACAGTCAGACGAGAGCTGGAGAGATTAAGACAGTGTACAAACCATAGCACCTTAGTGTACAATTTCATAATATATACTAAATAACAGGGCTGACAGACCTTGGCTGGGAACCTGGGGCTCACCAAAATTGTTCCCAATTGGGCCCCGCACCTGCTAAGGCTGGCCCTGAGGGGAGTGCGGTGCCAGGTTGAGTCCACCACTTTCTGTAGCCTCTTACGTTCCTGTGCGTTGGAATTGCTGTACCAGGCTATGATGCAAGCAAGATAGACACAAAAAGCTGGAGTAACTCAGCGGGACAGGCCGCATCTCTGGAGAGAAGGAATGGGTCAAGCAGTCAGGATCCCTTCCACATCTCATCTATCAAAGTTTGTTAGAGTATTTAGAGACATACTGCATCTCTTTCAACTTCTAAGGCAGTAAAGGTGATGGAACACCTTCTTCATGATTGTATCTGCATTCTGGGCCCAGGACAAGTCATTAATGTCCTGGAATTTGAAGCTGCTATGGCTCTCCACCACCGCCCCACCGATGGAAAACTTCCGTAGTAAACGATCAGTTCCTTCGTCTTATGAGCGAGAGGTTGTTGTTGAGGCACCACGCAACCAGGTGTCCTCTCTCTCTCCTGCACGGAGGTGAGATCGGTGAATTGATAGATGGCATCGGAAGTGCGCTTAGCCCCATGTTTATGGGTGTAAGGAGGGTAGGGCAGGGGACTATGCATGCAGCCGTGAGGTGCACCAATGTTGAAGGTCAGTGAGGGGGACACCAACGTGCAGACCCATGCTGATTGAGGTTTGCCGAGGAGGAAGTCAAGGCAACAGTTGCAAAGGTAGGTGCCGGTCCTGGTCCTTGGAGATCTACTTCAAGCTGCAATCAATGAAATGCTGCCTGACGTATGTGTTCCTGTTATCCAGAGGACATTTTGCATATGCTGCTGGATTTATGTGGTTTCCACATTATTGCACAAAATCTTTTCAGAAATTTGCTACTATTTAGAGTTTAGTGATACAGTGTGGAAACAGGCCCTTCAGCCCACTGAATCCCTGCTGAGCACCGATCACCCGTACACACTAGCTCTATTTGCATGCTGTGGGGAACTCTGAAATGTCCCCACGGTTCCTGTAAAGGAAACGTTTAAACATAAACCCAGCACCTAACTTTAGAAGAGTAAGCGGTATGGTTCTCCTGGTTGACATTGGCTTCTAATCTCCATGAATTTTTTCTCTGACACTTGGTAGCATTCACACAATCACATGCTGCCTAACACAATCATCCAGGCCCAACCTTTAATGACTCTCTATACAGGGAGGTGCCATCAATTGACCAGGATCAGGTGATTTCGATCACAGCTGCTACATTTTATAACCAAGAAGTTTTCAACATTAAATAACAGGGTCATTAAAAAAAATAGACCAACAAACAAAAGAGACAAAGATAGATTAAAAATGCTGGAGTAAAGATAGATACAAAATGCTGGGACTGGAGAGAAGGAATGGGTGACATTTCGGGTTGAGACCCAGCAAGTTAATGATAGCTACATTGGACCATACTGGGAAATGTGCTAGTATCAAGATGTATGATTGATTGCGTCACAGTCGTTAGACCTGACCGCATGTCTCACACAGAATTCATCCTTCCCGCTCCCTAAATGATTCCAATGTTGAGGCAATGCTATCTGTACTATTGATTGACCAATAATACAGGCCACGAGTTTCTAAAGTGGGAGGCAACAGTTCAAGCCAAAAGAAGACATAAAGTGCTGGGGTAACTTGGCAGGTCAGGCAGCAGCAATGGAGGAACATGGATGGATGACGTTTCGAATCGCAATTTTTAAAATTTAGACTTATAGATACATAGAAAATAGGTGCAGGAGTAGGCCATTCGGCCCTTCGAGCCTGCACTGCCATTCAATATGATCATGGCTGATCATCCAACTCAGTATCCTGTACCTGCCTTCTCTCCATACCCCCTGATCCCTTTAGCCACAAGGGCCACATATAACTCCCTCTTAAATATAGCCAATGAACTGGCCTCAACTGCCCTCTGTGGCAGAGAGTTCCAGAGATTCACCACTCTCTGTGTGAAAACGTTTTTTCTCATCTCGGTCTTAAAGGTTTTCCCCCTTATCCTTAAGCTGTGACCCCTTGTCCTGGACTTCCCCAACATCGGGAACAATCTTCCTGCATCTAGCCTGTCCAATCCCATAAGAATTTTGTACGTTTCTATAAGATCCCCTCTCAATCTCCTAAATTCTAGCGAGTATAAGCCAAGTCTATCCAGTCTTTCTTCATATGAAAGTCCTGACATCCCAGGAATCAGTCTGGTGAACCTTCTCTGCACTCCCTCTACGGCTATAATGTCCTTCCTCAGATTTGGAGACCAAAACTGTACGCAATACTCCAGGTGTGGTCTCACCAAGACCCTGTACAACTGCAGTAGAACCTCCCTGCTCCTATACTCAAATCCTTTTGCTATGAAAGCTAACATACAATTCGCTTTCTTCACTGCCTGCTGCACCTGCATGCCTACTTTCATTGACTGGTGTACCATGACACCCAGGTCTCGCTGCATCTCCCCTTTTCCTAATCGGCCACCATTTAGATAATAGTCTGCTTTCCTGTTTTTGCCACCAAAGTGGATAACCTCACATTTATCCACATAATACTGCATCTGCCAAACATTTGTCCACTCACCCAGCCTATCCAAGTCACTTTGCACTCTCCTAGCATCCTCCTCACAGTTAACACTGCCCCCCAGCTTAGTGTCATCCGCAAACTTGGAGATGTTGCCTTCAATTCCCTCATCCAGTTCATTAATATAAATTGTAAATAGCTGGGGTCCCAGCACTGAGCCTTGCGGTACCCCACTAGTCACTGCCTGCCATTGTGAAAAGGACCCGTTTACTCCTACTCTTTGCTTCCTGTTTGCCAGCCAGTTCTCTATCCACATCAATACTGAACCCCCAATACCGTGTGCTTTAAGTTTGTATACTAATCTCTTATGTGGGACCTTGTCGAAAGCCTTCTGAAAGTCCAGATACAACACATCCACTGGTTCTCCCCTATCCATTCTACTAGTTACATCCTCGAAAAATTCTATAAGATTTGTCAGACATGATTTACCTTTCGTAAATCCATGCTGACTTTGTCCAATGATTTCACTACTTTCCAAATGTGCTGCTATCCCATCTTTAATAACTGACTCTAGCAGTTTCCCCACTACCGATGCTAGAGTAACTGGTCTGTAACTCCCCGTTTTCTCTCTCCCTCCCTTCTTAAAAAGTGGGGTTACATTTGCTACCCTCCAATCCTCAGGAACTACTCCAGAATCTAAAGAGTTATGAAAAATTATCACTAATGCATCCACTATTTCTGGAGCCACTTCCTTAAGTACTCTGGGATGCAGCCTATCTGGCCCTGGTGATTTATCGACCTTTAATCCATTCAATTTACCCAACACCACTTCCCGACTAACCTGGATTTCACTCAGTTCCTCCATCTCCTTTGACCTCCATCCCCTGCTATTTCCGGCAGATTATTTATGTCTTCCTTAGTGAAGACGGAACCAAAGTAGTTATTCAATTGGTCCGCCATATCCTTGTTCCCCATGATCAATTCACCTGTTTCTGACTGCAAGGGACCTACATTTGTTTTAACTAATCTCTTTCTCTTCACATATCTATAAAAACTTTTGCAGTCAGTTTTTATGTTCCCTGCCAGTTTCCTTTCATAATCTATTTTCCCTTTCCTAATTAAGCCCTTTGTCCTCCTCTGCTGGTCTCTGAATTTCTCCCAGTCCTCTGGTATGCTGCTTTTTCTGGCTAATTTGTACGCATCATCTTTTGCTTTGATACTATCCCTGATTTCCCTTGTTATCCACGGATGCACTACCTTCCCCGATTTATTCTTTTGCCAAACTGGGATGAACAATTTTTGTAGTTCATCCATGCAGTCTTTAAATGCCTTCCATTGCATATCCACCGTCAACCCTTTTAGAACTAGTTGCCAGTCAATCTTGGCCAATTCACGTCTCATACCCTCAAAGTTACATTTCTTTAAGTTCAGAACCGTTGTTTCTGAATTAACAATGTCACTCTCCATTCTAATGAAGAACTCAACCATATTATGGTCACTCTTGCCCAAGGGGGCACGCACAACAAGACTGCTAACTAACCCTTCCTCATTACTCAATACCCAGTCTAGAATAGCCTGCTCTCTCGTTGGTTCCTCTACATGTTGGTTTAGATAACTATCCCGCATACATTCCAAGAAATCCTCTTCCTCAGCACCCCTGCCAATTTGATTCACCCAATCTATATGTAGATTGAAGTCACCCATTATAACTGTTTTGCCTTTGTTGCACGCATTTCTAATTTCCTGTTTGATGCCATCCCCAACTTCACTACTACTGCTAGGTGGCCTGTACACAACACCCACCAGCGTTTTCTGCCCCTTAGTGTTTCGCAGCTCTACCCATACTGATTCCACATCCTCCAAGCTAATGTCCTTCCTTTCCACTGCGTTAATCTCCTCTCTAACCAGCAACGCTACCCCACCTCCTTTTCCTTTCTCTCTATCCCTCCTGAACATTGAATATCCCTGGATGTTCAGCTCCCAGCCTTGGTCACCCTGGAGCCATGTCTCCGTGATCCCAACTATATCATAATCATTAATCTGCACGTTCAACTCATCCACCTTATTAAGAATGCTCCTTGCATTGAGACACAAAGCCTTCAGGCTTGTTTTTACAACGCTCTTACCCCTTATACAATTATGTTGAAAAGTTGCCCTTTTTGATTTTTGCCCTGGATTTGTCTGCCTGCCACTTTTACTTTCCACCTTGCTACCTATTGCTTCCGCCCGCATTTTACACCCCTCTGTTTGTCTGCTCACCCATTTAAGAACCCCACAACCTCTTATTCTCTGTTTATTATTGTTTTCTTCTTTCCCCCCTACATGTTGGGTCTGAGTGCTTTCCTTCTCTGCCTCCTGCCTCACACACTGTCTAATAGCTTTCTCTATTTGAGTCCCTCCCCCCAACCATTCTAGTTTAAAGTCTCCCCAGTAGCCTTTGCAGATCTCCCCGCCAGGATATCGGTCCCCCTCAGGTTCAAGTGCAACCCATCCTTTTTGTACAGGTCGCACCTTCCACAAAAGAGGTCCCAATGATACAGAAATTTGAATCCCTGCCCTCTGCACCAGTCCTTCAGCCACGCATTTATCCTCCACCTCGTTCCATTCCTACTCTCACTGTGCTTCTCTTTAACTCCCCTCCTAACTCCCTAAATTCTCCTTTCAGGACCTCTTCTCTTTTTGTACCTATGTCATTGGTACCTATATGTACCACGACCTCGGGCTCCTCTCTCTCCCCTTTCAGGATATCTTGGACACGTTGAGACACATCACAGACCCTGGCACCAGGGAGGCAAACTACCATCCGGGTCTCCCGACTGCGTCCACAGAATCGCCTTTCTGACCCCCTAACTATAGAGTCCCCTATTAGTATTGCCCTCCTCTTCTTTTCCTTACCCTTCTGAGCAACAGGACCGGTCTCTGTACCGGAGGCCCGGCCGCTGTCGCTACCCCCAGGTAGGCTGTCCCCCCCCAACAGTGCTCAAACAGGAGTACTTATTGTCAAGGTGTACAGCCACCGGGGTACTCTCTAGTCCCTGCCTGTGCCCCTTGCCTCTCCCAACCGTAATCCACTTGCCTGCCTCCTGTGGTCTTGGAGTGACCACCTCCCTGTAACTCCTCTCAATGACTTCCTCGCTCTCCCTGACCAGACGGAGGTCATCGAGCTGCTGCTCCAGGTTCCTAATACGGTCCCTTAGGAGCCCCATCTCGATACACCTGGCGCAGATGTGGACGTCTGGAGGGCTATCAGATTCCATGACTTCCCACATCTGACATCCAGAACAGTAAACTGCCCTGGCCCTCATACTCCCCTTACCTAGGATACAATCCATCTGACATCCAGAACAGTAAACTGCCCTGGTCATCATACTCCCCTTACCTAGGATACAATACAAAACAAACTGCTACAATACAGTACAATCAGCAGGGATCTGACTCCCAATCAGCTGCTCCCTCTTGTCTGCTTCCACCAATCAGCGGCTTCCTTAAGCCCACTTGTTTTTGAAGTGCGAGTGGAACTTGGAACGTTGCAGATTTCGGTTCCTCCTCCCTCTGCGACCGCTCCAACGGCTCTCGGGCCTCTGTTGGAGAGGTCGCAGAGGGAGGAGGAACCGTTGTATTAGAGATACAACGCGGAAGCAGGCCCTTCGGCCCACCGAGTCCATGCAGAGCAGTGATCACCCCATACACTAACACTCTCCTGCACACTAAGGACAGATAACAATTTTACCAAAGCCAATTAAACCTATAAATCTGTACATCCTTGGAGTGTGGGAGGAAACCGGAGCACCCGGAGAAAACCCACGTGATCACAAGGAGAATGTACCGACTACGTACCGACAGCACCCGTATTCAGGATCGCAATTGGTTCCCTGGCGCTGCAAGGATGCAACTCTACAGCTGTGTCACTGTGTCACCCTCCCAGAACAAATCTGAGGGTTACTACCTAAGGCTATCCATGTTCTCCAAGGATGCTGCCTGACCCGCTGAGTTACTCCAGCGCTTTGTCTTTTTTTTGTAAACCAACATCTGCATCAGTTCAAGCAAGCTTGTTCTGAATTAAACCATACCTGCAGGTCTCGGCAGGAAGATGAATGTAGCCAGCATTTCTCAGTTTGTTCAAAGAGAAGGCATATTGAGAATGTGCACCAGGATATTCCAATGCAACACTGGAGACTTTGGTCAATGAAGAAGTGAGAGGTCCTGCCCCCTCTGAAGCTAGAATTAAGTTCAAGCCCACTGCAAATCAGAGAGAGGAGGAAGCAACTGTTACTGCCAAAAGGCACAGCCTGTAGGATCTGCACTAGGGCTCCAACATGTCCACTGACTCACACATGGTCAATGTCAACGAAATAATCCACAAATACCTTCATCCATCAATTGCTTCAATATCCATAATGCTGCCCATGACTCATCTGCCAACAATCTCTGACGAGTGGGGAGGGAGGACGGAGACCAACATTCTTGGTTGTGGAGGGCGTTTGCTGGCTTTCTCTGGAAGGGTTTCATCTAGAATGGCAGTGGGGAGGAACGTGAGCAAGGAGACAGCAAAGGGGGAAAGCTAGGAAAGGAAAAAAAGACAGAGAAGGTAAAAGTGGAATGGCAAAAGGCAAAGAGGCCCATGGAGAGCGATTGGGGGTGAGAGTGAGCTGAGTCTATGTCTTAGAAACATATTTCATATTTGTCAGAACATAGAAGAAAAGAGTTTGGTCCATCACGTCTTTGCCAGCTCTCAGAATATTCCCATGGCTCCGTTTGTTTCTTCTCAAGTGCACCCATATTCTCCCATCGCCCACCAACATTGTGGGCACATCTTTGGGATGTGAAAGGAAACAATGAGCACCCAGGAGAAACTCACAGGTTCACAGGGAGCATGTGCAAACTTCACACAGACAGAACCAGAGATGATGGTTAAACCTGGGACACTGGAGCTGCAAGGCAGCAGATCTACCTGCTGTTGAAACCAACATGGGAACTTACATATTCGACCACAGGTGGGTCAGGGTTATGCTTGATATGATGGCCAGATGCATAGATTTTGAAGTGATGTGGTCCTTTGGCACAAAGGTGCTAGAGTCCCGGGTTCAATCCTGACCTCAAGTGCTGTTGTCTGTGTGGAATTTGCATGTTCTCCCTGTGACCACATGGGTGTCCTCCGGGTGCTCCAGTTGCCTCCCCATCCCAAAGACATGCGCGTTTGTAGGTTAATTGGCCGCTGTAAATTGCTGCTAGTGTGTTTGGAGTGGATGGGAAAGTGGGATAACATAGAACTCATGTGAAACGGATGATCAATGGTCGGCGTGGACTTGATGGGCAGAAGAGCCTCTTTGCAAGCTATCTCTAAACTCTAAATTTCACCGGGTTACACCGATTATAGTACTATTTTGAACATTTTTTCCCCATTGCAGGCAGTCATGGGCTACGGATTCCCAGGAATCAGTGGGGATGTTACATTTTATTCAAGGATATTTTGTGTATATCATTTGAGTTTTTTTCTCTGAACATTTGGTCATCTCTTCTAATGCGGGATTTCAGAACAGACTGTCTGTTTTGGGAGTCTGGTATTGGTCATGTAAATGATTGGTCCGCTCAAGGGAGATGACTCAGTGTAATTATGTCCTCAATGCAGGGGCCGGGAGCCAAATGACATTGGTTAATTTATCCTTATAGTGAATTTTAAAGAGATACCATCTTGTTGGTTTGCATTTCAAAGCAGAGGGAAATTGGTAACACGGTGGCGCAGCAGTAGAGCTGCTTCCTTACTGGGCCAGATACCCAGGTTTGATCCTGCCTGTCTGTATGGAGTTTGTACGTACTCCCTGTGACCATGTGGGTATAAGGTGGCAACTGTACCACTGTGCCACAAAGGGTAGTGGGTGCATGGAACGAGCTGCCAGAGGGGTTGGTTAAGGCAGGTTTGTTTACAAAGTTCAATCCTGACTATAGGTGCGTGTCTGTGCGGAGGTTATACATTCTCCCCATGTCCTGCATAGGTTTTCTCCTCAGGAATCTCTAGTTTCCTCCCATAATCCAAAGATGTATAGGTTAATTGACTTGGTATAATTGTAAATTGTCCATAGTGTGTGTAGGATAGTGTTAGTGTGCGGGGATCGCTGCTCAATACGGAATCAGTGGGCCGAGGGGCTTGTTTCCGCGCTGTATCTCTAAACTAAACTAAAAATTGTACTCTTGAGTTCCTGGTGCATAAAACAATGAAACATTCTTGATTCTTGACTCTTGATTCTCATGGAGCCAAATCGACTGTTGACATTTTGGGTCAGGAGAGCCCAGATGCTGTTTTTTTTCCGGGTGCCTGGGTTTGTTCCCACATTCCAAAGACGTACAGCTTTGCAGATTAATTGGCTTCAGTAAAATTGTAAAATAGTCACGAGTGTGTCGGGTAGTGTCAGTGTACAGGTGGTCGGCGCAGACTCGGTGGGCCAAAGGGCTTCTTTCCATGCTGTATCTCTAAAGTATCAAAAGTCTAAAGTAAAGTCTAAAGATCGACAATGGCAGAAGGATACAGGTTCAGTGAGTAAGTGGGATTTATGTTTAAGATAAAGCACATTTGTTTCATCTGCAAGAAGCATCATTGGGTATTATGTAAAACTGCTAAAATAGAAATGAGTAAACTAGTCAAGTGAAAGGGTGAGATCAAATGGGTCACCACTCTTTACCCAAAATAACGTGATTTTGTAATAAAATATTACTGTCAGTAAAGTTTGTTTACTAAAGATCTCTCAACCACTGCGACAAACTTGTGACTGTAACATCTGCTCGATATTTTTGTAATTGTGGTTCCTGAAGATTTATTATTAAACAGCCAACCTCATTTTGCTGGTGTAGGAAGAAACTGCAGATGTTGGTTTACACCAAAGATAGACATAAAATGATTAACTCAGCGGGTCAGGAAGCATCTCTGGAGAAAAGGAATTGATGACTTTTTGGGTCGAGAAGAAGGGTCTCAACCCGAAATGTCACCTATTTATTTTCTCAGGGATGCTGCCTGACCCGCGGAGGTACTCCAGCATTTTGTGCCTTTTTTCAATATGGTGGTAGAGGGTACCACTAAAAACTCAGTTCCCTTTGCCCGTGGATTTAAAAGTTATTTAAAAATCAAAATGAAAAGTGAAGCCATCAGTTCTCTTTGTCCCTTCTCCAGTGGCCACAAGGAGCTGATGCTGGGCTCACAATATTAGTTTTCCCAATATATATCTGTGTAATACTTCTTCCTGCATTAATTAACACCTCTGATAGTCAGAAAGTCATACAGCATGGAAACAGGCCCTTTGGCCCAACTTATCTATGCTGACCAAGATACCCCATCTACACTAGGCCCACCTGCCCATATCCCTCGAAACCTTTCCTATCCTGCGCAAATTCCATTTAAATGTTGTCACAGTTCCTGCTCCAAATACCTCCTCTATTAAAAATAACTTTTACCATTAAGCACAGATTACAAAAAGCAAGTCATAAAACTTCCCAGCTTCCTTTTGGTTTTTACCTATGTCTGAAAATGGTGTACACATTGGTTTGACTTGAGATTCAATGCAAGTTCTCTTTCTGCCTGCTAAACGGCTTTCATTAAACCACAAAGCTATGGTAGCAATTGCAAAAGTCACATCCAAAATGGAGGAGATTTGATGTATCTACTGTGAATCATGCATGAATGTGGAAATGAATACAGAAACATGCTGGAAATACTCAGGTCAGGCATCATTTGTGGCAATTAAGCCTGATTGACATTCAAGTGTAAAATTCTTCAACAGATTTTCACATGCATGGATACAATGCAGCTGCAAGTGATTACAACTGGTTTTACCTAGTTTAATTTAGTTTAGTTTGTTCAGGTTTTAGCTTAGTTTAGAGATACAATGGCCGCACCGTCCAGCGATCCTCGCACATTAGCACTATCCTAGGGACAATTTACATTTATACCAAGCCAATTAACCGACAAACCTTTGAAGTGTGTGAGGAAACCGAAGATCTCAGAGAAAACCCACGCGGTCATGTGGAGATCGTACAAGCTCCGTACAGACAGCACCCGTGGTCAGGATCGAACCTGGGCCTCTAGCGCTGTAAGTGCTGTAAGGCAGCAACTCCACCGCTGCTCCACCATGTTTGTTATTGTCACGTATAGCGAGATACAGTGAAAAGCTTTTGATTAAGTGCTATCCAGTCAAAAAAAGACTGTACATGAATACAATCAAGCCATCCACAGGGCAAAGATACAGGAAAGTGTACAACATTTAGAGCAAAGCTGTAACATTTAAGTCTGCTAAGTCCGATTAAAGAAAGTTCAAAGGTCTCCAATTAGGTAGATGAGTAGATGGGACACTTACTCCACTATCCTCCACTCACTATTTTTGCTGAAAGAATTATCTTGCTATTATCAGGAGACTGCTGGGGTGATGGCCATAAATCTGCAGCAAATTTGTTTGTCTTCCTTATACACATCTAGTCCCCCTGGTATGCTGTAAAAATGATCCACGCGTTATCACTGCCTGACATGATTTTTTTATTATGATTGAAGAATTTGGTGAAGTGAAAAGTAAATTTGATATTCTCATGGGGCAATCCCAAAAAGGGTTCGTAACCTTAAATTGGAGTTTGGGTGTTTATCATTTCAAAAGTGTTCCTTCAGATGTAGAGTGATTATTGCTTGGTAAAGGGATTAAGATCTCATGTGAATTATGTTCAGGTACAGATTAGCTACAAAGTAATTGAATGGTCAAACATAGTTGAAGAACTAGAGGGCCTAATTCTGGTCTAATGATCTTATGAATACACAGATGTATGTTCAAAGATTAAGCCATTAGTAAGTTGTTTGCTCCCATTATAGAGAACAACTAACAGTTACCCATGTTACAGTTGTACAAGACATTGGTGAGGCCACATTTGGAGTACTGTAATCCCTCGTCATAACAGACCATGGGGAAGGGGGTATGATGTCCATTATTGCCAATTGTTCGCTATAACAGAGTATAGTATTAGTTTAGTTCAGAGATACAACGTAAAAACAGCCTTTTCGGCCCCACCGAGTCCACGCCGACCAGCAATCCCCGCACATTAACACTATCCTACACAAACTAGGGACAATTTACATTTATACCTAGCCAATTAACCTACAAAACCTGTACATCTTTGGAGTGCGGGAGGAAACCGAAGATATTGGACAAATCCCACGCAATCACGGGGAGAACGTACACACCCTGTACAGACAGCACCTGTAGGATCGAACCGGGGTCTCTGGCATTGCAAGCGCTGTAAGGCAGCAACTCTACCACTGTGCCATCGTGCTGCCCCATCATTATTATCATTATATGTAGAAGAAACAAAGAACTGCAGTTGCTGGTAAATACACAAAAGGACACAAAGTTTTGGAGTAAATCAGCAGGTCAGGCAGCATCTCTGGAGAACATGGATAGGTGATGTTTTGGGTCAGGACCCTATTTCTGACTGATTGTAGAGGGGGATAGGAAAGCTGGAAAGCTACCCATAATTAGTCATTAGTCGTTTACGTCTGTGTAAATCCTGGCACAATCTAAAGCGTGCAATGCTGCGTTTCACTCCCCTACAAGCCATTTTACTTAAGGTACATTTCAATCATTTTATATTATAATTGCAGATTTATAGCAACATGCAATATATATTTTTTACTTTTTGTAAATTTTAGTGGATCTGTCAGCGATTTCACAACAATGCAAGAGAATGCTCATCAATTGCTCTGCAAATTCTTACGGTCTTGGATAGAGCTGTTCCCAAACCATTGCTGTGACGCATCCCGATGTGATACTTTAGAAGGCGCATCTGTGTGGGTTGAGGGGTCTGTTTCCGCACTATCTCTAAAGTCTAGAAGTCTAAAGTCAGATGTTTTGCACCGAATTAAAGTATATTTCTTCTTTGGTGCATAAGATACAGTCAACCAAGCGAGCAGAGAGTGTTCTGTCATATCCTTGACATATGCAGAATGGGGAGAGGATATGAGCAATAAGGAAGTCACTGGCAATGAACATCAAAGAACATATCACAGATTAGATAGTGCCATTTAAAAGGCTTATAGATAGGCACACGGAAATGCAGGGAATGGAGGGATATGGAACATGTGCAGGTAGCTGAGATTAGTTTATCTTGCATCATGTTCAGCTCAGACATTGTGGACCGAAGGACCTCTACCTGTGCCGTATCTTTCCATGTTCAATATTCTATATCAAAGAACACGGTGTCCCAACCCAAAATGTTGCCGGTCCATTCCCTCCCAAAAGCTGCCTGACCCGCTGCCTTTCAACAGCACTTGGTGGTTAGCCCAAGATTCCAGCTGCAGTTTCTTGTGTCTCCAAAGATCAGAGATAGATTGATACACACGACTTCTAGAAACATAGAAAATAGGTGCAGTAGGCCATTTGGCCCTTTGAGCCAGCACCGCTATTCAATATGATCATGGCTGATCATCCAGAATCAGTACCCCGTTCCTGCTTTCCTCCCCATGTCCCTGGATTCCGTTATCCAACTCTCTCTTGAATACATCCAGTGAATTGGCCTCCACTGCCTTCTGTGGCAGAGAATTCCACAGATTCACAACTCTCTGGGTGAAAATGTTTTTCCTCATCTCTGTGCTAAATGGCCTACCCCTTGTTCTTAAACTGTGATCCCTGGTTGTGGACTCCCCCAACATGGGGAACATTTTTCATGAATCTAGCCTGTCCAATCCCTTAGGAATTTTAGATGTATCTATAAGATTCCCTCTCATCCTTCCCAATTCCAGTGAATATAAGCCCAGTCAATCCATTCTTTCATCATATGTCAGTCCTGCCATCCTGGGAATTAACCTGGTGAACCTACACTGCACTCCCTCAATAGCAAGAATGTCCTTCCTCAAACTAGGAGACCAAAACTGCACACAATACTCCAGGTGCTGTGTCACCAGGGCCCTGTACAACAGCAGTAGGACCTCCTTGCTCCTAAACCCTCTCGCTATGAAAGCCAAAATGCCATTGACTTTCTTCACTGCCTGCTGAACCTGCATGTTTAGTTTCAGTGACTGATGCAAGGACACCCAGGTCTCGTTGCACCTCGCCTTTTCCTAATCTGACACCATTCAGATAATAATCTGCCTTCTTGTTCTTAACTACAAAGCCTTCCCCTTCATAAATGAATGCTGACTTTGACTTCTGCTTTGACGAGGAGAATGTTAAAGCAGAGACTAGGGTGACAACTATTCTTCCCCAATCACACTCACGGTGTTCAAAGGGAGTACAAATTGCCCAATCCACATTGCATCACTGCAACTATTGGGCGGCACGGTGGTGCAGCGGTAGATTTGCTGCCTAACAGCGCCTGAGACCTGGCTTCGATCCTGACCACAGGCGCTGTCTGTACGGAGTTTGTATGTTCTCCCCGTGACTTGCATGGGTTTCCTCCCACACTCCAAAGATGTGCAGGTTTGTAGGTTAATTAGCTTGGTATAATTGTAAATTGTCCCTAGTGTGTGAAGGATAGTGTTAGTGTGCGGGGATCACGGGTAGCCGCAGACTCAATGGACAAAGGGCCTGATTCTGCGCTATATCTCTAAACGGAACTAAACTATTGCTGATCTGAAATTAATATAGTGTTCAGAATGGGAAATAGGCAAATGCACCCTTCATACCTACATTGATGCAAGCTTTATAATCCAAATGTTCAGAACGATCATGGGGCAAGCCGATTCAAATTTGTATTATAATTTAAACTTATTTTAAATTTGAATGCAATTTGTAGTCAATATCTGGAACAAAATGCCAAGAGAAGCAATAAAAGGGATACAATCATCATTTTGAAACAATATTGGCAGACATATGGATAGAAAGGGTTCTGTGGGCTTGGGCCAAATGCAGGTTGATGGGTCTAGCCCAGTTTGCCAACTTGGTCATTCCTGTGCTGAACAGCTCTGTAACTCTATGTCTCTATGCATATTTCATCTGACTGGTTTTAATTTTCCTTAGCCTGAGGTCAAATTTAATGTCAAAGACCCAACATTGAATTTGTGCTTCATGAGATTCATAAGTCTCTGCATGACCCCTCAGAGAAAATGTGTAGGAAGGAACTGCAGATGCTGGTTTAAACCCAAGATAGGCACAACAAGCTGGAGTTACGTCACCCATTCCGTCTCTCCAGAGATGCTGCCTGTCCCGCTGAGTTACTCCAGATTTTTGTGTCTACCCTCAGAGAAAATGTCTGCTTCAAAGATATCTCCATTGAATTTCTATTGAGTGCAGGATTCTTTGAGCGAGATCACTGTATTCATGGAAAGAGAAAGGCCAGATTCATCACTTTTTCATTAACTGAACACATTATCCATGTGTCAATGTAAACAAAACATTTGAGAATAGAATATACTGGCATATCACATATTCCATGACTATTTGCTCTTGAGTATAGAAGTTGGGAGGTCATGTTGCAGGTATACAAGACGCCGGTGAGGCCACATTTAGAGTATTGTGTTCAGTTCCGGGCACCATGTTATAGGAAATACGTTGTCATGTTGGAAAGGCTACAGAGAAGATTGATGAGGATGTTGCCTGGACTCAAGGGTCTGAGCTATAGGGAGAGGTTGAGCAGGCTGGGACTCTATTCCTTGGAGCGCAGGAGGATGAGAGGTGATATGGTAGAGGTGTATAAAATCATGAGAGGAATAGAGATAGTCTCTTACCCATAGTAGGGGAATCGAGAACCAGAGGACATAGGTTTAAGGTCAATGGGGAAAGATTTAATAGGAATCTGAGGGGTAACTTTTTAACACAAAGGGTTGTGGGTGTATGGAACAAGCTGCCAGAGGAGGTAGTTGAGGAAGGGACTATTGCAATGTTTAAGAAACAATTAGACAGGTACATGGATGGGACGGGTTTAGAGAGATATGGGCCAGATGCAGGCAGGTGGGATGGGACAGTGTAGATGGGACATGTTGGTCGGTGTGGGCAAGTTGGTCTGTTTCAATGCTCTTTTACTCTATGCCTTTATAATGTCAAATAGAGTGCATACTCATGCTCTGAGCTACTGTTGTCTTTAAATTCTTACTGAAGTCAGAGCATTCAGCAAACCCAATATAATTTGAGGTACTCCCAAAAACATTACAATTGTTGAAAACAATGTTTTTCATTAACCAATGGCCATTGATGCAATGGGGAAAAGTTGTTAACAAGGAATTATTGTTGCATTTTTAGATTTTGGAGATGCAGAGCGGAAACAGGCCCTTCGGCCCACCAAGTCCGCGCCAACCAACAATCATCCCGTACATAAACACTATCCTACACACTAGAGACGATTTTACAATTATACCGATGCCAATTAACTACAAACCTGCATATCTTTGGAGTGTGAGAGGAAACCAGAGAACCCGGAGGAACCCCACGTGGTCACAGGGAGAATGTACAAAATCTGTACAGACAGTACCCGTAATCAGGATCGTACCCGGGTCTATGATGCTGTAAGGCAGCAACTCTACCGCTGCACCAATGTGCCGCCTCAGACTGAAAAAGTGTCTCGATCTGAAACATCACCCATCTACATTCTCCAGAAATGATGCCCGACCTGCTAAGTTACTCTGGCACTTTGTATCGGTCTGTGTAAACCAGAACCTGCAGTTCTTTTGTTTCTAGTGATCATTGTTACTGTGTAGACCAGGAGCATTGTACCGCGTCTGAAATTCTGAACCTCAATTGACCAAAGGCTGTGCGACGATGGAAGATGGTGGATGACACCCAAGACATTTTTCAAGGTTTTGCACGAACCTTTATTAATATAGAGCGTTGTAGTACAGTGAGGCAGACTGTTCTAGGCCCTTTGTGTTGGGATTTTTTTTACTATCTTTCTTGTTCCTGTTCCACTTATTTGCAAACGATGTACCTGTTTGATCAGGTATGCAGCAGCTGATAGAAGGCTTTTTAAATAACTAAATCACTTACTGAATTGCAATGTAAACACTTTAGCCATTTCTAATTCAACAGTGCAAATCACATACTGAAGTGATACTTCTATATTTACAAAGCATATCTTTGTTAACATGCATCAATGATAAAAATGAAACTTATCATCTGCTTTACTAGTCAAAAGGCCCTATGCGTTCTCTCATACTCCAAAGCATTATATTGAAGAGAAAAATGTGATTTATCCCCCAGAGTCTTAAGGCTCTGTCTTACGGTGTTGCGGTCATCGGCGGTGAAGCGCGGCTTCGCCTGTAGAGTGGACCGCACGGCAACGGCGAGAGCGCCGAGCCTATGCCACGGGAGCGCCGCACGGAGGCTGCGCGGGGGCCGAGTGATTTAAATACGGCTGGTCCCACGTGCTTGCGGTAAGTAAAAAAAAGGGCGGGCCGACTGCGATGACGTCATTTTGCATCTGCAGGGCTGTGGCGGCGGCCGTCCTGATCGCGGCGCTGTAGCGGTGGCTGTAGCGGCGGCCATGCCGCACACGTGGCTCACTAGTGGCGGCTGTGGCGGCAGCTGTCCTGATCGCGGCGGTGTAGCGGTGGCTGTGGCGGCGGCCGTTCTGATCGCGGCGGTGTAGCGGCGGCTGTGGCGGCGGCCGTGCCGCACACGTGCCTCACTGGCGGAGGCTGTGACGGTGCAAGTTCGACGCACGGCGCTCGAGCCACACTGGTGACGGCTGTGGCGGCGGCCGTGCCGCACTCGTGCCTCACTGGCGGAGGCTGTGCGGTAGGGACATATTTTTGAACAGTGTTGGTTTTATTTTAGCACCGTGCGGTGTTGGGAACAACGCCGCACGGCCCCGGAATTGTGCGTTTGACCGAGTGCGCGGTCTATGGCGGCCCAGGAGCGATAGATTCTTCCCGTTTCGCCGCCAATGACCGCAGACTCGTGAGACAGGCCTTTAAGTTTCAACAATCATCAATAAAATAATAAAAGGGCACAAAGTGCTACAGTAACTCAATTGGTCAGGTAGCATCTCTTGTGAACATGGATAGGAGACGTTTCGGGTCAAGACCCATCTTCAGACTGATTATGGTGGGGGGGCAGGAGGAAAGCTGGAAGAGAGGTGGGGGCAGGACAAAGCATGGTGAGTGATAGGTGGATATTGGTGAGGAGGGGGTGGAGGGGCGGGTTGATAGGCAAATGGTTGGACAAAGACCAGAGATGAAAAGATAAAGTGTGAGATAAGGAGACAGCAAATTGTGAAGCCGGAGGAAGAAATATAAGTGAAAGTGGAGGGGATGGGGCAGATATGGGTGTGAATCCAGGTGGGGCACAGGGAAGAGAGAGAAGGAAGGAAAAAATGGAGCGCCATTTGAAGTTTAGTTAACTAAAACTGGAGAATTCATACTGTTCATTCATTCATATGTTCATACTTTTCAGTAGTAAGCTACCCAAGTGGAATCAGAGGTGCTGTTCCTCCAGTTTGTATGTGGCCTCACTGACAATGGAGGAGACCCAGAACAGGAAGGTCATGATGGAAATTAGAAGAGGTTGGCAAACAGGAGATCCAGCAGGCCTTGGCAGATCGAGAACTAGTGTTCAATGTAACGGTCACCATGTCTACGCTTGGATTCGCCGCCGCTAAGGAGGTCATATTGGGAACACCGCATACAGTATACATTGAAGAATACATACCTCATATTTTGTGAACCTCTGTCTTACCTGGAAGGTCTGCTGGGGTCGCTTGATGGATGTGAGGAAGAGGGTATAGGGACAGATGTCACATCTGCTGCGGTTGCAGGGAAAGAGCCTTTAGAAGAGTCCCAACCTGAAACGTCACCTATCCATGTTCTCCCGAGATGCTGCCTGACCTGCAGTGTTACTCCAGCACTTTGTGTCCTTTTTTTAGTAAACAACATCTGCAGTTCTCTGTTTCTACCATACTTTGCCCAGTTTTAAACAAAAGTGCAGGCATAACCTCCTGGAAGTTTCAGAACACCCCGAGGCCTTGAACTCACAGGTACAGTTTAGGTCGTGACTTACAGGTTGTGTTTCTCCACTGCACTGCCAGTAGAAGAGACGATCTTTTGGAAGTTCTCCAGCGCTTCTTGAGAACTACTATTGGCCGAGATGCTGGAAATCTGAGACATGCTGGTAATAGCAGCAGGCAGAAAGGTGGAGAGAAAAATGGTGTTTACATCAACCTTCTTTCCTCCACAATTGCTCTCTGAGCTGCAGAACAATTCCAGCATTGTTGTTTCTGATCTGTTTTCAGAGTCTTTTACCCAGGTAAAGGGAATTAAGAATCAGAGAACTTAGGTTTAAGGTGAGAGGAGAAACATTTAATGGAAATCTAAAGGGAAACTTGGTGTTTGGTGGGTATATGGAATGAACTATCAGTTGAGGCAAGTACCATAACAGCATTTAGAAGACACTTGGACAGGTACATAAATAGGAAAGGTTTCGAGGGATATGGATCAAATATGGAAAAATTGGACTAGTTTAGACAGGGCATCTTGGCTGGCATAGATGAGTAGGCAAAAGTGCCTGCATCCGTGCTGTATGACTCATGACTCTATGACTCGTGGTGGGATTACAACGATAATGGAAAGTACTGCAAGTATCCAAAGGCTCTTTAGACAAAATATTCAAGGGCAGAAGGGCATAGGGAGAAGGCTTCCATTTTTTTCCATTGTACACAGTGTTCTTCAAAAAGAACCTAACACCATGTGATTCTGTGACTTTGGGTAAAGTACATTTAAGTTACACAACCAAATGAGATCCTGAAGGAAATTCTAACTAACAAATCAATACGTAAAATTTAAGGGACAGTGCAATCTTCCAATGTACCTCCGGTTTGTGGGTTCGAAACTTGCGACAGTTATTTTCACTCTGTTAAATTTAGTTTAGCGATACAGACTAGAAAAAGGCTCTTTGGCCCACTGAGTCCATTGATCACCCATTCAAACTCGGGTGCTGTCTGTACGGAATTTGTATATTTCCCCCCCCCCCGTGACCGCGTGGGTTTTCTCCGAGATCGTCGGTTTCCTCCCACATTCCAAAGACGTATGGGTTTGTAGGTTAATTGGCTTGTTATAAATGTAAATTGTCTCTAGTGTATGTAAGATAGTGTTAATGTACAGGACTTGTTGGTCAATGCGAACTTCATGGACTGAAGCGCCTGTTTCCGCGCTGCATCTCTGAACTAACAAACTAAATTAAACACTAGTTCTATGGTAACCCACGTTTACATCTACTCCCTACACACTGGGGGAAATTTACAGAGACCAATGCACCTCAACAAACCAACATATCTTGTGGATGTGGGGGGACCAGAGCACCCGGAGGAAACACATGCGGCCCCTAGGAGAATGTCCAAGCTCCAATCCTTTACAAGATATGGTAGAGCAGAGAAGATTTATTTGGTTGATTCACAGGATGAAGTAGTTGAGGTGGGAAGCAAGGTTGAGCAGGTTGGACCTTTTGACATTTGGAAGAATGGGAGAAGATATTTTTGAAATGTATAAGATTCTGATGGGGAATTCAGAGAGTAGAGGAATTGAAAGATGCCTATAATGACACCTACAAAAAAACACAAGCTAATTTGCCACGTTTATCAATTATGATCAGATAATGTGGTAAGTTGGCTAAAATATATTTTCCAGGGCTCAGAATTAAGTTTTGATAAAGGATTATTTAAAATAATTTATCTCTGAAGTTTTCCAGTACTGAAGAAGTCACTAAATTGACACCTTAACTGATTCTCTCTTCACTGATCCTCTCTGACCTGCTCAGAATTGTCAAAAAAATCTGTTTATTATATTTTTTACTGGTTTATTTAATTAGTTCAGCAGAAAACTTCCCTGACAAAACAACTCACATTTACAGTACAAAGTAACCCAAGATCATTTAAATGACTTTTCAGCATTCAACAGGATAATGGCTCAAACTGTGTTGAATCGGACTAGTTTCATGGGGAAGAGGCAGTTTTTTGTTTAGTTTAATTATTGTCACGTGCACCAAGGTATAATGAAAAGATTGCATGTTGCAGAAAACTGCAGAAAATTGTGGACGTAGCCCAGACCGAGGCAAAAAAAACTCCCTTCCATTGATTCCATTTATACTTCACGCTGCCTTGTAAAGTCCACCAGCATAATCAAGGACAAGTCTCAACCCAGTCATTCCTCCCTCTTCCCCCCCCCCCCCCCCCCCCACCCACCCATCAGGCAAGAGGTACAGAAGTGTGAAATCACACACCTCCAGATTCAGGGACAGTTTTTTTCCAGCTGTTATCAGGCAACTGAACCATCCTGTCACCAACCAGAGAGCAGTCCTGAACTACGGGTTACTTCACTGGAGACCCTTGGCCTATCTTTAATCAGACTTTTCTGGACTTTATCTTGCACTAAACATTATTCCCTTTATCCTGTAACTGCACACTGTGGGCAGCTTGATTGTAATCATGTATAGTCTTTCCGTTGACTGGATAGCAGGCAACAAAAAAGCTTTTCCCTCTACCTCGGAACACGTGACATTAAACTAAACGGAACTAGATAACAGATATATAAAAGTAAGCTGCAGATGCTGGAAATCAAAAATAATAATGTCAGATCATGCTGGATTTCATGTTCCACAGATGCAGCCTGGCCAAAAGACTCTTTCCAGCATTTTGCATTAAGTCATCACACAATGTTCATTTTCTGGTGGAGGAAGTACAATTCACAAGCAGTGTGAAAACTACTAATGATAATACAACAAAATATATCAAAGGGATAATAGATTTTTCGAACAATACTGTGAATTAAAGTGATGCTAGGAAACGACTGACAACAATAATCACCAAGAGCAAGTTATCCTTACTGGCAGTGAGGTGGAGGTTTGTAAAAGTGAACTCCATCTATTCACTGGATGAATGAGTGGCTGAACACGCCGGCATTTAATGCCTCTCCTTTTACTAAGGAGTCTGCTCAGCGTTTCAGAGGGGAAGAGTCTGGACTTGCATTCGTCTAGGAAAGGTGAAAGGGTGTTAAGTACCATACCGTGCGGACACAAAGCTCTTCCTTTCAAGGCATGCGTTTTAAAAATAGTTTCTGTCCACAATTTGTAAAGACCCCTTGAAAAGCAGCCAAGCTGCCGAACAAGTTATCTTCTGTAGGCATGATGGAGCAGGGCAAGTGGTGGGATAGAGCCACATGATCCTATTCGGCTTCCACAAACCAAATCTCATCTCTCAGCCCGTCCCACTCTGACGCTAACGCTGCAAGTCACAGGAGGGTAGTGCTAGAAACTCCGCCCCATCCATTCATTCTCACAACGCACACACCATAGGATCTTTGGCACACACACGGCCGGGAGAAACTGGTTCCCGTTCCAATGTATCACACAATGCAAGGGCTTTTCTACACTCTGCATCCCATGAAATACAATATCTCCAATCATCTCATCGACGCACACACACAATACTTCATGGGGGGGGAGGGGGGGGGGGTTCTGCAAGGCTGATATTAAACCGTACAGAGGTGCTTTCAAGGACCCGTTGTGTCACACAGATGGAATTGACAGTCTCTCCGGCAGCTAAACGACAAGGAAATCCCTCGCCCCCCAACAAGAATGAGGGGGGCAGAGATGCTGGTCCCGCGTTGAGCAGGACAGCGCCGACCAGACGGGACGCAGTCGTTGTCCCTTCGACCTTCAAGCCGGCCTGAAACTCGCCTCTCCCCCCGGGGAAGGGGGAGTGAGCTGATAGCGGGAGCACGCAGCCCCTCGCTTCCCTTCACCACTGCCTTACCCTGGTCCGTAAAGACGGTCGCCCGTGATGTCAGCTCTGTTCCTTTAATCCTCCGTCAGCCTCCCCCTCTCCCCAGTCTGATTGATTAACGCTTACAGAGGCTGTGACGCTCCGATCATAGCTGGTTTCATCAAGCCGGACCTTTTTTTTTTCTTATTTGTGATTTTCCCCCCCACCATCCTCCCTCCCTCCCTCCCTCCCTCCCTCTCCCTCTCCCTCCTCCTCCTCCTCCCTCTCACTGCCACCCCCTCCCGCCTTCAATGTTACCAGTGCACATTAATGCCACAAAACTATTCACGCGTACAGACCCATTAATGAGAGAGGTCACTACATTTCAACGAAAGAGTCGTCTGAGCACTAAAATCAAGAGCTGGCTGGGAATTAAGAGAATTCCACCACTGATAAACATCCCAAAGGCATGCGGGTTAATTGGCCCTCTGTAAATTGCCCCGTGTGTGTAGAAAGTGGGATAACATAGAACTAGGGAGATCGAAGGAGAGCATGGACTCGTTGGGCCGAAGGGCCTGTTTCCATGCTGTATTTCTAAATTAAACTAAACTTTGAGTGGCACAGTTGCTGCCACATACCGCCATACACCAGGGTTTGATACTGACCTCGGGTGCTGTCTGTGTGGAGTTTGTATGTTCTCCTTGTGACCGATTAGGTTTTCTCCAGGTGCTCTGGATTCCTCCCACATCCCAAATGACATACATGTTTGTAGGTTAATTTGCTTCTGTAAATTACTCTTAATGTGCAGGGAGTGGGTCAGAAAGTGGGATAACATCGAACTAGTATGAACAGATAATTTACGGTCGGCATGGACTCGGTGGGGCGAAGGGCTTGTTTCCATGCTATAAATCTAAATTAAACTTCACAGCCAATCCATTGCTGTTGCATTGTCCTCAGAGGAGGTTTGTGGAATTACATAGCAAGATCCCAGAGATCCAGGTTCAATCCTGACTATGACTATGAATGCTGTTTGAACAGAGTTTGAACGTTCTCCCTGTGACTGCGTGGGTTTTCTCCGGCTGCTCTGTTTCTTCCCACATTCCAAAGGCGTACAGGTTTGTAGGTTAATTGGCTTCAGTAAAAATTGTTAATTGTCCCTAGTGTGTAGGATAGTGCTAGTGTACGGGGTGATCACTGGTAGGTGCGTCTCGGTGGGCCAAAGGGCCTATTTCCATGTTGTACAAAGCATATCTTTGATAATGAAACCTATCATCTACTTTGCTTGTCAAAAGAAGAAGGTTATTTATCCCCAAGAACCTTAGTATCAACAAACAGCAATAAAATGACAAGAGGACACAAAGTGCCAGAGTAACTCAACGGGTCAGGTAGCATCTCTTGTGAAACTTAAATCCCAAAAAGGAACATGGATAGGAAACGTTTTGGGTCAAGTCCCTTCTTCAGACTGATTGTGGTGGTGGGGGTGTGGGGGGCTGAAAGAAAGCTGGTAGAAAGATGGGAACAGGACAAAGCCTGGCGAGCAAAAGGTGGATATGGGTGAAAGGGGATTTTTGATAGGCAAGTGGTTGGACAGAGACCATCTTTAAGCAGATTGTGAAGATGGAGGAAAGTATAAAGGTGAAAGGGGAAGGGAAGGGATGGGGCAGATATGGGTGTGAATCTCTAAAGTCTAAAGGGTTAATCAGGGCCATGTAGATTATTGTTGGACCAACTCTCCTGGTCCCCATCTCTCCTCTCCTCTCCCCTTCTCTACACTCCCCACCCTTTCCGCTCCATTTCTCCTCCTCTCCTCTCCTCTCCACTCACCCCCCTAGCTACCAGCCCCTCTCCACTCTTCCCCCTAGCTACCAGCCCCTCTCCACTCTTCCCCCTAGCTACCAGCCCCTCTCCACTCTTCCCCCTAGCTACCAGCCCCTCTCCACTCTTCTCCCTAGCTACCAGCCCCTCTCCACTCCTCCCCCTAGCTACCACTCCGTTCCAATGCCGGGTTGAGACACAAAACATCAACCATCCCTTTTCCCCCCATGGATGCTGCCTGATCTGTTGAGTTCCTTCAGCAGACAGTTACTTCACATTCCAGCATCGGCAGTCCCTTGAGCCAGAAAGCAAAGTGAGGCCATTTGGTCCATCATTCTTGCCCCAACCCCTTAAAAGAGATTGCTACTGCCCCTGTTCTTTCCCCACCGTTTTTTCGTGTGTGTGTTTTTTAAGCTTTAACTCCAGCACTTTTGAAAGTTTCTATGGACTGCATCATCTCACAAGGACAAAAGAGATTTTCTGAAATCATGAGGGGAATAGATAGGGTGAATACGCAAGCCTTTTTTCCAGGATAGGGGAATCAAGCATGAGAAGGGCACAAGTTTAATTTAAGAGGGAAAAGGATGTAATAGGAACCTGAGGTGCAACATTTTCATACAGAGGGTGGTGGGTAAATGGAACAATCTGTCAGAGGAGGTAGCAATAACAACATAAAAAAGTGAAGAAAGGTCCTGGCCTGAAACATCACCTATCCTTTTCCTCCAGAGATGCTGCCTGACCTGCTAAGTTACTCCAGAACCTTGAGTCGATTTAACATATAAAATACATTTGGATACTACATAGATAGGAAAGGTGTGGAGCAATATGGACCATACAAGGACATATGGGGACGAGCTTGGTATGGGCATCTTGGTCGGCATGGACAGAAGGGCCTGTTTCTGTGCTGAATGACACTACAATGCAATGATTCAATGGTACTTTATTGTCACATGTACCTTGGCACAGTGAAATGCTTTGTTTTGCGTACAACCCGGTAAAATCATACAGCAGACCTCACCTGGGCAGTGCACAAGAGTCGCCATGTTTTTGCCACTGACAAAGTTACAAAAACTTAATTGAACAGTTTTATCCTCAGCCTGCGGTGATGAACAAGACCTGCCACCGTACTTAGTAGCAGGCAATCTCCCGTAGGACCCTCCATCGCTCCCCCCCCCCCCCCCACTTGCTAGGTCCCCCCTTCATTCTCAGTGGATAAATTACAATGAAAGCAGGGGTTTTCCATTCAGCCTTTGAACTGGCGTCTTTAATCAAAAGATCATACAGTAGCTGTGCTTTCACGCCAGCACCACTTAACCACACAATCTTCATATCCCTTAATCACTTTAATATTTTAAAATGCATGGATTACTGCCGAGTTTACTCAGCAATTATAGACAATAGGTGCAGGAGTAGGCCATTCGGCCCTTCGAGCCAACACCGCCATTCACTGTGATCATGGCTGATCATCCACATTCAGTACCCCGTTCCTGCCTTCTCACCATATTCCCCTACTCCGCTATCTTTAAGCGCTCTATCTAACTCTCTCTTGAAAGCATCCAGAGAATTGGCCTCCACTGCCTTCTGAGGCAGAGAATTCCACAGATTCACAACTCTCTGGGTGAAAAAGTTTTTCCTCATCTCCGTTCTAAATAACCATATAACCATATAACCATAACAGCACGGAAACAGGCCATCTCGGCCCTTCAAGTCCGTGCCGAACATTTTTTAATTTTTTTTTTTTAATTAAAAATAAATACTTCCCCCTAGTCCCATCTACCTGCACTCAGACCATAACCATCCATTCCTTTCCCGTCCATATACCCATCCAATCTATTTTTAAAGGATAACATCGAACCTGCCTCCACCACTTCCACTGGAAGCTCATTCCACACAGCTACCACTCTCTGAGTAAAGAAGTTCCCCCTAATGTTCCCCCTAAACTTCTGTCCCTTAATTCTCAAGTCATGTCCCCTTGTTTGAATCTTCCCTACTCTCAATGGGAAAAGCTTATCCACGTCCACTCTGTCTAACCCGCTCATAATTTTAAAGACCTCTATCAAGTCCCCTCTTAACCTTCTGCGTTCCAAAGAATAAAGACCTAACTTGTTCAACCTTTCTCTGTAACTTAGTTGCTGAAACCCAGGCAACATTCTAGTAAATCTCCTCTGTACTCTCTCTATTTTGTTGACATCCTTCCTATAATTAGGCGACCAAAATTGTACTCCATACTCCAGAATTGGCCTCACCAATGCCTTGTACAATTTTAACATTACATCCCAACTTCTATATTCAATGCTCTGATTTATAAAGGCCAGCACACCAAAAGCTTTCTTTACCACCCTATCTACATGAGATTCCACCTTCAGGGAACTATGCACAGATATTCCTAGATCCCTCTGTTCAACTGCATTCCTCAATTCGCTACCATTTACCGTGTACGTCCTATTTTGATTTGTCCTGCCGAGATGTAGCACCTCACATTTGTCAGCATTAAACTCCATCTGCCATCTTTCAGCCCACTCTTCCAAATGGCCTAAATCTCTCTGTAGACTTTGAAAATCTACTTCATTATCCACAACACCACCTATCTTAGTATCATCTGCATACTTACTAATCCAATTTTCCACACCATCATCCAGATCATTGATGTACATGACAAACAACAGTGGACCCAACACAGACCCCTGAGGCACCCCACTAGTCACCGGCCTCCAACCTGACAAACAGCCATCCACCATTACTCTCTGGCATCTCCCATTCAGCCACTGTTGAATCCATCTTGCTACTCCACCATTAATACCCAACAATTGAATCTTCTTAACCAACCTTCCATGAGGAACCTTGTCAAAGGCCTTACTGAAGTCCATATAGACAACATCCACTGCTTTACCCTCATCAATTTCCCTAGTAACCTCTTCGAAAAATTCAAGAAGATTAGTCAAGCATGACCTTCCAGGCACAAATCCATGTTGACTGTTCCTAATCAGACCCTGCTTATCCAGATGCTTATATATATTATCTTTAAGTATCCTTTCCATTAATTTGCCCACCACTGACGTCAAACTAACAGGTCTATAATTGCTAGGTTTACTCTTCGAACCCTTTTTAAACAACGGAACAACATGCGCAGTACGCCAATCCTCCGGCACTATTCCCGTTTCTAATGACATTTGAAATATTTCTGTCATAGCCCCTGCTATTTCTACACTAACTTCCCTCAATGTCCTAGGGAATATCCTGTCAGGACCTGGAGACTTATCCGTTTTCATATTTTTCAAAAGTGTCCGCACCTCCTCTTCTTTGAATCTCACAGTTTCCATTGCTACTCTGCTTGTTTCCCTTACCTCACATAATTCCATATCCTTCTCCTTCGTGAATACCGAAGAAAAGAAATTGTTCAATATCTCCCCCATCATTTTTGGCTCTGCAGATAGCTGTCCACTCTGACTCTCTAATGGACCAATTTTATTCCTTGTTATCCTTTTGCTATTAATATAGCTGTACAAACCCTTTGGATTTACTTTCACCTTACTTGCCAAAGCAACCTCATATCTTCTTTTAGATTTTCTAATTTCTTTCTTAATATTCTTTTTACATTCTTTATACTCCTCAAGCACCTCATTTACTCCATGCTGCCTATAATTATTGTAGATCTCTCTCTTTTTCCGAACCAAGTGTCCAATTTCCCTTGAAAACCATGGCTCTTTCCATTTTTTACTATTTCCTTTCAACCGAACAGGGACATAAAGATTCTGTACTCTTAAAATTTCACCCTTAAATGTCCTCCATTTTTCTTCTACATCCTTCCCATAAAACAACGTCCCAATTCACTCCTTTTAAATCATTTCGCATCTCCTCAAAGTTAGCCTTTCTCCAAACAAAAATCTCAACCCTAGGTCCAGTTCTGACCCTCTCCATAATTATATTGAAACTAATGGTATTGTGGTCACTGGACCCGAAGTGCTCCCCGACGCATACCTCCGCCACCTGCCCTGTCTCATTTCCTAACAGGAGGTCTAGCACTGCCCGTTCTCTAGTAGGTACCTCTATGTATTGCTGCAAAAAACTATCTTGCACACATTTTACAAACTCCAAACCATCCAGCCCTTTTACAGAATGTGTTTCCCAGTCTATGTGTGGAAAATTGAAATCTCCCACAATCACTACCTTGTGCTTACTACTAATATCTGCTATCTCCTTACATATTTGCTCTTCCAATTCTCGCTCCCCATTTGGCGGTCTATAATACACCCCTATAAGTGTTGCTACACCTTTCCCATTTCTCAGTTCCACCCAAATAGCCTCCCTAGACGAGCCCTCTAATCTATCCTGCCAAAGCACTGCTGTAATATCTTCCTTGACAAGCAATGCAACACCCCCACCTCTTGCCCCTCCAATTCTATCACCCCTGAAGCAACGAAATCCTGGAATATTTATTTGCCAATCACAGCCCTCCTGCAACCATGTTTCACTGATCGCCACAACATCATACTTCCAGGTGTCAATCCAGGCTCTAAGCTCATCCACCTTTCTTACAATGCTCCTAGCATTAAAATATACACATTTAAGAAACCCACCACCACTTATTCTCTGTTTATTATCTTTTTCTTCTTTCTCCCCTATATTTTGGGTCCGAGTGCTTCCCTTCTCTGCCTCCTGCCTCCCACATTTTCCACTAGCTTTCTCTATTTGAGTCCCTCCCCCCAACCGTTCTAGTTTAAAGTCTCCCCAGTAGCCTTTGCAAATCTCCCCGCCAGGATATTGGTCCCCCTCGGGTTCAAGTGCAACCCGTCCTTTCTGTACAGGTCACACCTTCCCCAAAAGAGGTCCCAATGATCCAGAAATTTGAATCCCTGCCCGCTGCACCAGTTCCTCAGCCACGCATTTATCCTCCACCTCACTCCATTCCTACTCTCACCGTCGCGTGGCACAGGTAGTAATCCTGAGATTGTTACCTTTGTAGTCCTTCTCCTTAACTCTCCTCCCAACTCCCTAAATTCTCCTTTCAAGACCTCTTCTCTTTTTCTACCTATGTCATTGGTACCTATATGTACCACAACCTCAGGCTCCTCTCCCTCCGATTTCAGGATATCTTGGACGGGTTCAGACACATCCCTGACCCTGGCACCAGGGAGGCAAACTACCATCCGGGTCTCCTGACTGCGTCCACAGAATCGCCTACCCCTTATTCTTCAACTGTGGCACCTGGTTCTGGACTCCCCCAACATCGGGAACAAGTTTCCTGCCTTAATAATCTTGTATGTTTCAATAAGATACCCTCTCATCCTTCTAAATTCCAGAGTATACAAACCCAGCCGCTCCATTCTATCAACATATGACAGTCCCGCCATCCCGGGAATTAACCTCGTGAACCTACACTGCACACTAGTTCACTCCGCAACTGTATTTTCCAGAGAGGATAATTCCAAAGATTCATTGCCACCTGGAAAAACAGATTCCCGAGTCTGATGGAGGGTCCTGCCCCAAGAACCAATGAAGAAAATAGGAGATCACTGTGAATGGCAAATAAAAAATGAACCAGATTCTCAAGAATTCAAGGCTCACCCTCAAGAAGGTTCTTCTAACATCAACCTTGGAGACTGAGATCACAGTGTTGTCGGGGCAGTGGGGGCCCATGAAGTTACATCACTTTTCTTCCTTCCGAACTGAGCATTTTTCAATCTTGCAATTCTTACAGCAACTTAGTAACTAGAACATTCAGCGTATACTAGTTGAGTGAAGGGGAGGTTTACCAGAATGATGTCTGGATTATGGGGTTTTAGCTACAGGGAGAGTAGCTAATCCAAGTTAGATTTGGATTGTCTTCTCTGGAATGCCGGAGGTCACCGGGAGAGCTGATAGAAGTAGAAAAATCATGAGAAACATTGATACGACAGACAGACAGAACCTATTTCCCAGGATGGAAAAAATCAAATACCAGAGAGCAAAATTTTAAGGTGAGAGGGGCAATGTATAGGAAGGTTCAGTTGCCTATTGACAACTGGGAAGAAACTGTCCCTGAATCTGAAAACGCACACCTCCAGATTCAGGGACAGTCTCTTCCCAGCTGTTATCAGGCAACTGAGCCATCCCATCACCAACTAGAGGGCGGTCCTCCAGGGGCGGAAATCCCGGGGGGGGGGGGGAGGGCCGGGGGGGCCCGGGGGACATGTCCCCACCCTGTTTTGAGAGGTGGGGGACGATCCCCCCCCCTCCCATTTTTTGTAATCCGGATTTTAAAACTCGCTGACATCTCCGCTTTCCGCGAGACAGTGGAGGTGGGACTGCTGATCGAGAGAGAGAGAGACGTCGGTCAGCAGGCAATGGGGGCGGGACATGATGATTCAGCGCGATCATTGGAGGAGGGAGGTGTCGGTCAGAGGCGGAAGTGGGGGTGGGGGGGGGGGGGTGGGACTGAGGATAGAGTGCGGTGATTGGAGGAGGGAGACGTGCCAAAACACTCTCGGCACAGACCTGCGCCTCATCCACAGCCATGATCGATCCCGGCTCTCCGGCGTTGCAATCTCTGCCGAACCGCCACTGGACCATTCCCGTCCTCACCCGAGTGCCCCCCCTGGGGGTGGCCAGAGACGTCGGGAGTCAGACGGGAGCGGTGCCCCCAGGCCCACAGCCAGCGCAGAGAAGCAGCGCTAAACCCAGCTCAACTCTGCCTGTCCCGCCGGGTTAACCTACAGCCCTGCCTGGACCTACGGGAAATATGGCCCAGGTTTACAGCCAGCGCGGAGAAGCAGCGCTAGCTTCATGACTCCAGGCTGGTGTCCCGTCAGTCCAGGCAGGGCTGCAGGTTAACCCGGCGACACAGGCAGAGTTGAGCTGCATTTAGCGCTGGATTGAGCTTCCAAAGCCTCACGTACATGCGTGTGTGTGGGCCTGTTTCCACACTGTGTCTCTAAAGTTCTAATAAGCAAAATGTAGCACTCTGTGCAAAAACCTTGCCCCACACATTCCATTCAAACATCACCCCAATTCCATTGGAGGAAAGCGCAAAAAAACATAGCAAAACCCCAGTGGCCATAGATTCATCGTCATGGAGTCAAAGATGGAAACAGGCCTTTTGGCCCAATTCATTCATACTGACCAGTATGCCAATCTAGGTTAACCTCATTTGCCTGTGTTTGTTCCGTAACCCTCTAAACCTTATAGCTCTGCCCTCCAGAATTTTTTAACGAGTGAAAATAATTAGCAGAGTGGACAAATAAGGAGGGAGGATTGGGATTAATGCAAATGCTCTCTTGGGACTTGGCATAGGCTGAATGGCCTATTTTTGTGCGACAGAAATAAAAGATGCTATCAATGGTGGTGGCCAGGGAATAAACATTTTCATAAATTCATAAGTTCTTGCAGAAGAATTAGGCCATTCGGCCCATCAAGTCTACTCTGCCATTCAATCATGGCTGAACTATCTTTCCCTCTCAATGCCATTCTCCAGCCTTCTCCCCATAATGCCTGACACCCTTACTAATCAAGAATCTGTCAATCTCCGCCTTAAAAATATTCATCGATTTGGCCTCACAGCCTTCTGTGGCAACTAATTACGCTGATTCACCACCCTCTTACTAAAGAAATTCCTCCTCATCTCCTTTCTGAAGGTACGACTTTTATATTGAGGCTATGGCCTCTGGCCCTAAACTCTCCCACCAGTGGAAACATCCTCTCCACATCCACTCTATCCAGGCCTTTCACTATTCGATGTTTCAATGAGGTCCCCCCCCCCAACACTCATCCTTCTAAACTCCAGCGAGTACAAGCCCAGCGCCATCAAAGACTCATCATATGTTAACCCAATCATTCCTGGGATCATTCTCGTAAACTACCTCTGGACCCTCTCCAACACCAGCACATCCTTCCTCAGATATGGGGCCCAAAACTACTCACAATACTTTGCTTTCAAAAAGGAAACAATTTGGTCCACAGTGACCAGAAAAAAATAAAAACATTTTTTTTAACTCACCCAGAATCAGTTTCACGTGAGACATCAAGGTGGTTTACTCCAAACTGTCTTCGGAAATGGTTGGATAATGGTAGATAGGACTGATCATTACATGCTGTCTATTTCCTGTGAATGAAGAAAAGAAAATAATACACTCTATTTAGCTCAACACATCAAATACAAATGTTCTCACTATATGAGGAGGGAGGGACATTAATTTTATTAACAAACTTGAACGTTTAGAATGGATTAGTAGGGAAATCAATGGAATAGATAATTTTCTTTTCTAAGATTAGATTTTGATTCCAAAGATAGAGAAGATAGAATGAAGGAAGAGTCTCCAGTTTACGTCCCACGAGACCTCCATTGTGCAGCTAAAGCAAACCAGTGCATCAAGCCAAGGTTAATTACTTGTCCATTTTCTCCGTCAGCCTGTCTTGTCATTTGGTTGGCATGGATGATTTTTCAGCTTGACACACTTCATATAAAGCTACATCACAATTTCATTTGTGTAGAAAGGAACTGCAGATGCTGTTTTTTACAGAAGGTTGACACAAAGTGCTGGAGTAACTCAGCGGATCAGACAGCATCTCTGGAGAAAAAGGATGGGTGACGTTTCAGGTCAGGACCCTTCTTCAAACTGAAGACCCCAGTTTGAAGACAGGTCCTGACCCGAAACATCACCCATACTTTTTCTCCAGAGCTGCTGCCTAACCCACTGAGTTACTCCAGCACTTTGTGTCTATCTTCACAATTTAATTCTGCTTATTGAGTTATTTCTGGAATATTAACGATAGGTTTGAAATAAAATTATAGCAAATCAGATCCACATTCCTAACCTAAGTGTTGGTCTTTGGTTTAAATGCAAGAGAGGTTGCCTAATCCTCAAATCAATTGAACACTCATTTTATACACTCCCTGCACTTCAATTACTTTATTCAACTGCGTAAGTTGGAAAAAACAGTTTTACATGCTAAGTGATGAGACTTTCTATCATAATATATAAACATGGTAAATATTTAATGAAATATATCGAATTGCTATTTTAGTTATTTATTTATTGTGGTTCAGTTCTTGGGGATAAAACAAAATAAAGTATATGAGGCAATCTCAAAAAGATTTATTACTGGTAAAATGTAGAGGGTTTGGTATTGGATTTATGCAACTTTTTTTTTAATTCAAAGAAATCTATGACTATTTTTATTACACTCTTTAAAGACTAAGTCTAAATCAATTTATGAACTGCAAGCATGGCTTATTAAATAGGGGTCACATAATCTAATTCAGTATCATTTATATAAATATGGGTTAATAAATGAATAATTTAAACTAGTCAATCATCTGTGGAAGCAATTTATTTTCACTGATTTGATAGTGGGGAAAAAACACTAGTGGTTTAAGTTCTTAATCTCAGTTTGACTTATGGAGTTTAATTCCGCTTTCCTGATTACTGTGGCATGGGATGAAATGGAAAGACGTATTAATCAATTACATTTTGTTCTAAATCACAGTGATTAGTTTATAACGTGGAACTTTCAGTGAAGGTCTATTTTATTTTACATCTAAAGGCTAGAAAAGTCAAGTAATAAATTGGTTAAATGGTTTCTCTTTCAGACCCATATCTCAAGGCAAATTCCATTACATGGTCAGCTAACTAGCCACATTGCACATTTAAGTTCAAAATGAGTTAGTTTCTTTCTTAACTTTTGTTTTTTTGACTTTGCTTTCAATAAGTCCTAAATATCCTCCAAATACATGACATTTCTTGTTTAAAATGACGCTAAGTGCTGGAGTAACTCAGGGGATCAGGCAGCATCTCTGGAGAACATGGATAGGTGACATTTTAGGCCAGGGCTCTCCTGGAGTCATCACCTATTCATCTTCTTCAGATATGCAGCATGACCCTTTGAGTTACTCCAGCACTTTGTGTCCTAATGTGTAATCCAGCATCAGCAGTTCCTTGTTTCTACATGACTCCTTTAATTCTTTTTCTACTGTTTAAATAATTACCCCATTATGCCTTGCCTCTGTCGTACTGCAAATATTACACTTTAAGCTACAACTTTAGATGTTTTATCATATATAACAGAGGGAAAAAATGCAACATTTCATCTGGAAAAAGGTTTTTTTTAAACACATCCTTTATATAAAGCTGATTGTAAACTTAAATTTCCAAGAATACTTTCTATTCAATAAAGGAGACATCACCATCCCCATTGAAATTCTCTTCCAATTCATGCTCTATCCTGTTACGGAAATAGGTTGCTGACAGAGGACCTGCTGGTAGACCCAGCTCGCCCACCGAATCGGCCCCGAACCACCCAGAGTGAGGAGGGACCAAGAGCGAGGTGGACCACTGAGAACATTGGGGGGCCCGGTAGCGGGGGGCTGGGGGGAGAATAATGGAGGAGCCGGTATACATTGTAACTTTGACAATAAAGTATTCCATTCCTTAAAGTATTCCATTCAATTCCATTCCAATGTCCAGCAGCGGAAGGACCTGAGGCTGTGGTCCTCCCCACACAGAGCCTTGGCGTTGGCTGCACCGAGCTTCAGTGCACGTACTCCTGCAACCTGGAATGGGACAGTCAGCAACATTTCTATCACTCTTTGAACTTGTTTCTACAATTGAGCTGGGATGGGTCCTCTCGTTCACAAGAACAAACCCTGCAAGATTTTCACAACTCTTGTCAGTAAGTACAGTAATTGTCCGAGCTTACAATTCACTCATTCAAATAGTTTCCGGCTAACATCTCTATTTGACTTTAAGATGCAGAAACAGTTCTCTTTAAATCGTTTGCTATGCAAGGCTTGTCATCACTGCCAAACAGTTATTTAAATAAAATGACTCTCAGAAAGGAACACAAGTTCCACCTCCTGTTCCCAGAAGATTAAATGCACTCACAATTCAAAGCTACTCTTACGATCCCTGAGATTTGAAGCATCCCTGGTGAATAAGCGTAATTAAGTAGGGCACTCTGAGAATTTAGATTTCCCACTGGTATGTTATGAATACAGTGAAATTGATTCGAACAAACCCGATTGCAAAATTTGTCATTTTAACCCACACAGTTTTTTTGACAAGAATTGATTAGAAACAATTTAATGTTTTAACAAATTTCTACCACAAATGAGTTATAAATATTTGTTTTCTGTGATCCCTGACAAAACTAAATGTTAAATTTAAGCATTAACATTATAATCTGATTAAATAACATACATTGGTATTAGTATTGGTTTATTATTGTCATGTGTATCAAGATACAGTGAAAAACTTTGTTTTGCCTGCTAGCCAGGTAAATCATATTGTACATGAATAAATCATACAGTATACAAGTTAAGTGTAAAAGAGAAAGTAAACTGATTGCTGAATATAGCGTAGAAACAAGGAACTGCAAATCCTGGTTTATACCAAAGATAGACACAAAGTGCTGAAGTAACTCAGCGGGTCAGGCAGCATCTCTGAAGAAATAGGATGGGTGACGTTTCGGGTCGGGACCTTCTTCAGACCTGAAACGTCACCCATCCTTTTTCTCCAGAAACTCTGCCTGACCTGCTGAGTTACACCAGCATTTTGCGTCTATCTGTAGAACATTGTGTCGTAGCTACGGAGAAAGTGCAGATAAAATAAGGCGCAAGGGCCTCAACGAGGTAGATTTGTAGATCAAGAATACATCCTCAGCAAATAAGAGGTCCGCTCAGGAGTCTGATAACAGTAATGAAGAAGCTGTTCTTGAATCTTGAATCTTTTGCATCTTCTGCCCAACAGGAGAGGGGCGAAGAGATATTGTCCGGGGTGTGAATGGTCCTGGATTATGTTGACTGTTTCCCCATGGCAGTGAGGTTGAGTGTAGTTTATAGTCACGTGTACTGGGTGTACAGTGAAAAGCTATTGTTGTGTGCTAACCAGTCAGCAGAAAAACAATACCTGATTGCAATCGAGCCACCCACAGTGTACAGATACACGATAAAGGGAATAAAGTTTAGTGCAAGATAAAATCCAGTAAAGTCCGATCTAAGATAGTCCGAGGGTCTCCAATGAGGTAGTTAGTAGCTCAGGACTGGTCTCTAGTTGTTGGTAGGATGGTTCAATTGCCTGATAACAGCTGGGAAGAAACTGTCTCTGAATATGGAAGTCTGCGTTTTCACACTTCTATCCCTCTTGCCCGATGGGAGAGGAGAGAAGTGGGAGTGGCCAGGGTGCAATTCATCCTTCAGTATTCTGGTGGCCATGCTGAGGCAGCATGAGATGTAAGTGGAGTCAAGGGAAGAGAGGTTTCCGCGGAGCATCTATACAAATTGGTACGAGTCATTGGATGCACGTTGTACTTCCTGAGCCTTCTGAAGAAGCAGGGACCTTGGTGTGCTTTCTTGGCTGTAGCGTTGATGCAGTTAAACCAGGACAAGTTATAGAGTCATAGAGTCATACAGCCTAACTTGCACATGCCGACCAAGATGCCCCATCTACACTAGACCCACCTGCCTGCATTTGGCCCATATCTTACTAAACCTTTCCAATCCGTGTACCTGTCCAAATGTCTTTCAAATGTTGAAACGGTAGAAACAAGGAACAGCAGATGCTGGTTTACCAGTAACCCTGCAATTAATGTAAAGAAAGTTCCTGATGCAACCCGTCACCCATCTGCATTCTCCAGGGATGCTGCCAGACCCACTGAGTTGCTCCAACATTTTCTGTCTTTTAAGTGTTTTTATAGTACCTCCTGCAACTACCTCCTCTGGCAATTTGTTCCATATACCCACTACCATCTGTGTGAAAAAGTTGCCCCTCAGATTCATTTTACATTATCCTCTCACATTAAACCTATGTCCTCTGGTTCTTGATTCCCCTGTTCTGGGTAAAAGACTCTTTGCATTTGCCCTCTCTATTCCCCTCATGATCTTATACAGCTTTATAGGATCACCCCTCATTCTTCTGTGCTCCATGGAATATAGCCCTAGCCTGCCCAACTTGTGTCTCTCGATGGTTGTCACATTGGTGCAGTCCGGTGTGTATACCACCCTGCTTCCTCAAGACAATGACTAATTCCTTGGTCTTGCTGACATTGAGGGCGAAGTTGTTGTGTTGACACCATGCTACCAAGGTCTCTATTGTTTTCTTGCACCCTCTTGTCAGTGTTCAAGATCTGGCCAACTATGGTGGTGTCATCTGCAGACTTGTAAATGGATTTACAACAGAATTTGGCCACATCATCATGAGTGTATAGGGGGACTAGTAAATGGTTAAGGATGCATCCTTGCAGGGCACCGGTGGTGACAATTATCATGGAGGATGTATTTTCCTAGGTCCAGGAGTTTCGAGACGTGTTTGGTTGGGATTATGATGTTGAAGGCAGAGCGACAGTCAATAAATGTGAGTCTGATCGAGGTGACCTTATTAACCAGCTATTCCAGGGATGAGTGTGGGGCCAGGGAGATGATTTTTCTCCCCCACTGTAATCGGGGCCTGGAACAGACTGTTCAAATGCTAATCAACCTCACTGATTGAAAGCCCTGGCACTTTTTTAACTTGTACTTTCTCCGTGGCTGTAACACTAAATTCCTCACCGAAGATAGATGCAAAATGTTGGAGTAACTAAGTAGGTCAGGCAGCATCTCTGGAGAAAACGAATAGAGCTGTTTCGGGTTGAGACCTTTCATCAGAATGAGAATCCTTTCCTCCAGAAATGCTGCCTGACCTGCTGATTTACGCCAGCATTTTGTGCCTATCTTCAGTGTAAACCAGCATCTGGTTCCTTCTTATACACACTAAATTCGCTCTAAACATGCACGCGAGGTGGACTGCATTGAACACTGCCTGCAGGAAAACCACAGGATGCCTGAAGCCGACAAAGGTTAAACATCTGTAAGAGCTGGCTGGCATCGACGAACCATCTCAAAGACGTGATCGGGCAGCAGCAGTAGAACGCTTCAATGCGGACACAGAACGCCTTGCACAATCACCAACATGCCAAGAAACGCCTGAAGAGTCGGAACAGCTTTATGGAACTAGAGCCAACCGTACCGGGCACCAAAACAAAACAACAGATGGCACCACACCACCTGCCTTGTACTACCTGGAAAGCCCTAAACCGTCTCCCCGCTGGAGTGAGACTTTGTGGACTTAAGTGGGGCTTCTCGGACTCTGACAAGAGCAACTGTGGAGAGGTACAGACAATGACCCACCTACTGACTTGCGGCGGAGAGGCATGCACTGCGGACAATCTCCGCAGGAGCACAGATGTGGCACTGCCTGTGGCAAAGCGATGGCAGAACGTCGTCTGATACACGAGCGAACTAACTAAATTCCTCACTCTGTTTTCTTTCTCTTTTCACATCTTCTGTTGTATTCAAATATGATATAATTGCACTCATGTATGATATAATCTGCCTAGATCAAAACAAAGTTCTTCACTACATCTCGGTACACTTGACAATAATAAACCAATGCTAATGCCTCTATTCTCATTATATTATCTGTATTTTGCCACCACTTGTTTTACACACTATGCTTTGACAGCATGCTTCTGGTGGATTTTTTGTACTTGTTCTCTTCCAGACTAACTGTCTACTTCCAACATATCATCACAGTCTAAATTAGTCTGTAGACTTTCAAATCCTCCATGGTTTAAATATAATCCTGTTGTACCAAATTATTGGTAGTTATCATTGTTTTTGGCTTAACAAGATTTGCTTCTCAAGCTCGTACTATTTTAGTACAGAGTTAATACAATTTGCATTTGATTTAACAATCATTATAACAGTGTTCCATTATAACTGCAATATTAAAACATTAAGTTGCACCAGGAACACTTTAAAAAGTGGTTCTGCATTTGAAACATTTTATTTTTTGTTTAAAGGATTTTTTGTATGACCTGTTCTGCTGCTGGGTTAAATAGAATGGACGTGGAAAGGATGTTTCCAGGAGTGGGAGAGTTTAGGATCAGCAGGCACAGCCTCAGAATAAAATAACATACCTTTAGAATGGAGATGAGGAAGAATTTCTTTAGCTAGAAGGTGGTAAATCTACAGAATTCAATGCCACAGGTGACTGAGGAGGATAAGTCACTGGATGTTTTTAAAGCGGAGTTTGGCAGGTTCTTGATTGTTAAGGGTATCAAAGGTTATGGGGAGAAGTCAGGGGAATGGGGTAGAGCGGGAAAGATCGGCCAGCCATGACCAAAGGGTGAAGTAGACTCAATGGGCCAAATGGCCTCATTCTGCTCATATTAACATGATGCTGTTCATGCCTCCCTTTGGCTGACGACTTTGCCAAGTGTGGATAAATCCGTAAACAGCGAGCCTCATGATGCATGTTTAGTCAGAGGCTGTTAGCCTCATTAGCATGTTTAAGCTACCAGCTCACACTTTTTTGTACCTCAAATACAATTGGAAGTGGGTGGAAAACAATCAGGACCCAGCTTTTGAGGTTTAACAAGTTTTAACAAAGTCTCACCAAGCCATCCATTCAATTGGGGGTGACGGGAAGGTGTTTGGGAAGCAGGGCCAGCCTTAAGCCGATTGGACCGATTTCTCCCAATTGGGCTCCGCGCCTAAGGGGGGCCCCCGCGTTAATTTTCCGCATTTCATACGGAAATACAAATTCGCTTTGTTAAATAAAGATTTTTTTTTAAACATTCGCCATACGGATTTTTTTACAAAACGAACAAGGATAACAACCGCTGCATGGCCATCAGACACAAACGGTTTGTTAACTACTACTGTAGCACTTGTTAACAGCCAGTAGTTAACAAGTAGTTATACAATGTGTCATCAATGCATCTATCCACATTCCTCAGTAAATGTAATTGTGTTTTGAACAAGTATTAATGACGCTATGTTCCTTTGAATACAATTCACGCGGCGTCATTAATACTTGTTCAAAACACAATTACAT
This sequence comes from Malacoraja senta, assembly GCA_038087875.1. NCBI lineage: Eukaryota > Metazoa > Chordata > Chondrichthyes > Rajiformes > Rajidae > Malacoraja > Malacoraja senta. Next base: position 65,639,914 of record CM075979.1, on the reverse strand, counting down.
TTACTGAGGAATGTAGATCGATGCATTGATGACACATTGAGAATTTCTTAAAACTCACCATCATGATTGAGGGCTTCTTCTTGGTGAGCTTCTTGGTGTGCAGCAGGTTAGTCATTCAATTTATCTACCGACCCACGTTGTGTCTCTCTGACTTTTGCTCTCTCCCTCCCTCTCTCTCTCTCTCTCTCGCGCTCTCTCTCTCCCGCTCCACATCTCGTCTCTCACTAGCTCTCTCGGCATTCCCGGAATCATTGACGTTTTGCGGTAGACAAAAATGCTGGAGAAACTCAGCGGGTGAGGCAGCATCTATGGAGCAAAGGAATTATGCAACGTTACGGGTCGAAACCCTTCTTCAGACATGGCCCGAAACGTTGGCTATTTCCTTCGCTCCATAGATGCTGCCTTACCCGCTGAGTTTCTCCAGCATTTTTGTCTACCTTCGATTTCCAGCATCTGCAGTTCCTTCTTAGACGTTTTGCGGTGATGGCTGCATCTGCGGTTCCTTTCTGTTGGGGGGGGGGGGAGGAGAGAGTCCTGGCCCGTGGCGGCTCGTGATAAGTGATATGTTCCCTCTGCAGGTGCTGCCTTGCCCGCTGAGTTCCTCCAGCACTCTGTGTTTTTTGTTTGGCTCTGAAGTTGAAGGTGGACCCCCCTGTGTCTACCTTCAACTCCCTGTCTGTGGTGGCTCAGCGGGAAGGGCAGGGGCTCTGGGGAGAGGGTTGCGTTTCTGGTCGAGACCCTTCTTCAGACAATCAAAAGTACTCTCACCGAAGAGAGTTCAGTTCAGTCTGAAGAAGGGTCTTCTCTCCAGAGTCGCAGTGCTGCCTGTCCTGCTGAGTTACTCCAGCTTTTGTCTATGGCGGTCGGAAGAGAGAGTGTACGCTGGCGCGGATTAGCTGCCGCTGCTCTCTCTTCACATTGTGTTTCTGATTTTTTGTGTGTGTTTTTTGGATCGAATTCTGTCTTTAATTTGTGTATTGGTGATGTCTTTATAATTTATTTTACTCCGATTATATGTTTCGTACTTGTTAAACTCTGTAAGGTGTCCTTGAGACTTTGGTATAAGGCGCCCATAAATAAAATTTATTATTATTATTATTATCCTCAATTTCAGAGTTAAATAAAATTTCTCATGGGAGGCTCACAGCATCTACCCCAACCCCCCCCCTGCCCCCCCCCCCTGCCCCCCCCCCCCCCCCGTCCCCCCACCCCCTTCCTGCCCAACCTCAGCCTCACGGACCTTAGCATATCCCTAGTTCCTAATGTCCATTTCCATCACTGATTGCAATATATGTGTAACACCACATTGCAGGTTCTACAGAGATTTTGATTATATTGAGTGGATGTTTCTAGATTAATTTATGGGAATTAAACATTAAATTCCCTCCATCTGGCATATAAATTCGACAGTGAGATTAAAAAATCATGTTATATTGTGAATTCTTGTGTGAATAGGATCAGTTTGTTATTTGGATACTTAGGCTATTTAAAAAAAAATATCCTTTTCTTAAGAAATGGAATCTACAGGACATTCTTAATGGGGAAAATAGTGGGCAGAAAGGCATGTCATGTGTGGTGTGAAGAGCAAAAACTTGTTGTTTACAATGCCAAAATTGAAAAGTTGAGGAAAAACAAGGTGTACAGAGTTGTCTATTGGTTACAATCTGGGGGAGTATGATGGTGCTGCTGATTATGATATGCCAATGTACCAGCTAGCAAATGATCTTCTCCATAAAGACCTGGTCTATTGCTAGAAATTGTAATTTATTTACAATCTGTTACTGACTTACAGCACATAATACAATAATATTAAAGTTCTGATCTTGAGAATATCACATTTTTGAATTTTCAAGGCACTCTGGGTGTTTATTACTATTTCCGTCACAACGGTCAATTTTGTAATTAGCTACAATTAGGTAATTAACTAATTATATGCTTTGATTTCAGGTCATCCAAGTAAGATGTTTTATATTTGTTTCAGAATGCTTCAATCTATAATAACTGAAAATTTCTTTCAGTTCTCTTAATTTTTAAGAAAGTTATGGGCTTTTGACTGTCCTCGATCACAGCTTTTGTGTTAAGTCAATGGAAAAGCAATAGGGAACAAGATGCTAATTTCCGAGTATGAAAATGACCATAACGTTTTTAATACTGAAGATATGAAAGTGAATTAGGTGTTAAATTAAACTTCTTTTTATGCTTTATCTGATGGGACTTGACTTGATTTTTAAAATCTCAAAATTTTGTAACATTGCTAGAAAATGTACCTGCATCTTGGAGGCCGAAGGTTAGGTTGTTAGCCAAGAAATATAGACTTTGTTATCCCTCAGTACAGCAACATCAAGATCGATGTTGCTGTTTTGAGGGATAGCCAAGTCTATCCCTCATTGCTAGCAGCTGATGGGAAGCGGATGTAAAGTGGGAAGCGGCTGTAAAAGGACAGCGCTGCTGGGGGGGGGGGGGGGAGAGAGGGGAGATAGTTCCTTTCACAGCGTGTGGGTAGTCTGTCCAGGGGTAAAGTTGCGGGGAGGGCAGGAGCATTGAGAAGGAAGTGGTCTGGGATCATGCCAGCTCAAGAGCGGGTCAGCGGGCGATGGATAACAGGACAGCGGGCGGTGGAGCTTACTCCATATGTCAGTGCGAGTAACCTCAATTGATCCCTTGTTCACGCTGACACAGGAGTAAGCTCCACCGCCCGCTGTGATGTTATCCATCACCCGCTGACCTACTCCGCTCTATGATCTTTGCTCTCGAATTGGTCCCCTCACTGTTCAGACGGAGAGCACTGCCAGAGGTGAGCGGGCCAGCAGAAGGCGCGGAGATGGCAGTCGGTTCCGCTGTCCGGTGATGGTGGCTGCTCGTAGCCACGCGAGCTGCTTCCCTCCCTGGCCACAATACGGTGGCTCCGCGCCCGGAGCGCCGTGGCAGCGGTGAGTGAATGGGTTACTGGCATGAACCTGACCCCCTCCTTCTCAACGCTCCCGCCCTACCCGCAACTTTACCCCTGGCTAGACTACCCATACGCTGTGAAAGGAACTCTCCCCCCAATTGGTCCCTTGAACTAGAATAGTCATTCAATAAGATGACAACTGATTCATGTTGTCCCGGTGTGCTCCCGTTTTCCCACCATCTTTCCACCTGCCGTCACCCTCCACCCCCAACCCATTCAGTAATTCAGAAAGAAGGAGATTTGGATGCCTTGGGCAAATTGAATTGTTACTTTATTCATTTTTATTTCTATTTTTACGGAGAGGAGAACAATCTGCGCATGCGCGGTTTAAGATTTTTTTAAGCCGACTGACTGTCACATTACTCACGACACGTGACTCATTTATAAGTATTTATTTATATTTCTATGAAAATTGTTCCCAATTGGGCCCCGCACCTCCTAAGGCCGGCCCTATTAGGAAGGGGGGGGGGTTGTGTGTGTGAAGAATTCAGTAGGGTTAGAATTCTATCCACCATCTTCCTCCAGGATTAATGTTTTTCACAGAAACACATCAGGTGCTGATCTTGGGAAGAAGCTCCATTGTGGGCTCCTGTTGCCTGACCCGCTGAGTTACTGCAGCATTTTGTGTCCATTATTAGACTGTTCCAATGATGTGGCTTCATAGATAGTGGGTGTTTGTGGGAATACCAGATATATGGCCATGACGTGCATTGCAAATAATGCCTGCTGGAATACTGGGAGCATGTGCTCCATTTCTAACGTTATAACAATCTTGATATTATAAATCATTTTTCAAAAGCTATCATTATAAATTATAGCTTTTTGCTGCCAATTATAATGGTTAAAAAAGTATTATTGGTACCATCATTCAATGTGCAGCTCAAAATAACAGTAGATACTATATAAAATAATTCTCTATTCCGTAAGTCATAGGAGCAGAATTAGGCCATTCAGCCTATCAAGTCTACGCTGCTATTCAATCAAGTCTGATCGATCTTTCCCTCTCAACCCCATTCTCCTGCTTTCTCCCTATAACCTTTGACACCCTTACTAATCAAGAATCGATCAATCTCCGTGTTAAAAATACCCAATGACTTGGCCACCACAGCCATCTATGGCAGACAACAGAAAGATTTTTGATCAGAAATGTTCAATGTTCCCCTTTCTGCAGATGCTGCCTGTCCCGCTGGTTTTTTTCACAGCTTCTTCTGATTTTAATCCAATGTGTAGCGTTACAGAAAATATCAATGCAATGTTAGAACCATTTGGGTGGATTTGTAATCAAATGTTCTTGACGGGCCTTGTGGAACATAATGAGCCTTGGTTACAATATAACTGAGAATGTTTAGTTAAATGTTAATGGTCACAGGCAGATCATTTCAATCATTCTTTGCCTAATAGGCACATCCTTTCATTTTGACACATTTCATTTTCTTTTGTCAGTCTATATTAGCATATTTTTCTATATTATAGTCCATCATCTTAAAGCATCTGCTTGTTTGATACACATTGAGTTTAATCTATTCGTCCTTATTAGTACTCATTGACTACCTTAAAAACTGGTGTCATCAATGTATTTTTTATTAATATGAATGTTCACTTCGGTACTACAATTAATGAGTTTAAAGCTTACAATAACTAGAACAGAACCAAAAGAATAACTCATGCCACACCCCGGACGGAATCTAAGAATCATTGAACTCTATGGCATTGGAACATTTTGTCAATGTTAGTTAATTAAATAACTACTGAAACAAATCCACAGCCATTCTAAAAAGAATATACTAGTAGATGCCTGTTATTGTTAGTCAGGTAACTTGATCATCTTTAAAAAAAAAATCTCACAGATGGAGTGGTATCAATTGTCCTCTACAAATGTAAGCTATATCCATTGTATTAAGAATACACAAGAGACTGCAATCTTGAGCAAAAGCAAACTGCTGGAGGAACTCAGTAGTTCAGGCATAAACATTAGAAGGAGGTACACAAAAATGCTGGAGAAACTCAGCGGGTGCAGCAGCATCTATGGAGCGAAGGAAATAGGCAACGTTTCGGGCCGAAACCCTTCTTCAGACTGATGGGGGGTGGGGAGAAGAAAGGAAAAAGGCGGAGGAGAAGAAGTTCTCCTCCTCTCTCCGGAGACAGTTTCACAACCTCCTCTAGCCCTTGCTGTCTCCTCCCCTTCCTCAGCCCTCGGGCTGTCTCCTCCCATCCCTCGGCCCTCGGGCTCCTCCTCCGCCTTTTTCCTTTCTTCTCCCCACCCCCCATCAGTCTGAAGAAGGGTTTCGGCCTGAAACGTTGCCTATTTCCTTCGCTCCATAGACGCTGCTGCACCCGCTGAGTTTCTGCAGCATTTTTGTGTACCTTCGATTTTCCAGCATCTGCAGTTCCTTCTTAAAAACATTAGAGGGAAATGGACAGATGACATTTCAGGTCATGACTCTTTTCCACTGTATTAACCTCATCCACTGGTTTTGTTGCAAATAGTTTTGAGCAAAGTCTATAATCTTTAACTGAAAACTGGTTTAAAGAAAAGTACTTTCATGACCTCAGGACATCTGAAAAAAGGTTTACAGCCAAAAAGGTACTTTTTTGAAATCTATTTCCTGATGTCGATTAGCAACAGCAAATTTAGATGCATTGAGGTCTCACAAATATTATTAGTGTTAAGCCCCTGTCCCACTTGGGCGACCTCCACCGCAACCTCTGGCGAGTTTGCCCGCGACCCATAGTTGTGGCAAGGTCGCCACGAGGTCGTAGGAGGTCTTTGTTACTCTCCTTCATGGTCAATGGTCGAGAGTGGTCTCCGCGTAGTCGAGGCTTCAACTAGGTCGCGGCGTATATTTCAAAATGTTAAAAATTGTCCGCAACTAAAAATAGGTCGCCGTGGGAAAAATCTATATTTTTTTAGTCGTAGGTCTAGTCGAAGCCGGTCGTAGTAGGTCGTGATGCTAGTCGTAGGTTGTCAAAGGTAGTCGAAGGTAATAGCTCCGGGGTGAAACAAAGGTCAGTAGAAAAAAAAGGTAATTTAAACAGCAGAACGTCACCTCTGTCACTCCAAGGCATGTTCATTCCTAGCTGGAGAGTTTTTTGGAGAGGAGACTTGTGTTTTAGAGATGGCACCAAAAAGGCAGCAGTGCAGGGGGAGGGCACAACCCTAAAAAAACCCTGCCATGCAGGTGTTTCCCACCCAGGAGGAGGAGTGGCAGGAGGTGATGCCACAGGAGGTGATCATGCAGGAGGAGGTAGCCCTGCATGACAGACCTCTGGAGGAGGAGACCAGGGTGGTAGTATATGTCCCCACCACCACCCCAGCCTTCACTGCCTCATTTGAAGGCAGCAAAACAGCCCTTTCTCCTGTGTCTGACACAGCATCAGAGGCAGATGCCCCATTGGTGGTGAGGGAGGGCTGGAGGAAGGTTATGCCCTACACCTTCTCCAGGCAGCAGGAGGGGGACCTTGAGGAATGGGTCCAGCAGAATGCCATCCTGTACAAAAAGGAAAATGAGGGGTACAGGGACAGGGACAAGAATGGCATGCTTGCCATTCAGTGCCCCACATGTGTGTTTAAAGTTCCATCTTTTGTCAAAGCCCAGCGCCACTCTCTTCCAGTCATATGGTGTACTGGGACAGTCCATCACATCATCTCCATTCACCCATTGAGACTTCTTCTTGTGCTTCCTCTTCACCCTTGCTCTTCCCCTTCTGCCTTTCTTAAAAGGCTGCTGAAACAAAAAGGCTACTGCAAACAGCAGTAGTTGTATTTTTACCAACATCCTCCAAACTAGTTCCTTCCTTGCTTGCATGGTTCAGAATGATAAAAAAAAAAAACCTGGGAGGCATTACATCATTTTATCAGGTGATCATTTTATCTGTAGACACTCGTCACTGGTCGTTATTGGTTTTCGATGTGGTCCTCTGAGGTGGAAGGGGGTCGTGATCATTCACGGACCAATTTGTCAGAGACCATCCTTGAGTAAAACGTAGATGGTCGAAGCCTGTCTTCAACATAGTCGAAGGAGGTTGAAGGAGATCTTCTTCATAGTCGAGGGAGGTCTTCAACATAGTCGTAGGAGGTCGTGCACATAGTCATGGAAGGTCGTAGGAGGTTATAGGTCACCGCGACCTTGATTGTTTTAAAAGTTGCTTAAGGTCGCCAGAGTTCGCGGTGGAAGTCGCTCAAGTGGGACAGGGGCTTCAGTGTTACTGGTTAAGGGACATTTATTTGTCAGGATAAAAGACAACTCGCTAACTGTTCTTCAATATGGGAACGTTTTCATTTACTAGGGAGGGCATTCGATTAATGTATCTTCCAAAATGTAGATTTACGAGGATGTCATAGAGTCATGGAGTCATAGAATGATACAGTGTGGAATAGGCCCTTCGGCCCAACTTTTCCACACCGGCCAACAATGTCCTTGCTACATTAGTCCAACTTGCCTGCGCTTGGTCCATATCCCTCCAAAACTGTCCAATCCATGTACCTGTCTAACTGTTTCTTAAATGATGGGATAGTCCCAGCCTCAACTACCTCCTCTGGCAGCTTGTTCCATACACCCACCACCCTTTGTGTGAAAAAGTTACGCCTCGGATTCCTAGTAAATCTTTTCCCCTTCACCATGAACCTATGTCCTCTGGTCCTTGATTCCCTTACTCTGGGCAAGAGACTCTGTGCATCTACCCGATCTATTCCTCCCATGATTTTGTATACCTTTATAAGATCACCCCTCATCCTCCTGTGCTCCAAGGAATAGTGACCCAGCCTACTCAACCTCTCCCTATAGCTTACACCCTCTAGTCCTGGCAACATCCTCAAAGCTTTTCTGAACCCTTTCAAGCTTGACAATATCTTTCCTATAACATGGTGCCCAGAACTGAACACAATATTTTAAATGCGATCCCACCAACGTCTTATACAACTGGAACATGACCTCCCAACTTCTATACTCTGACAGATGAAGGCCAAAGTGCCAAAAGCCTTTTTGACCACCTTATCTACCTGCGACTCGACCTTCAAGGAACCATGCACCTGTACTCACAGATCCAATGTTGCCAGGAGAAGAGGGCCTGAGCTATAATGAGAGGTTGAGCAGACTATGACTCTATTCCTTGGAGGGCAGGAGGATGAAGGGTGATCTTAAAGAGGTGCACAAATCATGAGAGGAATAGATCGGCAAGACACACAGATTCTCTAGCCCAGAGGAGGGGAATCAAGAACCAGAGGACATGAATTTAAGGTGAGCAGGGAAAGATTTATTAGGAACTTGAGGGGAAACTTTTTCACACAAAAGGTGGTGGGTGTATGGAACAAGTTGTTGGAGGTAGTTGAGACAGGTACTATCACAACAATTAAGAAATATGTAGACAGGTACAAGGATAGGACAGGTTTAGAGGGATATGGGCCAAACACAGGCAGGTGGGACTAGTGTAGATGGAACATGTTGCCCAGTGTGGGCAGGTTGGGCCGAAGAGCCTGTTTCCACACTGTATGACTATCTGACTCCATATCATTTCAAATGACATAGCCCTCACTCCATTTAGCCCTGGAGTGCAAGTATAATATCGTCAGACTGAGAACTGAACCCAAACCATTTGATTAAAATCCATGTACCATCAACTGAACATTGCCCCAGTATCTTATTTACTTTTTGTGTTCTGAAGACCACAGACAAGGTCAGAAGTTTTTGCTTGTCATTAATTGCCCTCGGGGATGTGATTGTGAGCCAACTTCTTGAATCACGACTCTCCTTCTGGCGAAGGTGTTAACACAATGCTGTTGGGTAGGGAGTTCCATGATTTAGACCCAGTGATGATTAAGGGATGGCGATATATTTTGAGGGAAGTACAATATAGAGCTTGGAGGGGACTCTGCAAACATGCTGTTCCCATGTATTTGCCACCCTTGTCTTTTTTTAACGTTTGCAAGATGTTGAAGGGATGGTCTGGGGCAATATATATATATGTTGTTTCAACGGAAGGAGCAATCTCAACTGTACTTTTCCATACTTATGCATATAAAAATAAACTTGACTCGACTCGACAACTCCAATCTGGCTAATTACCCCAAAATATCGGCCTACTTTCACTCATCAGCGAAGTGATGGGTAGTCGTCATTGGGAACGCTATCAAGTGTCATCAATAGCTCATTGAGTGGGAGGAGCCATCTTGGAGAACGGCTGCTAAACAGCAGCCGTCCGTTAAATGCACTTTTTTTCTTAGTTTTTAGTTTTTTATGTCTCTGTCTGTTGGAGAATTTCGCCTTTTAATGTGGGGGGGTTAGGGGGAAACCATTTCTAGGTCCCTACCTGGTCGGTGAGGCAGCTTTTCTCTGGGCTGCCCAGTCGACCCGTCCTTGCGGCCTACCAGCGGGCGTGGAGCGGCGTGGAGCGGCGTTTCCTGGCGGGGACTGCCCAGCACCTTCAGCTTCGGTGGCGGCACAGCGCTGGAGCGCTATCGCGGAGCGGAGCGGGCGATGCCTTCCCTGGGTCGCCGCGCTGGATCGACACGCTGGAGCTCCGGTGAGCTGCGACCGCCGAGCTCAACACCTCCGGGCTGCGGGACTGTGGAGCAACCAGCCACGGGCGGCGGCACCGACTCCAACATCGGGAGCCTCTGAGCTCCAAATCGGCACGGCCTTGTTGGCTTCAGGTGCCACGGACTCCAATAGGAGATCAGTCGTCCCAGCCGCTGCGTGGACTCTCCCGACGCCGGGACAACTGCAACCGGCGAGAACGGCCAGGAACATCGGGCCTCCGTAGAGGCAACTGTGGAGGCCTCAATATGCCGTCTTTGGGTGAACTGGGGTTGGGGACTGGACATTGTGCCTTCCCCCACAGTGGTAATCATTGTGGGGGGATGATTTCTCTGTGTGTGTGTAAATGTTAATTGATTGTTTTACTTTGTGTCCAAGATGGCTGCTGGAAGGGGGAGTGGACGCTGGTGCGTATTAGCAGCCGCTGCTCTCTCTTCCATACTGTGTTTTTGATTTTTGTGTTCGGATAAAATTCTGTTTTTAATTTGTGTATGTGTGATGTCTTTATTATTTATTTTATTCCGCTTACATGTTTTTACTGTAAAATCTGTAAGGTGTCCTTGAGGTTTGAAAGGTGCCCATAAATAAAATCTATTATTATTATTATTTTTTTTTAAAATTTTTATTTATTAGAAGTACATTACATCACAGCCACATACATTAATACTCGTCATTTATATCTTCTTACAATTAATGTACTCCCTTTATTTATTTTTTTACACTAAAGAAAGAAAAGATTGAAAGAGAGAAGAAAGTGAAGGAAAAAGTGCAAGTGTAGAAAAGTGTAGAAAATGTAACAACAAAAAAGGACGAAGACCCTATGAGAGCGAAATTAAAAACAAAAAGAAAAAGAGTTAAGAAATAGGCCCTAAGAAAAGAAAAGAGAAAGAGAAAAAAAGAAAAACAAATGTTTTTTTTTGAGCATCACGTAAATAGGACATACCAACTCTTCAACTATCATCCCCCCTTACCCGACCTCAATTTTTTATTTTTTTAAAGTACTTTTGCACCCTATGTTTGTAATAATTCTATAAATGCAGACCACGTCAGGTGGAAGTGATCTGGTTTACCTGCTAGGAGGAGTCTTATCTCTTCAAGGTGTAGTGTTTCAAACATATTTGAAATCCACATATTTATAGTTGGTATTGGAGCCTTCTTCCAAAATTTTAGAATTAGCTTTTTTCCAGTTATTAACCCATAATCCATTAATTTCTTTTGAAACACATTTAGTTCTGGATCATCTTCCGTTATTCCGAAGATAATCCATTCTGCTTTGGGTATCAGTCTTGTTTTAAATAACTTTGTAAAGATTTCAAAAATTTCATTCCAAAATTTTTGAATTTTTGTACAGAAGACAAATGAGTGCGCTATAGTTGCTTCTTGGGATTGACATTTATCACAAATAGATGATACGTTTGGGAAAATTTTATGAATTTTAGTTTTCGAATAATATAATCTATGTAAAATTTTAAATTGTATTAAAGTGAGTCTTACATTAATCGAGCATTTATGTACTTTTAATAAGTATTCATTCCAACTTTCCTTTGAAATTTTAATAGCTAACTCTTGTTCCCAGTCTCTTCTGATACCCTCCGTAGATGGTATTTGTACATTTAAGATAATATTGTACAAATATGATATTAAGTTTGCTGATTCCGCTTTTATCTGCATTGCCTCGTCCAGTACATCTGCTGGGTTATTATGATGATCTTTTATATATTTTTTCAAATAGTCGCATATTTGAAAGTATTTAAAATATTGATTATTTCCGAGTTTATATTTTATTTGTAATTGTTGAAATGAAAGTAATTTTCCAGTTTCATACAAGTCACCAAGCGTTTTAATTCCTAGTCTATCCCATTGTGTATAAGCTTTATCTATAATAGAAGGACTAAACGAAGGGTTATTGACTATAGGTAATAAAAGTGATAAGTTTCTTAATTTTAAATTTTGTTTTATTTGTTTCCAAATACGGATTGTACTATGAATAATTGGGTTCTTATTATAGTTTATGTTATTCAATTTCATTGGAGAGAGGAGGATCGCTCCAATGTTTCTAGAGGAGCAATCCTCTTTCTCCATTACAATCCAGTCTACTTGCTGGGCGGAGTTATCCATCAGTTGAATCATGTTTTTAATATTTACTGACCAATAATAATACATAAAATTGGGTAGTGCTAGACCCCCCAATACTTTAGATTTATTCAGATGGGTTTTTTGTATTCTATGTGATTTATAGTCCCATATAAAATTAGTGATATCTGAGTCGAGTTTTTTAAAAAACTTCTTAGGTAAGTATATAGGAATTGATTGAAATAGGTATAAAATTTGTGGTAAAAAGATCATTTTTATTGCGTTTATTCGGCCTATTAAAGACATCGGAAGCGTTTTCCAGAATTTAATTAATGTATTCAGTTTATTAAGTAGGGGGTCAAAATTTGCCCTGAGCATACCTTGATATGCTCTGGTAATTTCGATTCCCAAATATTTAAATTTTTCTGTAGCTATTTTAAAAGGGAATTTTAAAAGATGTGTTGAATCTTTCGGTTTTATTGACATAATTTCACTTTTATTCCAATTTATTCTATATCCAGAAAAAGATCCGAAGTCTTCAATTAAATTTAATATATTTGGTATAGTGATTTGAGGTTTTGTAATATACAATAATATATCATCCACGTATAAAGATATTTTATTATATGAGTCTTTAGTATTATATCCATGAATATCAGGGTGTATTCTAATTTTTTCTGCTAGCGGTTCAATAATGAGAGCAAACAGCTGTGGTGATAATGAGCATCCTTGTCTATTTCCCCTTGATAGTTGAAATTTCGAGGATAATATGTTATTAGTAAGTATTCTAGCTGTAGGTTTGTTATATAGTAACTTAATCCATAAAATAAAATTCTCTCCCAGTTGAAATTTTTGTAATACTTTATCCATATAATTCCATTCTACTTGATCAAATGCTTTTTCAGCATCCAGCGAAATAATTGATAATTCTTGATCTTCAGATTTGTGTGAGTGCATTATGTTGAGTAGACGTCTCATATTATTAGAAGAGTATCTCTTAGGGATAAACCCTGTCTGATCTGGGTTTATTAATTTACTAATGTATTTACTTAATCTTCTGGCTAATGTTTTCGCTAATATTTTTTGATCTGTGTTTAACAATGCTATAGCTCTATATGAGCCAGGTTCTTCTAAATCCTTATTTTTCTTAGGTATTAATGTAATCGTTGATTCCGCTAATGTATCAGGTAGTATTCGTTTTTTAAAAGCGTATTGGTACATTTTTTGTAATCTTGGTATTATTTTATCATAAAAGTTTTTATAAAATTCATTAGTAAATCCATCAGGGCCTGGTGTTTTTCCATTTTTTAGTGAGTTTATTGTATCTTCTAATTCCTTAATTGAGATTTGTGCACCCAGTTCCTCTTGTTCCTTCAGCTCTAACTTTGGAAGATTACAGGTATCCAAGAACTTTGTGATATTATTGGAATCAATTATCGTTTTAGATGTATACAAATTCTCGTAAAATTGCGCAAATCTTTTATTAATATCCTTCGGTGTTGTTAATAATTCCCCTTTATCTGATTTGATCTTTGGTATAGTATGTTCCTTTTCTCGTTTTTTTAGCTGGCGAGCCAAAAGTTTATGCGGTTTATCCCCAAATTCAAAGTGCTCTTGTTTTGTAATTTGAAAAAGTCTTATAAGTTTGGCAGATAATAATTTATTTAATTTAAATTTTAAAATTATTATTTTATTATGTTTATCTATTGATGGATCTTTAGCATTATCTATATCCATTTGTCTAATAAGTTCTTCTAACTGTCTTTGTTCATTCTTATTCTTTTTATTTTGAAAAGCTTGATATGAAATTATAATACCCCTAATGTATGCTTTAAAAGATTCCCAAAGTAAAGTAGGCGATATATCTGAAGTATCATTTGTTTGAAAAAAGACCTCCATTTGTTCTTTTAAATATATACTCGCTTGTGGATCTTTTAAAATTTGAGAGTTAAATCTCCAGAATGAATTATTCTTAGACAATCCTTCCAGTTTTAAAAAGAAAGTTAGTGGAGAATGGTCTGAAATTGAATTTGTATGATATATTGCATTAGATGTTTGGGGGATTAATTTTGTATCCAGCAGAAAGTAGTCTATACGTGAGTATGTCTTATGTACCATTGAGTAAAACGAATATTCCCTGCCAGTTGGATTCACAATTCTCCAAACATCTGCTATATTAGTGTTGTTTATGTAGGTATTGAGGAGTTCCCCAGTTTTTGATTTCATATTCCCTCTCTGTTTTTGACTTGATTTATCTAAGTACGGGTCTAAAACACAGTTAAAGTCTCCGCCTATTATAACATTTTGATAGTTTGACTCTGCAATTATATTGAAGATTTTATTGAAAAAGTGGGGGTTATCAAAGTTAGGGGCATATATATTTACCAAAGTAAGTGGAGTGTCATGGATTTCTCCATTAACTATTAGGTATCTCCCTTCTATATCTGTTATAATATTCTTTGCTTTAAATGGTATACCTTTTCTTATGATAATTGACATGCCTCTAGATTTTGAAGTGAATGAATATTATTATTATTATTAATAACCGCCTCTCATGTCCAGTTGGCATTGTGCCTGGACTACTCGCCTATAGGCTTACATCAGAGCCTTGGTCCAAGTTTAAACTGCTGAGCTGAACGTCTGAGGCGACATGGGAATGTTGAGGGATTATCGCACCATTTGGCCAAGTGTGTCATCAGAAGCCCTGGTAAAACTGGAGCAATTGGGCATCAAGGGAGGGACAAACCAATGGTCCTACTTGCAAGGTCATTAGAAGACCTTTGTGCTGGTCTCAGGACAAACTGCCGAAGATCCTCAGGGCAGTGTCCAAATGCCAATCATTTTCAGCTGTTTCAACAATGTCCTTCCATCGTAAGGTCAAGCGGGGACATTCGCAGATGAAGTTACAACATTCACTTCCACTCACAAATGATATTTTATCCTCATTTAAAGACACAGTCATACACCATGAAAACAGGCCCTTCGGCCCAACTTGCCTCTACTTCCTCAGAAGATGATGTGATTGGCCTGTCGCTGAATACTCTTTCAAACATCTGCTGGTAGAGAACATACTGACTGGTTGCATCATGACCTTGTTCAGTAACTCAAATCCCCAAGAAGCCATGGGAAAATAATTATGGGGGATGCTGATTTGTTAGGAGCAGTTGGAGCATGAGAAAGTGAACACAAGCTATGAAATGGGGTTGGTTTGAATAAGAACAAAGAAACTTGAAGATGTGGGAAATGTAGAAACAAGGAGCTGCTGACGTTGGTTTACAAAAAAAGACCCAAAGTGCTGGAGTAGCTCAGCAGATCTCTGGAGAACTTGGGTAGATGGCTTTTTGGGTCAGGACCCTTCTTCAGATGAATTGTGGAGGGGGAGGGGGGGGAGGAATGGGGAAGAAAACTGAAAGAGAGAATGGGCAGACATGACAAAGCCTGGCAAGTAATAGGCGAATACAGGTGAGGGGAGTTTTTGATAGGCAGATGGTTGGACAAAGGCCAGAGATGAAAAGTCAGAAGGTGTGAGACAAGAGGATGGAGACAGAGAGATCAGAAAAGGGAGAGAGGTAACAGAGATAGTGTCATAGAGTGATACTGCATGGAAACAGGCCCTTCGGCCCAACTTGCCCACACGGGCCAACAATGTACCAGCTGCACTAGTCCCACTTGCCTGCGCTTGGTCCATATCCCTCTAAACCTGTCCTTTTCATGTACCTGTCTAACTGTTTATTAAACGATGGGATAGTCCCAGCCTCGACTACCTCCTCTGGCAGCTCGTTCCATACACCCATCACCCTTTGTGTGAAAAAGTTATCCCTCGGAATCCTATTAAATCTTTTCCTCTTCACTCTGGTCCTCGATTCCCCTACTCTAGGTAAGAGACTGTGTACATCTACCCGATCTATTCCTCTCATGATTTTTTACACCTCTATAGGATCCCCCCACCCCCTCCCCTTGTTCTCCTGCGCTCCATGGAATAGAGGCCCACCCTACTCAACCTCTCCCGAAAGCTCACACCCTCTAGTTCTGGCAACATCCTTGTAAATCTTTTCTGAACCCTTTCAAGCTTGATAATATCTTAACCTCCCAACTTCTATACTCAATACTCTGACTGATGGCCAAAGTGCCAAAAGCCTTTTTGACCACCTTATCCACCTGCGACTTGACCTTCAAGGAACCATGCACCTATACTCCTAGATCCCTCTGCTCTACAACACTACCCAGAGGCCTACCATCTGCTGTGTAGGTCCTGCCCTTGTTGGACATTCCAAAATGCAGATAGTGCTGGCGTCAGCAATACTGGGCTGTAGATCTTGTACATTAATTGAGGCTTTTATTTCTGGGGTGAGAAAAATGGAGCCAATATTACAGAAGGATCACATAGTATGGATGACCAATTTATGGTAGTGACAGAGATAGAACATTATCTGAAGTTATTGAGCTGTATTGAGCAGGAACTATGCATCAACCTGCATCAAATGGCATGGTGGCGCAGAGGGAGAGTTGCTGCCTACGGCGTCAGGTTAAATCCCGACTACGGGTGCTGTCTGTACAGAGTTTGTATGTTCCCACTATTACTGCGTAAGTTTTCTCCGGGTACTCCAGTTTCCTCCCACATATCAAAGACGTACAGGTTTGTCGGTTAATTGGCTTCTGTAAATGTAAATTGTCCCTAGTGTGTTGGATAGTGTTAGTGTACGGGGTGATCGCTGGTCGGCCCGGTCTCCGTAGGCTGAAGGGCTTGTTTCCACGCTGTATCTCTAAACTCTAAGCACCTCAAACACAGAACCAAACATCCTTGCAAGTGATCAGAAGCGTTCAGTAGTTGAGAAGTTCACCTGCCTTGGCAGTACTCTCTCAAGACCAGTCAACACTGGTGACAATGTGAACAGCAGGGTCACAGAAGCTACTTTTGCTCCTCTAAGACCGAGAGGTGAAGTGTGTGAATAGAGAGGAATCAGCACGACAGACTTGCAGACAGCTCGACAACTTCCACGTGACCGGTCTGAGCAGAATACTTCACAACAAGTGGCAACTGGCGAGACCGAGACTGTTGACAGTGAGAGGACCACCGACAGTGAGGTGGGCTGTCGAGAGCGAGGAAGGCCATCGAGAGGTGGGGGAGGACGGGACACGCCAAGAACGAAGGAGGGATCCAGCGGCGTGGGGGAGGCAGAAGATAAGGAAGAAAGATAGGACTGGTCGGCGAACTTTTGTAACTTTGTCGGCTCCAGAAACGCAGCGACACTTCTGTACTGCCTAGGTAAAGTCTGCTATATGATTTTACCAGGTTGTGCACAACACAGCGCATTTCACCGTACCTAGGTACATGTGACAATAAAGTATCATTGAAGACAAGATTTCAGACACACACATTCTGTCCAAAACAAACCCCTCAGCATCTACACATCGCTAAATGAATCACAGATAGAGATAAGGTGGGAAGGATATGTCAGAAGAATGTCTAATGACAGTACACCAAAGTATCTACTTTTTGGAAAACTAACTGATGGCAAATTATCACGTGGTGGACAGAAAAAGAGATTCAAAATCTGTAAAAGGGTCCCGACCCGAAACGTCACCCATCCTTTTTCTCCAGAAATGATGCCTGACCCGCTGAGTTACTGCAGCATTTTGTGTCTATAAATGAGATTCAAAGACTCTCTTGGAACATTGATTGCATTTTGATGAGTGTCCCGACCTGAAACGTCAGTTATCCAAGTTCTCCAGGGATGCTGCCTGACCTGCTGGGTTATTCTGCATCTTGTGTCTTTCCATGGTAAACCAGCATCTGCAGTTCCTTGTTTCTACATTAGCTTTTCCTGTTTGGCAGGTCTTTCCCTCTCAACCTCATTCTCCTACCTTCTCCCCATAACCCTTGACACCCTTACTAATCAAGTATCCGTCAACTCTGCCTTAAAAATATCCATTGACTTGGCCTCCGCAGCAGTTTGTGGCAATGAATTCCACATTCACTACATTTTGAATAAAGAAATACCTCCTCATCTTCGTTCTAAAGCTATTCTATTTATGCATCTCATAACTTTATTATATAGGCCCCAGCAAAATGCATGAGGAATGATTTCTGGCAAATCCAAAGCTAAATCACCATATCATTAAGTGGAAAGAAAAATAACAAAATAAGGAACAGAACATAATAGTTTACATATGGGAAGGGCTAGAAATAAATGAAAGATGGATTCAATTATACCTACAAAGCTACAATTATCCCAAGTCAACATTCATAGCATAAAGGTACTTATATAATAAACTACGATTTGTGAAAATGAAATGTACCAATTGAAGTATAAATAGCATTGTGAATCATCTTATCTTGAAATTGTGCCACCATTTCATTGTTAAGCCATGCTATTGTTTAACAGCTATACTCATTACAGGCCCTATTATGATAATAGGTTATCATTCTGAGAAGTATCCTGATCCGGTTTGATTGGTATGAGATTCAGAATGGGATTGGAAACTACCTTTTTAATTTCCCCTCAGAACATTGAAATACAAACTGTGAAAGACTTGGTTGTTGATTGCATGTGCTCAATTTACAGGACTGTAGTGGCTCACCTCCATGGAATTGCATTTCAGAGCTTTGTGCATCAGTGACTGAACGGATTTCTCCTCTTGGGCTCCTGGCCTCAGAGTTATAGAGTCATCCAGTATAGAAGCAGGTCCTTCAGTCCATCATGTTCATGCCAGCCATCAAGTAGCAACCAATGCTAATCCCATTCACCACCATCAAAGGGAACTACAGCTGGGGCACTGCCTCAAAAAGGGAGGCAGCATCATCATGGACCCACCCCAACCTGGCCATGCTCTTGTTTCACTCCAGTGGAATAACACCATTAAACATCTAACATGTGACACGTAGGAGTAGCAGAGGTCCTCCACCTGACTCCATAGAAACAACTGTAGGTTCCTGTTGCTACCTTAAAGCTCTCCACAAAAACTCTCTTCTCAATCTTTTTAGTTTAGTTTAGAGATACAGTGGAGAAACAGGACCTTCGGCCCAACTTGTCCGTGCCAAGCAACAATCACCCTGTACACTGGCACTACCCTATACACTAGGGACAATTTACAATTTTACCGAAGCCAATTAACCTACAATCCTGTATGTGGGAGGAAACCAGTGCACCCAGGGAAAACCTAGGGTGTCACAGGGAGAACGTACAAACTCCGTGCAGACATCCCCCATTGTTAAGATCGAACCCGGGTCTCTGGTGCTGTAAGGCAGCAAATCTACCAATGCGCCACCGTACCACCCTATCTTCCCACCACTGCCTCCTGATCTTACCTCTCGACCATGATGCTGGCTGAAGATACAGAGCCAGGTCTTCCACAAGGCCTCACGGATAAGCAATGTGAGGCCTCGAACTGGCTACAGAGACCATGGAGAGATCCACCTCAGCCCCAAGACCCCTCCATCATGACTGGACTGGGCCAGAATTATATTGTACATTGGGGGTATTGTACTCCAATCCATCCTATGGTTCACAATACTGAAGCCATCATCAGGTCAAAATAAAGAGCACTTTGAATACAAGGAACATGAAAGAAGACATTATAAAAACATCCTCGTATCCAGATGCAGTATTATTCACATTCCTGTTCCAGCCATTTGCTTTGTAAAGCCATAATTAATGGTTTCATGGAACTTATCCAGTTCCACCAGTTTAATTAATTTCAAAGGATTTGCAATCTGTTACTCTTTTGTACAAAATAAAATGTTGCAGTTTCCAGTGTATTGACCTTGGCAGTGGCGTACAATTATACACAATTTAGAAAATATGCCTCTTTTTTTTACCACGTAGCTTCAGAAAGGCAAATAATAGACTCTGCAGCATCCAGAATGGTACCAGCCTCAAGACTCACAGAAGAGACGTATCAATGTAGCGCCACAATGTCAGGGTCCAATATGTTACACAAATGTTATGGTTACTTCCAAATTGAAGTTCTTTATGTTATAGTGAAGGAATCTTACCAAGCTCTTAGTAGACAGAATACACTTGAAAATAGCCTTCAGATAACAAACAATAACTTTTTTTATTTTCTGTCTTAAATAATCATCAAAATAAAAAGAAATGTTCAAACTTACCCAGTTAACTTTACATCCTCGTGACAGACAACAAAGTACCTTTGAAATATGGTCAGCAGAATAATTTAGGAAATGCACCAGCCAAATTATAGACTGCAGATTTACACTGAAAGCTCAGTGGTCATGCTGTAATGTTGGTAATGTGAAGCAAATGGGATCCAGAGTATTGGGAAGAAGCTTTATAGTCAGGAGATCAATTGTATTAGCATGAAAGGGTGAATGTGGCCTTAGTATAATGTATTTCCCTGAAACCAGCATCTCTGACAGTGGACACTTAGATTTGGTACTCAAGTGCAGCTCAAACCCATTTTTCATCTTCTTGAGACAGTGTCTCATGAAGGTGCTTTCAATGGTGAGGAGGGCTGTGGTCGTGATGGACCAGACTGAGTCCACCACTCTCTGCGGTGTAGGAATTTGAAGCTATCATCTCTCTCCACCGCCGACCCACCAAAGAGCACTGGCACGTAGTCTCCTGACTTCCTCTTTCTGAAGCCATTGGTATTGTTGACATTGAGCGAGAAGTTGTTGCTTCACTACCACTCAATCAGGTGTTCTATCCCCCTCCTGTAAGCTGACTCATATATATGAACCCATTAGCAATAGCGATATATCTGCCAAAGTGTGTCTACGTTTGTTTGCATGGTTTGCAAAGCAGGCACATTCCATTTACAGCATTTTAGTTGTCCCATTCCTAGCTTCACCTTTCCTGGCAGCCTTGATTAATCTCACAGGAAAGGCAAAAAGCACAGAAAAGCAGACCATAAATAATTTAATAATAATTGAATCCAAAGCAATCTTCGGTAAACCATACCTATTTATAGTGTAAAGGTTATTGTCCTGAGCCAATGGCTCATAACCTCACCAATAATAAATCTATTTATGAGTTAACAAAGTGGAAGGAAATTAACTTCTAAGCTTCTGGGAAAAGGTGCAGTTAATCCTGGCTGGTATGACCCTTCTCTGATTTTAGTCTGTACTTGGTGGTTGGCTTTTATAACCTTTTCAAGGCAGAGTAGGTAATAAATGTTGTGCTCTCCATATCCTGAAAACAAGTCTAATTTAGTTTAGTTTAGAGATACAGCGCAGAAACAGTCCATTCGGCCCTCCGGGTCTGTGCCAACCAGCAATCCCCACATTTTAGCACTATACTACACACACACACACACACACACTAGGGACAGTTTTTTTTACATTTACCAAGCCAATTTATCTGCAAACCTGTACGTCTTTGGAGTGTGGGAGGAAATCGAAGATCTTGGTGAAAACCCACAAGGTCACAGGGAGTACTTACAAACTCCGTACAGACAGCACCCGCAGTTAGGATCGAACCTGGGTCACCGGTGCTACAAGCGCTGTAAGGCAGCAACTCTACCGCTGTGCCACCATACTGCCTTTTTAAGTAATTGAAAAAGAAAATACACTGGTACTCCCTCAAGTGACTCTGTTAAACTGAGGTAGTTTAGGAGACATATGGGTTCTCCAAATCATTCGATGTAGCTCTCTGGCTGAAGTTGCCAAGAGAGCGGCATGGTGGTGCAGCGATGGAGTTGCTGCTTTACCAGGGACTCGGGTTCGATCCCGACCACGGGCGCTGTCAGTACGGAGTTTGTACATTCGCCCCATGACCGCATGGGTTTTCTCCGAGATCTTCGCTTTTCTTCCACACTCCAAAGACGTACAGGTTTGTAGGTAAATTGGCTTGGAATAAGTGTAGAATTGTCCCCAGTGTGTGTAGGATAATGTTGATGTGCGGGGATCACTGGCCGGTGCGGACTCGGCGGGCCGAAAGGCCTGTTTCCGTGCTGTATCTCTAAACTAAACTAAACTAAATTAAAAAAAGGATTGCAAATAAGCAACTATTGCACCATTTCTTCAGGATTTCCAAAGCTCTGCCGACAAATTCACAGCAGAAGGTGGAGAAGAACCCGGAGAGATTAACCCAGTGAGTCTAAAATGCTTCTGCACAGGGGCACTGACAAGGCTGATCCTACATGAAACTCACCAGTTTGGAAAAGAACCACTTTGTTCGCTGCCTCTAATATCCTCTGCTCCAAAACACTTTATTTCTACAAGTTCACCGTCCACAGGAAACTATCAGGAGGTGCTCCAAAATAGAAACTCTGCCGACATCATCTGGTCTCCTGTTACCCAGCACAGATTGGAGACGAGCTACACTTGCCAATTTAATTTTGCTGATGTAGTTTGGTCAGTTGCTAATTTACTCTTGAGCCAACCTGACTAAAATTTACATCCAATAGTTTTGGGTTGAATGTAAAATAACACCTGAAGTAATCTGGCAAGCCTCTTCAGTTCTTTTCTTGCTGTTCTACATTTCCTATTCTGACGGGCTTTCAGCTGCCTGAGGAAGTCCCAAAAATAGCAAGGGCCAATTTTTTCCTGAAGATCTCATTAGATACATATGGGTCAGGACTGAATGAGCAACATCTTAGGAATATACATGCTGTCCTGTTATAATATGGGCAAGATTCTCTTTAGCAAGATTTCCTATTTTAAACTTGGTTAATTTCCACTGACCTTATTAACCATTTCACCGAACCAGAAAATATTTCAATATTTCAGGAAGCCATTTAATGATGTTAACATGGTTTCTTTAATTTAGATTAGTTTAGAGATACAGCATGGAAGCAGGCCCTTCAGTCCACTGATCCCACACCGACCAGCGATCCCTGTACACTAGCCCTAACCTACACTCTAGGGACAATTTAAATTTTATTTTAACCAAAGGCAACTAACCTACAAACCTGTAGGTATGTCTTTGGAGTGTGGGAGCAAACTGGAGCACCCAGGTCACACGGATTACATCCAAAGTCTGGACACCTCCAGCACTGTAATGCAGCAACTCCACCGCTGCGCATTTATTGTATTACCAATATATGAACTGAAAGACAATTTGGAAGTATAAAATGTGATCACTGTATCGTCAAAAGTGACACTTTCTTCCTGATCTCCCTGTATCACGTGGGGAATCCCAGAATTAGCAGTCACGGTGGCGCAGCGGTAGAGTTGCTGCTTTACAGCGAATGCGGTGCCGGAGACCCGGGTTCGATCTCGATTACGGGTGCTGTCTGTACGGAGTTTGTACGTTCTCCCCGTGACCTGCATGGGTTTTGTCCCACATTCCAAAGACATACAGGTTTGTAGGTTAATTGGCTTGGTAAAGGTACAAGATATCCCTAGTGGGTGTAGGATAGTGTTAATGTGCGGGGATCGCTGGTCGACGTGGACCCGGTGGGCCGAAGGGCCTGTTTCCATGCTGCATCTCTAAACAAAACTAAATTACTCTGAGCATTGAAATTCAGCATAAGACGGATGGGCAAAGAATTCTAAAGGGAGCTTGTTAGCTGATCTTCCATTTCTACCAGGAATCGTGAGCCGTAACATAATAAATTGGCTAAAACGTTCACAGATTTAAGAGTTGGGTAAATTAATACTCCGACAATTCATCATAATAATATATTGGATTGGCTTGGCCTGGTACACAGCCCATTGTAGGAAGCATTGGGATTAAGCAGAAGGTATATGCAGCTTGAAAGACTTTGTGCCTGAAGAAAATAGCTTCTACTCAACTTTTCAAGTGAGTAGATTCAATTAATGTGACCTCTTAAAAATTTTGTCTGTTTGCATAATTTGGGGTTTTTCATTGACGCCCACTGAAACCCCCCTGAATCCACCACTCAGTTTCACACAAAGGACAATTTTATGGGAGGCAATTAATCTACTAGTGCCAGAAAATCGGTGATGGTCCTGTCCTACATAATTGGACTGGCATATTCAATAACCTATTTACTTTAGTTAACATCCTGAACCCAGCACATTTCAAGCATCGCACAACTTTCAAAGGCACTGTACCTCAAAATCTGTCTCCTTGGGTTACATATTTTAAAGTAAAGTATAAAGTATAAAGTATCGTTTATTGTCATTCAGACTTTTCAGTCTGAACGAATTGCGTACCTTGCAGTCATAACATAGAATAAAATAACAGAACACACAATGAACACAGTTTAACATCCACCACAGTGAGTCTACCAGGCACCTCCTCACTGTGATGGAAGTCCTTGTCTCTTCCCTCCTTGTTCTCCCACTGCGTTGAGGCGATCCAGGCTTTCGATGTTGGGCCCCCCGCCGGGTGATGGTAAGTCCCGCGGCCAAATCCGAGCTCCGCGAACGGGCCGGTTCAAACTCCGCGGCCTGGGGTGGACGAAGCTGCCACGCTCCAGTCCAGCGGACGAAGCTGTTGTTGCGGGAGCTCCAGAGAATCGGTCACGAACCTGGGACCTGCGAGCTCCCGACGTTGTCGTCCATTGGGCCCGCGGCCGAAGCCTCCGAGGCTCCGAAGTCGGGTCGCCGCCACCGCAACGCCACCACAGCCCCGAAGTCGGCTCTGCCTCCAGAGCCTCGAGGTCGGTCCCAGTTGGAGGCCGCCAGCTCCGCAATTAGGCCTCAGCGCAGACGGACACGGGAGATACGACAAGAAAAGCTCGCATGCCCCCCCGAAGGAAGAGACTAAAAACAAGTTTCTCCCACCGCCCACACACACATAACAAAAATAAACTAAATAAACTAAAACAACAGGACAAAAGAAAAAAAAGACAGACGGACTGCAGGCGAGCCGCAGCTGCAGGGGCAGCGCCGCCACTTCCGAGTGGAAGTGTGTTTTCCCATTTTACCTGCAGTTAACCAGAGAAACACAAACACAGAAACACAGACAAGGGGCAGCACAGTGGCGCAGCGCTAGAGTTGCTGCCTTGCAATGGCAGAAACCCGGGTTCGAGGCTGACTACCTGTGCTATCTGTGTGGAGTTTGTACCTTCTCCCCGTGACTGTGTTGGTTTTCTCCGGGTGCTCCGGTTTCCTCCCACACTCCAAAGACATGCAGGTTTGGAAGTTAATTGGCTTTGGTAAAAATTGTGCCTAGTGCTTAGGATAGCGTTAGTGTGCAGGGTGATTGCTGGTCAGACCGGACTCCGCACTGTATCTCTAAAGTATAAAGTTTAAATGGGGCTAGTGAGGCACCCCATAACTCAGAGACTCTATTATCTGATAGAATAAATGTCAATATGTGAAAATAATATTAATAAGCAGCAGAGCAGCCGTTAGATTGGTTGAGTCAGTCTATGAGTATTTTACGCAGAGTAGGGGAATCAAGGACCAGAGGACATAGGCTTAAGCTGAGAGGAGAAAGATTTAATAAGTACCCGAAGGGCAACTTTTTCATACAGAGGGCTGTGGGTATATGGAATGAGCTGCCAGAGGAGGTAATTGAGGCAGGTACTATAACTGCATTTAACAGACATTTGGACAAGGTATATGGATAGGAAAGGTTTAGAGGCATATGGCCAAGCATGGTGGGACTAGTTTTAGTTTCAGAGATACAGCATGGAAACAGGCCCTTTGGCCTGTGCCAACCAATGATCACCCATACACGAGTTCTACCCTACTTTCTATGGACAATTTTTTTAAAGTAGCCAATTAATCTAAAAACCGGCACGTCTTTGGTATGTGAGAGGCAACTGGAGCATGTGGAGAAAGCCCATAAAGTCCCAGGGGCAACATACAAACTCTGTACAGTCAGTACCCGTAGTCAGGATCGAACCCGGGTCTCTGGCCCAGTGAGGCAGCATCTCTACCGCTGCGCCACCGTGCCATCCCTAGTCTTACTAATGTGGAGCACCTTGATTGGCATGAGCAAGTTCGGCCAAAGGGCCTGTTTCCATGCTGTATGACTCTAAAAAGACAACCATTTTCCTCAGTGTTTTTAAAAATTGCAAGAGAATAGCAAAACTAATCAACTAAAATTGGAAAGGGCAGATCAATTCCTGATTTCTCAGGGAGCAATTCGGATATTTGAAGTCCACAAAACTGCATTTGGCCAAAAGGTTTTCTTTCATTTTTACTCATTTAACCTGATAGAAAGTTGAATGGGAATGGATGAGGTCTTTTATGAAAAAGTGAACTGTAAATTAATCTTGCGATGGTCAAGGAAACACCCCTTCTATAAAATGAATCCGATTACTCATTCCCAAAACACCATTAAAACCAGCTTGTAGAAACAAGGAACTACAGATGTTGGTTTATACCAAAAGGATATACAAAGTGCTGAAGTAATTCAACGGGTCAAACAGCATCTCTGGAGAAAGCCTGCAGAAGGGTCTCGAACCGAAACATCACCCATCTATTTTCTCCAGAGATGCTGTTTGACCTGCTGAATCACTCCAGCACTTTGTATCTATATTAAAGCGTTTAATAGACAGAACTGGTTCAGTGAGGAATGGGAGTCAAAATCAGTGACAATTATGTTACTTTACTTTTTCTCACTATTCATTTTTACTTCAGGAATATTTTGTTGGCTACGCAGTGCATTGGTTGGTCTGACAGGAACAGGCATTAATTGATTATTTACTCTAAGACTCAAGAGACCACTTGCTAAATAAAGACACAAAATGCTGGAGCAACTCAGTGGGACAGGCAGCATCTCTGGATAAAAGGAATGGGTGACGTTTCGGGTCGTGACCCTTCTTCAGACTGAATCCAGTGAGGGGGATATACAGAGTTAAGGAAATGTAAGGTGTGAAAATGAGACAAGGGGATGGAGATCAAGGGAAATGTAGAATAGGCCATTGTTTGCTAGAAGAAGGTAACAACAAAGCAAAACAGAGATAAAATGTAAACAAAGACAGTCAGACTAGTCAGAGAACTGGGAAGGGGAACGAGAGAGAGGGAAGGCAAAGGTGACCTGAAGTTAGAGAAGTCAATATTCATACGACTGGGGTGTAAGCTGCCCAAAGCAAAATACTTGCCTGCTCCACTAGACCACTTGCTCAGGCAGGTGTATAATAGCTAGTGTGCTAATCTCCTTGCATGATCCTTCTTCATATACAAACCAACCTGCTGAAGTCTAGCAGGCTATTCAATAACTGGGGACAATTGTGGGGGAGGGGAGATGAAGAGAAGATATTTTTATTTTACTATTAATACAGGGAGAACATCATGGCATCAAATGAGAGATAAAACCATGCAAGCTACACTAGTCAATGATAGACAATTAGATCCTTTCTCCCACGGTGGAAATGTCAAGGACTAGAGTGCATAGCTTTAAGGTGAGAGGGGCAATGTTTAATGGAGGTATGCAAGGCAAATTATTTCGAGCGTGGTAGGGAGCTGGAATGCATGGCCAGGTGTGGTAGGGAAGGCAGATACGAAAGTGGCATCTAAGAGGCTTTTAGATAGACACGTGGAAGTGCAGGGAATAGAGGGATATGGATCATGTACAGGCATGTATAGGGCGGCACAGTGGTGCAGCCATAGAGTTGCTGCATTACAGCGCCAGAGACCCGCGTTTGAGCCTGAATACGTGTGTTGGTCTCTACGCAATATGTACATTCTCCCCGTGACCTGCATGGGTTTTCTCAAGAATCTCAAGTTTCTA
This sequence comes from Malacoraja senta, assembly GCA_038087875.1. Classification (NCBI taxonomy): domain Eukaryota; kingdom Metazoa; phylum Chordata; class Chondrichthyes; order Rajiformes; family Rajidae; genus Malacoraja; species Malacoraja senta. The sequence continues at coordinate 65,612,801 of CM075979.1, read as the reverse complement.
CCCAAACTCCCAAAATGTATAGGTTGGTAGGCTAATTGGATTGGGCGCGGACTCGTTGGGCTGATGGGCCTGTTTCGGCGCTGTATCTCTAAACTAAACATGACAACGGTTTAACTTGCCATCATGTTCAGCACAAACATTGTGAGCCGATGGGTCCGTTCCTGCACTGTACAGTTCTATGTTCTATGTTTCTATGGATTATCATTGTCTTACATATAACCAAATTATGTCCAACAAGATCCCATTGAAAATCTATGAGATAAACTAATGGTTTGTTCAGAGGATATTGATTAAAGGGTAATTATCAGATTGGATTTATATTGGTTGAATGAGATTATACTTACGATATATTCCTGTGATTCCCACATGAACATCAGCTAATTACTCTAATTATTCTATTCTCATAGTATTTCAAAAATTAATTCTGAAATGTACTGACTAAATTTAAGTCCCTGGAAATTATAGATTTAATGCAAATTATTAATATAATGAGTTTAGAATCCCTTAAAATGTAATACTTTGGGATTTTCACTGGTTACTAAATGCCTGCGAGTTTCATTTGCATACAAAATCAGAGGTAAAACAGAATGTTTAACATGACACTGCAGTGTAGAGGAACAGGAAAATGGAAGGTATTTGGGGAATCATTAAACTTTTAAAAGAAACATATCTTTCACAAAGTCATGAAGGTTTTCAAACAGTTGGGCGTGACTTCTTGACAAGACTAGTGATATGGGCATTGCTGGCAGGTACTGCATTTTTTGTCCAGCCCTAAATAACTCCTGAAGATCATGGCAAGCTAGAAAATCCCAGAGAGAAGCTGAGGGTCAATGGCGTTAAAGTACCACGGGATTCACAAATCCGCCCCATTCCTTTCATTGGGGGGGCAATCAGATGGGTTTTTCAGCAGCAATAAAAAAGTGTTGTGCTTCGCATTCTTAGCAATAACCAATTCAATTATGGAGAACGGGGAAGGCTGTCGGAGAGCGAGGGGGTCATTGTAGAGCGAGGGGACAGTCGGAAAGTGAGGTGGGCCGCCGAAAACGAAGGTGGTGCGGGGAGGGGGGGAAAGTGCCGAGATCAATGGGGGGAACCGACTGAAAGGGGGGGGGGAAAAAGAGGGTGGGGGGCAGTAGATGGGACTGCTCGATGAACTTCAGCCAAAACATGGCGACACTTGTGTACTGCCTGGGTGAGGTCCACAACATGATTTTACCAGGATGTATACAAAACAAAGCATTTCACTGTACCTAGGTACATGTGACAATTAAGTATTATTGAATAGTAAGATTAAACGAGAACTTACTAGTTTGAAGTTTGATCTTTATTTTATGAGGAGTTACGATGAGCGATTACGTGAAGAAGGCCGTCAGCCCGCATGCGCGTCAATCTTCAAAGCAGCGGTGTGAAATCACAGTTAACAGTTGTTGAACTGAACATAGTAAGATTGGAGAGAACTAGAACTACCAGATGCCCTTTATAATATGAGGGTTGGGAGCGGAGGGCACGTAATCGCTCATCGTAACTCCTCATAAAATAAAGATCAAACTTCAAACTGGTAAGTTCTCATTTAATCTTACTATTTTACTTCGGAGTCACGTGAGTGACTACGTGAAGATTTTAAAGCTCTGTGCTTTCATGCCGTGGATACGAGTCCATGCGTCACACACTGCATTAATTGACCAAGGATGAGTGAAAAATAATTAATGCATTCAGGTATGACATAGATTTAAATATGCTGATGCTTTAATGAGCAAAGAAAAATAATAGTGACCCCTCTCATCCAGGGGGAAATTATAAAACAGAATCTAAAATGGAACTGGCAAAAAACCCCGGTCTGGCAATAGGTTTATTATAGAACCTTTGGAACGTTTGTTCATTTGATCATCCTGCAGCTGCTAGGATGTGATCGAGAGGGATGTCCATTACCCTCGCTGCTGACGTAGATGCAACCCAGGTGGAGTGAGATTTTAAAATGTCAGTGTCCACACCTGCACAAGCCAGAACCTGTTTTAACCATCTTGAAATGGTCTGCACTGATACCTTATTATAAGTTTTTTTGTAACTAATGAGTACAGATAATTCGGAGCCTCTGAGGCTCTTGGTGACCTTGATGTACTGCAGTATGTGTGTAACTACACACAACCGAAGGTCCATGGGGTATGCCATGAAACCTAGTTTGAGCCCTGACACCCCTGCTCTGCTCTGCTTGATTAAATCATAAACAAAACAGGTTATATTATTAACAGATGAAACCATGCTGTCCAGTCGCAGTTTATGTAACGTCTGGACCCGTTGTGCTGAAACCAGCGCCAGGAGCATGACCACCTTGAGAATGAGTTTGGGCAAAGACAGGGATGAAGATGGAGCCCACTGGTGAAGCAGCGTGAGAACAACGCTCACATCCCATATCTCCGAGTACCTGGTCCTGGGGGGAGAAGAGTTAAAAATACCCTTCATGAACCTGATTATCAAAGGATGAGACCCAACAGAGTGGTGTCCCGATCCCAGCACTAAGTATGACGATAATGCACTCCTGGCATTATTTATGGCACTATCTCTGTTTTTGATAAAAATATAGTGTTGATAGGAATTCCAACACATCCGTTATGCGTGCTGTGTCATACGATATGTTCGTGAGTGAACAGAACATCTCCCATTTATTGATATGAGAGATGTACTGTTTCTTGGTACTATCCCTCCAGGCCACAGTGATCACATCCACCGTACGTTCTGATAGTCCGAGGCCCAGTTACGGTCTCCTCAGAATCTGCATACCAATAAATTATTTTGGTCATGTAGTGGATGGTTGTCCCCAGTCACAGGGTGAACCAGCAGATTTCTGCTTTTGGGGATGGCCATAATAGGCTGTGTTATCATTCCCAGGATGAGTGGGAACCAAGGCTGTGTAGGCCAGTCAGATACTACTAAAATGCCAGAGGCGGAGTCTTGCTTGATCTTAGCCAAACACCGACTGATGAGGCAAAATGGGGGAAAAGCATACAAAAACATTCCTCCCCAGTGAAACGAGAATGCATCTACCGCCACTGCCCCTGGGTCTGGTTCCCATGTAACATATTTTGGTAACTGGTGATTTAGTCTGGATGCAAACAAATCAATTGCCATACCGAGCGACAATGTCGTTAAACACTTCATGATTCAACATCCATTCTGTGTTGTCATTGAATTTCCGTGATCTGGTGTCCGCCAACATGTTGTATCTACCTGGTAAGTAGATGGCTGAAACCCAAATGTTTCTCGTAATACACCAGTGCCAGATAAGGTTAGCCAATTTATCACAAGATACAGACTTCATTCCACCCATGTGATTAACATATGCCACCGCTGTAGTGTTGTCAATCTGAAGTTGAACATGCACATGATGCATATTGCTACAATAAGCCTTCAGCCCATAGAGTGCTCCCAACAACTCTAAGTAGTTGATACCATGTGACTGAAGAATTAATGACTCCTGCACATTCCATCTACCACCGCAGCTAGAGATGGTATTTGTAGCTTCCCATCCTAGAGCACTAGCATCAGTTTGTAAAATAACTGATGGTGTATCGACCAAAATTTTACTGGAGCAATGCCGAATATTCGTTACCCACCATCGTAACTCAGCAATGGCTTCAGCTGGCAACCGCATAGGTCTACCGAAGTGACCTGCATGGAATTTGAGTGCCTGCTCCTTTGCATGTTGTAAATTTTGATAGTGCAAAGGCCCGAACTGTGCAGCTGGAAAGGCAGCCACTAATTTGCCAATTATACTAGCTACATGTCTGATAAAATGCTGCTTCTTAACAATGAGATTGTTACAGGCTTCAATTAATTCTAATCGCTTGCCCCAAGGCAGAGTCACAGACATGTGAATTGAGTTAATGATAAATCCCAAATAATCATTTACTCTGGATGGTATCAATTTGGACTTAACTGGATGGATGAGAAACCCCAATCTCTCAAACATGAGTTAGTAGCTGAAACAGATAATTCAGCTAATTTCATAGTTTCCCCTATGATTACAATGTCATCCAAATATGCCATCACAATATGATTTTTAGCCCGGAGTAGCCCCAGGAACGGTTTTAATAATTTTGTGAATAATCTGGGGGCTGAAGTTAATCCATTAGGCAATGCTTTAAATATCCACAGTCGTCCCATCCAGCTAAACTTCAAATATCTCCGGTGATCCCTATGAATGGGCACTGAATAGTATGCATCTTTAAGGTCGATGCATGCCATATAACATCCCTTGGAAACCAGTTGCTTGGCAGTAACAAAGATTTCCATTTTGAAATGTTTATACTGCACAAAGGAGTTAAGTTCAGTCAAGTCAAGGATGATTCGGCATCCTCCATCCTTCTTTTGCTTTGTAAATATGTTAGACACAAATTGGTGAGATTCATGACACGACATCTCAATTACCCCTTTTTTGTATAATGCTTTAATTTCAGCTTGTACACCCAAACATTCCAGTTGTGAAATAACAAATGTGTGGTTTGGTGTATGCTGTGTGGGTGGAAGGGAATTGAGAAGGAATTCCATTTTGAAACCTTGTATACTGTGCAGTATAAACGGATCTGATGTTATCCAACGCCATTCATTCAAGAAAAATTGTAATCTCCCCCCAACTTGTAACTGATCCATACACAATGTGTTCCGCAAAGAACCAGACTCACCTACCTCAATAGTTACTGGTGGAATGGTGTTTGTTTCCGCCTCCGAGGTTTGGGGGGTAGGACTGACGGAGGGCGCCAGCCTCGCATCTTGGATGTGGGCCAGCTTGGGCCTTAGCCTAAAAAAGACCTGTGTGCCAATTGTTCGGCTTTCCCACCAGTTTCGGTGAACCGTCTGGTGTTGAAGGGAGCGTAGGGGTGCTGCCGCCGGAAAGATGAGACCTTGGGAGTTGTTAGGACTCTCATTAGCCCAACTGTTTTAGCTTCATCGTCCAGCTCCCTGACCTTCTTCGGCAGATCTTCGCCGAATTTGGGGTTCAGAGCAGGACGGATGGCATTTTTTCGTAGACAATTGATTTCGAAATGTGCATTGCACATTAATGCCATGGCGTCCTGCTGCACATCAGATAGGGGCCCCCCATCCACTGACCTGGCAAAGGCCGTGATGCCTGAGGCGAGCAATTTTAATATCTTCTGTAGCTTCACCTCCTGGGCTCTGACGCCCTCCCCACCCCCCCCCCCCCCAATGTAACCCCAGATGGAGTAATTAACCACAGGCACATTTAATGAAGCACAGTTAGTAGGAGTGTGATACTTGTTAGTAGTTTCCTCCATGACCAGATCTTGGAGCTGGTGTGAGGTCAGGTAATTAATACTCATGGCTAAGTCCTCATCCAGCGTTTCCCCTGTTTGAGATGGGATAGCAAATTTTGATGCCATTGCTGGCACTTCCGATTCATGCCCTTCGTGCCTCTGGGTATGCTCCCCAGCTATACCTCCGAACTCTGAGTCAGACAGGAACTGGGTGTCATGGTACACCAGTCATTGAAAGTAGGCATGCAGGTGCAGCAGGCAGTGAAAAAAGCGAATGATGTGTTAGCATTCATAGCAAAAGGATTTGAGTATAGGAGCAGGGAGGTTCTACTTCAGTTGTACAGGGTCTTGATGAGACCACACCTGGAGTATTGCGTACAGTTTTGTTCTCCAAATCTGAGGAAAGACATTCTTGCCATAGAGGGAGTACAGAGAAGGTTCACCAGACTGAGTCCTGGGATGTCAGGACTTTCATATGAAGAAAGACTGGATAGACGGCTTGTACTTGCTAGAATTTAGAAGATTGAGGGGCGATCTTATAGAAACTTACAAAATTCTTAAGGGGTTGGACAGGCTAGATGCAGGAAGATTGTTCCCGATGTTGGGGAAGTCCAGGACAAGGGGTCACAGTTTAAGGATAAAGGGGAAATCTTTTAGGACCTAGATGAGAAAAATATTTTTCACACAGAGAGTGGTGAATCTCTGGAATTCTCTGCCACAGAAGGTAGTTGAGGCCAGTTCATTGGCTATGTTTAAGAGGGAGTTAGATGGCCCTTGTGGCTAAAGCGATCAGGGGGTATGGAGAGAAGGCAGGTACAGGATACTGAGTTGGATGATCAGCCATGATCATATTTAATGGCGGTGCAGGCTCGAAGGGCCTAATGGCCTACTCCTGAACCTATTTTCTATGTTTCTATGAACTGACCCCGAATGCTCCCCTCCTCAGAGAGGGAGACACTGTGCAGCCCTGAAATAGGTGCCGCTGCCGCAGGCCCCCGAGGAGACCCGCGTTGATATAACTCCCTCCTTTGGAGCATATCATTGTGGAACCACCTCTCCATCAGGTGCTCCATGTGGATTAGACGTCCGCAGACGCTACCCATTGAAGGAGGGGAACCCTCCTGGCCCAACTCGTCCGAGTCAACGGGCCTCACAGACTTTTTCGTGGCTTTCCGCCCAAGCGGGATTGCCAAGGTGCTATCAACTGGCACCAAGTCTGAAGCCGCTGGCTCCACTGCCAGCCACTCGGAAGGCGAAATGGACGCTCGCCCGCTACCCGCACTCCCGCGGTCTTCAGTAGCTGGTTTCCCCGCGGCCCGTCTCTTCACCTTGGACATTTTTCTCCAAACGGTCCGAACTTGTTCTGTCGACAAGAATTAGCGAACTAGGAGAAACAACATCAGAGAAAGTTTAAACACTTACCTGGGGATTTAAAACTTACCGCTGGAAGTCAGTCATTGCGCAATGCGTTAGACGTAATGATGCGCATGTGGGCTGACGGCCTTCTTCACGTAGTCACTCACGTGACTCCGAAGTAAAATCATCAATAACCTTTCATTCCCGATTTATATAATTGGCTGAGCAGGATATAACGTTTTTTCCCACAGATTAAATGTTCGTTCTGAGGAAAGTCTTCAGGTAGTCAGTGGCTCTGGAGGGGTGGCACAGTGGTAGAGCTGCTGCCTTACATCGTTAGAGACCCGGGTTTGATCCTGACTATGGGTGTGATTCTGACAACGGGTGCTGTCTGCATGGTTTGTACATTCTCTGTGTGACTGCGTGGGTTTTCTCCAGGTGCTCCAGTTTCCTCCCACATTCCAAAGATGTGCAGGTTGGTAGGTTAATTGGCTTCTGTAAATTCTGTAAATGATAGAACTAATGTGCAGGTGATCGCTGGTTGTTGCAGACTTGGTTGGGTTGAAGGGCCTGTTTCCATGCTGTATCTATCTCTAAACTCAACTAGTCAGGAGTCGGGATGCAAATAACTCACTGCAAATCGAGCAGCCTCACATGTTCATAAATCACAGGAGCAGAATTCGGCCATTCGGCCCAGCTACTCTGCCATTCAATCATGTCTGCTCTATCTTTCCCTATCAACCCCATTCTTCTGCCTTCACCCTGTAACATTTGACACCTTTACTCATCAAGAATCTGTCAGTCTCCGCTTTAAAAATACCCAATGACTTGGCCTTCAGTATTATAGGTGGCAGAGGGTAAGCATAAAAGGCCTGTCTCACGAGTCTGCGGTCATTGGCGGCGAAAGGAAGAATCTACCGCTCCTGGGCCGCCATAGACCGCGCACTCGGTCAAATGCACAATTCCGGGGCCGCGCGGCGTTGTTCCCAACACCGCACGGTGCTAAAATAAAACCAACACTGTTCGAAAAACTTTTCCTACCGCACAGCCGCCGCCAGTGAGGCACGAATGCAGCACGGTCGCCGCCACAGCCGCCGCCAGTGTGGCACGAGCGGCGTGCGTCGAACTTGCACCGCCACAGCCTCCGCCAGTGAGGCACGACCGCCGCCACAGCTGCCGCCACAGCCTCCGCCAGTGAGGCACGGCCGCCGCCACAGCCTCCGCCAGTGAGGCACGGCCGCCGCCACAGCGCCGCGATCAGAACGGCCGCCGCCACAGCCCCGCAGATCCAAAATGACGTCATCGCAGTCGGCCCGCCCTTTTTTTTTACTTACCGCAAGCTCGCGGGACCAGCCGTACTTAAATCACTCGGCCCCCGCGCAGCATCCGTGCGGCGCTCCCGTGGCATAGGCTCGGCGCTCTCGCCGTTGCCGTGCGGTCCCCTCTACCGGCGATGCCGCGCTTCACCGCCGATGACCGCAACACCGTGACACAGAGCCTTTAGAGTCAGCATCTGACTATTCTGCATATCCTATGCACAGCTGGATCTGTGAGAACACCATTTGCGATGAACGTACATTTCTCCTGAACTGTCTCCGAGCTGGAATAGTCAATGACAAATAATTCATTTTGATGAAGTGTCGCTGGTTGATTGACTGTTGATCGACTGTTGATCTGGCTGAGTGTTTGCCTTAAGCAGCTCGCAATATATTCTGACAGCACAGGGAGCAAAGCAGAGTCGTAACTGGGAATTTCAGGCCTTTACGTTTGGTCTCACTGTGAGCTCTGATGATAAGACAAGCAATAAGACAACTGTTTATCTCTAATCCATGGGTGTCCCTGTGGCAATCTGCCAATTTCTTAACCTCTCCATCCACCCACACTCTCACCAATGACATTTTATTGCCATGTAAATAAATACAAAGATATATATTTAGGAGAGTTAGATTTAACTCTTTCGGCTAATGGAATCAAGGGATATGGGGAGAAAGCAGGAATGGGGTACTGATTTTGGATGATCAGCTATGATCATATTGAATGGTGGTGCTGGCTCAAAGGGCCGAATGGCCTACTCCTGGACTTATTTTCTATGATTCTATATTCCATTTGGTTTGACAGCAACAGGCAAATAAACCCCAAACCACAGCATTTTCTATCTTCACAATGCTGCCTTGGTGTCATAAGAAACAGGACATTCGGCCCAACTTCCCCATCCAACTAAGTCTTGGTACGCTTCCTGCCTCTCACTACTCCTTCCCCCTCCTCCTTGGAATGAACAGCTTAAATCTGGACTCATCCCATAAGTACGTCACCTGATGCTGGCGAGCTTCAGCATCTATGCCCAGCCCTGCCAGCAATCACCCACTATTATCCAAAGGGCTTGTCTTCCCTTCCAGCCCTGGAGGCGAAGCAGGTGAAAGAATACAGTGTATCTTGTTCGACACTTCTAATATTAAGGCTACAAAAGAGAAAGATTCAATCTTAACAATCCACGGCACGTTTCTTTTAATACGACTCTCCCCAGAAATACAGTGGTCAAGAAGACTGATCGCTCTTGCAAGTTATGTCCTATTTTTAATTTCAATGAAAAACTACGTGAAGGAAATGAATGAGATACTTCCAAGGCATTAAAGGCAGATTATTATTACCAGTGAATGCTTGTTGTTCTGATTGATGTGCAAAGCCTATTCTTATAATGTAAATCTATTTTTTCCAATGTAATGTTATCATTCGCTATCAAGGTGAGATATATTATAGTCCAATATAAGCCTCAAAGTCAACAAAGACTGCATAGAACACACTAATCCTTTTAATATTAATCCCCTTATCTCCAGCTGTGTTTCTAAATTTTAAGTTAAGGATCAGAAAATGGTTTGGATTCAATTTGCTGCTTTAATACTTTTTTTTTTTCTCCCATTGATGGCTTTATTTTCCAAGACAAGATTACATTTACAACTCAGCTGAAACATTTGCTGTGCTGATATAAGATTGCTATTCATTTTAAATTAAGACACTTTATTGCCATGTGACCAAATACAAAGAAACAGTATATATATATATATATATATATATATATATATATATATATATATATGTATCCGCATTAAATGAGTTAGAAAGCCTAAACCTACACATCTTCCTGTTTATATATATATATATATATATATATATATATATATATATATATATATATATATATATATATATATATATATATATATATGCAGAGATCCCGTGGATTCTGTAAGATAGATTGTGTCTCCATTATGTATCTGAATGTATCCGCATTAAATGAGTTAGAAAGCCTAAACCTACACATCTTCCTGTTTATATATATATATATATATATATATATATATATATATATATATATATATATATATATATATATATATATATATATATATATATATATATATATATATATATATATATATATATATATATATATATATATATATATATATATATATATATATATATATATATATATATATAAACAGGAAGATGTGTAGGTTTAGGCTTTCTAACTCATTTAATGCGGATACATTCAGATACATAATGGAGACACAATCTATCTTACAGAATCCACGGGATCTCTGCAACGCTTTCAAAGTTTGGTTCAGCACCTACTAATTTGCTGATGATACAAAGATAGATAGAACAAACATAGAACAGTTCAGCCCAGGAACATGCCCTTTGGCCCTCAATGGCTGTATTGAAAATGATGCCTACATAAACTAATCACTTCTGTCTTCATATGATTCAAATCCCTTCACACCATACATATTAATGGAGTGACACCAGGTGGCAGAGGTTATGGGGAGAAGGCAGGAGAATGGGGTTAGGAGGGAGAGATAGATCAGCCATGATTGAATGGCAGAGTAGACTTGATGGGCCAAATGGCCTAATTCTACTCCTATTCCTTATGTGCCGATCTAAAAGCCTCTCTCAAACTCTGCTTTTGCCGCTACTCCTAGGCCTTATCCATTGTCAGAGTGTCCAAATGCAAATTGGGGGAACTGCATCTCATATTTTGCTTGAGCAGCTTGCTGCCCAGTGGCATGAATATTAATTTCTCTAACTTCCAGTAACCCTGGCATTCCCTCTCTCTCTATCCCACCCCCTTCCAAGTCATACCAGGTTCAAAGTTGTCTTGTTGAGTCTCAGTGTCTATACTCGTTATCACCTAGGCCATAGCTAACAATGACCCGTTTCCTTTATCGTCATTACTTTTTTGCATAACTTTCATTCATTTGTTCTATATCTCTCTACATCACCGTCTATATTTCTTGTTTCCCTTTCCCCCTTGACCTCCAGTCTGGAGAAGGGTCTTGGCCTGAAACGTCACCCATGCCTTTTCTCCATACCTTAAACACTATGGACAATTTCTAATTTTTATCAAAGCTAATTAACCTCCAAACCTGAAGATAGACACAAAAAGCTAGAGTAACTCAGCGGGTCAGACAGCATCTCTGCAGAAAAGGAATAGGTGACGTTTCAAGACCCTTCTAGAGACTGAGGGTCTGATAGAAGTCTGATAGAAGGGTCTCAACCCGAAATGTAACATTCCTTTTCTCCAGAGATGCTGTCTGACCTGCTGAGTTACTCTAGCTTTTTGTGTCTATCTTCTATTTGAAGCAGCATCTGCAGTTCCTTCCTCCACTCCAGCAGCATGTTATATATACCTACCGCTCTCTGTGTAAAACATCTTGCCTAGCATATCTCATAACAGTGGTTTCTGGTCCCAAAATGCTTGCCCACAGACACTTCAGTCGCTTGCCTGTCACAATTTCCCAAGAGTAGTATCAAGCTTTGACCTCTTCCTTGTAGGGCCATCTACATATAGCCCGAGGAAATCTCCTGAATATTTGACAAACACTCATGCGTAGGAAGGACCGGCAGATGCTGGTTTAAACCAAAGATAGACACAAAAAGCTGGGGTGACAGCGTGACAGGCTGCATCTCTGGAGAGAAGGAATAAGTGATGTTTTGGTCAAGCCCCTTCTTAAATACTCATCTTCTCTAAACTTTTCCCCTCTCACTTTAAAGGTGGTGACTGTCTACCCTATCAATGCCTCTCTAAACTTCAATCTGGTTTCTCATCAACCTCCAGTGTCCCAGAGAAAACAATCCAAGTTTGTCCAACTCGAGGGACTGTATGGCCTAGTTCTGTTCTGATGTCTTATGATCAATCAATATATATATATATTTTCCCATGCCAGCCATCCTAACGAAACCGAATTTTGGTTGTAAATATAGTAGTTGTTCCTGCCAAACAAAAGCAAGTGGAATCATAAAACATACATGACTGTTATCCTGCCCACCATATTGGAAAATGTAAACGTTTCAACAATGCAAATGGTTCCAGCAAATAATTGGCAAGACCATTGCCATATATTTTACATGACGATGAACATCTTAGTTCCATCCACAAGCTGCAGCCTGAGCTCCCTGCCACTTGAATATTGCCTCCGTGCAGGTTTAGTTTAGTGACACAGTGCGGAAACAGGCCCTTCGTCCCACCGAGTCTGTGCTGACCTGCGATCATCCCGTACACTAACACTATCATACACACTAGGGACAATTTACAATTTTTACAAATGCCAGTTAACATGCAAACCTGTACGTCTTTGGATTGTGGGAGGAAACCGGAGGACCCGGAGAAAACCCGCACGTTCACGGGGAGAACGTACAACCTCCGTAGTCAGGGTTGATCACGGGTCTCTGGTGCTGTGAAGCAGCAACTCTACCGCTGCGTCACCGTGCCACCCAGAATGTTCTTGGACAACTCCCTTACAATTCAATCCAAGTTATAGGAACATTAATTTTGGTGTCTTCAAACTCAAATTAAAATCATCATTTTCAAGCAAGGTTTCCCTAAGTAGTAGATCCGACTACAATTTTCTTCTATTTTTTTCCTAATTTCTTTCCCCATTAAATGCCCTTTGCTGTTCCATTGCCTTCAATAACTCTGTCTTCTGCTTGTCAGAGATGATCTGCTGCAATATTCTAATAAAATTTCCCCTCTGGGTTTGTCTTTTTCATATTCATTAATTTTTGTTACATGTATTAATCAGCCCCATCTTACTGTGACAGTGCTGAACTAAAGTACCTGAAACTATCTCACTCACCTGCTGTGCCTTTTCACCCGTTTCATTTTTAAACATGCATCAACCGAATTCTACATTTTAGTTTTTGCTGGTTCTGTTCTGAGGGTCAACGCAAGGAAGGATGAAAGTAAATGAAACTCCTTTTCACTTTTGTCATATCACTAGCAAAATCAATTTAACCCATTGACACAGAACACATCAGCAACTTATAGTCACAGTGCACTCATTCTGCCAAAAGACAGCAATAACATTACTTTAATTGATTGATTAATTGACTAACTGATTGATTGATTTATTGGTTGATTGAAAGATACAACAAGGAAACAAGCCTCGCGGTCCACCGAGTCCGTACCGACCATCGATCACCCATTCACACTTGTTCTCTGCTTCCACACACACCCCCTTCCCTGTGCCCCACCTGGATTCTACCGCTGTACCACTGTGACTCTTTCAGAGAATACAACGAGTACTCGATTTTCAAAGTCCTCTCCAAATTGTTTCTGGCATCCTGCCTTGTGTAAATTGTAACGATAACAAGCTCTGCTAGGAAGTGCATCATTTTCAACACATTCTTTGATGATGATAATATTTTATTGTCATATGTACCTAGTTACAGTAAAATTATTTGTTTTTCCGCACAAAGTACACAAAAGAGTCACCACAAAGGCACCACCAAAGTTACAAAAAGTATTCTTTAAGTAATGTTGGTCCTTTCTTTGTCCATCCCCATGCTGCGTCCCCTTTGTTCTTGGCGGCCCCTTCCACGCCAGGTCTCTCTTTGTTCTCAGCAGCCCCTTCCATGCCAGGTCTCTCTTTGTTCTCAGCAGCCCCTTCCATGCCAGGTCTCTCTTTGTTCTCGGCAGCCCCTTCCATGCCAGGTCCCCCCTTGTTGTTGGTGATGTGGCCCGACCACTGGGTCTCTGATTTCAAGACTGACCTCGGCCTGACCTCCAGGGGCTTTGACCTTGAGACTCTGACTTCGGCCTAACCTGCAGGGGCTTTGACCTTGAGACTCTGACCTCAGCCCAACGTCCAGGGGCTTTGACCTCGAGATTGACCTCGGCCCGAACTCCAGGGTCTCCGACCTCGGCCCGACCACTGGGACTCCCACCTCGCTCTGTGCCTTCTTCACTGTCGGCCTATAGATGTCTTCAACTGGCATAGACTTGCCCACTGGTCTCTTTCTATGATGCCCATGTCTCTCTGTACTGGGTGCAATATCAGCAATTTAACAACTGGCAAGACATAGCCCTTGAAACCTTAACTTTAAAAAAGAAGAACCACTTAGATGTACCATCTTTAACTTGGTACAAGACACCAAGTAAAATTGCTTGCCAAGACAAACAAAGAAATATTAGGATAGGGTCAAAGATGTGAGTTTTAAGAAATGCCTTAAAGTTGAAGGTTGAGATGAATATGGGGGAGGGATGAATGGAAGGAATTCTAGATTGTGCGACCCAGACAATCAGTCAGTCAGCTAACCAGTTTGTTGTGATACACAAGCAAGACTCAAGCATTGGTCAGTTTATTGTCATGAGTTTAATTCAAGCACTGACCAACTGAGCTTTTTTAAAATCTCAGTCTTAGTATAAAACATTTTGGTGTTTGATGAAAAAAAGAAATTGGGTAAAGCTCCATTAAAATATTCTTAATTTCTCTTAACCTATTTGTGAAGAGATACAGTACATCCATTGCATGAATATGATATTTCCGTCTTCATAAGGATCATTTTGTCATCATGAAGAAAAACATCGATCTTGAGTCAATTTTGCACTGAATTGATATTCATTTTGTGCTATCAATTCACACACATGGAAGGAGCCTTAAATTTGTCTTCTGTGCCATTTAAAAGTATTTTGAACAAAATAGTCTCCTCAAAAAATATATAACAGCCAAACTTTACAATATTGATCTTTGTCACCTCCTCATTCTTTCAGTAATGTTTCTTCAGGAAATCAATAGCATTTTAACACCACTAAGAAATACAAATAGAAATATTCTGCAATGCTGCTCTTTCATTTATTTTGACTCTTAAAAATGCATTGCTCCCAACGATTTTTGCGACAATCAATTGTACTCACATGTAACAAGTTCTGGCAAAAACAAAATTCAAATTAATTTCTTATTGAAATCTTACAATAGAATATTTGCTATAATTGAACTGAATATAAACAAGCAATCCAAAGCACTGGTGTAGGTTTTTCTTTTGTGATTGGTGAGATGTCTGCAACTGACTGGGTTGCGAAGCCACAATATTTATATGACTGTTCCATAGTGACACCCCACCATCCAAGGGATCTACAGGAGTCGCTGCCTCAAAATGGCAGCCAGCATCATCAGAGACCCACACCACCCTAGCCACACAGTCATTTCACTGCCACCATCGCGTAGAAGGTATAGGAGCATGAAAACTGTATCGTCCAGGTTCAGGAACAGTTTCTTCCCTACAATCAGGCTATTAAACACTCCAACCACGAAATAGGCTTTGGACTACATAGACTTGGGTGCATTATTTTTGACTTTGCACTATGTTTGTTTATTTGTTTGTTTACACACACACACACACACACTCACACACTCTCACACACTCTCACACACTCTCACACACTCTCACACAGTCTCACACACTCTCACACACACACACACACAAACACACACACAAACACACACACACACACACACACATATATATATATATATACATATTTATAAATATATAAAACAGGTCCACCACTGATTTTCTAGCAACTGGTGGTCTGACACCTTTAAACCAGACAAAAGTACAAGAGCGCACTTGAAATCCCCCTCTGGAGGTCCCCTGGAAAATGTGACACCTAGGCCGGGTGAGGCGGCCGGTCTCAACCTTGTCGGGACTTCTGCGGTGTTCGGCGGGTTGAATTTGCCCCCTGCGGCCGGGGCTCTGGAACTATGGCCCAGATGGAACCCACAGATCCGTTCCAATAGCTGACTTATGTAGCCGACTTTGCGGGCCGGTATCTCGGTTCCCCGAGGCCATGACCCTTGTTGGTCCAGAAAAATGGATAATACTGCAAGATGCTGGAATCAAGGGTGCTGGAAAATCATTAGTGGAACTGTACTGTATATACTGAACTTTTATTTTGTACTATGCTTACATCAAAGATAGACAGATAAAGCTGGAGTAGCTCAGTGGGCCAGGCAGCATGTCTGGAGAGAAGGAATGTTTTGGGTCGTGACCCTTATTCAGACTAAACAAAACGGGAAAGGGAAACGAGAGATATAGATGATGATGTAGAGATAAAGAACAATGAATGAAAAAGATGTAAAAATGTAACGATGATAACATTGTTTACATATTTGTTGTGTTGCTGCAAGTAAGAATTTCATTGTTCCATTTTGGGACATATGACAATAAAATACTCTTGACTCTAATCTGTGAGATGGAAGACTCACTGATGGCATTGATAGTGAGATTCTGCCTTGTTAAAGATTGCCAAGTATGCATGTTACTTGCCGCTTATTTGCCCAGACTCCAGTCCCAACTCTCCCTCCTGTACTAAGCCTTATTTTGAGTTTTTAACTTCCAGCCTTTATCCCTTAATCCACCCATCTTCCAATCAAACCTCCCTCACCTGTATCCTCCTTTCACTTGTCAGACTTTGTCCTATCCCCATCCCTCTTTTCCAGCTTTCTTCTCTGTGGTGGGCACCACAGTGGTGCAGTGGTAGAGCTGCTGCTTCACAATGCCACAAAACCGGGTACGATCCTGACCACGGGTGTTGCCTGTTTGTACGTTCCCACTGAGAAAGGATGGGTTTTTGCCAGGTGCTCTTGGTTCCCTCCCACGCACCAAAGCCATGCAGGTTTGTAGGTTAAGTGGATTCTGTAAATTGTTTCTCGTATGTAGAATGAGAAAGTGGAATGACATGAAACTAATGTGAGGGTGATCAATGGTCAGTGTTGACTCGGAAGTGTTGAACAGTGTTGACTGTTTGCACGTTGTAGCTCGAAGTTAAACTAAACTTAACTCTAAACCTGAATCTAAATCTGAGTCTGAAGAAGGATTTTGTCCCGAAACATCACCTATTCCTTTCCTCCAGAGATGCTGCCTGACCCACTGAGTTACTCCAGCTTTTTGTGTTTATCTTCAATCTAAACTCGAAACCACTATCATTTTGAAGAAAGGTCCCGATCTGTCCACTTCCTCCACAGATGTTGCCTGTCCACTTCCTCCACAGATGTTGCCTGTCCACTTCCTCCACAGATGTTGCCTGTCCACTTCCTCCACAGATGTTGCCTGTCCACTTCCTCCACAGATGTTGCCTGTCCTTTACTTTTTTCCAGAACTTTGTTCTGCTTATAAGTTTAAGCATTTTTGGGGAATTTCTTTCAATTCTCTAGATGTTAAAATAGTGAGTGAAGTACAGGTGAATACGTTGCGTCTGCCAACAATAATTGCATTGAGGCACTGATGCTTCCTGTGGTCTTTTTTGAAATATAGTGATACTTTCTCCCCAATGTGGAAATTATGGATAGATTAGGTTTTGTTTATGGATAAATAATCCAGAGACCCAAGCTAATAATCAAGCAATGATATGGCAATCATTTAGCCAAAACTGGTTACTTGATTGGCAATTTTAAGGCAGCACGGTGGCGCAGCAATACAGTTGCTGCCTTACAATGCCGGAGACATGGGTTCAATCCTGAGCAAGGATGCTGTCTGTATGGAGTTTGTACGTTCTCCCTGTGTCTGCATGGGTTTTTCTGGGTGCACCGGTTTCCTCTCGCACTCCATAGACGTACATGTTTTTAGGTTAATTGGCTTCAGTAAAAATAATAAATTGTCACTAGATTGTAGGATACTGCTAGTGCATGGGGATCGTTGGTCAGCGCGGACTCGGTGGACCATAGAGCCTGTTTCCGTGCTGTATCTCTAAACTAAACTAAACTACACTGACCCATGATCCAACACATTTACTCTACCCAATTGTGTGCCCAAAATCATGAGACGAATAGATTGGGTAAACACAGAGTCTTTTGCCCAGAGTAGGGTATTGAGAACCAGAGGATGTAGGTTTAAGGTGAGGGGGGAAAGATTAATAGGAATCTGAGGGACAATGTTTTTTCATAAAGGGTGGTTGGTGTATGGAACGAGCTTCTACTGGATGGAAGGTAGTTGAGGCAGGTACTATTGCAGCGTTTAAGAAACATTTCGACTGGTACATGGATTTGATAGGTTTTGAGGGATATGGACAAAATACAGGCAGGAGGGATTAGTGTAGAGGGGGCATGTTGGTTGGTGTAGGCAAGTTGGGCTGAAGGGCTTATGAAGGGCTTATGACAACATTAACACACTGCAATGTGAAAACTCCACAAAAGGCTTTGCAGCAACACAGTAAGAATTTATCAACACACCCAAACCACAACCTCAAACATTTGGGAAGACAAGGACAGATTATGTACAGGAATACCATCACCTCATAAAGTATGAGAATCATAGAGCTATACAGCATAGAAACATGCTTGGGTCCAAGCTGAGCATGTTGCCTAACCGAGCTAATCCCAGTTGCCTGTATCTGGCCTATCTATGTACCTGTGGATGGCTTGATTGTATTCATGTGTACTCTTTTCTTTAATGGGATAACATGCAAACAAAAGCTTTCAACTGTACCTCGGTATATGCAGCAATAATAAACTAAACCAGACTATCCAAGTGTCTTTTAAATGTCAAATTGTACCCATCTCTGCCACATTTCCTTTGGCAGCTCATTCCACGTATGCATCGCGCGCTATGTGAATTATTTTCCTCTCAGGTCTCTTTTAAATCTTTCCCTTCTGAACCTACGGTCTCCAGTTTTAGACTCCCTACTCTGGGGAAGAGATTGAGCTCTTCTGTTTATTTATGCTCCCTGTGATTTTATAAACCTCTATAAAATCTCTCAGCCTCCAGGGAAAATACAGTCTTCCAAATCCAGCCTCCCTTTATAACTCTTTATACAGACCTGGTAACATTGGAGACCCTCGGACTATCTTTGATCAGACTTTACTGTTTTATATTGCTCTAAACGTTATTCACGTTATTCCCTTTATCATGTATCAGTACACTGTGGATGGCTCGATTGTAATCATGTATTGTCTTTCCACTGACTGGTTAGCATGCAATAAAAGCTTTTCCCTGAACCTCGGTACACATGACAATACTGTACACATGACATTAAACTGAACTCAAATCGATAAGCATGTAAATCCTTTTTGTACCCTTTGCCATTAAATGACATTCTTCCCATACCAAGGCAAGCAGAACTGTGTAGAGTACAAATGTGTCCTTACCAATGCCCTGTACAACTGTAACATGACATCCCAACTCTTGTATTCAACACATTGAACGATGTAAGCTAACGTGCCAAACACCTTCTTCACCATCCTGTCTGTCTGTGTCTCCACCTTTACGGAACAATGCACATAAACCTCATGTCTCTCTCTGTTCTACAGCAGGTAGCAACTGTCCTACCATTTGCTGTCTAAGTATTGGTTTGACTTACCAAGTTCAAGTTCAAGTTCAAGTGAGTTTATTGTCATGTGTCATAGGACAATGAAATTCTTGCTTTGCTTCAGCACAACAGAACATAGAAGGCATTGACTACAAAATGCAACACCGCAGTTTTTCTGAATTAAACTCCATCTACCATTCCTTGGCCCATTGATCCAGTTGTTTAAGATTTAGTTTAGTTTAGTTTAGAGATACAGCAGTGAAACAGGCACTTCGATGGACCGAGTCCACACCGACAGCGATCCTCATACACTAGTTCTATCCAACACACTAAGAACAATTTACAGAAATCAATTAACCTACAAACTTGCACGTCTTTGGGAGGAAATCAGAGGATCCAGAAAAAAACCCACATGGTCACAGGGAGAATGTACAAATTCCGTACAGACAGCAGCACCCTTACTCAGGATTGAACCCGGGTCTCTGGGGATGTAACTCTACTGTTGTGCCACTGTGCCACCCTTAAACCATGCCCTTCAGCCCAACTAGCCTACACTGATAAAGGTGCACCATCTACACTAGTCCTACCTGCCTGCGTTTAGCCCAAATCCCTTGTGTTGTAATCTTATGTAATTGGAATATTTAAAACTGTAGATGACAGTTACTACTTGTAGATCACAGTACAAATAAACTACTTACCAGAATACTTGGATTCTGGTCACTTTGGGCATCTGAAAGTTTATTTTTTCTGGTCACTTTGGGCATCTGTAAGTTTCTTTTTTCATAAGACACCATATTGACATGGAAATAAATCACTGTTCCATCACTGTCATTAATTTAATACTGCAGATCCTTGTCCAAAAGTATTGCAGGAGAATTCTCACCAGGAGTTCCAAGGACTGATGTTTTCGCAACAGCAACTGGTGATGAATGTTAGGTTTTGTTTGTGTTCCAGTGCGCTGTTTATTAATTGGATTTCCAGAGTAAGATTTGTATCTCAAAAAAATTGTTTGTTCTTGCAGCTTTGTGCTCTGCTGAATAAAACGACATGTCTTCTTTGTACAGAATATATTGCACCATGAACGATGTAGTAGCTACGATGTGCTACTTAACAATATATTATCTAAAGACATTAGATGTTGGCACTTACTCTAGTACCCACAGTGTATAAATGAATTTTAAAAGTCTGCATAAAGTTTGGAGTGAAGAAAAGGTCCATTCTACTCCCTAAGGCCACCCATAGATGGACATGGACTGTAAAGGGACCATTTGCATAATGAATCCCAGGCAACTGTCGAGCATCCATTTTCACCAATTAAACCTTAATCCCATTTTATTCTCCAAGAGACAATAAATCATCAAGATAATGGATGATTAATTAACCTATTGACCCACATGTCTTTGGGATGTTGAGGGAAACCGGTGAACCTGTGGAAAACCTACCCAGTCACAGGGAGAACCTGCAAACTCCACATAGACAGCCCCAGAGATCAGGGTCCATCCAGGGTTGTTGGAGCTGTGAGGCAGCAGGTTCATCAGCTGCATCGCCGTTCCTGTTCCTTCCAACAGACTACATAAAATTTTCACCATTAAGGACTCACATAACGAGTTCGCATTATTTCAGCAGAAGATGTCAAAAGTAGAGCTCTGACGAAGATAATATTGTGTGAAATTCATCCATAACTCCCAAAGGTAAGTGGATGAAAATCTTCAGTCTGCCTCACTCAAGGCAATATATTTGCATTTCACAGCTGACATTCCCCTTGGCCTGATGTGACCAGAATCCGAGTATTCGGGTAAGTAGTTAATCATCTCTAGTTTTATTTATTCCGATGACCTTTATTCTCTTTAATAATGATAATTTTAAAAGGAATTCATGGACACTGCATTAATGATTTTTAATGGCAATCTATTCCAGCATCGGTCTTGTTTGAGATCTACTAATTTCATGCTCATGTCCTCCGGTATTGCAATCACAGTTCAAGTGAAATAACTGCGTGTAATACTTTACATTTTCCAGATTAAATTTCATCTTCCCTTTCTTAGCCCATCAACTTAATGTGTCCAGATCCCTTTGAATGTGATCAATCTGCCCGATAGTTGTCGGACTACAACCCAACTGCACTAATCATCGTGCTCACTCATTGCCTCACCCACTTATCATCTTTTCGCTTTCTATTGTCAAGCAGATTTTCAATCTAGCTAACTAATTTGCTATTACTTCTATGTAGTCCACCTTCTATAAAGGTCTCAGCTGTGACATTTTATCAGATTAATGCAAGCGTATTGAATTTAAAGAGTAATTCGCAATTCCTAAAGCTTGCTGCTTCTAAAACTGTAATGAATACATTTCATGAAGTCTTAACTCCGATGAGTACCGCTAATCTCCTACCAAAACATCAGGGTTCCCATTTCTAGTTGTTAGTACAATTGATCTATCTTGATTTATACCTTACCAAGAATCCAAAAAGCCGAGTTCTCTTGTACAGGAAGGAACTGCAGATGCTAGTTTATACCGAAGATAGACACAAAGTGCTGGAGTAACTCAGCGGGTCAGGCAGCATCTCTGGTGAAATTCTCCATTGTGTTACTCCAGCACTTTGTGCCTGAACCATCTTCTCTTGTAAGCTTCACTCACATGGTAGATCGTTCCTTGTATCAGATTGCTGAATGATGGAAGTGGGAAATAGTTTAGTGCAGAACTACGAGAGGTTTATTAGTAAGATTAAACGAGAACTTACCTAAGTTTGAAGTTTGATCTTTATTTTATGAGGAGTTATGTAGGTGATTACGTGAAGAACCCCGCCAGTGCGCCTGCGCGTCAATCTTCAAAGCAGCGATGTGAAATCACAAAAAACAACAACCGAAGTAATATAGTCTCATAATAAAACGAGTAATACAAGAACTTCCATCTGACCTTTATGATAGAGGGTAGGGTCGTTGCGGGCACGTAATCACCTACGTAACTCCTCATAAAATAAAGATCAAACTTCAAACTTAGATAAGTTCTCGTTTAATCTTACTATTTTACTTCGGAGTCACGTGAGTGACTACGTGAAGATTTTAAAGCTTTGTGATTTCATGCCGTGGATCAATCCCGGCTTCTCACTGCATTGATTGACTCGGAACGAGAAATAATCAATCATGCATTTGTACCACAAATGCAGTAATTCATTTCAATAATGAAATTAATCAGATCCCCTTTAAACCAGAGGAATTTACACAGAACTTAAAATAGTTTCTGCAAACAATCCCGCATTAACAATAGGCCGATGGTAAAAATGTTGAAACATCAACTCATTGGACCACCCGGCGGCTGCGAGGATATGGTCGACGGGGACGTCTTTTGCCCTGGCCGCCGACGTTTCTGCTGCCCTAGTCGAGTGAGACGTAAAAACATAAGTGTTAATACCAGCAGCTGTTAAGACTTCTTTTATCCATCTGGAAATAGTCTGTATTGAAACTCTCTTGTGTGGTTCCTTGTGTGTGATCAACAACCCAGTTTCCGTATTTCTCAAATTCTTTGTGACCTCAATGTATTGTAACAAATATGTCTTAATACAGAGACAAGGATCACTTGGATATACTGCCAGTATAATTTTAAATCCTGTCACACCAGGCCTAATTTGCTTTAGTAGGTCATAGATATAGAATGTAACCTTATCTTCAGTTACTTCCATACTGTCTATTTGTAATTTTCCAAGTGTTTGCACTCGTTGTGCTGTCACTCATGCCATAAGCATTAATACTTTCATACTGAGCTTGGCCAAAGGTAAAGACACACTTGATGACCATTCACGAAGTAGTTTCAGTACCACACTTACATCCCAAATTGTCATGTACCTAGGTTTCGGTGGTTTGGAATTAAAGATTCCTTTCATTAGTCTGGAAACAATTGGGTGTGACCCAATTGGGTTTCATTCTGAATCCAGAACCAAATATGAGGACAATGCACTTCTGGCTGAATTAATTGCAATACAACTCAGACCTTCATCATAATAAAATTTTGACAGAAATTCTAAACATTTGAAATATCTGCAGTACTTTATTGCACATTCTTTTGTACACAGAACTCTTCCCATTTCTTAATATAAGACGTACTGTTTTTGAGTGCTCTTCCTCCAGGCTGCCGTAAGCATGTCCACAGTACGCTCAGACAGTCCTTGTCCCAGAAAAGGCATTCTTAAAACCTGCAAATCAACAAATCCAAACAATCATATAATGGATGTTGTTACCCTGTTACAGGGTGCAGCAATAAATTACTCCTTTTAGGGACTTTCATCAACATTTGTGTTGTTAATTCTAATATCAACGGATACCATGGCTGTGTAGGCCAATCTGGTACTACCAATACCCTTGAAGCAGCATCTTGCCTGATTTTAAGCAAACATTGGCTTATGAGGAAGAAAGGTGGAAATATATATGAAAACATACCACCCCAATGTAGCGAGCAAGCATCAATCGCCACTGCTCCTAGATCTGGTTTCCATGAGACATATCTCGATAGCTGATGATTCAAGTCGATGTCGGGCATTCCAATTCTGATTACTATATCATTGAATACCTCTTGATTCAACATCAATTCTTAATTATCATGGAACTTTCGTGACCTGGTGTCTGCTATCGTGTTCATTCTACCTGGTAGATAGATAGCTGAAATCCAAATGTTCTTTTCAATACACCAAGACCAAAGTTGATTTAACCATTTTGTCACATGACACCGACTTAATTCCACCCATATCATTAATATAGGCGTTAAAGAAGGAACTGCAGATGCTGGAAAATCGAAGGTACACAAAAATGCTGGAGAAACTCAGCGGGTGCAGCAGCATCTATGGAGCGAAGGAAATAGGCAACGTTTCGGGCCGAAACCCTTCTTCAGACTGATAGGGGGTGGGGAGAAGAAAGGAAAAAAGGAAAAGGCGGAGGAGGAGCCCGAGGGCTGGGGGGGGGGGGGAGGAGACAACCAGATGGCTGATGAGGGGGAGGGGACAGCCAGGGCTAGCAGAATTGGGAGAATTCAATGTTCAGGCCACCAGGATGTAGACTGCCCAAGCGGAATATGAGGTGCATTTCCTCCAATTTACGGTGTTGCTCGCTGTGGCCATGGAGGAGACCCAGGACAGAGAGGTCAGATACAGAATGGGAGGGGGAGTTGAAGTGCTGAGCCACCGGGAGTTCAGGTTGGTTATTGCGGACCGACCGGAGGTGTTCGGCGAAACGATTGCCAAGCCTCCGCTTGGTCTCACCGATGTAGATCAGCTGGCATCTAGAGCAGCGAATGCAATAGATGAGGTTGGAGGAGATGCAGGTGAACCTCTGTCGCACCTGGAACGACTGCTTGGATCCTTGAATGGAGTGGAGGGGGGAGGTGAAGGGACAAGTGTTGCATCTCTTGCGGTTGCAAGGGAAAGTACCAGGGGAGGGGGTGGTATGGGAGGGAAGGGAAGAATTGACAAGGGAGTTACGGAGGGAGCGGTCTTTGCGGAAGGCAGACATGGGGGGAGATGGGAAGATGTGGCGAGTGGTGGGGTCACGTTGGAGGTGTGGCGAGTGGTAGGGTCACGTTGGAGGTTGTGGCGAGTGGTGGGGTCACGTTGGAGGTTGTGGCGAGTGGTGGGGTCACGTTGGAGGTTGTGGCGAGTGGTGGGGTCACGTTGGAGGTACACCTCCATCCCCCACCAGGATGGTCTCGAAGCCCTCCGTTTTTTCCTCGACCGTAGAAGCAATCTATACCCGGCCACTGACACCCTCCTCCGCCTAGTGGAGCTGGTACTTACACTTAATAACTTTTCATTTGACTCCTCCCATTTCCTCCAAATACAAGGCGTAGCTATGGGCACACGCATGGGCCCCAGCTACGCCTGCCTCTTTGTCGGGTACGTAGAACAATCCTTGTTCAATGCGTACCAGGGCCCCATCCCCGACCTCTACCTCTGCTACATCGATGATTGTTTTGGTGCCACATCCTGCACCCACACACAACTGACTGACTTCATCCGCTTCACCACCAACTTCCATCCGGCACTCAAATACACCTGGACCATTTCGGACACTTCCCTACCATTCCTTGACCTCACTATCTCCATCGCAGGTGATAGACTCCTTACCGACATCCACTACAAACCTACCGACTCCCATGGCTATCTGGACTACACTTATTCCCACCCTGCTTCCTGTAAGGACTCCATCCCCCACTCCCAATTCCTCCGTCTACGCCGCATCTGCTCCCAGGATGAGGCGTTCCACACCAGGGCATCTGAAATGTCCTCATTCTTCAGGGAACGGGGGTTCCCCTCCTCCACCATAGATGAGGCTCGCACCAGGGTCTCTGCCATACCCCGCAACACTGCTCTCTCTCCCCATCCCCCCACTCACAACAAAGGCAGAGTCCCCCTAGTCCTCACCTTTCACCCCACCAGCCGTCACATACAACAAGTGATCCTCCGTCAGTTTCGCCACCTCCAACGTGACCCCACCACTCGTCACATCTTCCCATCTCCCCCCATGTCTGCCTTCCGCAAAGACCGCTCCCTCCGTAACTCCCTTGTCAATTCTTCCCTTCCCTCCCCTCCCATACCACCCCCTCCCCTGGTACTTTCCCTTGCAACCGCAAGAGATGCAACACTTGTCCCTTCACCTCCCCCCTCCACTCCATTCAAGGACCCAAGCAGTCGTTCCAGGTGCGACAGAGGTTCACCTGCATCTCCTCCAACCTCATCTATTGCATTCGCTGCTCTAGATGCCAGCTGATCTACATCGGTGAGACCAAGCGGAGGCTTGGCGATCGTTTCGCCGAACACCTCCGGTCGGTCCGCAATAACCAACCTGAACTCCCGGTGGCTCAGCACTTCAACTCCCCCTCCCATTCCGTATCTGACCTCTCTGTCCTGGGTCTCCTCCATGGCCACAGCGAGCAACACCGTAAATTGGAGGAAATGCACCTCATATTCCGCTTGGGCAGTCTACATCCTGGTGGCCTGAACATTGAATTCTCCCAATTCTGCTAGCCCTGGCTGTCCCCTCCCCCTCATCAGCCATCTGGTTGTCTCCTCCCCTCCCCCAGCCCTCGGGCTCCTCCGCCTTTTCCTTTTATCCTTTCTTCTCCCCACCCCCTATCAGTCTGAAGAAGGGTTTCGGCCCGAAACGTTGCCTATTTCCTTCGCTCCATAGATGCTGCTGCACCCGCTGAGTTTCTCCAGCATTTTTGTGTACCTTCATTAATATAGGCAACTGCTGTTGTGTTTATTAATTTGAACTTGAACCTTCCTTTTAGTTGTGTTAGAACCATAAGCTTGGAGTCCATAGAAACCTCCTAAAAGCTCCAAATAGGTAATTCCCCATGTCTGCAGTAACAATAACTCTTCCTGATTCCATCTGCCTCCGCAGCTAGATGTTAAGTCAGTTGCACCCCATCCTAGTGCACTGGCATCAATTTGTAATATCATGGAAGGTTGTTCAATCAGCACTTTGCCTGAACTGCTTGAGACATGTAGAATCCACCACTGCAGATTAGAAACAGCATTTGTTGTTACTTGCATGGTTCTATCAAAATGACCAGCATTTACTCTCAGTGCCTGTTCTTTGATTCTCTGCAGCTGTTGATAATGTAATGGTCCATACTGGACTGCTGGGAATCTACTAATTTTCCCAGTACTCGAGCCACCTGTCTGATTAGAGGTTTTTGCTCGTTTTACAGATTACTGCAATCTTTAATCAACTCCACCCTTTTTTCACTGGGCAAAGTAATTTGCATTTGGGCTGAATCAATTGTGAACCCCAAATAATCAATCGAGGTACATGTTTTTAACCTTGATTTCTTTGGATGAATTTAGAAACCCCCAAACTTTTAAAAGTTTGATTTCATAACTGCAACCGATGCTTCTGTTGACTGTTTTGTCCTTCCAATAATCAGGACATCATCCAGGTATGCCATTAGTATATGCCCCTGGCTCTCAGCAACCCCAGAATTGATTTAAACAATTTTATGAATATTCTGGGAGCGAACGTTAACACATTAGGCAGAGCTTTGAACTGCCCTAATTGGTTCATCCATGTAAATTTAAGATACTTCATATCTTGCAAGTGAACAGACACTGAACAAAAGGATTCAGACTTGTCAAGTCTATAATAATCCTACATCCTCCATCCTTTTTTGATCGAGGGAATATATTTGACCCAAATTGGTGAATTTGGTAGACTGATTCTTCAATAACACCTTTTCTATATAGGGTTTTGAAGCGCAGCTTGAACCTCCATTACTTCGCAAAGTGGAGAGTTCTGCTAGGAACATGCTGGACAGGTAAATCATAATTTGGATTGAATTCAATTCAAAATCCTTGTATATTATTCAGAATTACCACATCTGAAGTAATCTTCTTCCAATGTTTATAGAAGAGACGTAATCTGCCTCCAACTTTTGGACTTAATCCAGTAAGTATGTTCCCATGAGAACCAGGTCCACCTACCTCTTGAGTCATTTGAGTATTCTGAGATCCCTGGATTCTCCCGGAAGCACCACCACTGGTTCTTACTCCCGCTGCAGGCCGCCAGCTACGTCCCTGCGTTGATGAGCGACTTGGTCCTGGTCTAGGATCCGTATGACGTCTGAAAGGATACTTCCTCTTTACAGACTTTGCAACCATTGATGTTTTTATCAATCCTGTTTTCGCTTCATCTTCCAAGTCTTTAATACGTCTCCCGAGATCCTCTCCAAAGAGTAAGTTGGGTAATTGTATATTACTTGGTTTGCAGAGTGCTGCGAATTTCGGATTCATAGTAGGCCGTATAGCACCTTCCTCAGATAATTGATCTCGAAGTGGGTGCTGCATAGCAACCCCAGTGCTTCCTGATGCAACTTCGTCATCTCTTGGCTGTTATCTGCTATTCTGGTAAAAGCAGTTATTCCAGAACCCAGCAGCTTTAATTTTCTCTGCAACTGATTCCAGATAATTTGGTTCACTGCTGCTGCTTTCAGCAACCCACAGTTACTTGGGGTCTCCTGCTTTCTTGCCGTCTCATCCATCTCCTGCTGTTCCAGCTGATGGTAAACCAAGTAATTTATTAAGGAGGCCAGTTCTTCTCCTAATGGCTCTCCTGACCCTGACGGGGCAGCGAATCCTACTGCCAGGGGTGGAACATCTGGCAGCTGCCGTTCATCGCCTTGTACAGCCTCACCGTCAGAGTCGGGGTCTGAAATCTCATGACCCGTAGCACGCTCCTCATCCCTGAGGGTGCATTCCATCAGCCCTGTGCCAGGTGTTGTTGAGCTGCTTCCAGCAGCTTGGATTTCAGTACACTCCTTCCTGAGTGAACTTTGCTCCAAGAGCCTATGTAAAAGGCTTTCTATTTGGGCAATATGCTCGAAAGCAGTATCTAGCCCTGTACCAGGAGCTGTTGAGCTGCTTCCAGCAGCTTGGATTTCAGTACACTCCTCCCTGAGTGAACTTTGCTCCAACAGCCTATGTAAAAGGCCTTCTATTTGGGCAATACGCTCGAAAGGAATATCTAGCCCTGGAGCTACTTCCATTGCCTGGGACTCCCTCCGTGGTCCGTTGGGATTTAAACTTCGTCTTTTGCCCAACAGGCGCTGACTGTGTTTTCACCAGCCCCAGGTCCACAGTCGCTATGCTCACCACTGCCGACTGTACCAGGGTTTAGAGGCGGTTGTTCTCTAACCGCAGACTCCCGACTTTCCCGACTTTCTGTCGGCTGTGTCGCTCGCCTCTTGCCCCTGTCCGTTTTTTCCCATGGCGTCTGTGGAAAAAATCCCCATAGACCCACAGTAAACGGACCTCGAAAACATGAAAAACGTTTCTACTTACCTTGTAGTTGAAAAACTACAAACCACTGGAGGAGCTCTGCTCCTCACGTCCGTTTGCGTCAATGCGTCTGACGTAATGACGTGCAGGCGCACTGGCGGGGTTCTTCACGTAGTCACTCACGTGACTCCGAAGTAAAATAACAGGTGAGATGTTAAAACGAAAGCTACATTTTACTTCGGAGTCACGTGAGTGATTCCGTGAAGAACCCCACCAGTCCGCATGCGCGTCATTACGTCTGACGCATTGTGCAACGACTGGCTGGCAGGCGCGTTGCTCCTCCAGCGGTAAGTTTAAAAACCCTCAGGTAAGTGTTTAAAACTTAGTCGGAGGTCGTTTTCTTGGGTCGGTAATTCTTGTTACAGGAGCAAGTTCGAGTTGATGGAGAAAGCGTCTAAGGTGAAGTCAAGGCGAGCCACCGGGAGAGCAGCTATGGAAGACCGCGGGAGTGCGGGTAGCGCGCGACTGTCTATCTCACCTTCCGAGTCGCTGGCGGCACGGCCAGTAACTTCAGACTTGGTACCTCCTGAGAGCACCGTGGCTGCACCATTGGGGCGGAAAGCCACAAAGAAGTCTGCAAGGCCCGTTGACTCGGATGAGTCGGGCCAGGAGGGTTCCCCTCCTACAAGGGATAGCGTCTTTGGACGTTTGTACAGGATGGAGCTCCTGATGGAGAGGATGATCCACCATGATGCGCTCCAAAAGGAGGAGTTGTATCAGCGCGGGTCTCCTCGGGAGCCCGCGCCAGCGGCACCTGTTTCAGGGTTGGTTAATGTCTCCCTCTCGGAGGAGGAGAGCATGCGGGGTCAGTTATGTTCTGACTCCGAGTCCGTGGGTATAGCCATGGAGCATACCCCAAGGCATGAAGGGCACGAGCCAGAGGTGCCAGTCATGGCATCAAGATTTGCAATCCCGACCGAAACAGGGGAACCGCTGGGTGTAGATTTGGCCGCAAGTATAAATTACCTGGCCTCATAACAGCTTCAAGAGCACACTATGGAGGAAACGTCCAAAAAATATGAGACTCCTGCTAACTGTAACCTGCTCAAAGTGCCGACCATTAACCACGCCATCTGGGGTCACATGGGCGTAGGTATCAGAGCCCAGGGTAGAGGCTCCAGAAGATACTGAAGCTGCTCGCCTCGGGCATCACAGCTTTTGCCAGGTCGGTGGATGGAGGGCCCCTGTCTGATGTACAGCAGGATGCCCTGGCCCTAATGTGCAATGCACATTTTGAAATAAATTGCCTGAGAAAGAGTGCCATCCGCCCTACTATCAACCCCAAGTTCGTGGCTCTGTGCAAATCCTGCAATATTCAACCACCGAATCTGTTGTTCGGTGAAGATCTCTCAAAAAGAGTCAAGGAGCTGGACGACGAGACAAGAACGGTCAGACTCATCAAAGCCCCGGCGACTAGCAAAACTTCGCTTCGGCGGCAGCACCCCTACAAACGGTTCGCTGAAACTGGTTCAGGCCAAGGACCAAGCCGGCCATTCAAAAATATGCGCAGTTGGCACACTCCAACAGTGGCACGGGCGAACATGTCCTTACCCCCCAAAACCCGGGGGCAGAAATATCCACCGGTAACCATGGAGGTAGGTGGGTCTGGTTCTTTTCGGAATATATTATGTGTGGATCAGTTACAAATTGGGGGAAGATTACACTTATTTTTGAATGAATGGTATTGGATAACATCAGATTTGTTTATACTGCACAGTATATATTCCTTCCCAATTTGTGTCCACCCACACAGCATACACCAAGCCGGACATAGGTTTTTTCACAACAAGAGAATTTGGATGTACAAGCTGAAATTGAAAAGTTATACAAAAAAGGGGTAATTGAGAAGTCGTATTATCAATCTCACCAATTCGTGTCTAATATTTTTCCTAGGCGAAAGAAGGATGGGGGATGTCGAATCATCCTTGACTTGACGAGCCTTAACCCCTTTGTGTAGTATAAACATTTCAAAATGGAAACTTTTGTTACTGCCAAACAACTGATTTCCAGAGGATGTTATATGGCATGTATAGATCTTAAAGATGCATATTATTCAGTACCCATTCATAAGGATCATCGGAGATATTTGAAGTTTAGCTGGATGAGGCAATTATGGCAATTTAAAGCATTGCCTAATGGGTTAACCTCGACCCCTAGATTATTTACAAAACTCTTAAAACCAGTGTTGGGGCTACTCCAGGCTCAGAGTCACATTGTAATGGCTTATTTGGATGATATCTTAAATATAGGGAAGACTCAGGAAGCAGCTGAATTATCTGTTTCAGCTGCTAAACTCATGTTTGAGAGATTGGGGTTTCTCATCCACCCAGTTAAATCCAAATTGATACCAATTAGAGTTATTGATTATTTGGGATTCACCATTAACGCAACTCACATGTCTGTGACTCTGCCCAGGGGCAAGAGATTAGAATTAATTGAAGGCTGTAACGAGCTCGTGGTGGAGCAGCAACCTTCAATTCGACATGTGGCTAGCATAATTGGCAAATTAGTGGCTGCTTTTCCAGCTGCACAGTTTGGACCTTTGCATTATCAAAATTTACAACGTGCAAAGGATCAGGCACTCAAAATACATGCATGTCACTTTGATAGGTCCATGCAGTTACCAGTTGAAGCCATTGCTGAATTACAGTGGTGGATAGCGAACATTTGGCGTAGCTCCAGTAAAATTCTGATTGAGAAACCTTCAGTTGTTTTACAGACTGATGTTACTGCTCTAGGATGGGGTGCTACTGATACCATCTCTAGCTGCGGAGGCAGATGGAATATGCATGAGGCATTTATTCTTCAATCACATGGTATTAACTATTTAGAACTTTTAAAGCATTTATTAGAGGAATTATAATTTCATACAAAATTTTTCAAAATAAAAAGAATAAAACAGAACAAATGTTGTTAGAACAAGAAATCAGACAGTTAGAGTTAGATAATGCTAAAGATTCCACTATAGATAAACATAATAAGATAATATTACTGAAATTTAAACTTAATCGAATTCTCTCGGCAAGAGTAATAAGATTATTCCAAATTACAAAACAGGAACATTTTGAGTTTGGTGACAAACCACATAAGCTGTTAGCACGCCAACTGAAAAAACAAGAAAAAGAAAATAAAATAAATCCAAGAATGGTGAATTACTAATACTACCTAAAGATATTAATAAAAGATTTGCTCAATTTTATCAAAATTTATATACATCAAAAACTAAAACAGAAGATAGTAAAATTAATTTTTTTTTAGATAAGTGTAATCTTCCAAAACTTGACCTTTTGGAACAAGAGGAACTCGGAGCGCAAATTACAATTGAAGAAATAGGTGAAACAATAAAATCGTTGAAAAATGGTAAGACACCGGGACCAGATGGTTTTAGTAATGAATTTTATAAAAAATTTCATGAGATAACGACTCCCTATTTATTTAATTTATATACTCAAGCTTTTAAAGAAAATAAATTACCTGAAACATTAGCAGAATCAACTATCACGCTTATTCCAAAGAAAGATAAAGATCTAGAGGATAAAGATCATATAGACCTATATCACTTTTAAATATAGATCAGAAAATTTTAGCAAAGACTTTAGCCAGAAGATTAAGCAAATATATTAGTAAATTGATAAACCCTGATCAAACGGGGTTTATACCCAAAAGATATTCATTTAATAATTTGAGACGCCTGTTTAATATAATGTACTCGCATAAAGTGGAGGAAGAAGACATATCAATTATTTCTTTGGACACAGAGAAAGCATTTGATCAGGTAGAATGGCAGTATTTATACAAAGTATTACAAACATTTAATATGGGAGAGAATTTTATTACATGGGTGAAATTATTATATGATAAACCGATGGCAAGAATATTAACTAATAGTATGTTATCTCAAAAATTTCAATTATCAAGGGGTAATAGGCAGGGGTGTGCTTTATCACCCCTGCTATTTGCCCTTATGATAGAACCTTTGGCTGAAAGTATACGAAGTCATCCGAATATTCAGGGTTATAATACCAGGGACTCAAATAATAAAATTTCATTATATGCAGACGATATTCTGTTATATATAACAAACTCACAAACGAGCATACCAAATTTATTAAAATTAATAGAGGAATTTGGGTCCTTTTCTGGATATAGAATAAATTGGAACAAAAGTGAAATCATGACGTTAAAACCTCAAGAATCCACACACTTACTGAAGTTCCCCTTTAAAATAGCAACAGAAAAATTTAAATATCTGGGTATTCAGATTACTAGAAAACATAAAGCTTTATTCAATGCCAATTTTATACCTTTAATAAATAAACTTAATATAATGATTAAATTTTGGAAAACACTTCCTTTATCATTAATAGGTAGAATAAACGCTATAAAAATGATCTTTCTACCACAGTTATTATACCTATTTCAGTCTATACCAGTATATGTACCAAAATATATTTTTTTCTAAATTAAACTCTAATATTACTAATTTTGTTTGGGACTATAAATCACATAGAATTAAAAAAGAACACTTATGTAAACCAAAAGATGTCGGGGGACTTTCACTCCAGAATTTTCTGTATTACTATTGGGCAATTCATATTAAGAATATAATTTACTGGTTGCATAGTTCAACCCAACAGACAGAATGGATAAAAATGGAGAAAGAGGATTGTTACCCTTGTAATATAGGAACGATCCTCTTCTCCCTGAAAAAAATGAACAATACAATATATAAGAAGAACCCAATTATACAAGATACCATAAGAATATGGAAACAAATAAAATTATCCTTAAAATTAAGAAACCTATCATTGTTAACACCGATAGCGAATAATCGTTTATTTAAACCATCTCATATGGACAAAATATATAATCAATGGGAAAGTTTAGGAATTAAAAGGATCGGGGACATGTATGAAATGGGAGATTTACTATCATTTCAACAATTACAATTAAAATTTAAATTGAAAAACAATCATTATTTTAAATATTTTCAGATTTGCAATTTCTTGAAGACATACATACAAGGATATCAAAAAATAATTCCTGATTTATTGGAAGAAGTAATGAATATTAAAGCTGATACACAAAAATTAATATCATATTTATATAATAGTATTTTAAATATAGATTTACCTGCGACATAGGTAATTAGAGAAGAGTGGGAACGGGAATTAATGATAAAAATTACAAAGGTTACATGGGAAAAGTATTTGACATACATTCACAAATGTTCGATTAATGCAAGACATAATCTAATTCAATTTAAAATTTTACATAGATTATATTACTCAAAAACAAGATTAAATAAATTTTACCCAAATATATCCCCCACTTGCGATAAATGTTTAACCCAAGATGCAACTATAACACACTCTTTTGTTTCCTGTATAAAACTTTATAGATTTTGGAGTGATATTTTCGAAATATTCACAAAATTATTTAAGATAAAAATGGAACCTAATAATGAATTGATTATATTTGGGGTAATGGAAGATGGGAATAAATTGAATCCATCTCAAAAATTATTTTTTAATTATGGTTTAACAATAGCAAAAAAATTAATATTGAAATTTTGGAAAAATACACCAATACCAATGCTCAAAATGTGGATAGCAAGTATGTTGGACACCGCACATCTTGAGGAAATGCGATTCCTCCTAATAGATAAATTTGACCAATTCACAACGAGTTGGTCTCCATTTGTCGTCTTTTTGGAATCATATGGTGCAACACGATTGTAAAAGCTAACTCGTCACTGGGCGAGGGATGGTCAAGATTATAAATAAGATCTCCTTATTTCTTTTTACTTTTTCTTCCCTTTTCTTCTTTATTCTCTTTTTCCTATTTTCTATTCTTTAACTTTCTTCTTTCACTCTCTATTTTTCTTTTCCACACACTATATATCTCACATTTTTCAATATTTTATTATCTAACTTCTTTTTCTTTTTCTTCTTTATTATAAAAAAAAATTAAATAAGAAGCTGTACATAAAATGTATTATGAAAATATGATTGTATACAATTGTACTTACTTCTAATAAAATAAAAATATAAAAAAAATAAAAAAATAGAAAATAAAAAAAAACTATTTAGAACTGTTGGGAGCATTCTATGGCCTTAAGGCTTATTGTACTAGTATGCATCACTTGCATGTTCAGCTTCAGATTGACCACACTACGGCAGTGGCATATGTTAATTACATGGGTGGAATCAAGTCGGTATCTTGTGATAAATTGGCTAACCTTATTTGGCACTGGTGTATTACAAGAAACATTTGGGTTTCAGCTATCTACTTACCAGGTAGATTCAACATGGTGGCGGACACCAGGTCACGAAAATCCAATGACAACACAGAATGGATGTTGAATCATGAAGTATTTAATGATATTGTCGCTCGGTATGGTGTACCAGATATCGATTTGTTTGCATCCAGACTCAATCACCAGTTACCGAAGTATGTTTCATGGGAACCAGACCCAGGGGCAGTGGCGGTAGATGCATTCTCGCTACACTGGGGTGGAATGTTTTTATATGTATTTCCCCCATTTTGCCTCATCAGTCGGTGCTTGCTCAAAATCAAGCAGGACCGGCTCAGGAGTTTTGGTGGTACCCGACATGGTTCCCACTCATTTTGGGAATAATAACACATCCTCTTATGACTGTCCCTAAACACAGTAAACTACTGGTGCACCCTGTGACTGGGGAGAAACATCCATTACATGACCGTATTGATCTATTGATTTGCAGATTCTGAGAAGGCCATACGTGGGGCTCGGACTATCCGATCGTACTGTGGATGTGATCACTGCGGCCTGGAGGGATAGTACCAAAAAACAGTACATCTCTCATGTCATGAAATGGGAGGTGTTTTGCTTACGGGGGAACATAGCATATCACACGACACGCATCTCAGATGTGTTGGAATTTCTTTCAACGCTATATTTTGATGAGGAGTTAAGCTATAGTGCCTTATCATCGTACTTATGGCTGGGGTCGGAACAACACTCTGTTGGATCTCACCCTTTAATATCCCGGTTCATGAAGGGTATTTTTAACTCTAATCCCCCCAGGCCCAGGTACTCGGAAATCTGGGATGTGAGCGTGGTACTCACGCTGCTTCGCCAGTGGGCTCCAGCTACAACCCTGTCTTTGCCCAAAATCACTCTAAAGGTGGTCATGCTCATGGCGTGGATTTCAGCGCAACAGGTCCAGGCGTTGCAAAAGCTGCGACTGGACAGGATGGTATCATCTGGAAATAACATAACGTTTTACATTTATGATTTAATTAAGCAGAGCAGACCAGGGGTGTCAGGGTTCAAGCATATTTTTAGGGCATACCCCACAGATTTGCGGTTGTGTGTAGTTACGCACTTACAGGAATATGTCAAGGTCACCAAGAGCCTCAGAGGCTCGGAGTTAGCGTTATTTATCAGTCACAAAAAGCCGCATAAGAAAGTGTCGGTACAGACCATTTCAAGATGGTTGAAACAGGTTCTGGTTTGTGCGGGAGTAGACACTGACATTTTTAAATCTCACTCCACCAGGGCGGCATCAACGTCAGCAGCGAGGGCACTGGACGTCCCTCTCGACCATATCCTCGCGGCCGCAGGATGGTCAAATGAACTGACTTTTCAGAGGTTCTACAATAAACCTCTTACTAGACCGGGGGTATTCGCCCATTCCATTTTAGGTTCTGTTTCATAGCATCCCCCTGGGAGAGGGGTCGCTATTGTTTATTCATTTGTTAATTAAAGCATCAACATGTTCAAATCTGTGCCATGTTTCAATGCATTGTTTATTATTCACTCATCCTGGGTCAATGATGCAGTGTGTGATGCCTGGATTCGTATCTACGGCATGAAATCACAGAGCTTTGAAATCTTCACGGAATCACTCACGTGACTCCAAAGTAAAATAGTAAGATTAAACGAGAACTTTCCAGTTTGAAGTTTGATCTTTATTTTATGAGAAGTTATGATGAGCGATTACGTGCCCACCGCTCCCAACCCTCCTATCACAAAGGTCATCTGGTAGTACTAGTTTTCTAATCTTACTATGTTACTTCAATTACTGTTATCTGTGATTTCACACCGCTGCTTTGAAGATTGAGGCGCATGCGGACTGGCAGGGTTCTTCACGGAATCGCTCATCGTAACTCCTCATAAAATAAAGATCAAACTTCAAACTGGTAAGTTCTCGTTTAATCTTACTATTTATCTGCACAACTGAAAGAATAGACTAAATGTTTTGTTTAGTTTAGTTTATCAATGCCGCATGTATTGAGGTACAGTAAAAAGCATTTGTATGCATGAAATCCAGTTGAAGAAAAGACTACCTGAACACAATCAAGCCGTCCACAGTGCACATATAAATGATAAAAGGTACAACATTCAAAGAGAGCATTGTTTTGTTTAATTTGGTTTAGAGATAGTGTGGAACGCTAGTTCTATGTTAACCCGGTTTCTCATCCGACACTCCAGAGGCAATTTATAGAAGCCAATCAACCTACAAATCTTCACGTCTTTGGGGTATGGGAGGAAACCGGAGCACCTGGAGAAAGCCCACACGGTCACAGGGAGAACATACAAACTCCGCACAAACTGCACCTGTCTCTGACTTTGTGAGGCAGCAACTATACCGCTGCGACACTGTGCCGCTATTGTCAGTGTAAGAAATGCTGCTGTTGAAATAGAGATTTAAAAGAGTGGAACGATTGCAATGGATTGTAACAGATCCTCTTCGCCACACTCTGGCACCATCTTGAAAGCAATTGTACCTCCTGATCACTGGATACTCCAAAACGCGGGGTTTTAAGGTAATTATTCATGTAAGAATTAGATGTTATTACATATACATTTCTGATTGTGGTTGACTTGATAGACAGTGAGTTGCTGCCTCCCGTGCATGGAATTCCAGAATGAATGATGATGGCTTACTAGGCCATTCTGGACAGATATGGCAAGACATTTCTTCATCCAGAGGGTAGTGATTAATTGGGATTCTCCACACAAAAGACATGTGGAGATAAATGACAGAGAACAATACATTTTTGGGATGTTGGGGAAATAAAGTTAGTATAGTTTAGTTTAGTTTAACAGGCCCTTCAGCCCACTGAATCCACACTGACTATCAATCACCCGTTCACACTAGCTCTATGTTATCCCACCTTCACATCCGCTCCCTAAACACTGTGCAATTTTCAGCAGTCAATTGGCCTACAAACTCGCATGTCTATGGGATGTGGGAGGAAACCGGAGCACCCAGAGGAAACCCATGCAAATACAGGGAGAACGTAAAAACTCCACACAGACAGCACCCGAGTTCAGGATTGCACCTGGTTCTCTGG
Organism: Malacoraja senta; assembly: GCA_038087875.1. Lineage (NCBI taxonomy): Eukaryota > Metazoa > Chordata > Chondrichthyes > Rajiformes > Rajidae > Malacoraja > Malacoraja senta. Next base: position 65,574,427 of record CM075979.1, on the reverse strand, counting down.
TACTGTGAGGCAGCCGCTTTACTAACTGTGCCACCGTGACAACCCAATTGCTGTAGGAAATTGGTTCTGAGGTAAAATATCAATGATGATGTTCTGAATGGAAGAGCAGTTACAGTGTCAGTGTGGCCTAAACCTGCTTCTTTTTCATATGTTTTTAGCTAATATAAAAGATCAGGTACCAGCTTATACATGAAAAGATCTCACAATCAGCAACATGGCTATTTAGGATGATGGATGATGTTGTTTTTAATTGCTAGTTCATATGGTCGGCAAATGTAGTGGTCGCTGGTCAAGTTAACATCTACAAACTTGGATTATTTTGCTTCAGTGTAATTGATTACATGGAGATATCATGATATCCTATAGAACATTACATCTGTGAACTTTTACTCAGATTGGTCAATATCCAGTGAACGCCCTAACCAGATTGGTCAATGCCCAGTGAACATCACACTCAGATTGGTCAATACTCAGTGAACATCGTAATCAGATTGGTCAACACCCAGCCCATCTGCAGAAGTTGCTAAGAGTTGTTGAGGACATGCTGAACTTCCTAAGCCTTCGAAGAAAGTAGAGACATTGGTGTGCTTCATTCACTGTAACATTCACGTTCATTTCCATGTGGAGCAGCCACAAAGTTTAGAGATTTAGTTTAGAGTTTAGTTTAGAAATACAGCGTGGAAACAGGCCCTTTGGCCCACCGAGTCCGTACCAACCAGCAATCCCCGTACACTTACATTATCCAACACACTCAAGGGATAATTTACAATTATATCATAGAAACATAGAAAATAGGTGCAGGAGGAGGCCATTTGGCTCTTCGAGCCAGCACCGCCATTCATTATGATCATGGCTGATCGTCCCCTATGAATAACCCGTGCCTGCCTTCTCCCCATATCCCTTGACTCCACTAGCTCCTAATCATGCCAATTAGCCTACAAACCTACAAAAGCCTATGTCTTTTTGGAGTGTGGGAGGAAACCAGAGCTCCCGGAGAAAACCCACATACTGTAGGTCACAGGGAGCACGTACAAACTGCGTACAGACAGCACCCGTAGTCAGGATCGAACCTGGGTCTCTGGCGCTGTGAGGCAGCAAATCTACCGCTGTACCACCGTGCCGCTCAAAGTGTATCCCTCCCTAAGTACCACTTTGGGAGGGACACACTTTGCATATTCTGAAAATGATGTGAAAGATGCTATATACTGTAAATGTGTTTTTTTCAACCTCTCTCTTTTTGTGATGTATAACTATTGATCAGAACCTGGGGAAATATATCTATTTTCCTTTGTAGCAGTGATGAAGAGTGCTCACTGTCGTATTGTAGATTACACATTACAACGTTTCTTTGCAGGCTGTAAAATAGTTTGAAATGTCTTGAAGATGTGATGGATGTTATATACACAGAAATTCTCTCTATTGCCTTCTCCCATGGCTCACATTATTCTTAAAGGTAAATAATTTGGCAGGTCATCTTCTACTTATCCTGAATCCATGTTCCTGTGGCATAGACTCTCAGAAGTGCATTTGGGCTGCCAGAGCATCTTTACATCCAGTTTTTTTACGCCCTCTAATTGGTAAAGAATTGTCTCAAGGGAATATCATGGAGCCATGGGCATTCAACATCAGAGTGATGCAAGAAAACTATAAGCATGAAACGGAAACACAAAAAACTGCAGATGCAGGAATGTTGATCAGAACACAAAGTGCTGAAGGAACTTCATGGGTCAGGCATCATATATAAAGGGAAATGGACAGATGATGTTTTGGGTCAGGACCCTTCCCTAAAGGACAGATCCCTAAGAGTCCTGACCTGATACATCACCTGCCCATTCCCACCAGAGTCTGAAGAAAGGTCTCAAACTGAAACGTCACCTATCCATTCCCTGTACTGCTTCTGCCCAACTCGCTAAGTTCCTTCAGCTCTTTGTGTTTTGTCAGCAATGTTCAGTTCAGGCTCAATGTTCAGTTCCAGAGATGTACTGCACCTTCCAACTTCCTTTTGCCATACTGTCTGAATATTTTATTTTATTTCTATGGATGGCACAAAGTCTAGCTCAGGAAGATCTTGGAGTAAAGGTCTGGCTGACTCAGCAATCTAAAGAAGGGTCTTGACCTGAAACATCATCCATTCCTTCTCTCCAGAGATACTGTCTGTCCCACTGAGTTACTCCAGCATTTTGTGTCTTTCAGACAAAAGCATTAACAATCTATACATTAATAAATTGTAAAGATTTTAATTTAGTTTATAGTTTTATGGCACATGGCAACACAGTGGCGCAACGGTAGCATTAATGCCCTACAACACCAGAGACCCGGGTTCAATCCTCACTATGGGTGGTGTGTCTATATGAAGTTTGTACGTTCCCCCTGTGACCATGTGGGTTTTCTCCTGGTGCTCCGCTTTCCACTGTAACAGATTTGTAGGTTAATTGGAGGATAATTGGCACTTCAGTAAACATAGAAACATAGAAACATAAAAAAACAGGTGCAGGGGTAGGCCATTCGGCACTTCGAGCCAGCACCGCCAATCAAGATGATCTAGGCTGATCATCCAAAATCAGTACCCCATTCCTGCTTTTTCCCCATATCCCTTGATTCCGTTAGCCCTAAGAGCTAAATTTAACTCCCTCTTGAGTTGTCCTCCACTGCCTTCTGCGGCAGTGAAGTGTAAATTGTCCCTACTATACCAGAGGATAGCGCTCGTGTACAGGGTGTACAGGGACTCAGTGGGCCGAAGGGCATGTTTCCATGCTGTATCTCTAAACTAAACTAAAATAAACTCTACTAAACATGCACCAAGGTACAGTAGAAAGCTTTTTGAAAAGATTTTGAGAATATGTCACATTATTAGCATAATAGCTGTAATTGGTGTGTGAATCAGGTGATATATATATAGAGAGAAAATTGTGACAGGAAGTCCCTTCTTCTTCAGTTGAATAGATTTTAGAATTTTGATTCTTGTTGCAATTCTTCTGGAGTTTGTAGAAGCTAGGAACTGTGGATGCTGGTTGATACCAAAGATAGACACAAAGTGCTGGAGTAACTCAGCGGGTAAGGCAGCATCTCTGGAGAAAAAGAATGGGTGATGTTACGGGTCAGATGAAGGGTCCCGACTCGAAATGTCACCCATCCTTTTTCTTCAGAGATGTTGCCTGACCCGCTGAGTTACTCCAGCACTTTGTGTCTATCTTCTGGAGACTAATAATCTTAACTATGGGATATTGAGTTACTGCTGTTTCAGCTTTATAACTGTTGAACTTTTCTTATCTTTTGCAAACTATATTCAGGGACTGAAAATCGGGTTTAAACCAATTTGCATCCAACCTACTGCCATAGCGGTTCTTAATTGACAGTTCTCAATAGCACCATCCAGTATTTTTTGAAGGAAGAACAAAATAGACTTAGAATGGCAGTCAAATAAAGATTATATTTCAAATGACACTGCTGTCATAACATTTGTCAGTAGAAACCTTTATTCCATTAAAAGTTCTAGGAGTGCATATTGCAAAGTGTGGAGAGCATTTGACTGGTTGCACATTGACTTGGTTCGGTATTTTGAATGCCCAGGAATGAAGAAGGCAAAAAGTTGTGAATGCTGCCCAATCCATCACAGGTACTGACCTCCCTACCTTCGAAGGGATTTTAGGGGACGTTGCCTCAAAAATGCAGCTAGCATCATCAGGGACCCAGACCACCCTAGCCATGTTCTTATTTCACTCCTGCCATCGGAGAGAACGTATAGGACCACGAAAACTGTAACATCCAGGTTCAGGAGCAGCTACTTCCCTACGACCATCAGGCTATTGATTGCGTAGGAAGGAACTGCAGATGCTGGTTTACACCGAAGATAGACACAAATTGCTGGAGTAACTCAGCAGGACAGACAACATCTCTGGATAGAAGGAATGGATGACATTTCAAATCGAGATCCTTCTTCAGAAGACCTTTCAAATGAAGAAGGGTCTCGACCAGAAACATCACCCATTCCTTCTATCCAGAGATGCTGCCTGCCCCACTGAGTTAATCCAGCATTTTGGTCTATCTGGGCTATTGAATGCTATGAATTTCAACTAAATTCCGAACTACAAACTGCTTGAGTGCACTAGGGACTTAGGGGCATTGTTTTTGTCTTTGCACTATATCGCTTGTTTTTATATATTGAACTTTTCTTTGTTGTTCATTATGGTATCTACTATGTATTATGTTTATATATCTGCTGTGCTGCTGCAAGTAAGAATTTCATTGCTCCATTTCAGGAAATGTCTCTAAACGCTAAACTATCTCTAAACTAATCTAAACTAAACTTAGCTAAAAGAAACAAACTAGAAAGAGTTTATATATTCAGAAATGTGCAGCACATTTACTGCCTTAATATTATGTGAATGTAAGGAAGGGTATACAGAACAGTATGTTTTTTTTAGTTTTTAGTTTTAGTTTAGTTTAGAGATTCAGTGCGGAAACAGGCCATTCGGCCAGCGATCCCCACAAATTAATATTATACACACATTAGGGACAATTTACATTTATACCAAGCCAATTAATGTATAAACCTGCATGTCTTTGGAGTGTGGGAGGAAATGGAAGATCTCGGAGAAAACCCACGCGTTCACAGGGAGAACGTACAAACTCCATACAGACAGCACCCATGGTCAGGATCGAACCCGTGTCTCTGGCAGGTATAAATCTGCCAGAGACGCTAAGGTGCACCCATAGCAGGTGAACTCCGCTGTAAAGCAGCAACTCTACTGTTGAGCCACCGTGCCGCCCGAGAGACGTGTATCTATGAACAAATCAGTGAAGAAACAACAAGTTAATCAAGCAAAAAAGAAGAATTTAGATTGTGGGTTTTATTAATGAAAGCACATGCTGTAAGACCATAAGTCAGGGTAACATGCAGAAAGCTTTAGCTCCTGATTGGGCTATTATATCAAAGCTCATTTCCTAATGATGCGTTTTCTCCTAGCAAATTTAAGCCAACAATCCCCATCTATTTAAAAGAGTTGTTTTCTGGTTAAATGAACTCAATTATGAAAACTTTACAGGTTATAGATTTTTTAAATAGCTATTTCAAACCAAAAGCATGGTTAGTTACAATTTGCTACATTTATGGAGTTATGGGAGTCAGATCAATTGTACAATTGCAGCAGAAAAAGAGGCACATATGGCATAAAATGTCCATATTAGTGCTTTGATAATGCAATTCAGTTTGTGGCAACACTATACACATCCCCAGAACTCCCCAAATGTTACCCTTGTAAGTATTAATTCAATGATGCAATGGTAAAAGTATTTCTGAATCTGATCGGATTGTAGATTTATGGAAACTAATTCATCTGTTATTAGGAATATTTTATATATACCAGAGGGGTTGCTGAGGCAAGCATTCAAATATATTCAGGTGCAAATATTATTTATAACAATAACTCTCTGGATATTATAAGAGGAGCAGATATTTTCATTTTGATGTCCAGGAAATATGCTGGATGTACATTGGTATCTGTTTTTGACAACATTAAAGAAAATTGTGCCACATAACTCTGAAAGTGAACTTTATTGAATCTTATATGTAATTCCTTGTCGTTAAGCTGGGATTTAGTGTTGTGAACTGCAGAACGATTGAAATGAATCCGTTTGCAGTAAAATAAATGCCACCTTTGTGATTTTATGAGAAAAAATATTTTTTTCATTTCGGCTTCCCTCTGATATCCATGGGACACCGAAAGGGGCAGTCATATTTCACAGCAATATTTTTAATATATTTTGCTGAGATTCAGGTAATAGCTTTAAATCAAATCTAGCAGCCCTTCTCCAAATGGCTACATTGGGAATGGAAATGGCTGGTAGTTGGTCATAGGGCAGCACAATGTTGCAGCATTAGAGTTGCTGCCTTTCAGTGCCAGAGACCCGGGTTCGATCCTGATTACGGGTGCTGTCTGTACGGAGTTTGTACGTTCACCCTGTGACCGCGTTGTCTCCGAACATTCTCCGAGTGCTTCGGTTTCCTCCCACATTCCAAAGACGTTCAGGTTTATAGGTTGTGTAGGAATGAACTGCAGATGCTGGTTTAAACCGAAGATAGACACTAAAAGCTGGAGTAACTCAGCGGGTCAGATAGCATCTCTGGAGAATAGGCGAAGTTTCGGGTTGAGACCCTTCCACCAGACTTCTATCAGACCCTCAGTCTCTAGAAAGGTCTCAACCCGAAACGTCACCTATTCCTTTTCGCCAGAGATGCTGTTTGACCCGCTGAGTTACTCCAGCCTTTTGTGTCTATATTCAGGGTTATAGGTTAATTGGTTTTGGTAAAAATTATAAATTGTCCGTATTGTGTAGGGTAGTGCTCGTGTATGGGGTAATCACTGGTTGGTATGGACTCGGTGGGCCACAGGGGCAGTTTGCACGCTGTATCTACAAAGTCTAAAGTTGAAATGCATGGTTCCTGATTTGTTTAGTTTAGTTTATAGTTTGGTTTAGATTAGTTTGGTGATACAGCATGGAAATAGGCCCTTCAGCCCACCTGTTCCACAAGTTCTATGTCAGTTCACACAAGTTCTATGTTTCTCATTTACTCCCTGCACACTAGGGGCAACTTCCCAAAGCCAATTACAAACCCATACATTTTTTGAGATGTGGGAGGAAACCTGGAAGAAACCCACCAGATCACAAGGAAAACGTGCAAACACCACACAGACAGCAACCTGGATCTCTGGCACTGTGCGGGCACTGCTCTACCAACTGCGGCACTGTGCCGCCCATGGTGATGGTGTCATATTCCCAGCAACAATGGCATCCTAGTAATGATGCTGCTTCCTATAATGGCTCTCCCACTCAGTGGCTGAAATTCTGCACCAAAACAGGTGTTTGATGAGATCATCATTGGAGAACCTGTTGCAGTTTTGGTCCCCCTTCTTGCTTCGAGATTAGTACACGAAAGTCCATTTGCAGAGAGGCAAAGTTGTTACTTAAAGTAAATTTAAGTAAGAATGGCTTATGAACTGACAACACCTTGTCTTTAAATGCTGCCAAATTACAGTGCTGATTAAAGATGTATTTAAATCATATACGGTCTCAGGTGACCATTTACAGTTTAGTTTAGATGATTTTAGTTTTTTGTCACATGTACCAAGGTACAGTGAAAAGCTTTTTGCTGCGTGCTATGCAGTCTGTGGAAAGAATATACATGATTACAATCTAGCCATCCATCGTGTACTGATACAGGATAAAGGAAATAATGTTTAATGCAAGATCAAGTCCAGTTCAGTTTGATTAAAGATAGTCTGAGGCGCTCCAATTAGGTAGATGGTAGCTTGGGACCGCTAGATAGTTGTTGATAGGTTTCAGTTGCCTGATAACAGCTGGTAACAGTAGGTACCGTTACTCCTTACCCACTCCCCTGACATCAGTCTGAAGAAGAGTCTCGAGCTGAAACGTCACCCGTTCCTTCTCTCCAGAAATGCTGCCTGTCCCGTTGAGTTACTCCAGCATGTTGTGTCTATGGTAGGTTACTCGTTGTTGTTTAGAAGATTAAGCGATTATTTTATTGGGATGTCGTGTTCATGGGTTGAAATAATGGGTTTGTTCGCTTGAGCGAGACAATGTAAAACTGATGGCCACAGACTTAAAGCAGTGGGTCAGCAATGTAGGACTAAAGCAAGGAGAAATCTCCCCATTCAGCAGGGTATGAGCACTCTTCATTTTGTACAACCGTCCATGGATGCTCATTTGACAAGTGCAGGTCCACCACTGATTTTCTAGCAACTAGTGGTCTGGCGCCACCTTTAATCTGGACAAATGTACGAGCGCACTCGTAATCCCCCCTCCCCCCCAAAAGTCCCCCCAAGATGTGGCGCCTAGGTCGGATGAGGCAGCCAATCTCGACTTCACCGGGACCTCCGCGGCCGATTAACGGGTCGAATTTGCCCCCGGCAGCCAGGGCTCTGGAAGTCCAGCCCGGCCAGAGGCGAGAGATCCGTTCCCATAGCCGACTTCCGAGACCGCCTTTGCGATCCAATATCTCGGCCTCTCGTGACCGTGACCTCTGTTGGTCCAGCAAAACGGGTAATACGACAAGGCTCTGGAGCCAAGGGTGCTGGAAAATCGGTGGTGGACCTGTAGTTCTAAAGCTGGAAGGGAGAGGATTTTGGACATTAAAGGAATCAGAAATTAAGGCAGTCGGGTGGAAATTGTATTTAAGGTTAGACATAAACTTTTGTGGATGGAGGAGTATGTTCAATCGGCAAATTACATTCTATTGTTTCTATTTCCCATGTTGCTGTATTTTTTAAATCAATAAAAGTAATATGGAAACTAATTGTTGGGTCTTGCTTCAAAGGATATGGATCACATGAAAATGAGATTAGTTTATCTTGGCGTCATGTTCGGCACAGACATAGTGGGCTGAAGGGCCTGTTCCTGTGCTGTATTGTTGTATACTGTTCTATACGGTTCTAAATGCCCTGCAGCTGTGTTTTTGGGCATCCATGATCAGAAAGAACAGCATGCAATTAATGTAGAAACAAGGAACTGCAGATGTTGGTTTACACAAAAGGACACTGATGGAGTAACTCAACAGGTCAAGCAGCATTTCTGGACAATATGGGTAGGTGATGTTTCGGGTTAGGAGGCTTGGGTAGCTTACAACCCAAAGGTATAAACATTGAATTCTCCAATTTTAGGTAACCTCATACAATGCCCCTCCGCTCTCTCCCACCCCTTTTCCACCCCCACACCTCACTCTTTCTTCTCCTTCTCCCTTGTGCCCCACTTGAGCTCACACCTATTTCTCTTCTTCCCCCTCCTCCTCCTCCTCCTCCACCCACATTCATTCCTCTGGCTTCACAAATTGCTCCTGTTCAATCATTCTGTGTTACATCTTCTGCTTTAATCTTTTGTCTTTGTTCCAGTCATCTGCCTTTCAAACCCCAACCCCCATCTGTGTTTACCTGTTACCTGCCACCCTTTGTCCTGCCTCTCCTCTCAACCAGCTTTCTTTCCTCACCTTCCCTCCTACAATCAGTATGAAGAATGGTTCCGACCCGAATTGTCACCTATCCGTGTTCTCCAGACATGCTGCCCGACCCGCTGAGTTACTCCAGCACTCTGTGTCCTGCTTGCAAATAACATTGTGTCAGTTGCCTTTATCATGAATCCCACAGAGTTAGAATTATTTGGGATTATCCCATCAGTTGTCCCAGAAAGGCTTTGGAGCGTTAGTAGATGAATCAATCACTCGCATAATGCACGGACCATGGACTGTTGCTGTAATCTCAGTGAATATTTATCCAGCCCACGGTGTCATTGGGCATCCAAGCATAGTACACAGAATCCCAGTCCCAAAGACTGCCAGTAAGCAGCTGGGAAAACCTGAAGGGTACCGACCCAAAACCTCACCCATCCTTTTCCCCCAGAGATGCTGCCTGATCTGCTGAGTTACTCCAGCACTTTGTGTCGATCTTCAGGAATGAAAGTGGATCGAAGTAATCGGTGACACCAAGCACAGGCTCGGCGATCGTTTCGCTGAACACCTCTGCTCAGTCCGCTTAAACCTACCTGATCTCCCGGTTTAACTCTCCCTCCCATTCCCATACTGACCTTTCTGGCCTGGGCTTCCTCCATTGTCAGAGTGAGGCCCAGTGCAAATTGGAGGAACAGCACCTCATATTTTGCTTCAGCAGCTTACACCCCTGCAGTATGAACATTGACTTCTCTAACTTCAAGTAACCCTTGCTTTCCCTCTCTCTCCATCCCCTTCCCAGTTCTCCGACCAGTCTTACTATCTCCGACTACATTTTATCTCTGTTTGGTTTGTTGTTACCTTCTCCCAGCTAACAATGGTCTATTCAAATTTTCCTTGATCTTCATTCCCCTTTTCCTGTTTTTACACCTTACACTTCCTTATCTATACACTTCCTTTTCTATGTACCTCCCACTCCCCTGACATCAGTCTGAAGAAGGGTCTCGACCCGAAATGTCAATAATGTACCATTGAACCATTGAGATGAAAAACATTCTCTGTATCTCACTAACTGTATCCTCCTAACAGACTAAATCTCAGCATTCTTGCATTCAATTCAAGGCAGAATAAATCACCTGAGAGGTCCAACAGTAAATGTCAATATTTATTTTGGAAGTTCTGCGTCCTATTGTAAATCCAAAGCCCATATATAACATTTGGAATTTTGGACAATGTTATAATAAATGCCATTTCCAACAGTTCCAAAAAGCAATGTGCAGTTAGATGAGTGAGAAGCAGAGCAATAGCAAAGAAAACAAAATTTAAAAAGTTAATTTCACTCACTGATCTTCCTTTGGACTCTATCTTGGTCTCCATTCCAGCCATTCCCAAGTGGCACGGTGGTGCAGCGGTAGAGTTGCTGCCTTTCAGCGCCAGAGACCTGGGATCGATCCTGACCACGAGTGCTGTCTGTACGGAGTTCATATGTTCTCTCCGTGACCTGAGTAAGGTTTCTCTTGGAGCTCCGGTTCCCCCCCACACTCCAAAGGCATACAGGTTTGTAGGTTAATTTGCCAGTAAAATTTTAAATTTCCCCTAGTGTGTGTAGGATAGTGCTGGTGTGCAGGGATCGCTGGTCGGCACAAACTCATTTGGCCGAAGGGCCTGTTTCCTCGCTGTATCTCTAAAGTCTAAAGTCTAAAGTTTTTTTTTAATAATATATATTTTATTGGAAGCAATTGTTCAAAAAACTTGACAATTTTACAGCTCTGGCACAGCTTCAATTTTAACATTTTTCAAGCAGAAGATTAAATTAAAAAGCGAAGAAAATGAAGAAAGGGAAAAAGGAAAGAAAGAAGAAAAAAGAGGAGATATATCCATCGACCCATCCATGCGCCCGCTCACCCAGCCCTACGATCAGTTTCAAATATGTGTTCAACCATTGTCTAAAGTTAACTGCCTTTGTTCAACTAGTGACTTCAAGCTATGATTTGCTTTTGCACTATATTATTATTTTTTATTTTTTGAACTTTTTTTTATGATTGTTTGTTCTATTATCTATTGCGTATCGAGTTTACAAACCTGCCCGTGCTGCTGCTGCAAGTAAGAAACGTATTGTTCCATTTTGGTGCATATGGCAACAAAACAATTTTGACTCGAGTCTCGACTCTTGACTGCCCCCAGCAGGACAATGTATTTAAAATATTAACATTATGTATTTCAAATATAGGCATCAAAATATAAAATTGTAATACTACATCAATCGTGGGTCTCTAACATCCCTCTCAGCTGAGCTTACACTCAGTGGCTTTCCTTGAGACTCTTTCTTGCCTTCCATTCCAGGCACTCCCCAGTTCTCTGACGTCCCACTCAGTAATTTCAGGGACCTGAATATATTGGGGAGAGTCTTGGACCAGAGGCCATCGCCTCAGAATTAAAGGACGTTCTTTTCGGAAAGGGATGAGGATAAATGTATTTTGTCAGAGTGTGGTGAATGTGTGGAATTATTTGCCACAGAAGGCTGTGGAGAGAAAGTCAGTGGATATATTTGAGATTGAGATAGATAGATCTTGAATAATACGGGTGTCAGAGGTTATGGGGAGAAGGCAGGAGAATGGGGTTAGGAGGGAGAGATAGATCAGTCATGATTGAATGGTGGAGTAGACTTGATGGGCCGAAAGGCCTAATTTTGAATATTTCTTTTGAATATAACTTTAATTGTCATTCAGGTATACACATAGACACAGTGCACATTGAACGAAATTTAGTTGCATTGACTCTTCAAAGTAGCAGCAGAATATAACATTTATATAGGCGATCAGTAAAAGTGCTTAGTGTGTCCATAAAAAGTGCTTCATGTGCATAGTTAAAAAAGGAAAGTTTTTAAAAGTGGCAATGTATAAGAAAGTTCTAGCATCGGTTTGATTGTGAGTTCAATAGACTTATGGCCTGGGGGATGAAGCTGTTGCAGAACCTGGTTGTCCCGCTCTTCATGCTGCGGTACCTCCTCCCAGAGTTCAGCAGTGTAAACAGACCATATTGTGGGTGTGTGGGGGCTCTGGTAATGCCCTTAGCTCTTGTCAGACAGCGTTTGTAACCAATGTCCATGATGGAAGGAAGAGAAGTCCCAATGATTTTTTCCGCTGTCCTCACCACTCTCTGAAGGCACTTCCAGTCCGCAGCTGTACAGCCGCCGCACCACACAGAGATGCAGCTGGTCATGACTAATTCAATGGTGCTTCTGTAGAATGGGGTGAGGATGGGAGGGTGGAGGTGTGATCTTCTCATCCTGCGGAGGAAGTACAAACGCTGCTGTGCCCGTTTTACCAGAGATGTGATGTTTGTAGTCCAAGTTAAGGTATCCGTTATATGCACACCCAGGAACTTGATGCTTTTCACCTGCTCCACTGCTAAGTTGTTGATGCACAGCGGAGTGTGACTGGGCTGATTTTTCTTTCTGAAGTCGACGACAATCTCCTTGGTTTTGTCCACATTTAGGAGAAGGTTGTTCCTGCTGCACCAGCTCACCAGCTGCTCCACCTCCTCTCTGTATGCCTGGTCGTCGTTGTTGCGGATGAGGCCCACTACTGTTGTGTCATCCGCGTATTTGATGATATGGTTAGTAGTGGACCTGGCGACACAGTCATGTGTCATCAATGTGAAGAGCAGCGGACTCAGGACACAGCCCTGTGGGGAGCCGGTGCTCAGTGTGATGACCGAGGAGGTGTTCTTCCCCACCCGCACAGACTGGGGTCTTTCAGAAAGGAAGTCCAGGATCCAGTAGCATAGTGTGGTATTGAATCCTAGGGGTGCCAGTTTGCTCACCAGATGCTGGGGGATTATCGTATTGAATGCTGAGCTGAAGTCAACAAACAGCATCCGCACGTTGGTGTTCTTCTCCTCCAGGTGTTGTAGGCTCAGGTGGACTGCAGAGGAGATAGCATCCTCTGTGGAGCAGTTCGGGCGATAAGCAAACTGGAACGGGTCAAAACTGGAGGGGAGTTTAGAGACCATGTGCTGCTTAATAAGCCTCTCAAAGCACTTCATTATTATTGGTGTGAGTGCTACGGGGCGGTAATCATTCAGGCAGGTTATTGTGGACTTTTTGGGAACTGGTATGATGGTGGCTGTCTTGAAACATGATGGAACAATGGCCTGGTTCAGGGAGGTGTTAAAAATGTCTGTCAGAACCAGGGCCAGCTGGTCGGCACATTCCCTAAGCAGACGCCCGGTATGTTATCCGGTCCGGCTGCCTTTCGCTTGTCAATGCCCTCCAGGATTCTGCGGACTTCAGCAGTTTCAAAAGACAGTGTCTGTTCTCCTGGTTGAGGCTCTAATTTCCTCACTATAGTGGTGTTCAGTGCCTCAAACCTGCCGAAATGATTATTGAGTTCATTGAGAAAGTCTGTGTCATCCTTACAAGACATCTGAGGGGCCTTGTAGTTTGTTATGGCCCGGATGCCTTCCCACATGTTCCTGGTGTTGGTATCATCCTGGAAGAAACCCTGGATTTTCTGTCCGTGGGCGCGCTTTGCTTTCCTTATTTCACGGTTAAGGTTGGCTCTCGCTGTTCTCAGAGCCCCAAATCACCAGATGTAATTCTACTATCACATGATCTCATGACCTTTGTCTTCCCATTTGGCCACTCCTCAGGCCTTGCCATATGCTCCCCCATTTCGGTAAAATTGTAAAATTGTCCCGTCTGTGTTAGATCGTGCTAGTATGTAAGGGGATTGCTGGTCGGCACGGTGGGCTGAAGGGCCTGTATTTGCGCTGTCTCTAAACTAAACTATTCCCTGCAGCACCACCAATGAACCAAACCAATAACATCCTGCATTGAAGCTGTGAATTACAATGCGCCAAGGGATGTGTGCTGAAATATAATGGCAGCTTCTACAGATAAAACCCTTCACAAACATGATTTAATGCAACGGTTTCAATGTTTTAACAAAGTATAAACATATTTGTACAGTTTAAGCTGCTTTTCCCCAGAAACAAATATGCCAAGACATGTGTGGATTACCACAGATCATAAAAGTAAATATAACTTACTTGCAATTTTGTTTCAGTTCTTTCTGTAACTCGGCCTCAATGCTTTGAAATCGTGAAGGAGAGGTTCAGCACGCTAGGACATTATTCCTTGAATTGCAGAAGACTTAGCTGTGATCTTGTAGAGGTGTATAAGATCATCAGGGATGTAGATTTGGACTTTACTTTAGACTTTAGAAATACAGCGTGGAAACAGTCCCTTCGGCCCACCGAGTCCACGCCGATCCCATATACTATCATTATCCCACGGACTAGGGACAATTTACAATTCACAGAGGTCAAATAACCTACAGACATGTACGTCTTTGGAGTGTGGGAGGAAACCAGAGCACCAGGAGAAAACCCACACGGTCACAGGGAGAATGTACTAACTCCATACAGGCAGCACCTGTCGTCAGGATCGAAGCTGTAAGACAGTAACTCTACCACTGCGCCACTGTGCTGCCCCTAAATAGGGCGAATGATCAGAGTCTCTTTCCCAGTTTTGAGGAATTAAGAACTAAAGAGCCTAGGTTTAAGATGAGAGAGGAAAGATTTAATACATTTTCATACAGAGGGTGGTACATATGGAACAAGCTACTAGAGGACAGTAGATAAGGCAGGGACAGTAACAACATTGAAAATACATTTGGACAAGAACATGGATAGGAAATGTTTAGACGGATATAGGAAAAACGCAGGAAATGGGGCTAGTGTAGATGGGGCATCTAGGCAGGCATTGACATGTTGCGCCGAAAGGCCTGTTTCCATGCTGTGTGACTCCATGACTACCCCACTATTTAGCCAGGGCCTTATCAATGTTTCTTTCCTGCAAATCATGACTATGTCCTTTTTGATGCATCGTTTAGTAGTGAACAGAGAAAGCCTTCTTCTTGGAGAAGAAAGGTCTCGACCCGAAACGTCAGCTGAAGAAGGGTCTCGACACGAAACGTCATCCATTCCTTCTCTCCAGAGATGCTGCCTGTCCCGCTGTGTTACTCCAGGATTTTGTGAAAGCTTCTCCCTCTATACCTGCAGGACACTGCCTGCAGATAGGCCCATTCAATCCTTTTGAAGCAGATCAGCTTTCAACATCATTACAATTTTAACTTTGATGTGGTCACAATAATAAAATAAAAAGAGAAAGAATAAAGAGAAGTCTGATTGAAGCTGAATGGGGTCTGGAGTTATGTATAACAAATTAACAAATATCATCATATTAATTGCCCAAATGTGCCTTTGAGTAACCTCTTGGATTTGTAATATATTTCCCATTTTTCATACCAGTCGGACATCTATAAATCATGAGCTTGTTGAAAATTGGATGGTTGATGTAAATTCAGAAAATAAATAACTGTCTCAATCCTTGATGTGTTGCCTGGAGCCTTCGTTAAATGGACGAGCAGTAAGGCAGCAGGGATCTTCTTTGGACTAGTAATTAGTCCATTCTATTCTTTCTCTACCAAAGGAGCAAGCAAACTGAAATGAGCTGCACAGCCAAAGCTTTTCACTGTACCTTGGTAAACGTGACAATAAGACAGTAAGAAATATAAACCTAACCCTCCTAAATATAAAAACAACCCTCTGTAGCTACAGGAGTTGCTGCCTCAAAAAAGGCAGCCAGCATCGTCAGAAAGCCACACGACCCTGGCCACGCTTTCATTTCACTCCCACCATCAGGACAAGGTACAGGAGCCTGAAAACTGTAATGTTAATTCAGGAGTAGCGTCTTTCCTACAACCAGGTGCTGTCTATAACCTCCAAATAATCTCCAAACTGCATAGGCTTGAGGGGCATTGTCTTTTGTCTTAAATATATATATAATATATGTGTGCGTGCGTGTTTGTGTGTGTGTGTGTGTATATATATATATATATATATATATATATATATATATAATATATGTGTGTGTGCATGCGTGTTTGTGTGTGTGTGTGTGTATATATATATATATATATATATATAATATATGTGTGTGTGCGCGCGTGTTTGTGTGTGTATATATATATGTGTGTGTGTGCGCGCGTGTTTGTGTGTGTATATATATATATATGTGTGTGTGTGCGCGCGTCTTTGTGTGTGTATATATATATATATGTGTGTGTGTGAGTGTGTGTATATTTATATCATTATCGGCGATCACTCTAAACGACTGTCCTCTCCTCTCCATAGGGTCGTCTACTTATGGGTCTACTGACGTCTGTAGCGGACAATCCGCGATCTACACACCTTGGTGCAACGTGGGCAGTGGTAGTCGTCGGGCCCCCTTTTCTCTCTCCTTACGGTGCTGTCGCTTTGTCTCTGCGACACGACATAGCTCTATTTCTTGACGTGCAGCTCCTTCCTGCATGGATTTAATCCAGGAGCGCCTGTCCAGTGCAATTTGCTCCCAGTTGCTCGTTGTCATGTGGAATTTCTTCAAACTGTACTTGATGTTGTCCTTGAAGCGTTTCTTTGGCCCGCCGAGGGCTCGCCGACCTTCCTTCAGTTGAGAGTACAGGATCTGTTTAGGGAGATGTGTGTTGGACATGCGGATGACATGGCCAGTCCATCGAAGTTGGTGCTGCATTATTGTGGTGGCGATGCTGGTCATGTTGACTTGCTCCAAAACGTTGATGTTGGTGCGTTTGTCCTTCCAGCTGATCCTCAGAATCTTTCGTAAGGATCTTTGATGGTATTGTTCCAGGGCTCTCAGGTGCCTGCTGTAGGCGGTCCATGACTTGGATCCATACAAAGGGTGGGGAGGTCAATGGTTCTGCAGACCAACAGTTTTGTTTGAGCCTTTAGGTCTCGGTCTTCAATGACTCTTTCCTGAGTCTGGCGTAGGCTCCGCTGGCACAACTCAGGCGATGGTTGACCTCAGAGTCGATGTCACCTTTTGAGGAAAGAATGCTGCCAAGGTAGGGGAAGTGGTTAACGTTTTCAAGAGTGGTGTGATCCACTTTTATAGTGGGCTGGGTAGACGGCTAGTTGGGTGGAGGTTGATGTAGGACCTGGGTCTTCTTGATGTTTAAGGCAACGTTTCTCCATATATAGGTAACGTTTCAGGTTGAGACCCTTCTTCAGACTTCTTCTTCAGTCTGAATAAGGGTCTTGACCCGAAATGTCACCCATTCCTTCTCTCCAGAGATGCTGCCTGTCTCGCTGAGTTAATCCAGCATTTTGTTCTACCTTCGATTCAAACCAGCATCTGCAGTTCTTTCCCACACAGATATATATATATATATATACTAGACTAAGTGGGACCCGTTCGGTCCCATATTCACATGGGAGCGCTGGTCCCCCAACGCAATATCCCAATTCCAATATTGGTGGCCAGTGGGGGGGGGGGGGCTTTCTGGAGCGCTGGTATGGGTGTTGTGGGCTGAAGGGACTGGTCTCCAGAGGGCTAGTATGGACATTGTGGGCCAAATGGATTCTTGGGGTGGCAGCTCAGTCTCTCAAGCCTGATGTGCTGGCAGCTCACTCACGGCTGGTGGGCTGGCAGTTGACTCACAGCTATTCCTTGAAATTCCATTTCAAGCAGGGTGCAAGGCCACCAAATTCAAATCCATTTTCTTACCATTTCAAGCAGGGTGCAAGGCCATCAAATTCAAGTGCAGTTTCTTACCACTTCAAGCAGGGTGCAAGGCCACCAATTTCAAGTGCAGTTTCATACCACTTCAAGCAGGGTGCAAGGCCACCAAATTCAGGTGCAGTTTCCTACCACTTCAAGCAGGGTGCAAGGCCACCAAATTCAAGTGCAGTTTCCTACCACTTCAAGCAGGGTGCAAGGCCACCAAATTCAAATGCAGTTTCATACCATTTCATGCAGGGTGCAAGGCCACCACATTCAAATGCAGTTTCATACCATTTTAAGCAGGGTGAAACCACCATAAAACCACCATTAAAACCACACAAAACACCACACTCACAGTTCTGTAGACATTCAGTGTGTTCAGTTGATCCACAGCTCAGACAGTCGTGACCTCTCCCTTCCCATCAAGCAGAGACTGAGCCACATCCACACTTCTGGGTTTTATAATCCCTCCCCCAACCCACCGGAAAAGGTGTGGCCTTCATGGCGTGATTGACAGGAGGGAGATTCTCAACATTTTTGATACACTAATAACACTTTTATTTTTCATTGATGGGAAGAATCCTCTGCACCTGATGAGCGGAGGGGGACTGGGTAAGATGGCCAAAAATGACAGCCGTAAGTGGTAGCATTTTATCTAAAATCAATATAGAGTGCAAACAGGAAGTGTTCAAGTTTAGACCACCAACCATTTGCCGTGCGTTTTACTTCAACCCAGATCCCCCAACCAACCATTTGCAGTGCTTTTTACTTCAACCCAGATCCCCAACCAACCATTTGCAGTGCTTTTTACTTCAACCCAAAACCCCTAACCAACCATTTGCCGTGCTTTTTTCTTCAACCCAGATCCCCCAACCAACCATTTGCAGTGCTTTTTACTTCAACCCAGATCCCCAACCAACCATTTGCAGTGCTTTTTACTTCAACCCAAAACCCCTAACCAACCATTTGCAGTACTTTTTACTTCAACCCAAAACCCCTAACCAACCATTTGCAGTGCTTTTTACTTCAACCCAAAACCCCACCCAACCATTTGCGTGATTTTTACTTCAACCCAAAATCCCACCCAACCATTTGCAGTGCTTTTTCTTCATCCCAAATCTCCACCAACCATTTGCAGTGCTTTTTCTTCAACCCAAAACCCCACCAACCATTTGAAGTGCTTTTTCTTCAACCAAAACCCCCACCAACTATTTGCAGTGCTTTTACTTCAAACCAACCACATTTTCATTTTCAAACCATATTAAGGGCACTCAAGGTCAGTAAAACCACACTCACAGTTTAGTAGACATGTGTTCAGTGTTATTCACAGCTCAGACTGAGAGACGTGACCCTCTCACTTCCCCATCTTGCAGAGACTGACTGAGGCACAATACTTCCAGGTTTTATAGTCCCTCCCCCCTCCCACCAGCAGGGGCAGCAGAGAGAATGTCAACATTTTAAAACATTAATAACTCTTTTATGTTTCATCGATGGGAAAAATCCTCTTGTCCTGCACAGTGGAGTGGGACTCTGAGTAAGCTGGCCAAAAATCACAGCCATAAGTGGCAGCGTTTTTTCTAAAATCATGAAACAGAAAAACAGGAAGTGGTGAAGATCTTATATATATATATATATATATATGTATATATATATATATATATATATATATATATATATGTATATATATATATATATATATATATATATATATATATATATATATATATATATATATATATATATATATATATATATATATATATATATATATATATATATATACACATATCAGGCATGTGTCGTCAGGGTAGGCAAGGTAGGCAGTGCCTACCCTGACTAAAATTATAAAATGGTCATTATTTTATATATATAAAATATATATAAAAGAAATAAATTGGTAATAAATAGTAAAGGGACGGGAGAATTATGCTTCCCTAAGAGATCGATCTCTTAGGGAGGCATATTTCTCCCGTGTCTTTTATCCGCAGTACATTTTAAACGCGGAAGTATGAGCTACTCACGTGCCGTTGACGCTGCTTCAAACCATCAGTGGGAACGGTCCGTAAAGGCAGCTGAAATTCTGCCTTTGCACCGTGGACTGCGTGCATGTGCTGCGCTGCGCACCAGCCTATTGCACATGCGCATGCGCAGGTTTCTTGGCGGGTTTCTCAAAGATGGATAGTGATTACCTGAAGAGTTTCTCGAAGCAAACTTACGAGGAAAAGACCAAAATAATTGAAAATGGCAGACCAACGTCAGAACTTAAAGAACTTCAACAGCGCAAAGGAACACAAATAATTAGAACATTTAGGTTGGTACTACAGGAAACAAAGAGAGAAGAATGGATTTCATACAAATAATATGGTAAGTAAATTTCTTTGAGCTATATGTTTTTAAATACTTTATTAAGAGATAGGACCTATTGAAGACAAATTACTTGATAAAAGTCGAGAGAACAATCTGTGCATGCGCGGTTTCCACGATTTAAAAAAAAAAGCCGACTGACAGCTCGCCGGGGAGAGAACAATCTGCGCATGCGCGGTTTTCAAGATTTTTAAAAGCCACTGCCTACCCTGACTAATTACTCATGGCACGTGCCTGACACATATATATGTTTGCATGGATGCGCATGTGTGTGTATATATTATATGTGTGTATACACACACACACACACACACACACACACACACACACACACACACACACACACACACACACACACACACACACACACACACACACACATATATATATACATATATATATACACACACATATATATACATATACATTTACGTGTGTGTGTGTGTGTGTGTGTGTGTGTGTGTGTGTGTGTGTGTGTGTGTGTGTGTGTGTGTGTGTGTGTGTGTGTGTGTGTGTGTGTGTGTGTGTGTGTGTGTGTGTGTGTGTGTGTGTGTGTGTGTGTGTGTTTTCATTGTATATTATGCAGTGTGCTTGCATATCTTTTGAGCTGCTGCAAGTAAGAATTTTGTTGTTCCGTATCTGGGATATATGACAATAAAACACTTTTGACTCTTGACTGTAAACCACCCACCCATTTTGTTAAGGTGCATTCAATCTATGGAGGTTTTGATCTAACTCTCCCCATGAAAACATCTCCCTTCTCTCCCCCTCTCCCTTCGCGATTATGTCATCCTGTATTTCTTGGTTCCCTGGAGCAACTCCTGGGCTGGCCCTGTGATGACAATATGCCTAAGCACAGCAGTGTGGTACAGCAGTATCTAATGAGCACAGGTGTGCCAATACCTAGCCTCACTATTATTGCCGATGGAATAAATATATAATCCCTCAGATGCCCTGTGGCAGCTGCTCCAGTTTATCAAAAGCAACCATATGGTGCGGTCAGAATCTATTCACTTGATCCCTTCAGCGAAACAAAAGCCCCATGAAGGCAATCCCAGAACAATGAAGCTTTCAAGTACCAGTCCACCAAGGATTTAAGTGGAGTTGGCTGAATTTCCATTCTCAATCTCTAACCTTCACCCATCAAGAACTCTTTCAGCGTTCCAATTACTTTGTGATAATAGTTAAATCTGTCAGGCCTGGTGTATTGATAAGATTAATAAATTCAGTTATTTTATCGTGCACTTTATGTTGAACAGTAATAGATATTTGCAGGATTTGCGAGGTTATTTATAATTAACTTCATTTGCCTTATGGTTTCAGATAGACAATCTCTTGGCTCTGGAATTAGTCTCTTGGACGGTATAATTTAAATTGAATTGATAGAGACAGCCCTTTGGCCCACCGGGTCTACACTGACCATCGATCACTCCTTCACACTGGTTCAGTGTTATCCCATTTCCACATCCACTCCTTGCACACAAGGGGCAATTTTACAGAAGGCCAGTTAACCTACAAACCCGCACTCCTTTGGGATGTGGGAGGAAACCGGAGCACCCAGTGGAAACCCACGTGGTCACAGGTAGAACATGCAGCCTCCACACAGACAGCACCTGAAATCAGGATTGAACCCGGGTTTCTGGCGCTGTGAGGCAGCAGCTCACCAGTTGCGCCACTGTGACACACTTAATTTTTCCTATCTTTCAATTAAAATACAGCTTAGGACCTAACTCTGGCTGATATTTTCAAATTCTCTTCCATAAATACCAATGAATACGATGTCTGTGGTGTACATAATGTAAAGTCACCGTAAATCATTGAGTGTTCTATTTGTAAGGCTCTGTTATATCATTCACTTTTTAGCATTGAGTTGAGAGCTACTGTACCTACTGTCAGTTAGGTTTGTGTCTTTTTTGCGCGGCCACTGTTATTCACCTAAAAGCCCTGTCCCACAGTTCGAGTTCATTCCAAGAGCTCTCCCAAGTTGCCCTGATTCGAACTCAGAGATTTATGGTAATGGCCACTCATCGGTACTCGGGGCTCGCGTGGACATTTTTCAACATGTTGAAAAATCTTCACGAGTCTTCCCGTGCTTACCTGCCATTAGCGAGTCTTCCCGAGTACCTGCCGTTAGTGTTACGAGCCGCTAAGAGACGTCCCCGAGCTCCAACGTACCCGCTATGTTCATTCTCCTTGCTTACCACGAGTTTGATTTTTTTTTAAACTCGGGAGAGCTCTTGGAATGAAATTGTACCGAGGGACAGGGCTTTTAGTATGTACCTTAGAGTTTGGAATGATGCTGCTTCATGGTTTAGCAGGATAATTAAGCTAATAGAAAACAGAGATCTCTCGGTATTGCAGTGAAAATGACAGACAATGATGTAGCAGGTACGTTAGTGAGCCTGAGCTACAAGCAACTGCAGCCATTAACCCTGTATATGGAATACATAAAACATAAAAACTAGCACAGGATCAGTTCCAAAGGCCCACAATGTTAGCACTAAACCTGACGCCAAGATAACGAATGCTGCATATGATCCATATTCCTCTATTCCCAGCAAGTGGCACAGTGGTAGAGTTGTTGCCTCACAGTGCCGATCATGGGACTGTGAGGGTTCACGAGGGTTCGATCATGACCATGGACATTGTCTGTACGGAGTTTGTACGTTCTCCCAATGAAGGCGTGGGCTTTCTCCAGGTGCTCCAGTTTCCTTTCACACTCCAAGACGTACAGGTTTGTAGGTTATTTGACTTCGGTAAATTGTAACATTGTCCCCTACTGTGTAGGATAGTGCTAGTGTAGAGGATGATCACTGGTCAGCATGGACTCGGTGGGCTGAAGACCCTGTTTCCCCGCTGTATTTCTAAACTAAACTAAATCGATATGCCCATAAACGCCCTTATAATTTCTGCATCAACCATAACCCCCAACAGCACGTTCCAGACACTCAACATCCTCTGTGTAAAAAATTTGCCCCCACACATCTCCTTTATACTGTACCCCTCTCACCTTAAAGCTGCATTCTCTAGTCTTTGGCATTTCCACCATGGGGGAAAATATCATAAACTGTCTACTCTCATAATTTTAAATACTTCTATCAGGTTTCTCCTCAGCCTCCAACGCTCCACAGAAAACAATCCAAGTTTGTCCAACCTCTCCTGATATCTAATGTCTTCTGATCCAGGCAGCATTCTGGTAAACCTCTTCAGCAACCTTCCCAAACCTCCATATCCTTCTTGTATTGGGGCAACCAGAACTGCTCCAAATGCAGTGCATCCATTGAGTGAAAATGTTCCTGAGAATGAACAATAACCTGAAGGATCCGTGGGAAAACACAGATCAGAGTAATGTGGCCACATAGATACAATCAGTTCAAAAGTTATGTACAACAGACAGAGCAAAGGGGAAGATACAAAGTGCTGTTTATATTTTTCAGCATTGTAGTGCATGGACAAAGTCAAATGTTCTCAATGGGGTTGTTTTATTTTTAGTTCAGATATACAACACGGAACAGGCCCTTCGGCCCACGTAGTCCGTGCCGACCAGCGATCCCCGCACACTAACACTATCCTACACACACTAGGGACAATTTTTACATTTATACCGAACTAATTAACCTACAAACCTGCGCATCTTTGGATTGTGGGAGGAAACCGGAGCACCCGGAGAAAATCCACGCGGTTACGGGGAGAACGTACAAACGCCATACAGACAGCACCCGTAGTCAGGATGGAGCCCGGGTCTCTGGTGCTGTGAGGCAGCAGCTCTACCCGCTGTGCCACCGTGCCGTAGAGGTGAATCGAACAGTGCCTTCGCTTATGGAAAAACAATTCAGAAATCTGATAACTGTTCATGAGTCTGGTGGTGCACGGTTTCAATCTTCTGTACCTTCTGCCGGATGGGAACAGGGAAACGAAAGGTGGGTTAAATCTTTGATTATGTTGGCTGTTTTTCCAATGCATCATGAAGTGTGGATGGAGTCAATGATGGGGAGTTTTGTCTGTGAGGTGAACTGGGTTTCATCGACAAATCTCTGCAATTCCTTTTGATCTTGGGCAGAGCTGTCCCCAACCAAGCTGTTTTGCAAACCAATGGTATTTTTTCTATGATGCCCCTGAAGAAGTTTGTAAGAGTCACTGGAGACATGCACTATTTCCTCCGTCTCCTCAGGAAGTAGAGGCGTTGAAGTGTCTTTGTGGCTGTCGCATCTATGTAGTTGGTCCACGACAGATCATTGGTAATGTGAGCGCACCATTGATGCAAGTTGAGGCATGTACTCCACCATGCTTCCTGGTCAATAAATAGCTCCTTCATCTTGCTGACATTGAGGGAGAGGTTATTGTCCTGACAACATTTCACTAAATTCTCTATCTCCTGTATTCCGTCTCGTGTCTCATTGGTAAACATTTAATGCACTGGTATAATTTATAGGGAAGTGTTGGAAGTTGCTATAGGTTTATTTCCTTTCTAAAGAGGAAGCAGTGCAGGGGATAGTGCGTAAAGGTACCTTTAGAATTGAGCGTAGATCAGAAGCATGCTTGCGAAGTGTAGCTCTGAAGAAGAGGGGCCGCCTTCTATAAATGATGCGCTGCTGGCAGTTCCACCTCTGTTAATTGCTGAATCAGCAGCAACATTAACGATCCTACAGATGCTACAAGGTCAAATCCTCAGAGCTACACTCGAGGACCCGCTGTGGTTTTTGCACTTGGAACATCTGTTGTGGGAATTGAAATCCCAACCTCCTCACCTGCAGGTGAAAGTGTTACCTCCCACTCACAAGGATCATAACCCGCTGCAATTTTACTGGCCTGTATGATGTTACAAATAGGTCACAGTAACTTCCATCCATGCACATGTGAACACAGGGATGCAAGAGCTGTTAACAGTGATTCACCATCTGGCAGCTGACCACAGCCTAATGCTGGACTCCCGATGGAGCTCAGTGTAAGCAGGAAAATACTCCACACCATAATTACAGACTCATTACTGAATCCTGTAGACGGCAGGGAGCTTTGAGTCATGGAGTTATATAGAAACAGACTCGTCAGCCCACCGAGTCTATGCTGACCATCGACCACTCAATTATACGCATCCTACATTCATCTTTTTTGCATTAGAGAGTTATGGATTCATACAGCACGACAACAGGCACTTCGGCCCAACTTGCCCAAGATGGCCCCTCTACACTTGTCCCACCTGCCCACGTTAGGCCCATATCCCTCTAACCCTTTCTTAACATGTACCTTTCCAAATGCCTTTTAAATGTGGTAATAATATCTGCCCCAACTACCTTCTCTGGCAGCTTGTTCCATGTACCCCTCAGGTTCCCATTGAATCAGTTTAAACATGTCCCCTGTCTGAAGAAGGGTACCAACCCAAAATGTCACCTATTCATGTTCTCCAGAGTTGTTGGCTGACAGGCTGTGTTACTCCAGTATTTTGCATCCACCTATGACCTCTGGTTCTTGATTCCCCTACTCTGGGTAAAAGACTCTGTGCATTTACCTTATCTGTTCCTTTCAAGTTCTCATACAGATCAAGATCAATATCAGCCCTCATCCTCCAGTGTGCCATGGAATAATGTCCTACCTGCCCATCTGCTCCCTATAGCTCAGGCCATCAAGTTATTTTTTTTTTGTATGGTAACATCCTCATATATCTCTCCCCAGATTCTCCTTCAACCTGTATAATGGAGGCAATTTACAACAGCCAATTAATGCTTTTGGATGTGGAAGGAAAGGGAAAACCCACACAGTCATAATGATAAAGTGCAAACTCCAGACAAATTATACCCAAGGCTGGGATTGAACTGAGTTCTCTGGTGCTGTGAGGCAATGGATTCATAAGCCACGCCACTGTAAAAGTTCTGCGGGAGCCAAAAGATAAAAGTTATTTTTAATATAATAAGAATATAGGTTTATTAACATCTAATTTTGCTGAAATAGATTTAAACATTGTGTTTTAGATTTAAAGATTATTGAGTTTTCTTAAGTTTCTAAACTTAGTTATAACTTTATTCGAGTTTCAATCTTTTCATGCTTTTAAATTTTCTCATGAACATTGAAATGTATCACATAACTGGCAACTTTAACAGGTCTGGATAAGTCAAAGGCAGTAAGTTTTGATCTCCTTTCTGAAGGCAAAGCTTATTCTGGCTGACTCGTTTGGTTTGTATGCCCTTGTTGGTTGCAGCGGCACAGTGACACAGCGGTGCAGTTGCTGCCTTATGCCCCTGTCACACTTATGCCCCTGTCCCACTTAGGAAACCTGAACGGAAACCTCTAGTGACCTTGCGCCCCACCCAAGGTTTCCATGAGTCGCCAGAGGTTTTGGTCACTCGCCTGGAAAGCCTCGACCGAAGCGTGAGCTGCATCTACTGACCAAAGATCCTACAGGATCTTTGCTACCGACCACACACACACACACACAAACACATCGTGAAGGTGGGGGCCAGGGACAGCAGAGGAGCGCAGTCTGCGCGATGAAGAGGAAGGTAAACCGCTGCCACAGATCATGGTAAGTCCTTTAGAGAGCGCGAGAGGGAGGCAGAGAAGGGGAAAGAAGTGGAGAGAAGGACAGAGAAGGGGAGAGAGAAGGGGAGAGAGAAGGGGAGAGAGAAGGGAAGAGAAGGGGGGAGAAGGGGGGAGAGAAGGGGGGGGAGAAGGGGGGGAGAAGGGGGGGGGGGAGAAGGAGTGGAGACAGTTTTAAGAAGTTTAATAAAGTTAGCGGGCATTTTACCTTCCGGCGGATCTTCTAGGTCCTGAAAACCAAAGATCCTACAGGATCTTTGCTGAAAATTCTAATGAGCCAATCAAAATGGCCGGTCAGCGAAGGAGATTGCCTTCGACTGCCTGTAAGTAAATAGCAACCCCACTCCACTGGCTTCGACCAAACGGCAACCTATTTTTAGTCGAGGCCGGTTTTAATTTTGTTGAAATAATTGCAGGAACATAGAAAAGCCTTGACTACGCGGAAACCACTTTCGACCATTAGGGAGAGTGACCAAAACCTCCAGGAACCTCCGGAACATCATGGAAACCTTGGGTGGGGCGCAAGGTCACCAGAGGTTTCCGTTCAGGTTTCCTAAGTGCGACAGGGGGCTTTTACCGCGCCACAGACACGGGTTTGATCCTGACTACAGGTGCTGTCTGTCTGGAGTCCGCACGTTCTCCCTCCGACCATGTGGGTTTTCTCTGGGTGCTTCAGTTTCCACCCAGAGACGTGCAGGCATCTAATCCAGGCATCATTCTGGTAAATCGCCTCTGCACTTCCCCCCCTGATTTGGGCAACCAGAACTGCACGTAATACTCAAAATAGGTCCTAACCAAAGTCCTGTCATGTTACGTCATGACTTCCTGGCTCTTATACTCCATGTCTGGACCAATGAATGCAAGCAGACCATATACCTTCCTTGACATTCTATTACCTCATGTTGCTACTTTCATGAAGTTATGGACTTGGAAACAAAGCTCCCTTGTGTATTATTGCTGTTGATACTCTTGCCATTAATTACATATTTCCCCTTACATTCGACCTCCTAAAGTGCATCACTTCACACTTGCTCAGATTAAACTCCATCTGCCATTTCACCGTCCATTTCTGTAGCTGATCTATATTTCGCTGTGTACTTTGATAGTCTCCCTCCTAGGTCGTGACTCCAACAGTCTTGCGTTCATCTGCAAACTTACTAACCGCCCCGTCTACCTTTACATCCAAGTCATTTCTAAATATCACAAACACCAGCAGTCCCAGCACAGGTCCCTGCAGAACTCCACTGGTCACAGATCTCCAGCCTGAATATCGTCCTTCCACCACAACCCTCTGTCATCTATCAGTGAGCAAGTTATGAATCCCGATGACCAGGTCACTGTAAATCCGATGCAACATAATCTTCTGGATCAGCTTACCATGGGGACTTTATCAAATGCCTAACAAAAAGCAATGTAGACAGCATCCACCACCCTACCTCATCGATCACCTTCGTCATCTCCTCAAGAAACACGATCAAGTTAGAAAGATATAACCTGCTGCACTCCAAACCATGCTGACAGTCCTTAATTAACTGATTTTACTTCGGAGTCACGTGAGTGACTTCGTGAAGAACCCGCTCAGTGCGCAGGCGCGGCATTACGCCAGCAGTGCAACAGCGGCGGCAGCTGGAGGAAGGCGCTCCGGCTGCATTTTGAAACGGACCGTTGGGTGAGTATATTCAACTAAGTCTACAGAGAAAGAGAGGGTGGGTGTTCTTAGCAAATAAGTACACTCACCAGAAGACTCTCCAACAGAACTGCCCCAGCTCAACTCCACCAGAGGAGCGTTTAATCTCAGGGGGGCAGCAACAGGCGGCAGGAACGCTCATAGAGCGCTCCGCTATCCCCGACACCGAGCCGAGCCCAGTCCCGCTAATGCCTGCACAGCGGACAGGGAGCAAAGCCATGAGAGCAACCGGCAGGTAATGTCTAATTTGTCGAATGGGGACATGTCTCCACCTACACGGAGGAGAGACAGCTGCCAGAGCTTACAACAGCTCTTGGAGCAGATGCTCCAGCGAGCTACGCAGAAGGAGCGTTCTCGCGGGAGGTAGGTCAGGCACCTCCTCCACAGTGTCTTGGGCACTGCCCTCTGCTCCCTCATTACTGGAGGCTAGCATTGGTGACCAGGGTTGGGCTGGTCTGGAACAGGGGCTGGCGGAAGAATTCGGCGGTATGCAAGGGGTGCAGGAGCAGGAAGAGCTGCTGGGTGTCGTGGACCGCTATGTAGCATCCCCACGTGCTGGAAGACTGCTGGAACCAAACATGGCGGCCAGCATCAATCATCTGTCAAATAAGCCCTTGCAGGAGAAGGTACTTCTTGAGGTGCTTGAATTTTATACAGCACCAGAGAACTGTGAGGCCCTCAGAGTGAAGACTGTGAACAGCCAGATCTGGGTCACGTGGGGTCAAACATGTGTAACCATGAAATCAAGCTACAGCGGATCCTAAGGCTCCGGACGTCGGCCATTACAGCCTTTGCTCGTTCTGTGCAAAGTACGGAGATGGATACGTGCCAGCAGGATGTGCTGGCACTGATGTGCAACACACAATTTGAGATACACAATCTCCGGCGGGGAAACATAAGACCTGCCCTCAATCCCAAATTTGCTGGGTTGTGCAGAGCCCCAGCTGCAGAGACGGACGCTCTGTTATTTGGGAAAGACCTCAACAAAAAACTGAGGGACATGGAGGAAGCAGCGACATCTTTCGGCCTCATGAGGGCAGGCCCTGGGACGAGCAAACCAAGAGCTACAATACCCAAGCGGCAGCACCCCATGGCATCCACCAGTCGACGTCCTCAATATGGGACTGGTGAAAGCTCGGGGACCGCATTTTATCCCCAAAAGATCTTTTTTAGATCAGGGCCCACAGCGGACCCCATGGAAAATGCGCCACCCCCCAACATCGCCAGCACGTCAGACAAGCAAAACCTACAAAAACATCAGGAAACAAAAGAAACACCACTGAACATGGAGGTAGGTGGGTCTGGTTCCTGCCAGCATATAGAGAATAAGGGTGCTTTACTAACAGAGGGGAGATTACACTGGTTTAAAGAAGCATGTGTTACTGTCACGTGTGATAAGTATATACTCAACAGCATTAGTGGAGAGGTCATCCAAAAGACCAAACATGAACCTTTGGAATTTGTATCAAATAAAACCAAAAAAGATGGTGGATGTCGCATCATCATTGCCTTAACATCACTAAATAAGTTTGTTGAGTATATACATTTCAAAATGGAGACAGTTGTTACTGCCAAACAACTGATTTCCAAAGGATACTTCATGGCAAGCATTGATCTGAAAGATGCTTACTATCTAATACCCATACACAAGGATCATTGCAGATGCCTACAATTTATCTGGTTGGGGCAGCTGAGGCAGTACAACGCATTGCCCAATGGGCTAACCTCAGCCCCAAGATTATTCATCAAAATATTGAAAATAGCCATGGCAAGACTAAGAAACAAACACATATTGTCATGGCATACCTGGATGATATTCAGAAAGTAGGGAAAACGATGGAATTGGCTGTGGCAGCAGTATCAGCTACAAAATAGCTCCTCGAAACTCTGGGGTTCGTCCTACATCCAGATAAATCTAAGTTGAAGCCATCCACTATTATGGACTACCTGGGCTTCACAATTAACTCAGTCCATATGACTGTTACTTTGCCAAAAGGAAATTTAAAAAAAAAAAAAAAAAAAAAATGGTTGCATTAGCACAATCATGCAACTATTTAATGGTCAACAAAGGACCAACTATTCGACAAGTCCCAAAAGTGATTGGGAAAATGGTAGCAGCATTTCCAGCTACACAATGCGGACCTTTGCACTATCAAAATTTACAAACAGCAAAGGTACAGGCACTAAAACGACATACAGGTCACGATGTTCGTGTCATGTAATTACCCACTGAAGCAATATCAGCTACAGTGGTGGGCAGAAAATGTTTGGCATAGTTTCAGCTCTATCATCATCACTAACCTTACTTTAGTTCTTCAAACAGATGCCAGTGCTCAAGGCTGGGGAGCAACTTACTCCATATCCAGCACAGGTGGTAGATGGACTAACCTAGAGTCATCATTACTACTGACACTGGGCATTAACTATCTAGAGATGTTGGGCGCCTTTTATGGGTTAAAAGCATATGTAGCTAATATGCAGCACTTGCATGTTCGGTTACAGATTGATAATACTACGGTGGTGGCTTATATTAACCATATGGGCGGCATAAAATCATTATCATGCGACAAATTGGTCAATGTGATTTGGCTATGGTGTGTCGAAAGACATATTTGGCTATCAGCTACTTATCTACCAGGTAAGCTAAACACAGTGGCAGACACCAGGTCACGCAAATTCAATGATAACATCGAATGGATGTTCAACCCTAAAGTATTTGCTAAAGTTATTAAGCAGTATGGAACACCAGATATCGATGTATTTGCATCAAGACGAAATCACCAGTTACCTATATATGTCGCTTGGGAACCAGACCCAGAGGCAGCAGCGATACATGCCATCACGCTGGATTGGGGAAATGTCTTCTTCTATGCTTTCCCTCCCTTCTGCCTCATCAGTCGGGTACTTCGCAAAATACAGATGGACTCTGCTTCTGGAATTTTGATGGTGCCCGACTGGCCTACACAGCCATGGTTCCCGGTTCTACATGACATGGTGGTTGAGTCACCAATGGTCTTTCCCAGTGATCCAGGATTATTAACTCACCCAGTATCAGGCATAAGCCACCCATGCCATGAGAAAATTAAACTCCTGGGTTGCAGGCTTTGAATAGATCTTACCTGGAACAGGGATTGTCCGAACGAACCATCACCACCATGTCGGCATCCCTTTGAACATCCACCAAGAGGCAGTACTAAATCAGCATAAGAAAATGGGAGAAGTACTGCCAGGAAACAGGGACAACGTATGCAACAGCCACAGCCACCAACGTACTGGAATTCCTGGCCCATCTACACCATGATGAAGGGATCAGTTACAGTGCCATCAACACAGCGCAAAGTGCTCTTTCTGCTTATCTCAAACCAGCAGGACAACAGGCAATGGGATCCCATCCACTGGTGGTAAAACTGATGAAGGGCATTTATGATATCAAGCCCCTAAACCCAGGTATACCCATATTTGGGATATCAGTGTGGTCCTGACATACCTCAGGGAATGGCCACCAGCCAGATCCCTCAGCCTCGAGCAATCTACACTAAAGACGCTCATGTTGATGGCACTCGTATCCGCTCAGAGGGTCCAGTCACTACACAAGTTAAAGCTGGACAACATGGTGACCACCCCAGATCAGATCACATTCATCATACAGGGTCTGGTGAAGCAAAGCAGGCCAGGAACAGCTAATCCACTGGTGGTATTCCGGGCCTACCCACAAAAGCCACGGTTGTGTGTCGTGACCCATCTACAACATTACATAGACACAACCCACAATATCAGAGGGAGTGAAAAAGCCTTATGGGTCAGCCACAAGTAACCTCATGGCCGGGTAACGAGCCAAACCATTTCAAGATGGCTCAAACAGGTACTGAAGGCTGCCGGAATAGATACTAATACATTTAAATCTCATTCCACTAGGGCAGCATCTACATCAACGGCCGACAGAATGGACGTACCGGTTGACCATATTCTGAATACAGCAGGATGGTCGAGGGAAACGACATTCAGAACTTTTATAATAAGCCGTTGATGAAACCTGATTTATTTGCAGAGAAAATATTACAATCTGCAAATATTTAAGTTAAGCCCGGGGGAGCACTTTAATTTTGTTATTGTTAATAACTACCTTTTGTGTTTCTTGAGAAACAGATTCATAGGTTGATTACGATAACACTTCCTCCCTCAAGAACTTTCGGCAGTGAGTGAAATAAAACTGTTACACGGTTTGAAATCACAGAGCTTTAAAATCTTCACGAAGTCACTCACGTGACTCCGAAGTAAAATAGTAAGATTAAACGAGAACTTACCAGTTTGAAGTTTGATCTGTATTTTATGAGGAGTTACGATGAGGGATTACGTGCCCTCCGCTCCCACCCTCATTATATGGATCAAACTAATAAATTGATGTCTCCTTTTCTTTACTATGTTTACTTCAAATACCTGTGTCTATCTGTGATTCCACACCGCTGCTTGGAAGTATGCCGCGCCTGCGCACTGAGCGGGTTCTTCACGTAATCCCTCATCGTAACTCCTCATAAAATACAGATCAAACTTCAAACTGGTAAGTTCTCGTTTAATCTTACTATTATCTTCCAAATGGGAGTAAATCCTATTCAAAGGATCCTCTCCAATAGCTTCCCTACCACTGATGTGAGACTCACCAACTATAAACCCTTGAATCTCTCTACTTCCCTTCATACACAAAGAAACAACATTAGCTACTCTCTAGTCTTACAGGACTTCGCATGTGGCTGGTTGAGATTCAAAGATCTTTGTTGAGGCTCCTGCAATCTTCTCTCATGCCTCTCTCAATAACCTGGGATAGATTCCCTCAGGCCTTGGGGATTTATCCACCTTGGTGCCATTCAAGAACATCAACACCTCCTTTTTCTTAATGTCAAACTGCCAGTGCATATTAATATTCTCCACACTGATTTCTCCGTTCTCCATGTCAGGGGTTATGGGGAGAATGGAGTTGGGAGGGAGAGATAGATCAGCCATGATTGAATGGCAGAGTAGACTTGATGGACGGAATGGCCTAATTCTGCTCCTATAACTTAAACTTATGAACATGTCCTTCTCCTTGGTGAAAACAGATCCAAAATACTTGTTTGATAAACTTCCCACCCACCCTGACCCTAAGCACGTATTCCTTAATTTTTCCTAGAGTGGTCCTACCTTCTCATGGATCCCCTTTTGTGTTTAACGTAAAAAGCGTTGAGACTTTCTTTAATCCAACTCCATTAAGTCTGGACACACCCTCCAGTATATCCTCTCTGAGCGCTGCTATGATATTTTCTAAGATTAATAGAGCCACTCCTCCACCTCTAATGCCCACACTCTCTATCATATCTGAAACATCAATGTCCCGGAAAGTTAATCTCCCAATCATGTCCCTTTCGCAACCATGTTTTTGCAATGGCCACAACATCCCAATGATCCCATGCACCAATCAAAGTTCAAAATTCATCTGCTTTCCCCAAAATACTCCTTGCATTGAAATAACCACACTTTAGCCCATTGGCTTTACCATATTCCTTCACTGTCTGTCCTTCCTTTGAGACTTACTGGTCCTAACATCTACCTTTCAATTGCTGACCTACTTCCCCAGTTCCCACCACAATGCCTCTCTTGTGTAAACTCTCCCAAGTAGCACTAGCAAATCTCCCCACAAGGATACTGGTTCCCCTCCAGTTCAGGTGCAACCCATCCATCTTGTGCACGTCATCTCTGCTCCAGAAGAGATCCCGATGGTCTAAGAATCTGAATCGCTGTCTCCTGCACCAACCTCCACTGCCGAATGTTCATCAGTCCTACCTTACCACTAAACTCCAAGGAAACAAAGAATAAAACAAATGGGTATGCAACATACATTGCAAACTCAGTAAGACTCAATTTTCATCTGATTGGGTACATTAGAATTGAAATCAAGTCCTTCAGGGGAAAGGCAATGGATGAATGCACTCTGCGAATCATTTTTATTCCACTGTCACAATGGCTTAGTTCATAGGGCTTTTAGTTTTGATCAGAGGTGAAATGTTTATATTCAGGTGTTGTTCTGACTATTTGGAAAACTACCAAAAAAGCTGACTGTGGCAAAATCCTGTAGGTTGATTTGATAATGTTATTTAATAAATTATGCATGGATATATGAAAGCTAAACAAATTGCAATATATGTTCTACAAGTCCAGGTGGTGGAGACAGTACTCTTCATGTTGCTCTCTCTCTCTGTGTTATTTAGGCAAACACCTCTTACAAAATCAATTTTTCCATCTGAGTATTAATTCATTCGGGATGTGCTCAGATGCACATTTCTCAGCTTTGTTTCTCGATGGAATCCTCCTTGCATGCTGAAGAATAATTACAGAACAATGTGGATATTTCAGATGAATAATCCACCTCCCGTAATGTTTTAGGACGGGAACGAAGGTCATGTGTAATTAGTGCCTGAGATATATAATGAGTTGGGGCAGGGTAACAAATGGGAATAGGAGAGAGAAGGAAGAGCATTACAGTGGTG
This sequence comes from Malacoraja senta, assembly GCA_038087875.1. Classification (NCBI taxonomy): domain Eukaryota; kingdom Metazoa; phylum Chordata; class Chondrichthyes; order Rajiformes; family Rajidae; genus Malacoraja; species Malacoraja senta. The sequence continues at coordinate 65,539,784 of CM075979.1, read as the reverse complement.
CAGCGGTAGAGTTGCTGCCTTACAGCGCCAGAGACCAGGGCTTGATCCTGACTAGGGGTGCCGTCTGTACGGAGTTTTACCTTCTCCCTGTGACTGCGTGGCTTTTCTCTGGGAGCTCCGGTTTCCTCCCACACTCCAAAGACGTGCAGGTTTGTAGTTTAATTGGCTTCTGTAAAATTGTAAATTGTCCCTAATGTGTTGGATAGTGTTGGTGTGTAGGGATCACTGGTCGGCATCGGACTCGGTGGGCCAATGGGCCTGTTTCTATGCTGTATCTCTAAGGTCTAATGTCTAGTCTATAGAAGGAGGCAACAGAGAAGGGGAAGGAGGGTGATATTTGAGGGAACAAGAAAGAAAATATGAGGAAAGCAGGAAAGAAAAATAGGATATGTGTTTAGGGAGAGGATGGTTAGAGAGGAGGAATTGAAATAGAGTTAAGGAGAAGACAGAAGATATAACTAACATTCAGTTGAAACAAAGAACTGCAGATGCTGGTTAATACACAATATGACACAAAGTGCTGGAGTAACTCAGCAAGTCAGGCAGCATCTCTGGAGCACATGGATAGGTGACGTTTCAGGTTGGAACCCTTCTTTAGTTTGAATAGGGGTATCGACACGAATCTTAATCTATGCATGCTCATATTGTGTGACCTGCTGAGTTACTCCAGCACTTTATGTCCTTTTGTGTAACTAACATTCATCAGCTGAAAGAACAACACAGTTCTTTATTCTTGCACCATTTCCAAGTACCACACACCAGGCTTGTAAATAGATCACTGGGGCATCATTAAAAATCAACACAATCTCGGTGAAGCAATCTCCATCATAATAACATCAGAGTGAGAGCTGAGAACACAAATCATTGACCATGGAGACCATGGGATAGTAATGTAGCATTTATGTGGTATAGTAATGGCAGGGTATTGAACAACATTTTCAAGATGCAGTCTCTTTCACTGGAAGTTTTGAAATATTCTTCATGTTAGTGATCTTATTTTAAGTGCGATGGACATCAACTCAATACGAGTTCTGTGCCATGGGGGTGAACACTAGTAAATCCATCACCAAATAGTGTATGAGCCATCTCTAATGCTCAAACACATTAACACTGATGACATCCATAGTCTTCTATTAATTTTAAAGAGACGCAGCGTGGAAACAGGCCCTTCAGCCCAACAAGTCCACGTCGACAAGTGATCACACTAGTTTGATGTCCTACACATTAGGGCCAATTTACAGAAGTCAAATCAAGTCAAGAGTCAAGAGAGTTTATTGTCATGTGTCCCAGATAGGACAATGAAATTCTTGCTTTGCTTCAGCACAATATAGTAGGCATGAATACAGAACATATCAGTGTGAACATATACTATTATATAAATATATACACACATCAATAAATAAGCAGATAAAGTGCAAATAAACAGATAATGGTCTATTAATGTTCAGAGATTTGTTCCAGTTGAGTTTAATAGCCTGATGGCTGTGGGGAAGTAACTATACCTGAACCTGGACGTTGCAGTCTTCAGGCTCCTGTACCTTCTACCTGAAGGTAGTAGGGAGATGAGTGTGTGGCCAGGATGGTGTGGGTCCTTGATGATGCTGCCAGCCTTTTTGAGGCAGCGACTGCGATAGATCCCCTCGATGGAAGGGAGGTCAGAGCCGATGATGGACTGGGCAGTGTTTACTACTTTTTGTAGTCTTTTCTGCTCCTGGGCGCTCAAGTTGCCGAACCAAGCCACGACGCAACCGGTCAGCATGCTCTCTAACCTGTAGAAGTTAGAGAGAGTCCTCCTTGACATACTGACTCTCTGTAATCTTCTCAGGAAGTAGAGGCCAATTAACCCACACACCTGCACACCTATGGAGGAAACTGGAGTACCCAAAGAAAACCCACACGGTCACAGGGAGAATGTGCAAACTCCACACGGACAGCACCCATAGTCAGAATGGAACCTGGGTCTCTGGCGCTGTAAGGCAGCAAATCTACCGCTGCACAACTATATTCTGCTAGTTTTAATTGTGTCACAATGTAGAAGGCTGCCTCTCCCTTAGATCTGTGCTCTTTAGGGAAGAAGAGATATGAGTGGCAATGGTCAGATGTGTAGATGAGCGTCCTTTGGGAGAGGGTAAGATCTGGAATAGTGAGGTGGGGCAGAGTTGCTGATGTATAGATGGATGGAGTATGCATGGGACGTCCTGGAAAGGGAATTAGTGTGAAGATTGATGTACCGGAATAGTTTAGTTTATTATTTTAGTTTAGTTCAGTTTAGTTTAGAGAGACAGTGCAGAAACAGGCCCTTTGGCCCACTGAGTCCGTGTCGATCAGCGATCCCCATACACTAACACTATCCTACACGCAAGGGACAATTTACAATTTTACCGAGGCCAATTAACCTATAAACCTGTATGTCTTTGGAGTGTGGGAGGAAACCAGAGTACCCGGAGAAAATCCACGCGGTCACGGGGAGAACATATAAACACCATACAGACAGCACCCGTAGTCAGGATCGTACCTATGTCTCTGACGCTGTAAGGCAGCAACTTTACCGGTTGCAACACCGTGCCATCCCTTATAGTTTTAAAAGATAAAGTGAGAGGTTGGGATGAGGTAAAATCAGGATGTAACCTGCCTGGATTGGAGGTTTTCAGTTGCAGGGAGAGGTTAGATAGACTTGGATTGCTTTCTTTGGAACGTTGGAGGTTGAGGGAGACTTGGTAGATATATATAGAGTTATGAGAAGCATAGGTAGGATAGACAGTCAGAACCTTTTTCCCAGGGTGAAAATGTCCAACACTAGAGGGCATAGCTATAAAATGAGAGGAGGAAAGGTTAATCGAGATGTGGAGGGCAAGTATTTTAACACAGAGGGTGCAGGAGGCCTGGAACACTCTGCCAAGGGGGTGGTGGACACAGATACAATAATGGTGTTTAAGAGACTTTTGGATAGATACATGAAAGTGTAAGGAATGGAGGGATATGGATTATGTGGAGGCAGAGGAGATAGCGAAGTCAGGGGATATGGGGAGAAGGCAGGGACGGGGTACTGATTGGGGATGATCAGCCATGATCACATTGAATGGCGGTGCTGGCTCGAAGGGCCGAATGGCCTACTCCTGCACCTATTGTCTATTGTCTATCAGTGTAATTTGGCTTCATGTTCAGCACAAATACTATGTATTGTACATGAAATTGAATCTGAACTTGATGTTATTAAGTATTGGGAGCAGGTGTATATGGCCCTTTATTGTCTGTCCTGCTAATCAATGAGACTTAGGCTGGTTCAATGAAGGGTTTCTACTTTGCTGGCTGTCTGATCCCCGTAGCCTTTGTTACCACTTTAGTTCAATAATCTAACCTGACTGTGAATGCATTCAATAAGTCAAAGCCCTTTGTGTTAAACAATTGCAAAGATTCCATGCCCCACATGGAGATGAATTTCTCCCTCACTTCAGTTGTAATGGGGCAAACCTTTACAGACAGAATATATACCCACTCAGGTTCATCACCAGTGGAAATCCATTGGTTTCACTGGAACTAAATGTGGTACCAGAGTGGCACAGTTGGTAGTAGTGCTGCCTCATAGGCGAGAGAACTGGCTTCGATCCTGACATCAGGTGCTGTCTGTGTGAAGTTTGCACATTGTCCCTGTGACCACATGATTTATTTTTCTCTGGGCTCTCCGGTTTCCTCCCACACCCCCAGAACATGCGGTTAGGCCAATTGGCCTTTGTAAAATTGCCCCTAGTGTGTAGGGAGTGGATGTGGAAGTGTGGTAACGTAAAACTAGTATGAATGAGTGATCGATGGTTGGCATGGAGTTGGTGGGCTGGAGGGTCTGTTTCCATGCTGTATCTCAAAACCAAACTAAATTTGAAAAGCAGTGGAAAGGTCACAACTATTTCTATGTGATATATTGAGTGCTATAGCCTGTAGGTGGGTTTCTAGCTAACAACCAAATGATTTTGAGGTAAGAGAGCATCAATTGAGCCCTGATAATTTTAATTGAGTTTTGACCAAAAAAAAGAGTTAAAATGAAAACAAAATGGAGAAAAATAGAGAGCAAATGGAACTATTATTTTGGGGGAAATTGCCCATAGGTAGAGCATTACCGAAACATGTTAGTATTTGTAGTTTAAAAAAGATTTACTTCTGCAATTTATGGTTAACATTACAGAAAGCATGCAGGTTTGACATTTGAGCAGTTATCCTAGTTTAATATTAGTACTTTTTGAATGTCAGCATCTGAGATGAAAACCTATAAATCTGGCCGAAATTGATTCTGCGAATTTGTATGACGTGCCTTCAGTTCATGAACTTATTTCCGATAGTATTCCCTTAGTTTTGCAGTGTCCCATTCGTTAGTCACTGGCTTAGCAGGACGGGCAGCATTGTTCATGGCCTTTAACATCGAGCTTGGACACAAAGCCAAAATGTAAAAAAAAAGCATGCACAAAACCTTAAATTAAATGTCATATGAACATCGAAGATATTATGGGTAATTGCATGAATATTATGGCTTTGATTAAATCTTGCAATATTATTCCATTCAGGAGGGGCAATAATATGGAGGACTAGTTTCTACTGGTGAAGGACGAGAGGCTTGAATGTTGTAAAGGGAACTGAAAAGGTTGAAGAGAGGACGATATGACTTCAAGATAGTAGTGGTGGAGTTGGAGAGGTTAAAACCATGGATGGATTTGTGGATAAAAATAAATTTGAGAAATAAGAGGATTTAGAGACAGGAATTGTCGAGTGTGTAAGGTTTGATGTGGATTGGAATATTTACTTCTTTGCTTTGGACAAGCTTCAGTTATTAAATTTGGAGAAAGTTGACCAGAAAGGAGAGCACTGGAATATTTTGGTGTAGGAAGGAATATTCTTGACTGGGGGTGAAATGAAATATGATGGAAGAAATATACAGTACATGGAGCTGGTAACTGGCAGCACTTGTGATGAAGAAATAAGGGCAGGAACCCAAGATAGCATTGAACAGAAGCAGAAAATGCTGGGAGAACTCAATTAGTCAAGCAGCATCCGTGGAAAGAGAAACCTGTTGATCTTGGACCAGCGATCCTGTCATAGAGTTTTGGGAAGAGTGGAAGAGTTAAGGCTCTGTCTTACGATGTTGCGGTCATCGGCTGTGAAGCGCGGCTTCGCCTGTAGAGTGGACCGCACGGCAATGGCGAGAGCGCCGAGCCTATGCCACGGGAGCGCCGCACGGATGCTGCGCGGGGGCCGAGTGATTTAAATACGGCTGGTCCCACGTGCTTGCGGTAAGTAAAAAAAAGGGCGGGCCGACTGCGATGACGTCGGCCCGCCGCACGTGACTCACTAGCAGCGGCGGCCGTCCTGATCGCGGCGCTGTAGCGGTGGCTGTGCCAGCGGCCGTTCCGCACACGTGCCTCACTGGCGGAGGCTGTGACAGTGCAAGTTCGACGCACGGCGCTCGAGCCACACTGGTGGCAGCTGTGGCGGCGGCCGTGCCGCACTCGTGCATCACTGGTGGAGGCTGTGCGGTAGGAAAATATTTTTGAACAGTGTAGGTTTTATTTTAGCACCGTCCGGTGTTGGGAACAACGCAGCACGGCCCCGGAATTGTGCGTTCTCACGAGTGCGCGGTCTATGGCGGCCCAGGAGCGGTAGATTCTTCCCGTTTCGCCGCCAATGACTGCAGACTCGTGAGACAGGCCTTTTACAGTTTTCAAAACAGGGCTGGAGGTGGAGAGGAATAGAGGAATGAGTTGTAAGACAAAAAACGAGAGAGATTGTTTAAGACAGACCATGTGGTAAGGAGTAGAAACGAGGAACTGCAGATGATGGTTTACAGAAAAAGACACAAAGTGCTAAGGGGCATGAGTACAGAAAAGGGGGTGAGAAAGGGAAGCAAGCATGATTATAAGAAACAGCTAGGGAGTATGGGCGACACATTGGCGCAGCAGTAAAGTTGCTGCCTTACAGCGCCAGAAACCCGGGTTCGATCCTGACTAGGAGTGCTGTCTGCATGGAGTTTGTACGTTCTCCCTGTGACCACGTGGGATTTCTCTGGATGCTCTGGTTTCCTCACTGTATCTGTAAAGTCTAAAGTAAAGCAATTTACCTGAAGGTGAATTATTCAATGTTCATTTCAGAACATTGCAAACTTCTGAGATGGAAGATAAGATGTTGATTCTCTAGCTTATGTTGGGCCTCACTGTGGCAGTGGAGGAGGCTGTAGACAGACAGGTTGTGGTGGGAGTGGGATTGATTATAAAAGTGGCATGCAAGACTGCATCTGTGATCACCACTGCAGATGCTGCCTGAGTTCCTCCAACACTTTGTTTTTCACCCAGTCTGCCTTTAGTTTCTGAGCCTGTACTTGCTGGAGTTTAGAAGGATGAGGGAGGGACGGAAGAGAACTATTTGAAAATTATTGAATAATGAAAGACGGAGTGGAAGTGGAGAGGATGTTTCCTGTAGAGGGTGAGTCTAGAATCACAGGGCACAGTCTCAGAATAAAAGGACATACGTTTAGAAAGGAGACGAGGAGGAATTTCTTCAGCCATTGTGTAGTGAATCTGTGGAATTCATTGCCACAGGTGACTGTGGAAGCCAAGTCATTGAGTATTTTTAAAGCAGAGATTCATAGGTTCTTGATTGGAAAGGATGTAAAGGTTATGAGGAGAAGGCAGGAGAATGGGGTTGATAAGGACAAATAGATCAACCATGATTGAATGGTGGAGCAGACTCAATGGACTGAATGGCCTAGTTCTGCTTATATGTCTTATGGTTTCTCTGTTGTAGAGGAGGCCACATTGTGAACATCTTTGTCAATGTTCAAACAGAAGTCAAAAAAGATCATCTGTTTTGTGAACAGTCAAGCATAGAATGTAATCATGTTTTGATGACAGAGATGGAGCCATTGGCAAGGTATTGATGTCTGAAGTGCCAACAGTACCCAGTAGTATTTAAGTTTGGGAGAAAGCAATAATCTTTTAATAAGAGGTATCACATCTATATTAAAATGGCAAGGAATAGGATCTTGATTATATTCATGTTATAAAATTATAATTCCCTGGCTTTAGTTCTGACTGAACTATAATGAACAGTGATTTGGAAATGCCAGAAAACTTAAAGAATTTTGAAAGGAAGCCTCAGGGTCATTTTTGGAGGGACTGTAACGAAGGTTCTGAGAAACAGTATAAGACTTCACCAGGATAATACCAGCTCCCTCTAGTGGGCTGTGCTTTTATATGCCACAGAAACAAGTCATGCTCAAAACGTATTGAAATTCAAGTCACGTCACCATATTGTTCGTTTAATATTTGCCGATTGTGGCCGACACTGCCCGTCCATCACAGATAGCGACCTCCCCACCATCGAAGAGATCCACGGGAAGCGCTGCCTCAAAAAGGCAGACAATATCTTTAAAGACCCATATCACAGTGGCACAGCGGGTAGAACTGCTGCCTCACAGCACCAGAGACCTGAGTTAGAACCTGACCTTGGGTGCTGCCTGTGTGGAATTTGCACGTTTTCACTATGACCACGTGGGCTTTCTCCGAGTGCTCCGGTTTCCTCTCAAATCCCAAAGTCGTGTAGGTTAATTGGCCTCTGTAAATTCCCCCTAGTGTGTAAGGGGGAGTGGATGAGAAAGTGGGATATCATAGTACTGGTGTGAGCCGGTGATCAATGGTCAGCATGGACCCGGTTGGCTGAAAGGCCAGTTTCCATGCTGTATCTTTCAATTCAATTCAAAATTATACGATTCAAGGGACAAATTCCAGAGCCTAAAAAACAGGTTCATTTTATTAAAAATCACCCTGCAGTACCATCGATGGACAGAATTAGTGTAAACTTGCTCAAGTGATTCATTCAATCTTATGCCCCAGCTGACTTTGAGACCGGGGCTAAATTCAAGTGGGATTTTTTAAAGCAACGCAAAAGCTTATGGAAGTTCAATCTTCACTGAGCGTAATCTCCTCTTGAAATTCCTCAAATTGTTGGACAAATTGCACTGAAAATAGCAGTGTAAGCAAATGGAAAATCCATCCCAAGATATTAATTCAAGGAGTAAACTGTTTTTTTTCGGTCATTAGTAAATAAATGCATTCTAGATTGCACACGATTTGGAGTGGTTTAAACCTATTGCATCGCCAACTCTCATCATCACTGCTTGCTCCATTAAATCATCTTGATTTCTGACCTTTGATCTTAATTTGCATTGTGTACTCCTTGTTGTCCATTGCCTATTACCCATTGATTGGATGGTTACTTACAAAGCACGGAGTGGATTCCAACAACCATTGATTCTGAAGGACACATCGGATCTCCTGATGATTTAAAGGGAGTGCAAGAAACAGAACCATGGTTGATTTAAAGGGTGAAGACGGACACAAACTGCTGGAGCAACTCAGTGGGTCAGGAAGCATCTCTGGAGATAAGCGATAGGTGACGTTTCGGGTTGGGACCGTTCTTCAGACTCAATAAGCGCAGACATAAAAAGCTGGATTATCTCAGGGGGTCAATCAGCTTCTCTGGAGAAAAAGAGTAGGTGACATTTCGGGTCGAGAGTCTTCGTCAGACACTATCTCAACCCGAAACATCACCTATTTATTTTCTCCAGAGATGCTGATTGACCCACTCAGTTACTCCAGCTTATTGTATCTATCTTCGGTGGAAACTAGCATCTGCAGTTCCTTCCTACCCACACTGTGAGAAGCACAAACGTCTGAAGAAGAGTCCCGACCCAAAATGTCACCTATCCTTAATCTCCAGAGATGCCGCCTGACCCGCTGAGTTACTCCTGCACTTTGTGTCCCCTCGTCAGTATAAACTAGCATTTGCAGTTCTTTGTTTCTACCACTAAATCCTAGTTTGATCACAATTTTAAACACCCATGAATGCATTAACCAGATTCCTGAGTAAGGAAATTTTGTGCCACAACCACTTACGACATCATCATTCACACTGCCTGGAACAGTAAAGAAGCACAAATTCCTGCTGCTGATGGACTTCTTGAATCTCCTTTGAATAAGGAATAGGTTCCTTGCATCAGCTATGGCTGGTAATGCAGAGAGCTAAATGTGAACTACACCCAGCCCCTTTTCCCAAGCTCACCGCACCTCCTGCACTGGAGTGCAGGGTGGCACGTTGGCGCAGCGGTAGAGTTGCTGCCTTACAACACCAGAGACCTTGGCTCAATCCTGACTACGGGTGATGTCTGTACAGAGTTTGTTTGTTCTCCCCATGACCACGTGGTTTCCCCCCCGGTGCTCCGGTTTCCTCAGCTGGGAAGATTTGAAATATTTATTTCCCCACATGGAACATATTTGATTATGAAGTTGTATTTGTATTGAAATCAAGATCAAGATCAAGATACATTCATTTGTCACATGTGCCAGTTGGCACAGTGAAATGTGTGGTCACCATACAGCCATACAATAAAATAAAGAACACAACACACGATAGAGTTCAACATAAAACATCCCCACACAGCAGAATCAAAACGTTTCCCACTGTGAGGGAAGGCACCAAAGTCAGTCATTTTCCTCTAATGTTTGTGATGTTCACCCGTGGTGAAATATTCTCTCTGCTGAAGTATTTTTGAGGTGGAGTGCGCTTCCAATGCATATTCTGAAATGATGTACAATCCTCCAAGAATTTAATTCAAAATTGTGACGTTGTAACATTAGAAATTAAAGGAAAATTAATATTGAATCAGACACCAGCTAGGCAAGGCAAAGGGAGATGAAGCATTTCCAAGCCAACAGTGGAGAGCTGAAAATTGAAGCTGTAGCTGAACTGTTATAGCAGTGGAGTTTTTCCTTAAAAGCAAAACTGTACAGCCACAAAGGAGCTGCAGTTAGGAAGGGGGTACCTGCTCAGTGACCCAAACTCATGCCTCGGTGGTTTATTGACAGGTTGACCACGCCCCCCCCCCCCCCCACCACCCCAACTCCGGAATGACAGAGAGTATGTATGTGGTCATTCAATTAGAACAAAGATCATAGAAAAGTACAGCTAAGGAACAGGCCCTTCAGCCCACAATGTCTGTGCCGTACATGATGCCAAGACAAATTAATCTCTCCTCCTGCACATGAACCCTATTCCTCTATTCCCTCATATACATGTGCCTATCTAAAAGACTCTTTCGACCCGAAATGTCACCGATTCTTTTTCTCCAGAGATGCTGCCTGACCCGTTAAGTTACTCCAGCTTTTTGTATCTATCTTCTAAAATACTCTTATAGGGCCTGTCCCACTTGGGCGTCATTTGCGCGTCACGCAGATGGCGCGCGAAGATTTTGTACATCCCAAAATCCTGGGGCGCCGCGCGAGACCGCACGTCACTGCCTATGTCACCACGCACCATGCGCGCGTAATGTGCACTATGCGCGCGTAAATGCGCACCTCGACGTAAATGATGTCGCGTAAATTACGCGCAAATGACGCCCAAGTGGGCCTTTAGTACCACTGTCGTGTGCCCCTTTACGGACCCTATATAAAAGTGCATAGGTCAGAGAGACATCTGTCTCGACCCGAATCCTCACATATTCCTTTTCTCCAGAGATGATGTCTGACCCGCTGAGTTACTCCAGCTTTTTGTCCTATCTATCTTCTGTCCTATGCCTCCTTGTTACAACAAGGGAATTCTAACTAGAGATGTCCCAGATTTGGGCAGGATCCCATGGCACAAGCATTAAGGGCCATTTTAATCTTCATGGACGCTTTGGCCTGGTTCATTTTGAATTGGGACAACAGCAGGTGAGTTAACTCTGCATTATCTTCCTTGCTGGTCACAAATTGATTCTGATGGAGCGTGGGTGTAGGATTTGGTTTCTAGTCTTTGCTCCCCTGCTCATGGCTGCCCCAACTATCAGTCTCCATCTTATCCCCATCTCATCCTTCAGTCCCAGACTGACTTGCATGATTACCTCTTAGTAGAGTGATCAATGATTTATCATTCATGTGTCAAAATTCATAATGGTGAAAAACTAGCTCCCTTCTTCTCTCCCGAAATCCCACCTGACCTGTTGTGTGTTTCCAGCATTTTCTGTTTTATTAAAGATGTTTTCTTAAATTGATTGACCACAAACATTAAGATTTCCCTTTTGTTTAGGCAATGAGATTTTAGAATTGGAGAAAAAATGTAAGCAGATATTTTGAGGGATATATCAGTGGCGGCACAGCGCCAGAGACCCCGGTTCGATTCTGACCATGCTTGCTGTCTGTACAGAGTTTATACGTTCTCCCCCTGACCACGTGGGCCTTCTCCCGTTTTCTCTGGGTGCTCCGGTTTCCTCACAATCCAAAGACATACAAGGTCAATTAGCTTCTGTAAATTGCCCCTGGTGTATAAGATAGTGCTTGTGCATGGGGATCACTAGTTGATCCGGGCTCAGTGGGCAGAAGGGCCTGTTTCCGCACTGCATCTCTACAGTCTAGAGTCTAAATGTTTTATGGATAATCTTATTAACACATTTAATTAATGTGTAACAATACAATGCAAAGAGCTGATACAAAGTATCAAGAAAGCATCAAGAAAGCAGCTTGGTATCTTAATTCTTTAGGGAACGGGGGTTCCCCTCCTTGGTCAATTGGTCCTTTCCCACCCAAACCACCCCCTCCCTTGGTACTTTCCCTTGCAACTGCAGGAAATGCGACACTTGTTGCTTTACCTCCCCCCTCGACTACATCCAAGGACCCAAGCAGTCTTTCCAGGTGAGGCAGAGGTTCACCTGCACCTCCTCCAACCTCATCTATTGCATCCGCTGTTCTAGGTGTCAACTGCTCTACATCGGTGAGACCAAGCGCAGGCTTGGCGATCGCTTCGCCCAACACCTCCACTCAGTTCGCATTAACCAACCTGATCTCCTGGTGGCTCAGCACTTCAACTCCCCCTCCCATTCTCAATCCGACATTTCTGTCCTGGACCTCCTCCATGGCCAGAGAGTGTCCCACCACAAATTGAAGGAGCAGCACCTCATATTTTGCTTGGGTAGTTTACACCCCAGCGGTATGAACATTGACTTCTCCAATTTCAGGTAGTCCTTGCTTTCTCCCTCCTTCCCCTCCCCTTCCCAGCTCTCCCACAGCCTACTGTCACCGCCTCTTCCTTTCCTCTAACCGCCCCCCGCCCCCCCCCCCCCCGCCCCACATCAGTCTGAAGAAGGGTCTCCACCCGAAACGTCACCTATTCCTTCGCTCCACCCACTGAGTTTCTCCAGCATTTTTATCTACCTTCGATTTTTCCGCCGTCTGCAGTTCTTGCTTAAACAACTTGGCATCTTAATGGTTAGGACAATCCTGCAACATGCATTAATAATTTTTAGTAGTCTAATTAAGTAACCTGTAACTAATAGGATATATGCCTCCATCCATTTACAAAACACAATCAACTTTAAGCCAAATACATTTATACTTAACATTTACAATTCTAAAAGTTATGGTCCAATAAATATGACACACTCTGCCTTCAGACAGCAAGGCCATGCATAGGAAACTGAAAATTTACTGTGATCTGACTTTTTACGCTGACCCATACTACGGGGGTTGATTAGATTGGGGGGATGGGGAGTGGAACAGTTTATTTGTGTCTAACAGTGTAATCTGTCACTTTTGAAACATGCCTGGAACAATACATCATTTGATTTTTCACATTGATAGCGTAGATAAATAAATGTATACATTTTTCCTCTAAATGTTGATTTTTGCTTTAAGAATTCATGCAAATAAAAAAAGGTTATCTCTGTCACTTGACATTCAAATACCAAGCAGATAGATGAGGCAGCTCGTAAGCTTTCATGGCATGAAGCACAGATTACTGACCCTTCTTTTTCTATTAATGTCATCAGGATTTTGTCATTACCAGGTACACGTTCCCTCAAAAACAGCACAAACTTCATGGGAGAACATTTCAATCCATGCGTTGCTTTGTTGCAAATAAACTAAACCGTGTATTACACTATGTACAGATTCTCCTTCTTTTTATTAATTGTCGAGAGTGTGATGACTGAGGATGTAGTTACCACACAACAGAACACAGTTCACGTACATAAATACAATTAAGCGGCACGGTGGCGCAGTGGTAAAGTAGCTGCCTCACAGCGTCAGGGACCCAGGTTCGATCCTGAATACGGGTGCTGCCTGTATGGAGTTTGTACTTTCTCCCCGTGACCATGTGGGTTTTCCCCAGGTGCTCCAGTGTCCACCCTCACTCCAAAGACTTACAAGTTTGTTGGTTAAATGGCTTCGGTACGAATTGTAAATTGTCCCTAGTGCGCAGGATAGAACTATTGTTCAAGTGAACATGGTTTGGTGCGTATGTGATGGGTCGAAGGGCCTAATTTCACGCTGTATCTCTAAACTAAACCAAATTAACCTAAACTAAACATCTCCATTAAGGTGTGCTATACAACCTAATTATTTGATCAATCTCATAGCCATCAGTCATAATATTTCTTAAAATTGTATTCGATTTTTACTTCTTTAGTTTAGTTTAGAGATACAGTGTGGAAAACAGGAACTTCGGCCCACTGAGTCTGCACTGAACAATGATCACCCATACAGGAGTTCTATCCTACACAGTAGGGACAATTTACAGAAGCAAATTAACCTACAAACCTACACATCTTTGGAATGTAGGGGGAAACCGGAGCACCCGGAGAAAACCAACAAGGTCACAGAGAGACCATACAAACTTTGTACAGACACCACCTGTAAACTCATCAACTTAAATATAAACTTAAAATATTGTCTGATTACTTTCAGGTACCATAGCTAATAACAACAGCTCTGACCAGAAGAAGCTGAATCATTCATTATATGAAATGACTATAAGGACAGATAATGAAGAACCTGGAAATCTGATGTGTAAACAGAAGATACAGGGATTGCTCTGCATCTGAATTTGTTGAACTAAGAACAAAGTCCAGAAGATGATGAGTCATTGTAGACCTCCCCAGATTCAGCACTGAGATCAACAACTTCAGATAATGAACACTTTGAGGATTTTCTGTTTTTATTTCAAGGAAACATAGTGATAAAGAGGGAATCAGTCATTTCGCTCCAGATAATTCTTTCTATTATTTCAGTGGCCTTTTCGGATTTTGCCTGAGGAGAGCGACGTTGAAAGGAAATTGAACTAATGATATATCTGACTCAGACATTGCAGAGTTGACAGGAAAGTGAAGTATCTCCCCATCAGCAGCACCTTTCAAACAGTACCCAGTTGAGCACTTCATCCTTCCCTATAATCTTTGGGCTTGAGGTTCAAGGGATGCTCTGGGCTATTGAAAGAAGCCCTGCAAAATAGATAGGTAATAACCTCCAGATATATCTGTTCTCTTAACCCCTGTCATGCCAGTTAGCTCCTGTCATGCCAGTTCGTATTGGACTAAACAATGTTTAGTTTAGCTTATTCATTTAGTTAGAGTCACAGCGCAGAAACAGGCCCTTCGCCCGACAGAGTCCACCCGACTAGCGATCCTCGCACATTAACACAAGCCAACATTCACTAGGAACAATTTACACTTATACCAAGTACACAAACCCAAGCCAATTAACCTACAAGCCTGTACGTCTTTGGAGCGTGGGAGGAAACCGAAGATCTCAGAGTAAACCCACGCAGTCACGGGGAGAACGTACAAACTCTGTACAAACAGCACCCGTAGTCGGGATCGAACCCGGGTCTCTGGCGCTGCAAGCTCTACTGCTGCGCCACCATGTGGAGAGATGTTCTGAGCATGTGGCAGTCACGAACTAGGTTCTACTTACCGCACTAAAAATTCCAGAGGATTTATGACTGTATTGTAGTAAAAGTCCAACAGTCATAGAAGGATTTTATTGCTTGCAGCGTCGAACTTTATTCTTTGGAGTGCAGGAAGATAGCGGTGTATAAGATCATGAGAGGAATAGATATGGTAAATGCAGACTTTTATGCAGAATAGGAAAATCAAGTTTGTTGAGGGGGGGGGGGGGATTAAATAGAACCTAAGAGGGAACTTTATTACTCAGAGGGTGGTAGGTATATGGAACAAGCTGCCAAAGGAGGTAGTTGAGGCAATGTTTAAGAAAAAATTAGACAGGTACATAGACATGACAGGTATAGCGGGATATGGGCCAAACGCAGGCAGGTGGGACTAGTGTAGATGAGACATGTTGGTCGGCGTGGGAAAGTTGGGTGAGGGGTCTGCTTCCATGCTGTATGACTCTATGACTCAGCTGTGACACTGCAACAACCAAATGCATTTTACTTCGGAGTCACGTGAGTGACTACGTGAAGAACCCCGTCAGGGCGCATGCGCGTCATTACGTCGGACGCATTGGTGCGAATGGCAGCAGGAGCACGGACCTCCTGCTGCAGGTGAGTAGTTACAGCTCCACCAAAGTCGGGGAGACTTTGGAGGAGTTAGAGAAAAGTAAAGAAAGTGTTTCTGTGTGTTTTTCCCCCACATACAGGAACAAGGAAAAGGTGCAGGCTGCTGCCGACAAGGAGAGAGAGAGCTGCGGGAGCGCAGTCTCTGAAAGGCAGCCTGTCACCTCGGGGGAGTCGCAAGCCGGTAGCGTTGCGGCGACAGATTTGGCAAAGTGCCCAGCCGGGTACACAGCCAACGCCAGTCGGGCGGTCGGCATAACCCAAGTCAGTAAGGGCTATAGACTCCGCAGAGTCGGGCCACGAGAGTCCCGTCGGGGACAGGATACCGTTCCCCAGCGGTTATCCAAAAGGAGCAGCTCATACAGGGGCTGCTCCACAGAGACGCTGCAGGAGGAGTAGTGCAGGAGGGAAGCCATAGGGAAGGCTCTGCTGGCAGTGCCTAGGAGAGGTTCTGTTTCATAAAGCCATACTCCAGAAGGAGTAATGCAGGAGGGAAGCCACAGAGAAGGCTCCGCTGGCAGTGCCTAGGAGAGGTTCTGTTTCATAAAGCCACACTCCAGGAGGAGTAGTGCAGGCGGGAAGCCTTAGGGAAGGCTCCGCTGACAGTGCCTAGGAGAGGCCTGCTTCATAAAGCCATACTCCAGGAGGAGTTGTGCAGGCGGGAGGCCGTGGGGACGGCTCCGCTGGCAGTGCCTAGTAGAGGCCTGCTTGAAACCACCCTCTTTGCAAGAGGTGAGTGCAGAAGGGCAGATACGCTCTGACCCTGAGTCCGACGACTTCCAAAGGGAGGGCAGGCAGCTGTCAGAGCTGACATCGTGTGCAGCACGGTTTGCCATGTCGTCGGACGCTGGTGAGTCTCTGGGTGAGGAACTTGCCACCAGCATAAATTACCAAGTCTCACATCAGCTACAGGAGCTGACAATGGATGAGACAGTAACGAAGTATGAAGCCCCAATCAACTGTGTACTGTTAAAAGTTCCTGTTGGGAACAGGAAGAATTGGGGCAAGATGGGCATATTAATGAAAGCCCAGGAGCATGTGAAGCTCCAGCATATTTTTAAAGTTGCTGGCATCTGGTTGCCAGGTGGTAAGGAGGTAAGAGGGTCTGGTTCTCATGTAGACAGATCTAATGTGATACAATTAAATGTTTACCTCAGTTTATACTGAAGGTTATTCAAGGGCATCAAATAAAGCTTAATGCAAATTCTGATTTACCCATGCAACATGTTCCAAAAAAGGAGTTTGACTTCAGTATCACTGAACAATTGGAAGTTCAGCTGGAACTTGCAAGCTTATGTAATAAAGGTGTAATTGCTAAGGCAGTTTACCAAAGCCATCAGTTTGTGTCCAATATCTTTCCCAGACCAAAAAAGGATGGGGGGATGCAGAATTATACAGACCTGAATAGTCTTAACCCTTTTGTACGGTATAGACATTTTAAGATGGAAACGTTTGTGAAGGAGATCTTAAAGATGCGGATTCAGTGTCTGTTCATTTGCAGGATAGAAGAGTTAAAATTCAGCTGGATGGGGCAATTATGCCAATACAATCCACTGCCTAATGGTTTCTCTTCAGCTCCTAGAGGGATTACAAAGTTGTTAAAACCTATTCTAGGCATGATAAGAAGTCAAGGTCATGTTCATGGTTTAACTAGATAATATCTTGATTGTAGGACAATCAAAGGAAACAGCTGAAGCATCAGTGGCAGTTGGTAAAAACCATTTTTAATTGGGCTTTATAAGCTATCCAGATAAATCTAAATTTATACCTGTGACACAAATTGACTAGTTGGGTTCACAATGGACTTAATCAACATCATTGTGATCTTGCCCAGGCAAAAAAGGGTAGAGCTAATTAAGAGCTATATCAAGTTAATTGCTAACACACAGCCTTCAATTAGCCAGGTGACAAGTCTGCTGTGGTAATGGCTGGCAGCATTTCCAGCAGTTCAATATGGCCACTTTATTATCTACAATTGCAAAGGTCAAAGGAACAAGCATTGAGGATACATTGGGGTCATTATAATAGACCTATGCTTCTATCAATAGAGGCTGTTGCTGATGTACAATGGTGGATTCAGCATGTGTCCACTAGTAGTTCCAAAGTGTTATTGGACCAAGCTTCCGTGATTTGCAGACAGATGTCAGAGCACTTGGGTAGGGTGCTACTGATACAAGATCCAGCAGTGGAGACAGATGAACATTGCTTCTGCATACATGGGGAATTAACCAAGAGTATTTTATGGACTCGAGGCTTATGGCACTAACTAAACTAGTTTGCATGTGCAGTGCAAAATAGACAACACTACAGCAGTTGCTGATATGAACCACATGGGTGGAATCAAATCGTTATCATGTGACAGGTTGGCAAATACAATTGGACCTGGAGTAGGGATAGAGAGATTTGGATTGGAGCTATCTATCTCCCAGGGAAACTTAATGTAGTACCAGATGGCAGCTCACGAAAATGCCATCATAACACAGAGCGGATGTGGAACCAGGATGTGTTCAAGAACATAGTACTTCTATATGGAAGGCCAAAATATGATTCATAGGCACCAGATCCAGGGGCAGTGACAATTGATGCCTTTTCACTAAATTGGGATGATATGTTTGTGTACATTTTCCCACCATTCTGCCTCATAGGTCGGTGTTTGATAAAATCAAGCAGGATGCCGCTTCAGGGGTTTTGGTGATACCAAATTGCCTGATTCAACCATGGTTTCCTTAGATGTTACAGATAGCGATCCAACCTCTTTTTGCTGATTCCAAACAGTAGGAATTTGCTGGAGCATCCAGTAACGCATTAAGTTCATCCGTTATGTGATGGTATGGATCTGTTAATTTGCAGGTTTTAAGAATGCCTTACATTGGTCGAGGACTTTCTAGGCCAACGGTGGATATACTCACTGCAGCCTGGAGAAACAGTACTCAAAAACAGTATATGACTTAGGAAAAAAAAAAAAAAAAAAAATGGGAACAATATTGTGTTCAAAAGAATATTCAATATGATACTGTAGTTATTGAAAATGTGTTAGAGTTTGTCTACACTTTATTATGATGAGGGTCTTAGCTATACTGCTATCAATACAGCTAGAAGTGCTTGGTCGTCATATCTTGTAATAGGTACACGGACACAAAGTATAGGTTCTCACCCTCTCATATCTAGGTTGATAAAAGGAATCTTTTATTCAAAACCGCCTAAGCCTAGGTATATGGTAATCTGCGAGGTAAGTGTTGTTTGTAACATACTTCGTCATTGGGTCCCTGTCACGTCTATAACTTTGTTAAAATTAACCATGTAATTGGCTATGCTAATGGCATTGGTGTCAGTACAGAGAGTGCAGACTTTCCAAAAACTTCAGTTCGAGAGAATGGAAGTGAATACAGAGAATGTTCTGTTTTATATTTCTGACCTGCTCAAACAAAGCAGGCCAGGTGTGACAGGTTTTAAGATTGTGTTCTCAGCATATCCTACAGCTCCATGTTTATGTGTAAGGACACATTTGTTACATTACATTGAAGCCGCAAGGGCTTTAAGACAAGAAGAAACAGGATTATTTCTCAGTTACAAGAAGCCAACATAAAAGAGTGGCAGTTCAGACTATCTCAAGGTGGTTAAAGCAAGAGTTGGTTCAGGCAGGAAATAACATTTATGTGTTTACATCTCATTCCACTAGCGCAGTAGCAACATCCGCGGCCAGGGCGATGGACGTTCCCATCGACCATATATTAAAAGCTGCAGGTTGGAAAAATGAACTTGTGTTTCAGCAATACTACCATCGGCCGATTGCCGATGGAGGGCTGTTTGCCAACTCAATATTGAGTGCTGTTGCTATTGTTTAAAGTCTGTTTTCAATACTGTTTCATTCTGTTTCATTTGTTGCCCTACATTAAGAGGGTTTATTGGTTGTTTTATGACCAAAAATAAAACTGTTTTGTTTTTGCATGATATGCAATGTCATGTTTACAGCATTATTGATGATACTCAGAGTCAATCGATGCAGTGAGAAGCCGGGATTTTGATCTGCGGCATAAAAATCACAGAGCTTTAAAATCTTCACGTAGTCACTCACGTGACTCCGAAGTAAAATAGTAAGATTAAACGAGAACTTACCAGTTTGAAGTTTGATCTTTATTTTATGAGGAGTTACGTTGGTGATTACGTGCCCGCCACGCCCAACCCTCTCTTATAGAAAAAAGGTCATAATGGTAGTTCTCATGTTGATCATCTTAATATGTTACTTCAATTATGGTTTTGTCTGTGATTTCATACCGCTGCTTTGAAGATTGACGCGCATGCGCCCTGACGGGGTTCTTCACGTAATCACCAACGTAACTCCTCATAAAATAAAGATCAAACTTCAAACTGGTAAGTTCTCGTTTAATCTTACTATTTACATCTATGTGAAGAAAGGTCTCGACCCGAAACATCACCTATTCCTTCTCTCCAGAGATGCCGCCTGTTCCGCTGAGTTACTCCAGCATTTTGTGCCTATCTTCGGTGTAAACCAGCATCTGCAGTTTCTTCCTGCACAATACACAAGTTATACCTTTCCATCAAAAACTATGTGCACCTACATAATGTCCTTAAAGGAGCTGCATCTGAAAGTAATCAGACAAGATTTTATGTTAAGTAAAAATCAAATACAACGGTTAGAGATATATCTCTCTAAACTAAACTAAACTAAATGATTTAAGGCATATCTGAAAGGAGGTGTGAGAATTGAAGGGCTGGAATGGCTTAAGAAACTATTTCCAGAGCAGAGTTTATTTCATCGTTGAGAGTGGTGGATTTCAGCTATTCAAGAACTTTTGCCTGCAAATTGTCATGGAAAGGTATAAATTGTCATGCTGTAATTACAGTACAGTGCATGTAGTAGCAGGAAACATTCATTCATGAACAATGTCTTCTGAACCTATTTCATGACATGGAATCACCTCATCTCCCTGCAGCTTTCTCTTCCCTCCACTGTTCCCATTCCACCAGCTTCCAGAAGCTGATTTACTCCAGTCAAGCACTCTAAAGTCATACCAACTGAAGGTCAAAATGACAATCACCCCACATCCTCTCCCAGCTACAAGGGTTCATTAGGTTCCAAGCGAATATGAAGTGCCAGGATCAGGATGTTGCTGGGACTCGAGGGAGCCTGAGCTGAGGGAGAGGTTGAGCAGGCTAGGACTCTTCGGAGCGCAGGAGGATGAGGGGTGATCTTATAGAAGTGTACAAAATCATGAGAGGAATAGATTGGGTAGACGCACAGAGTCTCTTGCCCAGAGTAGGGGAATTGAGGACCAGAGGACATAGGTTTAAGGTAATAGGAAAGATTTAATATGAATCTGAGGGATAACTTCTTCACAGAAAGGGTGGCGGGTGCATGGAACGAGCTGCCAGAAGAGGTAATTGAGGCAGGGACTATCGCAACGTTTAGACAGGTACATGAACAGGACAGGTTTAGAGGGTTATGGGCCAAATGCAGGCAGGTGGGACTAGTGTAGATGGGACACGTTGGCCGGTGTGGGCAAGTTGGGCCGAAGGGCCTGTTTCCAACGCTGTAAGTCTCTATGACCTTGCACAACGTGTTACTTCTTAGTCATCTGGGGAGCTAGCGGCTTATCATTTCGGTAGCATCTTCCTACTCTTTCACAGAGTGCTCATTTCAAGCTTAAAGATGGGGTGAAGGAACTTCAAGTACATTCACGTTATGATTGATAGCAAGAAACCTATCAGTGTGTGGCAACTACTTAACAAAGCTTTGCAGAAAGAACAAATCACTGTGTGTATTTCACAGAGGATCCATATGTCAAATCAAGGATTAAGCAGTATCCTTATGTAAACACTGACCTGCTCACTTCATTTGCTCAGCTGTATCCATTATAATTGTGTTAATCCTTAATAAAACATCCACTGGCACAATGCAATACAACACAGTGTGTAATATTTCAATGAATAATGATCCAAAACATGACATTGAATTGATGTATGGTTTAATGAGTCACTGCAGTCATTTGTGAAAGATTTCATTAACGAACATTCAAATTGCCAAGCAGTACATAACAAATTTGTCAAAAATGTTTATCTTAATCATCCATGTAGAAAGGCCAAACAACTGCATTTTGCCTTTGTTAAGATTTCAATTTTTCAAATTTTCTTTTTTCCCCCCCAAAGAGACTGCATGCATAGATATTTTAAATAAAGATGTAAATGATATGTCAGTATGTAAATGAAGAGCAATATGCAAAAATGGAGCTAACAGTAAGGTGGAGGGTTAATGCTGGCATGGATATGTTGGGCCGAAAAGCCTTTAGCAATGATTTAAACATTGTGCAATTCTTCAAAGGTGGCATTGCTGCTGGGTTGAAAGATTATCAGATGAAGAAAAACAACAAAAAGATGAAGACATTCAAATCTCATGGAATAAATACAGTATAACAATATAGGAACAAGTTTGAAAAGAATCATGAACATTTGGTGATGTTTATTAGATCAGTGGACTGATCCTGCCCCACATTACACACAGAGAAAATGTTATATCATTGTCCTTCTTGGTTTGGTAAAAATTGCAGCAGAATTTTGATCGGTTGAGCTGAGGAATGGTTGATGGAATTTAATACAGAGCAGGCACGGAAATTACTATCAAAATATGGTATGCTCACAAACGAGCATACCAAATTTATTAAACTTAATAGAGAAATTTGGGTCCTTTTCTGGATATAGAATAAATTGGAACAAAAGTGAAATCATGACGTTAAAACCTCAAGAATTCACACACTTACTGAAGTTCCCCTTTAAAATAGCAACAGAAAAATTTAAATATCTGGGTATTCAGATTACTAGAAAACATAAAGCTTTATTCAATGCCAATTTTATACCTTTAATAAATAAACTTAATATAATGATTAAATTTTGGAAAACACTTCCTTTATCATTAATAGGTAGAATAAACCCTATAAAAATGATCTTTCTACCACAGTTATTATACCTATTTCAGTCTATACCAGTATATGTACCAAAATATTTTTTTTCTAAATTAAACTCTAATATTACTAATTTTGTTTGGGACTATAAATCACATAGAATTAAAAAAGAACACTTATGTAAACCAAAAGATGTCGGGGGACTTTCACTCCCGAATTTTCTGTATTACTATTGGGCAATACATATTAAGAATATAATTTACTGGTTGGATAGTTCAACCCAACAGACAGAATGGATAAAAATGGAGAAAGAGGATTGTTACCCTTGTAATATAGGAACGATCCTCTTCTCCCCCCAAAAAATGAACAATACAATATATAAGAAGAACCCAATTATACAAGATACAATAAGAATATGGAAACAAATAAAATTATCCTTAAAATTAAGAAACCTATCATTGTTAACACCGATAGTGAATAATCCTTTATTTAAACCATCTATGATGGACAAAATATATAATCAATGGGAAAGTTTAGGAATTAAAAGGATTGGGGACATGTATGAAATGGGAGATTTACTATCATTTCAACAATTACAATTAAAATTTAAACTGAAAAACAATCATTATTTTAAATATTTTCAGATTTGCAATTTCTTGAAGACATATATACAGGGATATCAAAAAATAATTCCTGATTTATTGGAAGAAGTAATGAATATTAAAGCTGATACACAAAAATTAATATCATATTTATATAATAGTATTTTAAATATAGATTTACCTGCGACTGAGGTAATTAGAGAAGAGTGGGAACGGGAATTAACGACAAAAATTACGAAGGTTACATGGGAAAAGTATTTGACATATATTCACAAATGTTCGATTAATGTAAGACATAATCTAATTCAATTAAAAATGTTAAATAGATTGTATTACTCAAAAATAAGATTAAATAAATTTTACCCAAATATATCCCCCACTTGCGATAAATGTTTAACCCAAGATGCAACTATAACACACTCTTTTGTTTCCTGTATAAAACTTCATAGATTTTGGAGTGATATTTTTGAAATATTCACAAAATTATTTAAGATAAAAATGGAACCTAATAATGAATTGATTATATTTGGGGTAATGGAAGATGGGAATAAACTGAATCCATCTCAAAAAATATTTTTAAATTATGGTTTAATAATAGCAAAAAAATTAATATTGAAATTTTGGAAAAATACACCAATACCAACGCTTAAAGTGTGGATAGCAAGTATGTTGGACACCGCACATCTTGAGGAAATGCGATTCCGCCTAATAGATAAATTTGACCAATTCACAACGAGTTGGTCTCCATTTGTCGTCTTTTTGGAATCATGTGGTGCAACACAATTGTAAAAGTTAACTCGTGACTGGGCGAGGGATGGTCAAGATTATAAATAAGATCTCCTTACTTCTTTTTTTCTTTCTCTTTCTTTTTCTTCTTTTATTTTATTTTTCCTATTTTCTATTTCTTAACTTTCTTCTTTCACTCTCTATTTTCCTTTTTCACACACTATATATCTCACGTTTTTTTATTTTTCATCATCTAACTTATTTTTCTTTTTCTCCTTTATTATAAAAATAAGAAGCTGTACATAATATGCATTATGAAAATATGATTGTATACAATTGTACTTACTTCTAATAAAAAAAAAATAATTAAAAAAAGAATTAAAAAAAAATATGGAGGGGACTGGGGGACAGGGGGGACACCATTTATTGGCGGCCGCGCGTGCATACGCACACACACACACACGCGAGGCTTCGGAGGTTCAATCCAGCGCTAAATGCAGCTCAACTCTGCCTGTCTCGCTGGGTTAACCTACAGCCCTGCCTGGACTGACGGGACACCAGCGCTGCTTCTCCGCACAGGCTGTAAACCTGGGCCATATTTCCCGTAAGTCCAGGCAGGGCTGGAGGTTAACTTGGCAGGACAGGCAGAGTTGAGCTGGGTTTTGCGCTGCTTCTCTGCACTGGCTGTGGGCCTGGGGGCACCGCTCCCGTCTGACTCCCGACATCTCTGGCCACCCCCGGGCGGGGGGGGGGGGGGGGGGGGCGGTGTGGGAGGCACTCGGGTGGGGACGGGACAGTGCCGGAGAACTGGGATCGATCCTGGCAGTGGATGAGGCACAGGTCTGTGATGCCCCCATTGCCTGCTGTCTGACGTCCCTCTTGTCCAATAGGCGCCCTCGATCAGCAGTCCCACCCCCACCCCCACTGTCTTGCGGAAAACGGAGATTTCACCAGGTTTTAAAATCCGGATTACAAAAAATGGGGGAAGGACTGTCCCCCACCTATCAAAACAGGGGGGGGTGTGTCCCACCTGTCCCCCCCGGGATTTCCTCCCCTGATGATTATAGAGAAATGCGAGGTGTTGCATTTTGGGAGCACTAACATGGGCAGAACTTACACAGTAAACGAAAGGGCTCTGGGAAGAGCTGTAGAGCAGAGGGACATAGGAGTACTGGTACATAGTTTGTTGAAAGTGGCATCACAGGTAGATAGGGTGGTCAAAAAGGCTTTTGGCACATTGGCCTTCATCTGTCAGAGTATTGCAAAAAAGTTGGGAGGTCAAGTTGCAGTTGCATAAGATATTGGTGAGGCTGCATTTAGAGTACTGTGTTCAGTTTTGGACACCATGTTATAGGAAATATGTTGTCAAGCCTGAAAAGGTGCAGAGAAGATTTACAAGTAAGTTGCCAGGACTGGAGGGCCTAAGCTGTAGGAAGAGGTTGAACAGGCTAGGACTCTATTCCTTGGAGCACAATAGGATGAGGGGTGATCTCATAGAGATACACAAAATCATGAGAGTAATAGGTTGGGTAGGCACATAGAGTCGCTTGCCCAGAGTAGGGAAATCGAGAACTAGTGGACATAGGTTTAATTTGTGGGGGGGAAGATTTAATAGGAACCTGAGGGGTAACTATTTTACACAAAGGGCTGTAGGTGTATAGAATGAGCTTCCGGGGGAGGTAGTTGAGGCAGGTACTAACACTTAAGAAACATTTGGATAGATACATGGATAGGACAGGTTTAGAGGGATATGGGCCAAATGCAGGCAGGTGAGATTAATGTAGATGGGACATGTTGGCCGGTATGGGCAAGTTAGGCCCAAGGGCCTGTTTCCAGCCTGTAAGACTATGACTCTAACTAAAGCATATAAGGTTTTACATGTTTGATTGCCAATTTGACCAGTCTTTTTCCCCATGGATTTGGAGTCAAGAACAAAAGGGCATAGATGATGGCATTTAAGAGGCTATTTGAGAAGTGCGTGGATATGCGGAATAGAAGGATATGGATCATGTACAGGCACATGGGATCAGCTTCACTAGGCTACATGTTTGGCATAAAATGGTGGGGTGCAAGTCAAGTCAAGTCAAGTTTATTCGTCACATACATATACGAGATGTGCAGTGAAATGAAAAGTGGCAATGCTCGCGATTTGTGCAAAAAACAAACAAACAAACTACAAACAGAATGGAACAGAATCACATGTTCACATATTACATATTTGTGGGAGGAAGGGAAGAAAAAGGGGAAAAAAACACAGCAAAAAAACAGCTAATTCCTGTGCTGTACTGTTCCATGTTCTTTAATGGGATTAGCATAGACAGGCTTCTTGGTCAGAAACAGAAACATAGAAAATAGGTGAAGGAGGAGGCCATTTGGCCCTTCGAGCCATCACCGCCATTCATTGTGATCGTGGCTGATCATCCCCAATCAGTAACCTGTGACTGCCTTCTCCCCATATCCCTTGATTCCGCTAGCCCCGAGAGGTCTATCTAACTCTCATTTAAATTCATCCAGTGAATTGGCCTCTACTGCCTTCTGTGGCAGAGCATTCCACAAATTCACAACTCTCTGGGTGAAAAAGTTTTTTCTCATCTCAGTTTTAAATGGCCTCCCCTTTATTCTTAAACTGTGGCCCCTGGTTCTGGACTTCCCCAACATTGGGAACATTTTTCCTGCATCTGGCTTGTCCAGTCCTTTTATAATTTTATATGTTTCTATAAGATACCCTCTCATCCTAAATTCCAGTGAATACAAGCCCAGCCTTTCCAATCTTTCCTCATATGACAATCCTGCCATTCCGGGGATTAACCTCATGAACCTGCCTCAATAGCAAGGATGTCCTTCCTCAAATTAGGAGACCAAAACTTCACACAATACTCCAGATGTGATCTCACCAGGGCTCTGTACAACTGCAGAAGGACCTCTTTGCTCCTATACTCAAATCCTCTTGTTATGAAGGACAACATGCCATTAGATTTCTTCACTGCCTGCTGTACCCGCATGTTTACTTTCAGTGAGTGGTGCACAAGGACACCCAGGTCTCGTTGCACTTCCCTATTTCCTAATCTGACACCATTGAGACAATAATCTGCCTCCTTGTTCTTGCTACCAAAGTGGATAACCTCACATTTATCTACATTATATTGCATCTGCCATGCATCTGCCTACTCACTCAACCTGTCCGTCATCCTGCAACCTCCTAACATCCTCTTTGCAGTTCACACTGCCACCCAGCTTCGTGTCATCTACAAATCTGCTAGTGTTACTTTTAATTCCATCATCTAAATCATTAATATATATTGTAAATAGTTGCGGCTCCAGCACCGAGCCTTGTGGCACTCCACTCGCCACTGCCTGCCATTCTGACAGGGATCCGTTTATTCCTACTCTTTGTTTCTTGTCTGCCAACCAATTCTCTATCCATGTCAATATCATACCCCCAATACCATGTGCTCTAATTTTGCCTACTAATCTCCTGTGTGGGACCTTATCAAAGGCTTTCTGAAAGTCCAGATACACTACATCCACTGGCTCTCCTTCATCCATTTTACTTGTCACCTCTTCAAAAAATTCTAGCAGATTAGTCAAGTGGAATTGCCCTTCATAAATCCATGCTGACTTGGACCAATCCTTTTACTGCTATCCAAATGTGCCATTATTACTTCTTTAACAAAATGACCAGCATCTTCCCCACCACTGTTGTCAGGCTAACTGGGCTATAGTTCCCCGTTTTCTCTCTCGCTCCCTTCTTGAAAAATGGGATAACATTAGCAATTCTCCAATCCACGAGAACTTATCCTGAATCTATAGAACATTGGAAAATGATCACCAATGCGTCCACGATTTTTAGACCCACCTCCTTGAGTTCCCTGGGATGCAGACCATCAGGCCCTGGGGATTTATCAGCCTTCGGTCCCATCAGTCTATCCAATACTCTTTCTCGCCTATTGCAAATTTCTTTCAGTTCCTCTATCGACCTCGATCCTCTGTCTCTAGTACATCTGGGAGATTGTTTGTGTCTTTCTTAGTGAAGACAGAACCAACGTACCTGTTCAACTCTTCTGCCATTTCCTTGTTCCCAATAATAATTTCACCTGTTTCTGCCTTCAAGGGACCCACATTTGTCTTTATTAATCTTTTTCTCTTAACATACCTAAAGAAGCTTTTACTATTCTTCTTTATATTCTTGGCCAGCTTACCCTCATACTTCATCTTTTCACCCTGTATTGCCCTTTTTGTTACCTTCTATTGTCCTTTGAAAGTTTCCCAATCCTCTGGCTTCCCGCTACTCTTTGCCATGTTATACATCTTTTCTTTTAGTTTTATTCCACCCCTAACTTTCCTTGTCAGCCATGGTTGCCTCTTACTCCCCTTAGAATCTTTTTTCCTCTTTGGAATGAAATGATCCTGCATCTTCTGGATTATGCCCAGGAATTCCTGCCTTTCCACTGTCATTCCTGCTAGGGTCATTTTCCAGTCGACCTTGGTCAGCTCTTCTCTCATGCCTTCATAGTCCCCTTTGTTCAACTGCAAAACTGACCCTTCTGATTTAACCTTCTCCCTCTCAAATTGCAGATTAAAATAGAAAGATTAAACGAGAACTTACCATTTGAAGTTTGATCTTTATTTTATGAGAAGTTGAAGTGAGGTGAAGAGCCCAGCAGTCCGCATGCGCGTCAAACTTTAGAGCAGCTGTATGAAACCACAGAATAGTTGCTGACCTAAGCTATAGGAAGATTAACGACCTTAGAACTACCAAATGATCTTTATGAGAAGTAGGATTGGGAGTGGAGGGCATGTAATCCCTCACTTCAACTTCTCATAAAATAAAGATCAAACTTCAAACGGTAAGTTCTCATTTAATCTTTCTATTTTATGTCAAAATCACGTGAGTGACTACGTGAAGACTTCAAAGCTCTGTGGTTTCATGCAGTAACCCAACCTGTGTGTGAAACACTTAAACAGATAAACCATTAATGGTAGAAAAATAATGGGTTATTAATACCATGATGCTAACTTGCATACATGGCCATTGTTCTTAACCGGACCATAGTCCCAATTGACTTTGAGTTAGACAATAACTCATGCAACACTGTACAGAATTCTATCTGCAAATATCCAGACATATTCAACCAAATTTCTTAATTTATTAACACGCACTATGTAAGCCTCTTGCTGTATGATGAAAGGGAAATATCCATTCTATTGGCTGCTAATGAGCCATCAGCAATATCTTGAGACTATTGAATAACAATAAAGAAAGTATCTTTCATCTCATAGGTACTAGCAAGCTCAGTGCACTTGTATACCTAATGACACCCCCGATCTCTGCCCTGGTGGGTATGCTGTCAACTTCAAATGTATGCAATCATGCCCATTTTGCTTATGAGATCATTCCCATAACAAGCTACCCTAATGTCAGTTATAACCCAGAGACTGAGCCAGAGATTGAGTAAAGACTGTGTTCTTTGTGCTGAGATCAGTTGCTGAAAACATAATCATCTTAAATATACTACTCCCATTAGGAATACAGTAGAAGAATATTTGCATAATAATTTACTGATATACATCTCACACTACAATGAGTGTAGGCTATGAGAGCGGTCATATAAAAGACACCCTGCATAACGTTAGTGAACAGCGGGTGAATAACCAATCATTTATTGTCCGACTTATGGTACTATAGAGAATGACAAAACAGCACAAACAGTGTCAATTGTGCTATCACATAAACGCTTCTCTAGGCTCAAACTGAAAGCCACACAAACCTCTGTTACTTCTGTTTAAACGTAACTCACATATTTTGTTCACAAGCTTCCCATACAATCGTGCAGAGCTAGCTGCCCGAGAAGACAGGCTGCCCCAGCCATCACTCGTGACCGAGTAAATGGGAGTTGCTTCAGCCGTCTTACCATGGCCTGAATGAATAGGCAAAATTGGCACTATTAAATTTAATGTTGCCTCATTCTTAATATCGCAAGAGGTATCTACTGATAACCCCTAAGTTTTATCAGCTGCAAATTGTGCATATTATCTAAACTGGATGACACAATGCCCTTTGATCTGAGTAGGGCAGCATTGGCTTCCACCACTGGCTTTGTTATCAAACACCAGATGTTCTGTGCCTCATGTGTATAGATATGGCAAAGTATGCATCTCCAAGATCGATTCTCTGAATCAGTTAAACTGCTGAAAAGCAATCATCCATCTTAAACTGGGTAACTAAGCACATGATCAGATTAGCCAAATGCTAACCTGATTTGGCGTGCTCCATGTTTCTGTAATTTTGAGAAGTATCAGAAATATACCCCTCTTGTTCTTGGCCAGACCACTCATCCTCCGATGAGATGTCACTGATTCCACTCTGAACCACTGTTCCTCTATTGACCATACGGACGGAAAATATTTGGTTTCTCTAGCCGCGGAAGATGCATTATCTAGTTATTCATACATTTCGCTGATAACATATAATCAGAACCTTATGACTCGAGCTGAAAACACAGTCTCGCTTTGATGTGGGAATACGAGTTCCCTGTCAACTCTCGACTATAAGAGTCAGCACGAATTCTCAGCGTTCTTCCTCAGAGTGGAAGTTTAGCATAATGCAAGCCTGAATCAGGAATTGCCTCGCAGTCCTCTGTCTGAGTCGCTAGAGTGCACAACACAATCTCCTCGACCCGCCACTCAACCAGGAATACTGGTAATGAGAGCCTACGGATTATTATAATACATTGTTGATACACAACAGGAACCTGTAGGTCAGATTAAAAAATTATATGCCAGACCAGCTTCCTGCTGGTAGCTACCTATCCCAGAGAGGATGGCAATGATGATTCCAATGAATCGGCAACTCTACTAACTGAGGAGAAAATAAACCATGTGTTGAGGAAGACTTCAACTACTTCATTCTACTGAGCAGTCTGATAACCTCAATCACAGATGATGAAGCAGTGCTTCCCTGGTCAATATGACCCATATGGCCAGCCAGTTCCATGATGGTCTACCCTGAACCAGGGTAACCAAGCTGTTCCTACTTGGAACTTACAGAGGTTACTATGCAAGGCTCTGCATCAACTATGTCTCTGCATCAACCTGATCTATCCCAGAGACAGTGAAAAAATACTAGACAGCCCATGCTGCCAGTAAACCCAAACCTGCTCCATTTCGGAGTTTTACGGAGGTTAATAAAGAGATCTTACCTGCCAGCGTCTCTGAACCCGGGTCGATTTGCTTTTTGGAGCTTCAGCTAAGTTCCATTTGTAGACCCTGTCTGTCATGTCATTTCTTCAGCTGGTGTGATATTAGATAGCTGATGCCGCTGGCCAACTCCTCAAGTAGTGGCCTTATGTGACTCTCGTACATCATGCATTAAAGCATGGGATTCAGGCACATAGTCATGTTCGGAGTCAGTTCCACCACTCCACCATCTCCACCACTCCTTTCATCTGAGTGGGAGGAATATTGCAACCCTGAACCAGGAGCTGACTCAGGTGTATGATTCAAACTGCCTGTACATGCCTCCGTTAACACTGAGCATTTCTCGTGCCACCATCTGATTCATCAGATGTTCCAATTGAGACAAACGGTCAATCACATCTGGCATAGATGTGGGGACAAAATCTCCTTGACCCAAATCGTCCGACAGGGCTTGTCCCACAGACTTGGCTTTGACTTTGCCCTGACCCGGGGTTGTCAAGCTGCTCCCTCTAGGAGCCGAACCGGGACTAGCTGTGCAGATCGGTGCTCTGTCGGTATCATCATTATACTTACCAGACAGGTTTCACCTGCTAGTGACTCCGAGTCCTTGCTCCCTTCTGGAGCCTCAACGGAGTATTTCAGGGAGGAAATAGACCATAACCCTGTACCAGGTGTTTCCTCAGGCCTCTTGCCCCCATATCACTCGAATGAGCCGGCATTATAATCGGAGTCACCTCTTCCCGATAGTCCGCTAGACAGAGTGGGAGAAATACTGCAACCCTGCCAAACGTTGTCACAGTTCATATGATTTAAACAGAAGCATATCCCCATTGGTTCAAAGATTCGACTGCTTTGTCGATATCTACATGGTTGGGGTCTCTTATGAAAGATCTCCAACAGTCCCCTCTACTGAGCGGAAATTATCATGATGCAACCCTGCACTAGGTATTGCTCCACAGGTGTCTAATAGACACAGCTGAAAAAAGACTTCCCAAACCAGGAGCTCTTTTCTGGAGCCTCAATGGAGTTCCTCCGAACAGCTGCCCGCTCGAGTGGAGCCCCATTCTGTGCCGTAATGGCAAGTCAAATTTTACTACACCATATGGTGTATGATAATAAATGTCCTATCTGCTGCGATAGTCACAAACGTGACCGAACAGCAACCGCTATTAAAACTGCCAGCTCTATTTTTAACTACCTTAATCAGTTCTTCAGATTTTGACTTTAATTAAAGAACTATGTGTAGTATATCGAAATGCCCCTACGACTAGAGCCCCTACGACTATATGCTGGTCCCCAGCGTATGCTGCCTCAGCAGCATTTCTATGTTTGAAAATTTATAGGCGCTATGGCAGCTGAGCTTACCTAGCATTCGCTGCCCTGGCCACGGCTAACACTGGCCGCTGTTATCTTTTAGCAGCGATTCGAAACCTAGCCGCGGCTATATTTAAACACCGTCTGCTGCTAATTTTAGCAGCGAGCTCCCTAGCCGCGCCGGCAGCCCCAACTCCTAATGGAGTTTCCACGGTGGCTTAAAATCCTTCCGCCTGCTCCCGTATAGAGCCCAAAGCCGGCAGGCAATAACGAAACCGAGCTCCTATGGAGCTTCCACGGCGGCCTCCGAATTCGGCCGCCTGCTCCCGTTCGGAGCTCCAATGGCAGCAGCTGCCAAGAGCGGCCGCCTCCATCAGCTACTCCAGGACCACTGTCGCAGCGGCCCGCTGAAAGTAAAATTACTTACCTGCCGGAGCAGTTGCGAACTGCTCCGACTCGCCGCATTGCGTCTCGCGTATTGACGCGCATGCGGACTGGCGGGCTCTTCACGTAGTCACTCATGTGACTACGATATAAAACATCATATTATGATCACTACCTCCTAGTGGTTCCTTTACCTTGAGTTCCCTTATCAAATCTGGTTCATTGGACAGTACTAAATCCAGAATTGCTTTCTCTCTGGTAGGGTCCAGTACAAGCTGCTCTAAGAATCCATCTTAGAGGCACTCTACAAACTCCCTTTATTGGGGTGCAGAACCAACCTGATTTTCCCAGTCTACCTGCATATTGAAATCTCCCATAACCACAGTGGCATTACCTTTGTTACATGCCAATTTTAACTCCTGCTGCAACTTGCACCCTATATCCAGGCCACTGTTTGGGGGCCTGTAGATAACTCCCATTAGTGTCTTGTTACCTTTACAATTCCTCAATTCTATCCACAGCGACTCTACATCGTCAGTCCCTATGTTACCCCTCGCAAGGGACTGAATTTCATCGTTCACCAACAGAGCTACCCCACCTCCTCTGCCCACCTGCCTTCTTTCTATAGGACGTATAACCCCGAATATTCAGTTCCCAATCCCGATCCTCCTGTAGCCATGTCTCTGTAATCCCCACAATGTCACATCTACCGATCTCTAACTGAGCCTCAAGCTCATCCACTTTACTTCTTATACTTCACGCATTCATATATAATACTTTTAATCCATCACTCACCTCAGCTTTCACATCGATTCACATTTCACTTGGCCATACTCTCCTATCCCTTCGTGAGCTTTCTGTCCCGTTAATTCTGGTGTCTTTCTTAGCTTTTCCTATACTCTCTTTCCCTTTAACTCCATCCTTGTATTTCCAATTTGTCACCATTGATGAGTTGGGCTGAAGGGCGTATTGCTGAGCTGTGTGATTGATTAATTCATCCAAACCTTAATGCTCATTGTCAGCCATATGGACATTGTGAGGTCTCCACTGGGCTCAATCGATTACATCTTTCAAAGCCACAAAAAGGACACCCCTGTTGTGTTCGATAAATCACCGGATTCAGACAACAGAGTTTGATTCACTAGGTAATTTATGACACCACTAAATAAGGCACATACACTCATGTATCCCCGAATATCCCCGAACACACACGCCAATTCAGCAGAGCACGTCGCGGGATGTTTCTGTTCTCGATCACCATTAGCGACACTGTCCAAGGCTTGGGTTCTCTCACTGAATGGGTGCCCAACATAATCCTTTATGGTATTTCAGAGCAGACCGTGCCACTGCCCCCTCCCCGAGCCAATTATAAGCCCCCCTTGTCTGCAACGTTTCTGCACTACTTGCGGCAGAGGGTGCGGGTGGTCTACCCAACTATTGCTGTTGTGTTTTATTCACCAACGCTATGCTTTCCCATAGAATAGCCCGAGAAAGGCTATGATCCCAGGCATGAACACAGGTATGAGGTTAATTCTAGGAGGTAACCCATCTGAAACATGTTTTCTTGGGGTATGGAATATATGGCTGTTAATTTAGCTGATAACTCCATCTCACATTTTAGCTGAAATAGACTGTTTAACCTTTACACTACAACCCCTCAATCACAAATTAAATGACAAATGCACCTGGATATTTAATTGCATTTAGTTTTTCCAGAATGAACACTATCTATGAGTGATTTTGTATTTCTTGGAAAACACAAACAAGTGGCTAACGCATCAAATCTGCATTGAGATGACACTGTGGCACTTAAATAACCAAAGATAGGCACCAAATGATGGAGTAACTCAATGTGTCAGGCAGGCAGCATCCCTGATTAATATGGATAGGTGACATTTCAGGTAAAACCCCTTCTTCCAACTGGACTGGAAACATCACCTATTCCTTTTCTCCGGAGATGCTGCCTGACCCTCTGTGTCATTTTGTGTCTATCTTTGATATAAATCCGCATCTGCAGTTCTTTGTTTCTACCACTGAATCTTATTTTGGATCCCAATTTCAAACAACCATTCACCAAATTCCTGAGTAGGAACATTTCTTGCCACAATCACAAAAATCAGTTTCTGCAATTCCTTTTTACACACTTAAATCACCAATGTGTATTTCTTTTATTCCATGTATTTTCATAACACAAGTTGTGCATGACCTGATCGATGGATCAGGGAACACTGCTTGCATTTTGTGGACTGCATTTGTTATAGTGCAATAGTAACTGGAAAAACCTGTTTAAATCCTTGCTCTGAAGGTGACTACAGCCTGTTCTGCTATGGGCACTGCTTTCTACAATGTGAGGTTCCTTTGGAACTCAATTATGGCATTATAGCAGAACTACCTGTACATGATGGTCAACACGATCATGGTGAAGCAAAGGGCCTGTTTCAGTGTTGTGTTACGCTCTGACAATTTACACCATGCAGTATTGCTTTTGAAGCACTACCTTAAAACTTGGACCGCTGTGATGGATCTTTCTGCTGACTGGATAGCATGCAACAAAAGCTTTTCACTGTACCTCAGTACATATGACAATAAACTAAAGTAAACTACAGTATTTCCCGGCAATGAAGACGCTAATTTTTACCCTAAAATAAGGCCCGAAAATGTACCTGCGTCTTGGAGGCTGAAAGTTAGATTGTTAGCCAAGAAAGATAGATTTGGCTATCCCTCAGTACAGCGGCTGTAAAAGGCAGCACCGCTGTGGGGAGAGAATTCCTTCCACAGCGTGTGGGGAGTTTGGCCGAGGTCAGCACAGCTGGGCTGCCTGGGGTAAAGCTGCGGGGAGGGCAGGAGCATTGAGAAGGAGGGGGTCAGGGATCATGCCAGCAACTCACTCGGTAGCTCGGGTGGCTGGAAAGCTGAACTGCAGCTAGACCTGGGGCTCACAGGCGACCTGGGAACTGCAGCTAGATGCGGGCTCGCAGGCGACCTGGGCGTTACAGCTAGTCCCGGGGCAGGCGACCTGAGGACTGCATCTAGTCCCGGGGTTCGCAGGTGACGTGGTAACTACAGCCAGTCCCCGGGCTCAAAACGGGGGTGTGTCTTCATTGCCGGGAAATACGGTAAACATTTTCCAGGAGGAACAAACCATTGAACGTTCTCAGGACAGTATTACCAACAGAGTATGGCAACTCCACAAATCTCCCGCATTGAAAGAAGTTCCCAAGACCACAAGGAATTACAGAGAATATAAACAAGGAACAGCAGATGCTGGTTTGCCAAGGAAAGACACAAAATGCCAGAGAAACTCAGCAGGTCAGGCAACATTCCTGGAGTAAATTGATCGGTGACGTTTTGAGTCTGGACCATTCTTCAAACCAGAGAGTTAAGGATGTAGCCCAGTCCATCTTACAGACCAGAGCCCCCACCATTGACTCCATCTCTACTTCACGCTGCCTTGGAAAAACAGCCAACATAATCAGCAACTTGTCCCGCTCTGGTCATTCCTTCTTTCTTCCAGCTCCCATCAGGCAGAAGATACATACGCTTGAAAATGCAGACCAGAACATCTTCAACCTCGCTGTTATTAGACTTCTGAATGGCCCTTCCATAGGTTAGAGCACCGTCCGATTCACCTCTATCCCACTGCAGAAATTGGACTTTGTCTACGAATATGATGTGCTACAAAGCTGAGAAATGTATTCTGCACTCTGTATCTTCCCCTATACGCAACCTGTTGTACTTGATATATAGAAACATAGAAACATAGAAAATAGGTGCAGGAGTAGGCCATTCGGCCCTTCGAGCCTGCACCGCCATTCAATATGATCATGGCTGATCATCCAACTCAGTATCCTGTACCTGCCTTCTCTCCATACACCCTGATCCCTTTAGCCACAAGGGCCTCATCTAACTCTCTCTTAAATATAGCCAATGAACTGGCCTCAACTACCTTCTGTGGCAGAGAATTCCACAGATTCACCACTCTCTGTGTGAAAAATGTTTTTCCCATCTCGGTCCTAAAAGACTTCCCCCATATCCTTAAACTGTGACCCCTTGTTCTGGACTTCCCAAACATTGTGAACAATCTTCCTGCATCTAGCCTGTCCAACCCCTTAAGAATTATGTAAGTTTCTATAAGATCCCATATGAAAGTCCTGCCATCCCAGGAATCAGTCTGGTGAACCTTCTCTGTACTCCCTCTATGGAAAGAATGTCTTTCCTCAGATGAGGACACCAGAACTGTAACAATACTCCAGGTGTGGTCTCACCAAGGCCCTGTACAACTGCAGTAGAACCACCCTGCTCCTATACTCAAATCCTTTTGCTATGAATGCTAACATACCATTTGCTTTCTTCACTGCCTGCTGCACCTACATGCCTACTTTCAATGACTGGTGCACCATGACACCCAGGCCTCGTTGCATCTCCCCTTTTCCTAATCGGCCACCATTCAGATAATAGTCTACTTTCCTGTTCTTGCCACCAAGTGGATAACCTCACATTTATCCACATTATACTGCATCTGCCATGAATTTGCCAACTCACCCAACCTATCCAAGTCACCTTGCAGCCTCCTAGCATCCTCCTCACAGCTAACACTGCCCCCAGCTTCGTGTCAACCGCATACTTGGAGATGTTGCATTCAATTCCCTCGTCCAAATCATTAATGTATATTGTAAATAGCTGGGGTCCCAACACTGAGCCTTGCGGTACCCCACTAGTCACTGCCTGCCATTCTGAAACGGACCCGTTTACTCCTACTCTTTGCTTCCTGTCTGCCAGCCAGTTCTCTGTCCACATCAATAATGAACCCCCAATACCGTGTGCTTTAAGTTTGTATACTAATCTCTTATGTGGGACCTTGTCGAAAGCCTTCTGAAAGTCCAGATATAACACATCCACTGGTTCTCCCTTATCCACTCTACTAGTTACATCCTCGAAAAATTCTATAAGATTCATCAGACATGATTTACCTTTCATAAATCCATGCTGACCTTGTCCAATGATTTCACCACTTTCCAAATGTGCTGCTATCCACCTTTAATAACTGGATCTAGCATTTTCCCCACTACCGATGTTAGACTAACTGGTCTGTAATTCCCCGTTTTCTCTCTCCCTCCCTTTTAAAAAGTGGGGTTACATTAGCTACCCTCCAATCTCAGGAACTACTCCAGAATCTAAATAGTTTTGAAAAATTATCACTAATGCATCCACTATTTCTGGGGATACTTCCTTAAGCACTCTGGGATGCACCTATCTGGCCCTGGGGATTTATCGGCCTTTAATCCATTCAATTTACCTAACACCACTTCCCGACTAACCTGGATTTCACTCAGTTCCTCCATCTCATTTGAACCCCGGTCCCCTGCTATTTCCGGCAGATTATTTATGTCTTCCTTAGCGAAGACAGAACCATAGTTATTCAATTGGTCTGCCATGTCCTTGTTCCCCATGATCAATTCACCTGTTTCTGACTGCAAAGGACCTACATTTGTTTTAACTAATCTCTTTCTCTTCACATTTCTATAAAAACTTTTGCAGTCAGTTTTTATGTTCCCTGCCAGTTTTCTTTCATAATCTATTTTCCCTTTCCTAATTAAGCCCTTTGTCCTCCTCTGCTGGACTGAATTTCTCCCAGTCATCTGGTAGGCTGCTTTTTCTGGCTAATTTGTATGGTTCATCTTTGTTTTGATACTATCCCTGATTTCCCTTGTTATCCACGGATGTACTACCTTCCTTGATTTATTCTTTTGCCAAACTGGGATGAACAATTGTTGTAGTTCATCCATGCAGTCTTTAAATGCCTTCCATTGCATATTGACCGTCAACCCTTTAAGAATCAAACTTGATTGTATTGATATTTAGCATTAACTGATATAATACGATAGCATGCAAAACAAAGCTTTTCACAGTACATCGGTAATATAACAAAGCTAAACATAAAGCTAAAGTTAATGCACATGGTTCATGAATGACCTTCAAGAAGGAAAGTCTGGATACACCGGAATTTCTAACTTACAATCTCCTCTTTCTCACTGCCTCCAGAAGTGGCAGAACGGTGGCACAGGAGTAGAGTTGCTGCCTTACAGCGCCAGAGACCCGGGTTCAATCCTGACTATGAATGTTGTCTGAGTGGAGTTTGTACATTCTCCCTGTGGCTGCATGGGTTTTCTCCGGGTGCTCCAATTTCACCACACACTCCAAAGACCTGCAGGTTTGTAAGTTAATTCGCTTCTGCAAAATTGTAAAATTGTTCCTCATGTGTAGGATAGTGTAAAGGGCCTGTCCCATTGTACGAGGTAATTCAAGAGTTCTCCCGAATTTTCCCCTGATTCGAACTCGGAGAATGTCCGTAGCGGGTCGTAGGAGTTCGTGGATGTCTCATAGTGGCTCGTACGAGTAAAAAGTAACAATTTCTTTATTCACGAGTATTTTATTACTCGTGGACATTTTTCACAGTGTTGCAAAAACGCCACGAGTTTAACGGATTTCCCGAGTACCTACCGTTCTCGTACGAGCCGCTACGAGACATCCATGAATTTCTACGGACCCGCTATGGACATTCTTCGAGTTCGAATCAAGGGAAAACTCGGGACAGGCTTTACCTCGTACAGTGGGACAGGCTCTTAAAAGGCCTGTCTCACGAGCCTGCGGTCATTGGCGGTGATACAGGAAGTATCTACTGCTCGTGGACCGCCAGAGACCGTGGGGTTCGGTCAAACGACCACCGCCGGGGCCGTGCGGCATTTGTCCCAACACCGCACGCCGCTAATAAAAAGTCAGCAATGTCCAAAAATAATTTCTTACCGCACAGACGCCGCCAGTGAGGCATGAGTGCGGCACGGTCACCGCCACAGCCGCCACCAGTGAGGCACGTGTGCGGCATGGCCGCCGCCACAGCCGCCGCCAGTGAGGCAGGTGTGCGGCACGGCCGCCGCCACAGCCCCGCGATCCGAAAGACGTCATTGGGTAGCGCGTTGCGTTGCGCGATGACGTCATCGCGTAGTGCGTCGCGTTGCGCGATGACGTAATCACCCGACGCCGCAAGCTCATGGAACCGGCCGTACAGAGATCACTCGGCCCCCGCGCAGCATCCGTGCGGCGCTCTCGCGGTTGACGTGCGGTCCCCTC
This sequence comes from Malacoraja senta, assembly GCA_038087875.1. Classification (NCBI taxonomy): domain Eukaryota; kingdom Metazoa; phylum Chordata; class Chondrichthyes; order Rajiformes; family Rajidae; genus Malacoraja; species Malacoraja senta. The sequence goes on along the minus strand of CM075979.1, from coordinate 65,500,159 downwards.
TTCCGGCGACGCCGTGCTTCACCGCCAATGACCGCAACACCGTGAGAGAGAGCCTTTAGTGTGCGGGGTGATCGCTGGCTGGTGCAGACTCGATGGGCCAAATGGGCCTGTTTTCTGCGCTGCATCTCAATAGACAATAGACAATAGGTGCAGGAGTAGGCCATTCAGCCCTTCAAGCCAGCACCGCCATTCAATGTGATCATGGCTGATCATCCCCAATCAGTTCCTGCCTTCTCCCCATATCCCCTGACCGCTATCTATAAGAGCCCTATCTAGCTCTCTTGAAAGTATCCAGAGAACCGGCCTCCACCACCCTCTGAGGCAGAGAATTCCACAGACTCACAACTCTCTGTGAGAAAAAGTGTTTCCTCGTCTCCATTCTAAATGGCTTACCCCTTATTCTTAAACTGTGGCCCCTGGTTCTGGACTCCTCAACATCGGGAACATGTTTCCTGCCTCTAGCGTGTCCAAACCCTTAACAATCTTATATGTTTCAATAAGATACCCTCTCATCCTTCTAAACTCCAGAGTGTACAAGCCCAGCCGCTCAATTCTCTCACCATATGACAGTCCCGTCATCCCGGGAATTAACCTTGTAAACCTACGCTGCATTCCCTCAATAGCAAGAATATCCTTCCTCTAAAGTCTAAAGTCTAAAGAAGGAGTGAGGAGAAATTATTTAGTGGAGGAACCAGCTCCATTAAATTCAAGGAGAGCAGTCCTCCTTCCTACTAGAGTGTGGTTTATAATCTTGAGATGACAAATAATGTCAAAGAGGAAAAAAATGTAGCTCAAGAAATTAACATAATTCTTAAAATGCCTCGGGTTAGTATTCTAACTGGTCCTCCATTCTGCAAATGATTACAAAGTCTCATTAAGGCAATGCATCAATTAAATGTCACATCAGGAATTATTATTCATAGGAATATTGCCTCGTGTCAGTGCTCAAGTGACTTAATAAGCATATTCATTACATATCTGCATCAATGCTGTGACTCATGTGGACCAAAAAACAGATCATCCTCAACAAAATTGCCATTCCCGCCGCAAAGCTTTGACGGTAAGAAATTTGAGGATTTGGTTTCCATGATGTGTCTGCCCAAGAAAAATCAAACAAACGACTGGATTATCAGTGAGCAGCAATGTCACACAGTGCACAATCAAGGTGCTTCTGAAGGTGCTGCGAAAACATTGCAAGGTTTCTCAGGGACATTATTAAATGCAATTTGATACTGAAGGACATAACTAGAAAAATGGTATTTGAAAAAGGTAGACTTTATTGTCAGCTATTGAAAATTATGTTGCGTGTGCAGTTTTGCCCCTTACTTACAACACTGGATTCGCATTAGAACAAGAATCAAAAAGGATGGCTTGTGGCGCAGTGGTAGAGTTGCCGTCTAACACTGCCAGGGACCAGGTTTGATCCTGACTACAGGTGCTGTCCGTACGGTGTTTGTATGTTCTCTCCGTGACCTGCGTGGGTTTTCTCCGGGAGCTCCAGTTTCCTCTCACACTCCAAAGATGTACAAGCTTGTAGGTTAATTGGCTTCAGTAAAATTGTAAATTGTCCCTAGTGTGTGTAGGATAGCATTAGTGTGCGGGGATCGCCGGTCGGCCTGGAATTCTAAACTAGACTAACCTAACCGAACAGGCAGCATCTCTGGGGAAAGTGGATAGGTGACATTTCAGGTCGGGACCCTTCTTCAGACTGATTAAGGTAGGGAGAGTGGGGGAAGAAACTCGACAAATTGCGGCCAGCATCAGATGAGCTCAGGCAAGGAGATTCCCTGATAGATCATAGTTTCGTGTGCGGACGTGGCGCCGACGGACCGAGAAGCCGAAGCAAAGAAGTTGAAGCCAAAGAACCGAATGGAAATGAGGCCGAATCGCCAAAAAACTAAAGAGTACGAAGACAAAACGCCAACTAACCGAAAGGATGGGACGCCTAAATGCAAACTAACCGAAAGGGCGGGACGCCTAAAAGCCAACTAACCGAAAAGCTGCGTTGCCTAAAAGCAACCTCACCGAATGGCCACTCTGTCGAAACGCCACCTTCCCGAAAGGCGGCGTCACCTACAAGCCAACGAACCGACTGCCGCTCAACAGAAAAGTCAAATAACGGACATGACTTTGCCGGGGGGCGGGACTTGTCAGCGATTGGTCCAGACCCCCGCGTCCATCACATCACTGTGGAGGGATGAACATTGTCCCACACCTCCGCTTCACCCGACCCACAGCCCGCAGAGGTTGGCCGTGGGAGAATGGGGGCTGTCCCAAGGGATGCGCACCTTCGACCGCTTACAACTTGGTGCTTGGGTTCAGATTGCCCAGTCACCTATGGCTTATGTGGAAAAATGACCCCCCATGCTCCCATCTCCCCCTTCTCTCTCCCATCTTCTCTCTCTCCCCCCTCTCTCGCTCCTCTCTCTCCCTTCTCTCTCTCCCCCCTTCTCTCTCCCCCTCCCCTCTCTCTCCCCTCTCTCTCCCCCTCTCTCCCTTCTCTCTCTCCCCCTCTCTCTCCCCTCCCTCACTCCCTCCACTCTCTCCCCCTCTCTCTCCGCTCTTCTCTCTCTCCCCCTCTCTCTCCCCCCTCTCTCCCTTCTCTCTCTCCTCTTTCTCTCCCCTGTTCTCTCTCTCACCCTCTCTCTCTCCTCCTCTCTCCCACCTCTCTCTCCACCCTCTCTCTCCCTTCTCTCTCTCCCTTCCCTCTTTCTCTCCCATCTTCTCTCTCTCTCGCCTCTCTCTCCCCCCTCTCTCACCCTTCTCTCTCTCTCTCCCCCACTCTCTCTCTTCTCTCTCTCCTCTCTCTCCCCTCTCTCTCCCTTCTCTCTCTCCCCTCTCTTCCCCTTCTCTCTCTTCTCCCACTCCTCTCTCTCCCCCTCTCTCTCCCTTCTCTCTCTCCCCTCCCCACTTCTCTCTCTCCATTTTCTCTCTCTCTCCCCTCTCTCTCACCCTTCTCTCTCTCCCTCACTCTCTCCCCCCTCTCCCTCCCTTCTCTCTCCCCTTCTCTCTTTCTCTCCCCTTTTCTCTCTCTCCCCCTCCTCTCTTTCCTTCTCTCTCTCTCCCCCACTTATGCAGAGCGGCTATGGAAGTTGAGAAACTGGCAGTGGTCCGTGTGAAAATACAGCACCTAGATGCAAGTGGCATGTAAAATGTCTCTTCTAGGGGCGGATATACAAAGCCGATGAAATGAGACAACTGTCACACCAAAGATAGACACAAAATGCTGGAGTAACTCAGCTGAACAGGCAGCATCTCTGGAGAGAAGGAATGGGTGGCGTTTCAGGTCGAGACTCCTTCAGACTAAGTTTTCAGGTCTGAAGAATGGTCTGAGTTAATCCAGCATTTTGTGTCTATCTTTGGTGTGACAGTTGTCTCATTTCATCAGCTTTGTGTATTGCGCCCCCAGAAGAGACGCTTTACATTACGCTTGCATCTAGTGCTGTATTTTCACACGGACGCTGCCAGTTTTCTCACTTCCATAGCTTTTCTGCATAAGTGGGGGAGAGAGAGAAGGGGGAAGAGAGAGAGAGAAGGGAGAGAGAAGGGGGGGGAGAGAAAGGGGAGAGAAAGAGAGGAGAGTGAGAAGGGGAGAGAGGGGGAGAGAGAGGAGGGAGAGAGGGTGAGAGAGATAAGGGAGAGAGAGGGGGAGAGAGAGAAGGGGAGAGAGAGAGGGGGGAGAGAGAGAAGAGGGGAGAGAAAGAGAGAAGGGGAGAGAGAGAAGGGGAGAGAGAGGAGGGGCGAGAGGAGGAGAGAGAAGTGGGGAGAGAAAGAGAGAAGGGGAGAGAGAGAGGGGGAGAGAGAGAGGAGGGGGAGAGGAAGGGATAGAGAGAAAAGGGAGAGAGAGTAGGAGAGAGAGAGAGGGGGGAGAGAGGGGGGAGAGAGAAGAGGGGAGAGAAGAGAGAAGGGGAGAGAGGGGGGAGAGAGAGGAGGGGGAGAGAGAGGAGGAGAGAGAGAAGGGGAGAGAGAGAATGGAGAGAGAGGGGGTGAGAGAGGGGGGAGAGAGAGAAGGGAGAGAAAGAGAAAAGGGGAGAGAGAGAGGGGGGAGAGAGAGGAGAGAGAGAGGGGGGAGAGAGAGAAGAGGGGAGAGAGAAGGGGGAGACAGGAGCATGGGGGTCATTTTTCCACACAAGCATAGGTGACTGGGCAATCTGAACCCAAGCACCAAGTTGTAAGTGGCTGAAGGTGCGTATCCCTCGGGACAGCCCCCACTCTCCCACGGCCACCCTCCGCGGGCTGTGGGTCGGGTGGAGTGGAGGTGTGGGACAATGTTCATCCCTCCACAGTGATGTGATGGACGCAGGGGTCTGGACCAATCGCTGAGAAGTCCCGCCCCCCGGCAACGTCATGTCGTTATTTGACTTTTCTGTTGAGCGGCAGTCGGTTCGTTGGCTTGTAGGTGACGACGCCTTTCGGGAAGGTGGCGTTTCGACAGAGCGGCCATCGGTGAGTTTGCTTTTAGGCGATGCAGCTTTTCGGATAGCTGGCGTTCGTCTTCGGCATCTTTCAGTTTATTGGCGTTTCGGCCTCGTTCCCATTCGGTTCTTTGGCTTTGACTTCTTTGCTTCGGCTTCTTCATCCGTCGGCGCCACGTCCGGGTACCCATAGTTTACCCAATTGGTTAAACTGGCAGTACCCAAGCAAACTTGTTTGATTACTCTTGAACATTTACAGGTGTACAATCGAGACAATATTGACTGGTTGCATCACAGCCTGTTTATTATTTTTTAATCAAAAAATTTATTCAATTATTAAAAAATAATATTTACACTACAATAAAACAAACCAGAACCCACCACCATAATACAATACAAACAAATAGCCTAAATAAACTACTATACAACTATGTTACAATCCTTATTGAGGATGCATTCAACCCTCTGCGGTGCTCAGCGGTCCCGGAAATCCCCCAGGGTGCCCGTGACAGGCGTAGTCCCTATCTAACCCCACCCGGGTGCGGACGTAACCCCGGAAAAGAGGCAGGCAGCCGACTCGGGCAGAGCCCTCTTCCACCTGGCGCCGTGACTCGCGAATGGCCAGCTTGGCCAGGCCCAGGAGCAACCCAACCAGGACATCTTCAGCCCCACCCTCTCCCCTACGCACAGGGTGTCCAAAGATGAGGATGGTGGGTGAAAAATGCAGCCAGAAGGCAAGGAGCAGCCCCTTTAGATATTGGAACAGGGGCTGCAGTCTCACACACTCCATATACACGTGGGACACAGACACTTCCAGCCCGCAAAAGTGGCAGGCGGCTGGCGAGTCTGTGGACCGTGAGAGAAACAGGTTGCAGGGAACTCCTCGGTGCAATACCCTCCACCCCAGGTCTCCAATGTAGAGGGGGAGAATCCCTGCATAGATAGACCCCCACCGGGGGCCCCCCTCGCGACCAGAAGGCAACACCGACCGCCACTTGGTGTCCGGACGGTGGACCAGGGCGAAGAAGTGCAGGGTGTGGAGGAGGAGCCCATACAGGACACGCCTCCCTGCATCTCGTAGGGAGGTGAAGGGTGTCGAGGAAAGGTGGCTCGGGTTGTGTGTGACCGCTCCCAGGAAGGATTACGGTCCCTGGGTCTGACAAATACTTCCGGCAGAGCAGGGGTTAGCTCAACCGCAAGTATTCCACACGTTCGAGCCCCCCCGACACCCGGTGGGGTGGGACAAGGGCCGGCTGCTCTCACGCCAGGGCCGTCACCCTCCGCCGGCGGAGGGGCGGCCCGGTCGACGGCAACCAGTTTCCAGACACTCAACAAAGAAGTCGGGCAACCCCAGCAGGACCCAGTAGAAGTCGGGCATCCCCAGCAGGACGGCACGGCTGACGCCCACCATCGGGATCCGCGTACCTCCTTGAAGGCAGCGGCCCCATTGGAAAAAAGTGCGTCACCAGCACGTGCCATCTGGGAGGACACCCTGAATACAGGTATCTCTGCAGGGTCCTGAGGCGGAGAGCCGCCAATTTGGTGCAAATGCACACCAGCGACTGACCGCCCTCCTCGATCGGGAGACTCAGGACCGCTGCAGAGACCCAGTGCTTTCCGTTGCCCCAGAAGAAGTCCACCAATTCTTCTGGATGATCCCAACAAAGGAGGCTGATTGGACCAATGTAGCCAATCTGCACCAGAGCATGGAGGCCACGAGTTGGTTAATGACCAACATCTTGCCCTGGTAGGAAAACATTCTGAGGAGACCCGACCATCGCCCCAGCCCGCAACAAGAGGGTCGTACAACTTGATGGTTTTAAGGGCGACTATGGGCGTCAGTCGCTGACGTTCGCAGTCGCCGAAAAAAATCGCAAATTGGGACAGGCCCTTTAGTATTTGAGATTTTGGCAAAAACACATAATGTCACACAAGATAATTTCCTGGCTGTTATATTGACATTGAATTTAGTTAGTTTAGTTTAGTTTAGAGATATAGGCCAGAAACTGGCCATTCGGCCCACTGAGTCCGCGCTGACCAGCGATCCTCGTTCACCAGCACTATCCTAACACACAATGGACAATTTAAAATTGTTACCGAGGCCGAATAACCTACAAACCCGTACGTCTTTGTAGGGATGTGGGAGGAATCCGGTGTTCTCGAAGAAAACCCACACGGTCACGGGGAGAACGTACAAACTCCGTAAAGATAGCACCTGTAATCAGGATTGAACTCAGCTCTCTGCAATACAAGGCACCAACTCTACTGCTGTGCCACCGTGCCCAAATTTTTGGTAATTCTTTTTAAATTATTTTCCAAAAATACATCTATATTACTAAAAGTCTGATCTTGACCACTTCCTGTTGTTCTGTATATTGATTTTAGAAACAATGCTGCCACTTATGGCTGTGATTTTTGGCCATCCTACTCAGAGTCCCCCTCCGCTGCACAGGACAAGAGGATTTTTCCCATCGACGAAAAATAAAAGAGTTATTAGTGTTTAAAAAATGTTGCGATTCGCTCTCCTGAAGGCCACGCCCCTTCCGGGGGGGACTATAAAACCTGGAAGTGTTGAGTGCCTCAGTCAGTCTCTGCAAGATGGGGGTGCGAGAGGGTCACGTCTCTCAGTCTGAGCTGTGAATAACACTGAACACATGTCTACTAAATTGTGAGTGGTTTTACTGACCTGTCAGTGCCCTTAATGTGGTTAGAAAATATAGTTTGGAAATGCTAAAGCTGTGTTGCCTTTGGTTTGGAAATGCTAAAGCTGTGTTGCCTTTGGTTTGGAAATGCTAAAGTTGTGTTGCCTAATTAAAGTTGCCTTGCCTAATTAAAGTTGCCTTGCCTAATTAAAGTTGCCTTGCCTTTGATATAATTAAAAGTCTAATCTTGACCACTTCCTGTTTGCGCTTTGTATTGATTTTAGAAAAAACTCTACCATGTATGGCTGTGATTTTTGGCCATCTTACTCAGAGTCCCCCTCCGCTCATCAGGTGCCGAGGATTTTTCCCACTGATGAAAAATAAAAGAGTTATTAGTGTTTTAAAAATGTTGAGATTCTCTCTCCTGTCAATCACCCCATGAAGGCCACGCCCATTCTGGTGGGATGGGGGGAGGGACTATAAAACCCAGAAGTGTGGGCGTGGCTCAGTGTCTGCAAGATGGAGGAGGGAGAGGTCACGACTCGCTGTCTTTAGTGGCCTTGCACCCTGCTTGAAATGGTATGAAACTGCACTTGAATTTGTTGGCCTTGCATCCTGCGTGAAGTGGTAAGAAACTGCACTTGAATTTGGTGGCCTTGCACCCTGCTTGAAATTGAATTTCAAGGAATTTCCGTGAGTCAACTGCCAGCCCACCAGCCGTGAGTGAGTGAGCTGCCAGCACAACAGGCTTGAGTGACTGAGCCGCCAGCCCAAGAATCCATTCGGCCCACAGTTCATACTAGCCCTTTGGAAACCAGTCCAGCCCACAACACCCATACTAACACTCCAGAAAGCCCCCCCTCCCCCCCCCCCGACTAGTCACCAATATTGGAATTGGTGGAGAGGTGGAATATTGCGTTGGGGGACCACCCCTCCCATGTGATGCTGGGACCCAACGGGTCCCACTTAGTCTAGTATCAAATAGATTAGCTAGTCACAGAAGGACAAAAAAAAGATTCTAATGAACTGTATGATAAACTAAACTCAATTCAGTTCAGTCTTAGTTGCTGGTACTAGGAGAGTGTGTGTATAAGATTGAGGTTTGTCCACCATGCACTAGATTTATAATACACACTGAAACACCAGTTTAGTTTAGTTTAATTTAGAGATACAGCGTGAAAGCCCACCAAGTCCACGCCGACCAGCGATCCCTGCACAATAACATTATCCTACACAAACTAGGAACAATTACACTTATACCAAGCCAATTAACCAACAAACCGGTATGTCTTTGGAGTGTGAGAGGAAACGGATGCAGGTCACGGGGAGAACGTACAAACTCCGTACAGGCAGCACCCGTAGTTGGGATTCAACCCGGGTCTCCGGCACTGCAAGCACTGTGAGGCAGCAACTCTACCGCTGTGCCGCCCCTCAAACAGACGCTACTTGTGTTCATATCATTCAGTGGAGAAGTAAAGCAAGGATCCATTTGAAAGAATTTACAATGCTATTATAACCTGCATTACTTTGTGCAGCACAGTGCGTCAGTTGACAGAACTGCTGCCTCACAGCGCCAGAAACCTAGGATCGATCCTAACCTCAGGTGTTGGTGTGGAGTTTGCACGTTCTCCCTGTGACCACGTAGGTTTCCCTCGGGTGCTCCGGTTTCCTCCACATCCCAAAGATCTGGGTTTGTGCGTTATTCGGCCTCTGTAAAAAAGGCCCATAGTGCATGGGGCATGGATGCTAAAATGGGTAAACTAGTGTGGACGGGTGATCAATAGTTGGCGTGGACTTAGGCCTGTTTCCTTGCTGTATCTCTAAACTAAATAATTAAAAACTCAGAGATATTCTACCTTATGTCCTGACCACTATTCATTCCACATCAATAAGGGGAATCGTTCGTCTTCATCTTCTCTTTCAAAATCACTTTTAAATGCATAAATAAAATTGCCATGGTCTACAGGTATTTAGACTTTAGAGATACAGCACGGAAACTGGCCCTTTAGAAACATAGAAACATAGAAAATAGGTGCAGGCGTAGGCCTTCGGCCCTTCAGCCATGATCATTCGATATGATCATGGCTGATCATCCAACTCAGTATCCCATCCCTGCCTTCTCTCCATACCCCCTGATCACTTTAGCCACAAGGGCCACATCTAACTCCCTCTTAAATATAGCCAATGAACTGGCCTCAACTACCTTCTGTGGCAGAGAATTCCACAGATTCACCACTCTCTGTGTAAAAAATGATTTTCTCATCTCAGTCCTAAAAGACTTCCCTCTTATCCTTAAACTGTGACCCCTAGTTCTGGACTTCCCCAACATCGGGAATAATCTTCCTGCATCTAGCCTGTCCAACCCCCTAAGAATTTTGTAAGTTTCTATAAGATCCCCCCTCAATGTTGTAAATTCTAGCGAGTACAAGTCGAGTCTGTCCAGTCTTTCTTCATTTGAAAGTCCTGCCATCCCAGGAATCAGTCTGGTGAACCTTCTCTGTACTCCCTCTATGGAAAGAATGTCTTTCCTCAGATTAGGAGACCAAAACTGTACGCAATACTCCAGGTGTGGTCTCACCAAGGCCCTGTACAACTGCAGTAGAACCTCCCTGCTCTTATACTCAAATCCTTTTGCTATGAATGCTAACATACCATTTGCTTTCTTCACTGCCTGCTGCACCTGCATGCCTACTTTCAATGACTGGCGTACCATGACACCCAGGTCTCGTTGCATCTCCCCTTTTCCTAATGGGCCACCATTCAGATAATAGTCTACTTTCCTGTTTTTGCCACCAAAGTGGATAACCTCACATTTATCCACATTATACTGCATCTGCCATGCATTTGCCCACTCACCCAACCTATCCAAGTAACCTTGCAGCCTCCTAGCATCCTCCTCACAGCTAACACTGCCCCCCAGCTTCGTGTCATCCGCAAACTTGGAGATGTTGCATTCAATTCCCTCATCCAGCTCATTAATATATATTGTAAATAGCTGGGGTCCCAGCACTGAGCCTTGCGGAACCCCCCTAGTCACTGCCTGCCATTCTGAAAAGGACCCGTTTACTCCTAGTCTTTGCTTCCTGTCTGCCAGCCAGTTCTATATCCACATCAATACTGAACCCCCAATACCATGTGATTTAAGTTTGTATACTAATCTCTTATGTGGGACCTTGTCGAAAGCCTTCTGAAAGTCCAGATATAACACATCCACTGGTTCTCCCTTATCCATTCTACTAGTTACATAACCATATAACCATCACAGCACGGAAACAGGCCATCTCGGCCCTTCAAGTCCGTGCCGAACACTTTATATTTTTATTTTATTTATTTATTTATTTATTTTTACTTCCCCCTAGTCCCATCTACCTGCACTCAGACCATAACCCTCCATTCCTTTCCCATCCATATACCCATCCAATCTATTTTTAAAGGATAAAATCGAATCTACCTCCACCACTTCCACTGGAAGCTCATTCCACACAGCTACCACTCTCTGAGTAAAGAAGTTCCCCCAAATGTTACCCCTAAACTTCTGTCCCTTAATTCTCAAGTCATGTCGCCTTGTTTGAATCTTCCCTACTCTCAATGGGAAAAGCTTATCCACGTCAACTCTGTCTAACCCACTCATAATTTTAAAGACCTCTATCAAGTCCCCTCTTCACCTTCTGCGCTCCAAAGAATAAAGACCTAACTTGTTCAACCTTTCTCTGTAACTTAGTTGCTGAAACCCAGGCAACATTCTAGTAAATCTCCTCTGTACTCTCTCTATTTTGTTGACATCCTTCCTATAATTAGGCGACCAAAATTGTACTCCATACTCCAGTATTGGCCTCACCAATGCCTTGTACAATTTTAACATTACATCCCAACTTCTATATTCAATGCTCTGATTTATAAAGGCCAGCACACCAAAAGCTTTCTTTACCACCCTATCTACATGAGATTCCACCTTCAGGGAACTATGCACAGTTATTCCTAGATCCCTCGGTTCAACTGCATTCCTCAATTCGCTACCATTTACCATGTACGTCCCATTTTGATTTGTCCTGCCGAGATGTGGCACCTCACATTTATCAGCATTAAACTCCATCTGCCATCTTTCAGCCCACTGTTCCAAATGGCCTAAATCTCTGTGTAGACTTTGAAAATCTACTTCATTATCCACAACACCACCTATCTTAGTATCATCTGCATACTTACTAATCCAATTTTCCACACCATCATCCAGATCATTGATCTGGATGATGGTGTGGAAGCCTCCAGTCCTCAGGTACTACTCCAGAATCTAAAGAGTTTTGAAAAATTATCACTAATGCATCCACTATTTCTGCGGCTACTTCCTTAAGTACTCTGGGATGCAACTTATCTGGTCCTGGGGATTTATCGGCCTTTAATCCATTCAATTTACCTAACACCACTTCCCGGCTAACCTGGATTTCACTCAGTTCCTCCATCTCATTTAACCCCCGGTCCCTTGCTATTTCCGTCAGATTATTTATGTCTTCCTTAGTGAAGACAGAACCAAAGTAGTTATTCAATTGGTCTGCCATGTCCTTGTTCCCCATGATCAATTCGCCTGTTTCTGACTGCAAGGGACCTACATTTGTTTTAACTAATCTTTTCCTCTTCATATATCTATAAAAACATTTGCAGTCAGTTTTTATGTTCCCTGCCAGTTTTCTTTCATAATCTATTTTCCCTTTCCTAATTAAGCCTTTTGTTCTCCTCTGTTGGACTCTGAATTTCTCCCAGTCCTCTGGTAGGCTGCTTTTTCTGGCTAATTTGTACGCTTCATCTTTTGTTTTGATACTATCCCTGATTTCCCGTGTTATCCACGGATGCGCTACCTTCCCCGATTTATTATTTTGCCAAACTGGGATGAACAATTGTTGTAGTTCATCCATGCAGTTTTTAAATGCCTTCCATTGCATATCCACCGTCAACCCTTTAAGAATCATTTGTCAGTCTATCTTAGCCAATTCACGTCTCATACCCTCAAACTCACCTTTCTTTAAGTTCAGGACCCTTGTATCTGAATTAACAATGTCACTCTCCATCCTAATGAAGAACTCAACCATATTATGGTCACTCTTGCCCAAGGGGCCACGCACAACAAGACTGTTAACTAACCCTTCCTCATTACTCAATACCCAGTCTAGAATAGCCTGCTCTCTCGTTGGTTCCTCTAAATGGCCCAACAAGTCCATGCCGACCAGCGATCCCTGCACACTAACACTATCCTGCACACTAAGGACAATTTTGCAATTTTACTAAAGCCAATAAAGCCACAAATCTGTAGGCCTTTGGAGTGTAGGAGGAAACTGGAGCACCCAGAGAAAACCCACATGGTCACAAGGAGAATGTATAAACTCCATACAGACAGTACCTGTAGTCAGGATCGAATCTGGGTCTCTGGCGCTGCAAGGCAGCAACTCTACTGTTGTACAAATTGCTATTTATTATGTAATCTAGGTACAACCTACACAACCACATAGAATATAGTCCAAAAAAACATAATCGATGGTAAAGAACTTTGGGAACCTCTGAAGTTTGGAACGGCTCCATGTAAATGCAGGCTCCTTTTTCTTAATTCCAACACTCTGCTACCTTTTGTCAACTATTTTGCCATGGTTTCTTCCTCCCTGGAGCAAGTAATTAACCAAGGCAATCAGCATTTGTAGATCAGTAAAAATTACTAATGAGAGGCTAATGGTTTTACACCATAATGTGTCTGTTTCATTAGCAATGGATTTTTTTTTCCCTTCTGAACTTGGAAGACTGTACTATTCTGTTGCAGGATTGATTAAAGCTTTGTGTTACATTAAAGATTCTGTCTGCAACCAGGACCTTCTTGAGGTTTCCCATTGTCTTTTTTCTCTTTCAACTTGTTTCAATGTTTAATTGTTTCACCCTGAAGCAAACTAACCATGAATCTTAACATTTATAACTCAAGAATAAAACATTACAGGTCAACAAGCAATGTAAAGTATTTTAATCATATCCACTGTGATGTTTGACTAAGCTTAGTTCCATCTGTATCTGTCTGCATTGATTTGGTCACTCTTTATATTTCAGGTTAATTATCTTATGCTGTGAGATTATGCTAGTATCCTACTTACTTGAGGAAACAAGGAACAATAGGAATGTCGGAAGGAACTACAAATGCTGCTTTACACCGAAGATGGACACAAACATCTGGAGTAACTCAATGGGTCAGGCAGCATCTCCAGATAAAAGGAATAGGTGACATTTCGGGTCGAGTCCCTTCTTCAGACGGTCGATGCTGGTTAATACACAAATGGACACAAAGTGTTAGAGAAACTCAACTGTTCAGGCAGCATCTCTGGAGAACATGGATAGGCGACAATTCAGGTTGAGACCCGAAACGGCACCTATCCATGTTCTCTAGAGATGCTGCCTGACCTGTTGAGTTACTCCAGCACTTTGCATCATTTTTTCCTACTTACATGATCCTGAGAACAGCATCCATAGACATTGGTTTTCACTTCATATTATAATGGATGATGAATATTTTAAATGATTGCAATGTAGAAATGTAAAGAGTTGAGATGACTGAGTAACTGGGAATCTCAGTGGCAGAAATACAAATGTTAAAAAATACTAATGATTGGATTAACAGGGCGTCCTCAATTCTTTAAAAATACCCAAAAGTTATCCTATTTGGGTATTGAACATGCTTGTAATTAAACACCATAATACTTGGTGATTCAGCAGATGCTTCATCACAAACACATTGAACGCACCTTCTATAATACTTTGTAGGACAAAGCACCACCGGTAAACCTCAGGGACTGGTTGCATCAACTTCCCAGCATTGGGCCTTATGTCTTGTGCATTGTCACCCAGCTGCCGGCCTTTGAGGAAAGTGACATTTATTTGGGTTGCAAGACAACCCAGACTTACACACAATAGTCACAAAGCAAAGATATGTGTGTGTAGGAAAGAACTACAAATGCTAATTTATACCAAAGATAGACAAACAATGCTGGGGGCGTTGCAGGTTGGCTGCCCTGCCAGCAGAGTGTTCGTCATTTCTATTTTTTTTAATAAAAAAATTATTGTCCAAATGTGTGTTTTAATGTCTCTTGGTGTGTCTTTTGTGGGGGGTGGTGAGGGGGGGATTAAGGGGGGAACCGCTTTTGGTCGCCTCCTCCACGGAGAGGCGACATTTTCCATGTCGCCTCCCTCGCGGCCTAACACTATGGCTTGGTGCGGCCTTTCCTGGAGTCGGGCCTGGAGTTTCAGCAGCGGGCGCAGCATGGACTTTTCATCACGGAGCGGGCGAGCCCATGCCGGGGTCGCCAGAAGGGAGTGCTCCGATCACTGGCCCGCGGACTGTTACAGCCTGAAGCCGCGGTCTGCGGAGCTTCTAGCTGCGGGCGTGGCATCCGGAGCCTGGGACCCCTCGCTAGGGATCGCTGGAGAAGAGCTCCGACCGCCGGCCCGCGGCCAATAACATCCTGAAGCCGCGGTCTGCAGAGCTTCTAGCTGCAGGCGCGGCGTGGACTTACCATCCGGAGCGGGATCCCTCACCGGGGATCCCCGGAGAAGAGCTCAGACCTACGGCCTGCGGCCTACAACATCCTGAAGCTGCAGTCTCCGGTAGGGAAGCGCCGATTCGGGACTTACCGTCCCGACAAGAGGGCCTGTACATCTGGCTGCCTGCAGCGGCGACTGCGGAGGTTTATGTCCCCGACCTCGGGGGAACAATGGTGGAGAACTGACTGTACTTTGTGCCTTCCACCACAGTGAAGAATGCTGTGGTGATGTTTGTGTTACATTTTTATTGTGTATTGTGTGTTCTTTTTTGATTGTACCGCTGCTTGCAAATTCATTTCACTGCACTTCATTGTGTATGTGATGAATAAATCTGATTGATTGACTCAACGGGTCAGGCAGCATCTCTGGAGAAAAGCAGTAGGTGATGTTTCGGGTCGAGACCTTCTTCAGACTGAAAGATAGATGTGAAGGGGGGGATGGGGGGAGGGGGGGGGCAGGAATTGGAGGCGAGGAAAAGCCAGAACAAATCAGGCCAGCAACAGATGACCTCAGAATAAGTGGAGTCCATAATGGCACATTGTTGGCTGGGGAAGATGTTCTAAGAACAGGGATATAGGATGCGAACAGTGGAACCGGCAGGGCGATTAGGGTGAGGGGGGGAGGGAGAGGGGGGGGGGGGGGGCTATGCTGGAGTTACTTGAAATTAGAGAAATCAATATTTATAACGATGGATTGTAAGCTACCCAAGCGAAATACGAGATGCTGTTCCTCAAACATCTATATTGTGGGAGTGAGTCTATCATTTCAAGTGTATGGCAGAGTTGACATAAGATGTAAGCAAAGTGAAATGTGTGCAGTCAATGCCACTTTGAACCACAGGGAAACAGGCAATCCTTCAAAGTCCAGCACTTGCCCTGTCTTTTACTTTGTGCAGTTGTTTTCCCTCTTTGCATAGCGAGCCACAGTGACCACCTTCAAGGTGGACTACACAGGAAGAGAAATTATGATCAGATTCAAATATCTCTTGAAGGTTCAATGATGGTCCAGCTGTTAAATTGCCAAAGTAATATTCCAGTTAAACACAAAATGCCGGTGCAACTCAGCAGGTGAGTCAGCATCTCTGGAGAAAATGGATAGGTAACATTTCGGGCCGGGACCCTTCTTCAGATTGATTGCACCCAAAATATCACCTATCCATGTTGTCCATATCCATAACCCATTGAGTTACTCCAGCATTTTGTGTCTGACTTCGGTGTACATCACAATCTACAGTTCCTTGTTATTACACAGTACTCCAGATGCCAAGACTAGTAATCCAAAAACCAGGTGGTTCAAAATGTCCCACTACAACAATTGTGTAATTCAAATAATAATACAGAATTGTTGTTGAAAACTAATCATTGTTAATGATAACCACAATGCCTCTACATTCTTGTACCAATTTAATTAGCTAATGGTCTCCAGCAAAGAAAATATAAACTTAGAGAACATTAAAAATAGAAGCACAACCAGGGAATCTAACCTTTTGAGCCAGCACCACTATTAGTATTTTCCGAAATCTACCATCATTACCCAGTATGTGATGTCAGACTCATCAATGTAGTTAAACATTAAATATTCCTTGAAAAGATGAATCAATGCAATCTCCTGGTAGAGTTGCTGCCTAACAGCGCCAGAGACCTGCGTTCGATCCAGGCTATTGGTGCTGTCTGTACAGAGTTTGAACATTCTCCCCGTGACCTGCATGGGTTTTCTCCGGGATCTCTGGTTTCCATCCACACTCCAAAGACATACATGTCTTGTATATAGTAGGCTAATTGGCTTGGAAAAAATTGTAAATTGTCCCTTGTGTATAGGATAGTGCTAGCGTACGGGGATCGCTAGTCAGCATGGACTGGGTGGGGTAAGGAGCCTGTTTCCGCGCCGTATCTCCAAACTAAATATGGTATCCTGCTATGGTATATGGTATCCTATTCTCCCCTCCACCACCTCCTGAATATGTTGTGCTCAGCATTTTCAGCTTATCTTTCTCGTGTTGCTTCAGTCCAGAAGAAATGCTTACTAATGCATTCACTTTGGGAGCAATTGGCTTGTGCTGAAGCCTCTATGTCAATACAATATCCTTCAGCTCCTACCACTCCGCTCCCTGTAGACTTAAGCAACTTTGAAGAACTTGAAAGCACTTGCAAAGTCATGTCTACAGCTAGTAACAATCAATCAGCAACTAACCTTCAATTCATAGATGATCCTTACAATCAGCTCTAGTGTGAGCTTCTTCCAGTTGTTGAGCAGTGGTTCCGTTATGTGATGACAGGAGAGGCCCAGCACTAGTACAAAGCAGCAGTGCACAATGATTGATGGAAAGCCCACCTTTGGGGGGGTCATTAACTGTATCCGTGCCAATTCTGCGTCCTCCAACTCTCATTTCTAACAAGAATACCAACCACTTGGAGCTGTATTGTTCTTGTTCTCCCGCACAGTCCACCAAAATGGTCAATGTGAAACAGCAGCTGAACGACGCGCATTGGGTCTCTGGGGACTAAATCGATTTTTACTCACACCAGAACCCTTTGAGAATCCCTCAGGCAATCATTAAGGTTCAAGCAAAAGGCATGGAGAGGTATGTGTAGCTTAAAAGATGAAAGGTGAAGCATACTTTCGATGCTGATGCCTTACCTTTCCTCAATCAAATCATTTGAAAGTGGAGCACAATACGGTACACTGTGTGTCAGGGGAAGCTAGATAACCACTTGAGGGAGAAGGGAGTGGAGCAATTAGATGAGGAAAGTTGGTAGGTGACTCAAAATAAACACAATATCTGTATGGACTATTGTCGAACAATCTATATAGAGTATCTGTATGGAACAATCTATATAGAGTTATACAGCGTGAAAACAAGCCCTTTGGCCCAACGTCCACACCAACCAACATATACCATCTATACTAGCCCCACCTGCCTTCATTTGGCCCATATCCCTCTAAACTTGTCTAATCCATATACCTGTCAAAATGTTTCTTAAACGTTGCGATAGTCCCTGCCTCAACTACCTCCTCCGGCATCTCGTTCCATACACCCACCACCCTTTGTGTGAAAAAGTTACCCCTCCGGTTCCTATTAAATCTTTCCCCCTCACCTTAAAACTATGTCCTCTGATTCTCGATTCCCCTACTCTGGGCAAGAGTCTCTGTGCGTCTACCCGACCTATTCCTCACATGATTTTGTGCATAGAAACATAGAAAATATGTGCAGGAGGAGGCCATTCGGCCCTTCGAGCCAGCACCACCATTCATTATGATCATAGCTGATCGTCCCTTATCAATAACCCGTGCCTGCCTTCTCCCCATATCCCTTGACTCCACTAGCCCCAAGAGCTCTGTCTAACTCTCTCTTAAACCCATCCAGTGATTTGGCCTCCACTGCCCTCTGTGGCAGGGAATTCCATAAATTCACATCTCTCTGGGTGAAAACGTTTTTTCTCACCTCAGTCTTAAATGACCTCCCCTTTATTCTAAGACTGTGGCCCTTGGTTCTGGACTCGCCCAACATTGGGGAAAATTTTCCTGCATCTAGCTTGTCCAGTCCTTTTATAATTTTATATGTTTCTATAAGATATCCCCTCATCCTTCTATACTTATACCAAGCCAATTAACCTATAAACCTGTACGTCTTTGGGGTGTGGGAGGAAACCAAAGATCTCAGAGAAAACTCACGTGGTTCGGGGAAGAACATACAAACTCCGTACTGACAGCACCCGTAGTCAGGATCGAACCCGGATCTCTGGCGCTGCAAGCGCTGTAAGGCAGCAACTCTACCGCTGCACCGCATTGCTGCTCCTATGAATTAAAACAACCATGGATCTTCACTAATAAGTAGCTAAATGCTTTATTCATCTGAAGGGGAGTGGGATAAGCAGGCTGTGACTTATTTTCTGCACATCACAACCCAGTTCTTAATATTCCACATATTTATTTTCAAGATTTAATTTAACACACAGGGAAACTGTCACCACAAGGTGGTCCAATTAATATTCAGGCAGAAATATCAGCGTAAATGTTAAAGTGCAATTTTAGTAATGAACATTTAGAAGCAGATATTGTGATTAATTCAAGGATAATGATGCAACCAAATATGGAGGCTGGCAGGTCTTAATCAATATAACAGAAAACCTTTCCAAAGGTAATCTGATTAAAGCTATAATTAGAATGTTATAAGACTATTTGCAAAGTATCTGGGTCATTACTGGATATAAGATGATCAGAAACGCGCCAAGTATTGTAAAGGGAATGTAATGAGCACCATGCTGACAGTAATAGCAATATATCTAACCATTTTAGTCACCCGTGTAGCATATTTTTGGCATGGCAGTTTAATTAATAATTTCAGATCTTTGATCAATCTTTGACACTCAGATCTTTCAGCTGAGGGTATAAAAGAATTCGGAGCCCAGACAAGTGGATGGAGTTAAGACAGGGATCATTAATGCTTTCAGAACATGGTCAAAGATTTAAGAAGGCCTCTTGCTTTACTCATGTACACATCAAAACATATAACTAGAATCAACAGTAGGACAATGTTCCCGTGATCCTGCTTCATCTTTCAGTAAGATTATGGATGAGACAATGCTTCAAAATTCACACCTTCCCTGAACGTTCAAAAATGTATTGATCTTTTTTTTTGTGTTTACACAATCACGAGGCACCACTGCCCTCTGAGGTTGAAGAATTCTAAATATTTAAAGTGACTGGAGCAAAATCTTTTTCATCTCACACCTGAGCAGTTGACTTTGTTTCTTGATTCCATAAATATTAGGTCAAGTTTTCCTCAGCCTAAGAAAACAGTCTCTCTACATCTATCATGTTGGATTCTTTCAAATTATCAGTGAGATCAACTCCTGTTCCTCTGAACACAGCCCGATTTTACTTCCCTCTACAATAATTAGTTCCAATTAAGAATGCTTCGTAGAAATTTGTCCCGACCCCTCCCCTGACATCAGTCTGAAGAAGGGTCTCGACCCGAAACGTCGCCCATTCCTTCTCTCCAGAAATGCTGCCTCACCCGCTGAGTTACTACAGCATTTTGTGTCTACCTCCGATTTTACTCAATCTCTTCTCGACGGACAAGCCTAATTTAGTGAACCGACCTCACGCTACCTCAAAGATCAATATATCCCGTCTAATGTACATAAAACAAAACTGCAGGTATGCCTGTAGGATCTCAGCAAAAGTACTGCGCAGTAGCAGAAAATCTTCCTCAACTTTTATTCTCTGTAGTAAAGTCTTTGTAGTAAAGGCCAACCTGCTATTTGCCTTGTTAAATATTCACTGTTTCTATGAGTTTCTAAACATTTAAGAAACATTTAGATAGGTACATGGATAGGGTAGGTTTAGAGGGATATGGGCCAAAAGCATGCATGGTGAGACTAATTTAGATGGGGCATGTCGGCCGGCGTGGGCAAGTTGGGCCGAAGGGGCTGTTTTCACACTGCATGGCTGGGACTCCATGACTCGAAGTAACTTATTGCGATATATTTCCCACCATAACAGAATCCAGCTGCAAACCAATATTTTGCTAGATTTATTTACAATTAAAAGAAAAGCTTTTCACTTTTTACAAGCAAAATCTATGATCTCACATTCTACCACATTATATTCCATCTTTCCAATCTTGCCCATTCACTTAAGCTGCTTCTATTCTTTCCAAACCCTTGTCTCCATGCAGTTTGCTTTCCTGTCTTGTTTGATATCATCAGCGATCTCAAGAGTAAAGACTGCTTTATTGTCATTAGTACCAAAATGGAACAATTAAATTCTTACAAGCAGCAGCAGAACAGGTTTGTAAACAGTGCACAATGGATAATATCATAAACAACTATAAAAAAAAAGAGTAGAAACAAAGAAAAGCAGATGCTGGTTTATACCAAAGGTAGACACAAAGTGCTGGGGTAACTCAGCGGTTCAGGCTGCATCTCTGGAGAAAAAAGAATGGGCGGCATTTCGGGTCGGATCCCTTCTTTGGACTAAAAAATGTTCAGTAAATAAAAAGAACGATATTGTGTAAAAAAAAACAAAGACTCTAGTGTAATCAAGGCAGTTCATAGTTTAGTTGGAGTTCATAGCATTCAATAGACTGATGGTTGTTGGGAAGAAGCTGTTCCTAAACTTGGACGTAACAATTTTCAGGCTCCTGTACTTTCTTCCCGATGGCAGGAGTAAATTGAAAGCATGGCTGGGGTGGTGTGCGTCCTTGATGATGCTGACTGACTTTTGGAAGCAGCGACTCCCTTCGATGGTGGAGAGTTCAGTACTCATGATGGATGGGGCAGTGTTCACCACTTATTGTAATCTTCATTCCTAGGCATTCGAGTTGCCGAACTAAGCCATGATGGAACCAGTCAATATACTCTCTACCATATACCTGTAGACGTTCAAGAGAGTATTCATCGACATACTGAATCTCCTCAATCTGTCGGATTGATTGCTTCCTTAATGATTGCAATTTCTTGAACACAATACATTACATCCATTCATCTGTGTCATGAGTATGAATTGTACATTGCTGAGGACCCAATGTACCACAGAGGACCACAGAGGCTGTGCCACTCTTTAAAATCACATTAGCTTCATTCCTTGGCCTTTCTCCATGTGGAGAACATGAACCTAAACTCAGCAGTGGATTCCCACCAAGAATTAATTTACATGTCTTCCCTCTACAATAATTAGTTCCAATTCAAAATTCTTCATAGAACATTGCATAAGTTGAAAGCATTGCCCATACTTACAGCAACAACCTCAATGGAGATCTAGAACAGAACTGCAGATGGATCTAGGAGTCCAGCTACATAGTTCCTTGAAAAGTGGTGTCACAAGTAGATGGGATGGTCAAGAAAGCTTTCAGCACATTGGTCTTCAGTATTGAGTATATAAGTTGGGAGATCAGGTTACAGTTGTACACAACATTGGTGAGGTCACATTTAGAATATATTGTTCAATTTTGGTCACCCTATTATAGGAAAGATGTTGCCAGGACTTGTGGGCCTGAGCTATAGGGAGCGGTTGAACAGGCTAGGACTTTATTCCGTGGAGCGCAGGAGGATGAGGGGTGTTCTTATAGAGGTGTAAAATTTAATGCGAGAAATAGATGGGGTAAACGCACAGAGTCTTTTACCCTGAGTAGGGGAATCAAGAAACAAAGGGCATAGTTTTAAGGTGAGTGGGGGTAAAGAGTTAATATGAACCTGTAGGGCAACTTTTTTACACAAAGGGTGATAGGTATATGGCACGAGCTGCCAGAGGAGGAATTAAACCAGACACTATCACATTTGGATAGGATAGGTTTAGAGGGATATGGGTGAAATGCAGGCAGGTGGGACCAGTGTAAATGGGGTATTTTGGTCAGTGTGGGCAAGTTGGGCTGAAGGGCCTGTTTCCATGCAGTATGGCTCTATAACAGGCATCAATCTATACAATTCTAGCTAGCGCCTCAGTAATATATTGGGGAAGGTATTTAACTCGCAGATATTTTAATGAATTTAAATTTAACAACAAATAGGTATTAAATGTGGTTTATAACTCTTTCACATTCAACTATAGAACGTTCTAAGTCAACGGATTAGAGAATCTTGGTGGGTGTGATGCGAACAAATGGGAAGAATACAATTAGATTAGATGCAAGGAGAAAGCTTTAAAGGAGATCTGGGGGATTGGTTTTTCACATTGTGAGTGATGGGTATATACAACGGGATTTTAGAAAAAGTGGTAGATTTTTTACTTCAGAGATACAGCATGGAAACAGGCCCTTTGGCCCACAAGTCTGAGCCGACCTGCAATCACCCCATATGCTAACACCATCTTACACACTAGGCACAAATTGCAGAAGCCAATTAACCAACTAACCTGTACGTCTTTGGAGTGTGGGAGGAAACCGGAGCAGCCATAGGAAACCCATGTGGTCACAGGCTCCATAGAGACCGCACCTGTAATCAGGATCGAACGAAAGTCTCTGGTGCTTAAAATATTTGGCATACAGTGAGGGAAGTACATGAAAAAAAGATCTTAAAAGGATTATGGGTCAAATGAAAGCAAATGGGATCAACATACAGTAGATAGGCATTTTGATTGGTCTGGACATGTTTGGCCAAATGACCTGTGCTGTATGACTATGAATCTCACAACAAATTGTTTGGATGGATGTGAAACGAGGAAGTGCAGATGCTGGTTAGTACACAAATGGACACAAAGTGCTGGAGTGACTCAACAGGTCAGGCAACATCTTCGGATAACATGGATAGGTGATATTTCAGGTCTCTACGGTTCCATTCTCCAAAGGAGAGAAACTGAAGCAATCTGTATCTACAGTAATCTGCTGGCTAACATTAGCTAACAGTGTAGAACAGATGAAAAATGGAAAGCGTTCTTCACATTTTAAAATGTCAGAAGATACTTCACAAGGCCATTATAAATCAAAAGGGGAAGGGGCATCTCATTGAATCTACCGAATAATGAAATGCCTAGATAGAGTGGATGTGGAGAGGATGTTTCCAGTAGTGAGAGAGTCTAGGACCAGAGGGCACAGCCTCAGAATACCTTTAGAATGGAGATGAGGAGGAATTTCTGTAACCAGAGGGTTGTGAAGCTGTGGAATTCATTGCTATAGATGGCGGTGGAGGCCAAGTCATTGGGTAATTTTTAAAGTGGAGATTGATAGGTATTTGATTAATAAGCATGTCAAAGGTCAATTGAAGAAGCCAGGGAGAATGGGGTTGAGAGTGAAAAATAGATCAGCCATGATTGAATGGCGGAGCAGACTCAATGGACCAAATGGCCTAATTCTGCTCAGGAATGTCTTAAGGTCGAAAATGTAACACACAGCCACATATGGAGATGTTAAAGCAAATTACCAAAAACCTGTCAAAAAAGAGCTATGTTCTGAAGAGAGGCAACCCCAGAGCTTGGGATCCCGACAGCTAAAGGTATGACCACTAATGATAAAGGAATTTGAAATCAGGGATAAGCAAAAGCTAACCTACCTCATTTCCACTCAAGGTAAACGTCTTACTGAATGACTAGTTAGCTGTGTAAATCTTAACACCACATTTGTAAAAATCTGATTTATCAGCAAACTCACATCTTATAAATACTGCAGAAGATAAAGCTCACACTGCTGGAGGGCACTGAAAATATTAACTGGGAGATCGAACTGAAAATAAAAATGCCAGAAAAATTTAAGAGTGTTAAAGAGTATGTTACGAGATGTGAAAAGGAAATCTATTCCTCTGAGGGGAAAAGGAGAAAAATACCAGGATCAAATACAGTGACATAATAAATAGGTCAAAAATAATGAGGGGCATGGAAGAATTATTGCCAAATCTGCACCATAGTTCAAAAAACGTATGAGGTTTAGTTAACGTTAACCAAAATTTACTCCCATATTAAAATTGTAGAATCTGTGACAATATTCATTCCTTTTCCAAGCATATTTGATCACTAGCACACTGCACTTTATGCAATTTGCTCTGCATACATAGACTGCCATATTTCACGTATTATGAGCCGTTATGCACATTGGAGTTTCTTGAAGGGGATGGAAAAGCCTCCATATAATTCTTTTATTTTCTTATTTCTAGTCTGTGCTAAGCCAATTCTTTGAAAGCTGGCTGATCAGAGAAAGTTGGGATTACTGCAAACGGCCTCAGTTGGAAAATTGCCCACATCTATTTTCCACCCAGAAATAATGCTGCATTGGTATGAATACTGTATTTCTTTTATCCATAAACCTCTCTTTAACCCTTCAGTATCTCTTTGCTGCTTACTGCCACCTTTGAGTGTCTGAAGAAGAAATTAATTTATATCTGCTTAAAATTAAAATACTTAGACACGGGCAATACAATGTTCCAGGTCTGTTGCACCTATGCAACATGCCCATGCAAAGCAATTGATCACTTAAATGCTGGGTTCCCTAATGCTGGACTCACCAGGAAACGGTATTATTTGTTTAGGATCTGGGCAAAACCTTGGTACTTTGCATCATGGAAGATGTATCATTGTTCTTTTGTCACTTTAAAAACTGCAAATAAGTTTTAAGAATGTCATAGGCAGTCAAACTGTACATGACCACCTGTGTCTAGTTTAGTTTAGTTTAGAGATGCAACTATGGAAACAAGCCCTTCGGCTCACCGTGTCCACGCCGGCCTTCAATCACCTGTACACTGTTCTATGTTATCCCACTTTTACATCCTTTGCACTCGGGACAATTTACAGAGGCCAATTAACCTACAAACCTGCACGTCTTTGGGATGTGGGGGGGAAATCGGAGCACCCAGAGAAATCCCACGTGGTCACAGGGAGAAAGTACAATGGACAGCACCTGTAGTCAGGATCGAACCGTAGTCAGCTCTAACGCTGTGCCACTGTGCCACTGTGCCGCCTCAGGAAAAGGGATGGATCACATCTGGTACTTCATGAACAGGCTAGGGTAGAAATGCAGTTAGGACCACAATGCAAAATGGTTGGCATTGCCATGAGTGCCTGTTCAATATTCTGTCACATAGCACCCAATGGAATTGAATATTAGTCAGTACACCCACTCGACCCTGCTGTGTTAACTGACTAGAAGACATGTAGACGGCATCTGATACATGAATTAACGTATTGTACAGGGAAGTAAATGAAAATACACCCGACGTTTGACAACACAAAATGGAGTATTAATACACACTGGGGTTACAAAAATACCTGAAATATAACTCATCTGTGCAGTGGTATTGTGCTGTTCTGAAAAAACAAAACAATTCTAAATGTCATTATATGGAATGCAATTTTACAGCTAATCCATGTGAATTGAACAGTGGAATAGATATAAGCACAAATTAATTAAATGCAATGCAATATTTACAGAATAATCAGATTTGAATTCACGGCTGTGGTTTTATTTATTGAATCAATTCACTTTTTCATTGTTTTCTGTACATTTTACTATTTTGTTCGTTTTGTTTAGTCTCCATCTAGCAGGGGGAAGAAAAAAAATCCCTCTGCATTCTTGATATTTACTTGATATAGAACTTAATTTCAAGATTGATAGGCAGCTTTGTAAAGGGCAATTTAATTTGAGATCCAGCTCATTTGTCAATTATCATAATGAAAGGGCACATATTAGCAATGTCAGAAATGCTAAAAAATAATCACTTTGGCATTTGACTTTATTCTTTCGGAATCTGCGCTGCATTTTATAGAAATGCCCTTTGTGATCCAAATGTTCACATTTGGCAGGCTGGAACAGACTGCATTGAGAGGGTAGAACGATACTGCCTCTGTACATACTGACTGGCATTACAACACAGAACATTTCAGCAATAAATGCCAATTATATCAAGGTGGTGATTTATTTGTGGCAAAGTTTCTCCTATTACCAAAAATTGCCCTCTTTTAATACTTGTGACATTTCAGTCCAGAAGATCTGTATAACATCTTCCTGTTTCAAGGATGTACATGTTCTAGCTTCGCCGAGATGTACAGAAAGAGCACTGTCTGTATTTCTTAATGTTACAAAACATTAACTGATGAGAGTCATAGTCATACAGCGTGGAAACTTGCCTATGTCGACAACATGCCCCATCTACAGTAGTCCCACTTGCCTGCGTTTGCCCCTAATCTCTCCAACCTTTTCCTATCCATTTATCTGTCCAAATGTTTCTTAAATGTTGTGATAGTACCTGCCTCATTTACTTCCTCCAGCAGCTTGTTCCATTTATCTATCACCATCTGTGTTAAAAAGTTGCCCCTCGTGTTTCCCTCACCGTAAACCTACAGTATGTCTTCTAATTCTTGATTACCCAACTCTGGGCAAAAGACTCCGTGCCTTTACCCTATCTATTCTTTATAACAAAATGAAAAAAAAGTAAATGTATATAAAGAATTATGTTGCATCTCTTTTTTGTGTGTCGTCCATGGCTTTGCAGGCAACTTCCATTAAAAGTTGTGAGTTTAAGTCCCCCCTATATATAAGTGAATGGATACTTTGGGAGATGAGGGCTGAATATTGAAGTGATATCTTCCACCATTTCTGAACAAATAGCATAATTTGCCTGACTTCATAAGTCCTTCTCTCTGCAATTACTCAATTGCTGCTGCATCTCAATGAGTTAAGGACTAGTCTTATGGCATTTACCGAACTAAGGTACATGCATACATCAGCGATCACATCTTTCCCACTTGGCACATTGGACTTATGCTATGGTGCCACTGGCACTTTCTTAGTTAAAATGGTTAAAAGGCACAATCCAATAGAAGCCAGCTCCGCATTCAGTTCCAAGTACCTTGTAGAGCTGCTGCCTCACGATTCCGAGAGCTGGGTTTGATTCTGATTACGCGCGTTGTCTCTGTTTAGTTTGTATGTTCTCCCAGAGACCGTGTGGGTTTTCTTTTGGTAGCAATGTTACAAAATTTTGAGATTTTAATAATCAAGTCTGTAATTTATCCCATCAGATAAAGCATAAAAAGAAGTTTAATTTGACACATAATTCACTTTCATATCTTCAGTATTAAAAAAGTTATGGTCATTTTCATACTCGGAAATTAGCATCTTGTTCCCTATTGCTTTTCCATTGACAACACAAAAGCTGTGATCGAGGACAGTCAAAAGCCCATAACTTTCTTAAAAATTAAGAGAACTGAAAGAAATTTTCAGTTATTTTAGATTGAAGCATTCTGAAACAAATATGAAACAATCTTACTTAGATGACATGAAATTAAAGCATATAATTAGTTAGTTACCTAATTGTAGCTAATTACAAAATTCAATTATTAGATCTAAACATCTATCAATTTCTTAAGAATAAATTAACATTTTTAAATAGCCTAAGTGTCCAAATAACATTCACACAAAAATTCACAATATAACATAATTTTTAAATCTCATTGTCATGGATTTACAGGTCAAATGGAAGAAATTTAATGTTTAATACCTGTAAATTAATGGGCATTTAAATCATCTTGCGAATGGGGTTTTCTGGAACGCGATCATTTGGAACGTTGATTTGCGGTGAATTTAAACCCGTATCAGCATGAAAAATTCTGCCGTTAGTTCGGGGAAAAGAATCACCGTTTCGCATTAAAAAATGTGAATTAAAGGCCTCTTAAGAAGCACTTTTATACACAAAAATAAACTGCTTTCGTTTACCTATCCCGTGCGTGAAATCCGTCCCCGTTGTCGGCGTTGACGGCTTCAGAAGCTGATTTTAAAATGACTCCAGCGCTGAACTTGTCGATCGAATAAAAATAAAAAATACACAAAACGCCCGTCGGAACGATTTTTCAGAATAAGCTGGCACTCCAATGAAATATAATACAGGACAAGGTAGGAGAAACCCGCGTTTTAACCCCGCCCCCCCCCCCCAAAGGCGCCAAAATCGCGCACACGGCCAGTGGCAGAATTGCAGCGCCGCTGAAGGTAAGTATTGCAACATACCTACTTTTGGTGCTCCAGTTTCCTCCCATATTCCAAAGATATGCAGGTTCACTTCTGTAAGTTGCCCCTAGGATGTGAAAATCGGATAACATAGATTTAGGGTAGGGGTGATGGTTGGCATGGGCTGAGTGGGCTGAAGGGCCTGTTTCCATGCTGTATCCCTAAACTCTAAAGATAGGGGAAATGTACAGTCTTTATATTTACCCAGAGTAGGTGAATTAAGAACCAGGGGGCATGGGTTTAAGATGAGAAGGGAAAGATTCTATAGGAACCTGAGGGATAACTTGTTCACACAGAGGGTGGTAGGTGTGTGGAACGAGCTACCAGAGGAGATAGTTGAGGAAGGTTCGATAACAGTATTTAAAAGACATTTGGACAGGTACGTGGATATGAAAGGTTTAGAGGGATATGGGCCAAATGCAGGCGTGTGGAACTAGTGTAGATGGGGCATTTTGGTCGACATGGACAAGTGGGACAAGAGCTTTTTCAATGCTGTGACTCTATGACTAAGTCAAACAAGCTCGCACTGCCTTGCATATAGCAACCCACATCCTTCCATCAATGCACTCCATATTACCTGACAGACACAGGCTATATAAAACCACCATGCAATGTTATTAATACATTTGCACTCCAAGGGAGGCTAATGACTGGAATAAAACAACAATATATTTGTAAGTGAATTATACCTTGTAAGCTTTTGTGTCTATGTAAATCTGTTAGCTTCGGGTGTTTGGGTGTGCATTCAATTAAACATTTACTTGCTTTATGTTTCACCATGGGATTTTTGAAATTTTATTCAGTCTCAGCCGCTATAGTATTTACTGCACTCGGCCATTTTAGACAGGAAAGAGAGCAGACTCTGAGAGTTAGCTACAGGGATAAATGCCACACTAAGTCTGTTTTCACTGTGCATGATGCTACTGTAGGTACCAGAACGAACTGGAAGGAGAGATGGAGACAGCATTTCCAATTCTCACTATAATACATAAGGTATTATTAAAAACATCCGTCGCAGTAATGTGTCAGAAGCCTCCTCCACTCTCATTCATTTTCATTTAGATATGACATGGATTTTCCTATTTTAATACTGATAAATTATTTTATCAGCAAAAGTTCAATACTAGCTATTTTTCAGCAGGCAGGTCAAGGATAAAGCACATTTCCTATGAAACTTATTGCCATAATCATTTTGGCTTTGTCTGTAGATATGAAAGCAAAATGAAATAAACATTTTAATGATTTACAATTGTTAATATTGACCAAATAAGTTGGTTCTTCTAAATTGTGAAGAAAATCTAGCACCATGACAATAGCAAAATGCAATATCTGTGACAATCAAGAACCTACAACCTATGTTAAACATTTCTGCACTTTCTTCTCCCTTCCCACTCTACTTTTCTTCTATCTCTGACTATCCTTCATTTCAACCCTCTCCTCTGCCTTCTCCTTGTCTCTTCTCTTCTTCTTCCTTTCCCTTTTATTCTCCCCATCATCTGTTCCCTTCCCTTCTCCATCTCCTTCCAACCAGCCTGACCCATTCACCCTTTTCATCTCCATTCTTCACTTATCTTTGTCTCCTCTTGGCTTCTGGAAGAAGCTGTTTCTCCTCCCCTCTTAACCTCCCATCTTATCCTCCCATCTCATTCTCCTTTCAATTCTTTTGTTCCATTGTTTCTGAAAACCTACATAAAGTTTGAGCGTACACATTGACAGTAAGTTAGATAATTGTGGGTAAATGCTATAATTTTCTCGAAATCTGCCTCTTTTCCATATACATTCATGGAGTTTGGACTAATGTACTGACATGGATTGACAACTGGTTCACGGATGAAAAGACAAGAATGGGAGCTAATGGTGCTCTGTAGGATGTAACCGGTAAGGTCTCATAATGATTCTCACCCAAATCATTGAGGTAACATGTAGCTGAGACACAAACTACCTTGAAGAAGTGTGCAAGTAGACAAAAGATCATATTTCCAGATTAGCTAATATGGAG
This sequence comes from Malacoraja senta, assembly GCA_038087875.1. NCBI lineage: Eukaryota > Metazoa > Chordata > Chondrichthyes > Rajiformes > Rajidae > Malacoraja > Malacoraja senta. The sequence continues at coordinate 65,470,117 of CM075979.1, read as the reverse complement.
GAAATGTGAGGGAAGGAACTGCAGATGCTGGTATACACCAAAGATAGACACAAAATGCTGGAATAACTCAGCGGGTCAGGTAGTGTCTCTGGAGAAAATAAATAGGTGACATTTCGGGTCAAGACCCTTCTTCAGACCCGCATCGACACCTACTCCTTTTCTCCGGAGATGCTGCCTGACCCACTGAATTACTCCAGCATTTTGTGTCTATCTTAGCTGATCTAGAGATGGTTCATGGAGATATATTCACGTGAGCAGAGGAGAATATGAATGATGGGATATAATGAAAGGTCAATCACTTTGGTACACAAAACAGAAAAGCTAAGTATTTTATAATCATGGTGGCATATTGAGAAAATCTCATGTTCAAAGGGAAATATAGATGGCTGCTGGAAGCTGACACACAAGTACAGCTGGAGTTTGAGATGGCTTTTATGATGATGTGATATGGGTACAAGAGAGAAAATGCCAAACTGCAATTTGGGAGACTGCGCCTAGATTATTATGCACCAATTTAGTCTTCTTAGTGAATAAATTACAATTTGCCATGGAGAAATTAGATTCAGTGGCCTGACTCCAGGGATGAATGGTTAAGTACTGTAAACTTGATCTGTACTCACCAGAATTTGGGACGGCACAGTGGCACAGCGGTAGAGTTGCTGCCTTACAGCGGCGGAGACCTGGGTTCGATCCTGACGACGGGTGCTGCCTATACAGATTTTGTACCTTCTCCCCATGGCCACGTGGGTTTTCTCTGGGTGCTCCGGTTTCCTCCCACATTCCAAAGACGTGCAGGTTTGTAGGTTAATTGTCCTTAGTGAGCAGGATAGAACGGGTGATCGCTGGTTGGCATGAACTCAATGATCGAATGGGCCTGTTTCCACGCTATATCTCAAAATTTATGTTTTGAATAAAATTCAGTTGATCTCATTGATACTTAAAAGATTCAGCAGGTTGAATAAAGGGAATTTATTTCCCCTGACTGAGGAATTTACAAAAAGGCCACACAGTCTCAGAATAAGGACTGGTTTAGTTTAGTTTAGAGATACAGCGCCGAAACAAGCTCTTCATCCCAACGAGTCTGCGTCGACCAGTGATCACCGCACACTAACACTATCCTACACACGCTAAGGAACAACTTACAAATTTACTGACGCCAATTAGCCCCACAGAGATCGGAAGAGCGGGCGGTTCGGACGCAGCCTGCAGCAGCCCCGAGCAGCGGTGGAGGACTCTTGCATTATAGTCTGGTCCAGCCGACCCCGACAACTCACACCCAGTGCTGCCATCAGGACAATGAGCCTTCAGGGCCAAATTGGACTCTACATTTTTAAGAGCTTTCAAAATTTGAAGGATACAAGATGGCGTCAGAAACATGGCGACTCTTGTGTACTGCCTCGGTGTAATCTACTATTCTTACACACTTGTACATAATTATAATTGTGCCTAAATATAGTAAGATTTTTCCTGAATTTTATGCAAAAAGGGAATCTAACTCTACCCAGGTACAACTGATAAAAGTACCATCGAGAAAACCTACTCCTGCTCCTAACTTTAATGTGTTGATATATTCACCAGCAGAGGTCTCTGCATACTAATTACACCCATATTCCCATGCTGTTTTCCTCTGCTCAAATTTGTTGAGTCTCCGAGTTAAGACCTCACTCAAGCAACTGACTAGTCATTCTGTATTATATTTCCCAACAACCTGAAAGAAAATCATTCAACCCATCGAGTGATTGGCAACTCTCAGAATAATCCCATCAAACCTATCCCCCCCCTCCCCCACTTATCTCCCCTGTAACTCATTCCCACTGATATTTGCCAATGTATGTCCAGTTGATTCTCTCAGCACCCAAGTGCACCATCCATCTATGCAAGGAACATATTGAGAGTAGCCAAGTAACCTACCAAACTTGAGCACCAGAGGTAAATCCACATGGTCACAGAGAGAACCAGAGGTCAGAATCCAGAATGTAAAAACGAGGAGCTGCAGATGGGGGCTTACAAAAAAAAACACAGAGGTGCAGGAGTAACTCAGCGGGTCGGGCATCATTTCTGGAGAACATGGAGAGGTAATATTTCAGGCTAGACTTTTAGAGAAGATGGACACAAAATGCTGGAGTATCTCAGCAGGACAGGCAGCATCTCTGGAGAGAAGGAATGGGTTGTTCAGTCTTCAGTCTAAAGAAGGGTCTCGACCCGAAACATCACCCATTCCTTCTGACTATGGGTCCTGTCTGGTTAGAATAATGTGCCCCTGTGAACACACTATTTTGGCAGTAGGTTCTGATTGAGCAGGGGCTGCAGGAATTCCCCGAGAAACTAAACCACAGCTTTTTCTCTCACACACACTTGTAAGAACTTTCCAAGAGAGTGAATTGTAACTCAATGGAAACTTTCAATGCAGTTGATTGTTTTCATGATTTGATAGGAGCAGATAGCATAATTAGGGTGGTACAGTGGTGCAGCGGTAGAGATGTTCACTTACAGTGCCAGATACCCAGGTTCGATCCTGACTATGGGTGCTGGCTGTACAGAGTTTGTACGTTCTCTCTGTGATTGAATGGGTTTTCTCCGGGTGCTCCAGTTTCCTCCCATGCTCCCAAGACGTACAAATTTGTAGGCTAATTGGCTTTGGTCAAATTGTAAATTGTCCCTAGTGTGCAGGATAGTGCTCACGTACGGGGTGATCGCTGGTCGGCGCGGATTTGATGGGCAGAAGGGCCTATTTCTGCGCTGTATGTCAAAAATCGCTAAAGACTAAAGTAAAGAGAAGATTGACAGGTGGAAAATACAGCTGACCCAACCATTTAAAGTTAGTGTGAGTGCTTCATTTGCCATCCCTGTTTTAAACAATTAGTCCATGCCAGCAAACTGCAAGGAAACAAAGTCTTAAAAGCCTCTGCTTTTACTGCATGGCATGGTGGCAGCTTTAAGGGACCCCTATTCTAGAATGTCACCATAGAATGAAGAAGATTAAAGGCAGCGTGATATAAAGATAAGATGGTGCTGCATGGACATTGCAGCCTAGTGCTTACATTGCCATGTTCGTCTGCACATGCCCAGTCTATTGACCAGGGGTCATAAGCTCAAGTTCCACTTTACTTCCTGTAAGTTTAAATAAATCATTTAAAAAAAAAAATAATGCTAAATTTGTCATTTTGAAGCACACAAAATGCTGGAGTAACTCAGCGGCCCAGGCAGCATCTCTGAAGGACATGGATAGGTGATATTTCGGGTCGGGCCCCTTCTTCAGACTTTTGAGGCGTCAGTTTGGGTTAGTTTAGTTCAGTTTAGTTTATTGTCACGTGTATCGAGGAACAGTGAAAAGCTTTATGGCATGCTATCCAGTCAGCAGAAAGACAATACATGATTACAATTGAGCCATTCATAGTAAATAGGTACATGAGGGAATAACGTGTAGTGCAAGGTAAAGCCAGCAAAATCCAATCAAAGATAGTCCGAGGGTCAATAGACAATAGACAATAGGTGCAGGAGTAGGCCCCTGACTCCGCTATCTTTAAGAGCCCTATCTAGCTCTCTCATGAAAGTATCCAGAGAACTGGCCTCCACCGCCCTCTGAGGCAGAGATTCCACAGACTCACCACTCTCTGTGAGAAAACGTGTTTCCTCGCCTCTGTTCTAAATGGCTTACCCCTTATTCTTAAACTGTGGCCCCTGGTTCTGGACTTCCCCAACATCGGGAACATGTTTCCTGCCTCTAGTGTGTCCAAACCCTTAACAATCTTCTATGTTTCAATAAGATCCCCTCTCATCCTTCTAAACTCCAGAGTGTACAAGCCCAGCCGCTCCATTCTCTCAGCATATGATAGTCCCGCCATCCCGGGAATTAACCTTGTAAACCTACGCTGCACTCCCTCAATAGCAAGAATGTCCTTCCTCAAATTAGGGGACCAAAACTGCACACAATACTTCAAGTGTGGTCTCAATAGGGCTCTGTACAACTGCAGAAGGACCTCTTTGCTCCTATACTCGACTACTCTTGTTATAAAGGCCAACATGCCATTCGCTTTCTTCAATGCCTGCTGTACCTGCATGCTTACTTTCAGAGACTGATGAACAAGGACACCCAGATCCGGTTGTACTTCCCCTTTTCCCAACGTGACACCATTTAGATACCAAAGTGGATAACCTCACATTTATCCACATTAAACTTCATCTGCCATGCATCTGCCCACTCCCACAACCTGTCCAAGTCACCCTGCATTCTCATAGCATCCTCCTCACAGTTCACACTGCCACCAAGCTTTGTGTCATCTGCAAATTTGTTAATGTTACTTTGAATCCCTTTATCCAAATCATTGATGTATATTGTAAATAACTGTGGGCCCAGCACCGAGCCTTGTGGTACCCCACTAGTCCCTGCCTGCCCTTCTGAAAGGGACCCGCTAATCCCTACTCTTTGTTTCTTGTCTGCCAACCAATTTTCTATCCATGTCAGCACTCTACCCCAATACCATGTGCCCTAATTTTGCCCACTAATCTCCTATGTGGGACCTTATCAAATGCTTTCTGAAAGTCCAGGTACAATACATCCACTGGCTCTCCCTTGTCCATTTTCCAAGTTACATCCTCAAATAATTCCAGAAGATTAGTCAAGCATGATTTCCCCTTCGTAAATCCATGCTGACTCAGACCGATCCTGTTACTGCTACCCAAATGTGTCGTTATTTCATCTTTTATAATTGACTCCAGCATAATTCCCTTTTATCTCTCTCCCGCCTTTCTTAAAAAGTGGGATAACATTAGCTACCCTCCATTCCACACGCACTGATCCTGAATCTATAGAACATTGGAAAATTATCACCAATGCATCCACGATTTCTAGAGCCACTTCCTTATGTACCCTGGGATGCAGACCATCAGGCCCTGGGGATTTATCAGCCTTCAGTCCCATCAGTCTACCCAACGCCATTTCCTGCCTAATGTGTATTTCCTTCAGTTCCTCCATCACTCCAGATCCTCTGGCCACTACTATATCAGGAAGATTGTTTGTGTCCTCCTTAGTGAAGACGGATCCAAAGTACCCGTTCAGCTCATCTGCCATTTCCTTGTTCCCCATAATAAATCCACCTTTTTCAGTCCAACTTTGGTCTTAACTATTTTTTTCCTCTTCACATACCTAAAGAAGCTTTTACTATCCTCCTTTATATTCTTGGCTAGCTTACCTTCATACCTCATCTTTTATCCCTATATTGTCTTTTTAGTTATCTTCTGATGCTCTTTAAACATTACCCAATCCTCTTGCTTCCCACTCATCTTTGCTACATTGTACTTCTTCTCTTTTATTTTTATACTGTCCCTGACGTCCCTTGTCAGCCACGGTCACCCCTTACTCCCCATTGGAATCTTTCTTCCTCTTTGGAATGGTCACCAAAGAGGTAGATGGTAGTCCAGCACTACTCTCTGGTTGTGGTAGGATGATTCAGTTGCCTAGTAACAGCTGGGAAGAAACTGTTCCTGAATCTGGAGGTGTGCATTTTCACACTTCTATACCTTTTGCCTGATGGGAGAGGGGAGAAGAGAGAGTGGACGAGTGCGACTTGTCCTTGATTATGCTGCTGGTCTTGCCAAGGCAGCGTGAGGTCTCAAGAGGAGGTCTGAACGTCACCTCTCCTTGTCCTCCAGAGATGCTGCTTGCCCTGCTGAGTTACTCCAGCATTTCGAATGAATGAATGAATGAATGAATGAATGAATGAATGAATGATACTTTATTGTCACATGTGTCTAGGCACAGGGAGATGGGATGTGGGAGGGGGGGAGAGATAGGGAGGGAGGGAGGGGGGAAAGAGAGGGAGGGAGTGGGGTAGAGGGGTGGTGGAGTGCAGGGGGGTAAAGTTGGAGGTAGAAGGGGTCCGGGGTGATGGGCAAGGTGGGATAGAGGGGGGAGTAGAGGGAGAGGGGAAAAGAGAGGCATGGATTTGATGGAAGAGGGGATAGGCGTGAGTGGTGGAATATTGCATTGAGGGAACAGGTTGCATTGGGGGACCAGGCCTCCCATGTGACAGGGACCCAACAGGTCCCACTTAGTCTAGTATTTGAAATAAATGTAGATCCGGTGGGGGCGCTGTGAGCCAGCCACTCTGCCAGTAACGTGTTTGTTTTTCTACTTTTTTGGGGGGTTTTTAGTGCGTCTTAATGTATGTTTTTAATGTTTCTTGTTGTATCTTGTGTGGGGGGTGGTATGGGTGGGTAAGGGGGAACGTTTCGGTTGCCTCCTCCATGGAGAGGCGACTTTTTCCATGTCGCCTCCCCCGTGGCCTAACATCGAGGATCGGTGCAGCCTTTCCCGGAGACACGCCTGGGGCTTCAGCAGGCACAGCGAGGATGCTTTCATCGCGGAGCGGGCGAGCCCTCGCCGGGGGTCGCTGGAGAGAAGCGCTCCGTTCGCTGGCCCGCGGCAGCCGAAGCCGCGGTCTGCGGTGCTCCAGCTGGCATGTCGTCCAGAGCCTGGGATCCCTCGTTGGGGACCCGGGAGGAGAAGAGCTCCGACCGCCGGCCCGTGGGCGTGGCGGGGACTTACCATCCGGAGCGGGGTCCCTCGTCGGGGATCCCTGGAGAGGAGCTCCGATCTCCGGCCCTGTAGTCTGCGGTGCTTCTTGCTGCGGCGCGCCGGGGACTTTAAACCTTCGACCGCCGGCCTGCGGCCTACACCAACTTGAAGCCGCTGTCTCCGGTGGGGAGGCACTGATTCAGGACTTACCCGGACTTACCTTGTCTGAACATCTGGACGCCCACAGCGGCGACTGTGGAGGGTTGTGGTCCCGACCACGGGGGAAAATGGAGGAGGACTGGCCAAATTTTGTGCCTTCCACCACAGTGATGAATACTGTGGTGGATGTTTGTGTTAAATTTTTATTGTGTATTGTGTTTTCTTTTATTATTGTACCGCTGCTGACTCTGAATTTCCCTGAGAAAGGGATTAATAAAGTATGTATCTATCTATCTATCTATCTATCTATCTATCTATCTATCTATCTATCTATCTATCTATCTATCTATCTATCTATCTATCTATCTATCTATCTATCTATCTATCTATCTATCTATCTATCTATCTATCTATCTATCTATCTAAATGTATTAGTTTAGTCTTAGAAATGTGGAAACCGTTCCTTCGACCAACCGAGTCCGCGCAGTCCAGTGATCACACGATCACTAGGGACAATTTGTGATCACACTATCACAAACTAGGGACAATTTACAGAAGCCAATTAACCTACAAATCTGCATGTCTTTGGAACGTGGGAGGAAACTGGAGCACTCGGAGAAAACCTACACGGTGATAGGGAAAATGTACAAACTCTATACAGATAGCACCCGTAGTCGGGATCGATCCTGGGTCTCCAGCGCAGTAAGGCTCTCATACTTCAATTATGTACCATTCTCTACTGCTACGCCGCCCCAAATTCCGGCGAGTACAGGCCCAGTTTACAGTACCTAACTATTCCTTTCTGGAGTCAGTCCACTGAATCATATTTCTCCATGGTAAGTTGCAAATTGTCCTATACATTTTATCCTGTGGTACAACTTTCATGTACACTGTATGAGAAGATGAGCAGTGAATGAGATTTGAAGTTCCTGGAAAATGGGATGTTATCCAGCACAGTACAGTGCATGTCTGGATGATGATTCAATAATTTCCACTCATGCACGGTTAGTCTGGAGATAATGCGAACCACTCATGTAGAAACAGGTGTCAGAACACATACCCATTGAGTATGCTCGGGTCATGGCCAATAGTGAAGAAAAAATTTGGCAGTGAACAGGTTAAGTTAAAAAATTATCCCTCACAATCCTTCTCCCTCGAGTCTCTAAATATTCTGAATCCAAGTCCCCTATTGCAAGAAAATCACAAACCTAATGCAACCTCTCACTGATGCTCCCTGTGGAACCCATTGAGGGCATCAAGGAGATGTTGTGCAAAGCTCCCGTCGCGACTTATTTGTGCAACACCTGCCAGGTCGGGAAGAAATTGAGAAAGGCTCAGTATTTTAAAATGATTTGAAATTGTCGGCGCAGAGGGATTTCTGGTACATGAAACATAGAAAGTTAGCATGCAGATGCCGCAATTAATTAAGAAGAAAAAGAGATGTTGACCTTTATTGCAAGAGGATGTGAGCGTAAAAGTGAAAACATTGTTTCGGGTAAATGCACAACGACTTTTACCCAGAGTAGGGCAATCGGGAACCATAGGTTGAAGGTGAAAGGGGAAAGATTCAATAGACCCGAAAGGGTCATATTTTTTAAACAAAGAGTGAGCTGTCAGAGGAGGTAGTTGAGGCAGGTACAATCACAATATTAAAAAAAACATTTAGACAGGTACAAGGATAGGATAAGTTTGGAAGGATAAGGGTATAGATGGGACTTGTATAGATGGGGCATGTTGGTCGGCATGGGCAAGTTACATAGATACATAGATACATAGAAAATAGGTGCAGGAGTAGGCCATTCGGCCCTTCGAGCCTGCACCGCCATTCAATATGATCATGGCTGATCATCCAACTCAGTATCCCGTACCTGCCTTCTCTCCATACCCCCTGGTCCCTTTAGCCACAAGGGCCACATCTAACTCCCCCTTAAATATAGCCAATGAACTGGCCTCAACTACCCTCTGTGGCAGAGAATTCCAGAGATTCACCACTCTCTGTGTGAAAAAGTTTTTCCTTATCTCGGTCTTAAAGGATTTCCCCCTTATCCTTAAGCTGTGACCCCTTGTCCTGGACTTCCCCAACATCGGGAACAATCTTCCTGCATCTAGCCTGCCCAACCCCATAAGAATTTTGTACGTTTCTATAAGATTCCCTCTCAATCTCCTAAATTCTAGCGAGTATAAGCCAAGTCTATCCAGTTGGGTTGAAGGGCCTGTTTCAACGCTGTATGATTCTTTGACTCCATGACTTATACTGCAATTATGTGCAGTTCTGGTGAAAAATACTCCAAGAATAATGAGTACCAGTCTAATCTCCGTACTCTAAGAAGGACATACTTGTAATTGAGGTTGTGCAATGAAAATTCTTTGGATGGATTCATGAGGTGCAAAGATTGTCCAAAAAGGAGGGATTGTGCAGAATTGGTTAGTGCTCTCTTTATTTCAGAAGAATAATGGGTGATCTCACTGAAATATAAAAATCTCTTAAAGTATTCAACAAGATAGGTACGTTTAGTTTAGTATAAATTCAATTCAGTTCAGTTTAGTTTAGTTTAGAGATACAGCATGGAAACAGGCTTTTCGGCCTACCAAGTCCACGTCGACCAAAGATCACCCGTACACTAGTTCTATCCTACACACTTGGGACAACTTATAGAAGCCAATTAACCTACAAACTCGCACGTCTTTGGAACGTGGAAGGAAACTGGAGCACACAGAGAAAACCCGGTCACATGGTCAGAGGGAGAACGTACAAACTCCATACAGACAGCACCCATAGTCAGGATCGAACCCTGGTATCTGGTGCTGTAAGGCAGCATCTCTCCTGTTGTGTCACAGTGCAGCCATATTACCTCCTCTAGCTTAGGTACCTCAAACTAAATATCATATTCTCAAAATGTGAAGTAAAGCATTTAGGACAGTGAAGACATTTCTTCAACCAGAGGAGAGTGTTTTGAATTTTCTACCCAGGAGAGCTGTAGAGACTCAGCTGCTGAATAGGTTCAAGCAGAGATCAGTAGACAATAAAGGTATCAAAGGATATAGTGTTAGTATGGAAAAGTGGCAATGAGGCAAAGGATTATTAAAAAACAGAGTTATTTTTAGGTGCAACATCCTTAACCAGAACTGTAAAAGTGAGAAAATAAGTATGTTTTCAGTTGTAGTGAGAGAAAAGGAGAATGTCCGTGATGGGTAAACTCCGAGGTTTTCCAAGTAATAGAGTCATACAGCACGGAACCAGGCCCAACGGCCCAACTGGCCTTGGGCGACCAAACGCCCCATCTACTTGAGTCCCACCTGCTCCTATCTCTCTAAACCTTTCCTATCCATGTACCTTCCCAAATGCCTTTTCAGAGTTGTTATAGTACCTGCCTCAACTACTTCTTAGAATAAACAGCCAATGACCACACTAAAGTACAGTTTGTATGATTCATTTCAATGATCCAGCCAGAGGTGCCATTGTGCCAATTGCCACCGGTGTCATTTTTTTGCCATGTAAGTGGATGATATTGGAAGGGATTTTGACTAGACTATTTTTTGGTTATCTAAATTGTGCATCTGTTAAAGTGAAACACACATTGGACTTTCACAATTTTATGTTTAGTTTAGTTTAGTTTAAAGATACAACACGGAAACAGGCCCTTTAGCTCACTGAGTCCATGCTGACCAGCGATCACCCACACACTAGTTCTATCCTACACACTAGAGACAATTTACAGAAGCCCATTAACCTACAAACCTGCATGTCTTTAGAATGTGGGAGGAAATCGGATCACCTGGAGAAAGCCTACAGGGTCACAGGGAGAGCGTACAAACTCCGTACGGACAATGCCTGGAGTCAGGATTGAACCCGAGTCTCAGGCATTGTAAGGCAGCAACTCTACCGCTGCGCCACTGTGCCACCTTGCACTCAGTGGTGGGGGTGCGGTGAGCTCAGGAGATGGGCGGTGTAGTTCTTAATTCTTTCCACAGTGTTAACCACCTCATTCAAATGAATAGAGATTAAATGCTCAAAAAAATCATTGAAATAAAGTTAATTTACTACATTTACACTTCACACTGCCTCGGCATGGCCACCAGCATAATCAAGGACGAGTATCACCCCACTTCTCCCCTCTACAAACAGGCAAAAGGTACAGAAGTGTGAAAACACACACCTCCAGATTCAGGGACTGTTATTTCCCAACTAAACCATCCTACCAACAACTAGAGCGCTGCTGAGCTACTATCTATCTCATTGGCGACCCTCAGACTATCTTTAATCAGACTTTACTAGAATTTATCTTGCACTAAAGGTTATTCCTTTCATCATGTTTCTGTATGCTGTGGACGCCTTGATTTGAATCACGTATAGTCTTCTGGTTAACACACAACAAAAGCTTTTCGCTGCACATGTGACAATAAACTAAACTAAACCAAACCAAAGCAATATAAACAAAACTAAACTAAACGATTCAAACATTTAGTTACACTTATTTCTTTCCACTGTGTTAACAACTTCATTCAAATGAATGGAGATGCCATTTGAATTGAGCCACCCTGGCCTCTCCCTTCAATACATCAGTGTTCTGCCCTTGGGTTTAATAGGGAGTGAACCACTCAGTGATGAACCCTTGATAAGAACCCTTAAGGAACAGTTAGACAGGTACATGGATAGGACAGATAAATGTGAGGTTATCCACTTTGGCGGCAAAAACAAGGGGGCAGATTATTATCTCAATGGGGTTAGGTTAGGTAAGGGGGAGGTGCAGCGAGACCTGGGTGTCCTTGTACTGAAAGTTGGCTTGCAGGTACAGCAGGCAGTGAAGAAAGCTAATGGAATGTTGGCCTTCATAACAAGAGGATTTCAGTATAGGAGTAAAGAGATTCTTCTGCAGTTGTATAGGGCTCTGGTGAAACCACATCTGGAGTATTGTGTACAGTTTTGGTCTCCTAATGTGAGGAAGTACATCCTTGTGATTGAGGCAGCGTAGGTTCACGAGATTGATCCCTGGGATGGCGGGGCTGTCATTTGAGGAAAGATTGAAAAGACTAGGCTTGTATTCACTGGAGTTTAGAAGGATGAGGGGGAATCTTATAGAAACATATAAAATTATAAAAGGACTGGACAAGCTAGATGCAAGAAAAATGTTCCCAATGTTGGGCGAGTCCAGAACCAGGGGCCACAGTCTTAGAATAAAGGGGAGGTCATTTAAGACTGAGGTGAGAAAAAACTTTTTCACCCAAAGAGTTGTGAATTTATGGAATTCCCTGCCACAGAGGGCAGTGGAGGCCAAATCACTGGATGGATTTAAGAGAGAGTTAGATAGAGCTCTAGGGGCTAGTGGAGTCAAGGGATATGGGGAGAAGGCAGGCACGGGTTATTGCTAGGGGACGATCAGCCATGATCATAATGAATGGCGGTGCTGGCTCGAAGGGCTGAATGGCCTCCTCCTGCACCTATTTTCTATGTTTCTATGTTTCTTTTTTAATATTTTTATTTTATTAGAAGTAAGTACAATTGTATACAATCATATTTTCATAATACCTTTTATGTACAGCTTCTTATTTTTTTTAATTTTTTGTAATAAAGAAGAAAAAGAAAAAAGTTAGATAATGAAAAATAGAAAAATGTGAGATATATGGTGTGTGAAAAAGAAAAATAGAGAGTGAAAAAAGAAAGTTAAGACATAGAAAATAGAAGAAAGAGAGTAAAAGAAGAAAAGAGAAAAAAAGAAAATAGAAGTAAGGAGATCATTTATAAACTTGACCATCCCTCACCCAGTCACGGATTAGCTTTTACACCTGTGTTGCACCATATGTTTCCAAAAAGACGACAAATGGAGACCAACTCGTTATGAATTGGTCAATTTTATCTATTAGGAGGAATCACATTTCCTCAAGATGTGCGGTATCCAACATACTTGCAATCCACATTTTGAGCATTGGTATTGGTGTATTTTTCCAAAATTTCAATATTAATTTTTTTGCTATTATTAAACCATAATTAAAAATTGACTTTTGAGATGGATTCAATTTGTTCCCGTCTTCCATTACCCCAAATATAATCAATTCGTTATTGGGTTCCATTTTTGTCTTAAATAATTTTGTAAATATTTCGAAAATATCACTCCAAAATCCATGAAGTTTTATACAAGAAACAAAAGAGTGTGTTATAGTTGCGTCTTGGGTTAAACATTTATCGCAAATGGGCGATATATTTGGATAAAATTTATTTAATCTTGTTTTTGAGTAATATAATCTATGTAAAAATTTTAATTGGATTAGATTATGTCTTGTGTTAATCGAACACTTGTGAATGTATGTCAAATACTTTTCCCATGTAGCCTTCATAATTTTTATCAATAATTCCCGTTCCCACTCTTCACTAATTACCTCGGTCACAGGTAAATCTATATTTAAGATACTATTATATAAATATGATATTAATTTTTGTGTATCAGCTTTTATATTCATTACTTCTTCTAGTAAATCAGGAGTTATTTTTTGATATCCCTGTATGTATGTCTTCAAAAAATTACAAATCTGAAAATATTTAAAATAATGAGTGTTTTTTCAGTTTAAATTTTAATTGTAATTGTTGAAATGATAATAAATCTCCCATTTCATACATGTCCCCAATCCTTTTAATTCCTAAACTTTCCCATTGATTATATATTTTATCCATCATAGATGGTTTAAATAAAGGATTATTCGCTATCGGTGTTAACAATGATAGGTTTCTTAGTTTTAAGGATAATTTTATTTGTTTCCATATTCTTATTGTATCTTGTATAATTGGGTTTTTCTTATATATTGTATTGTTCATTTTTTTTCGGGGTTTCTATGTTTCTATGTTTCTATGACAGGTTTGGAGGGATATGGACCATGCGCAGGCTGGTGGGACTAGTGTAGCTGGGACATGTTGGCTGGTGTGGGCAAGTTGGGCCGAAGGGCCTGTTTCCACACTATATCACTCTATGACTCTAAGTGAACTCTCTGTTTAACTTAAAGGTCTGTCTCACTGTGCGAGTTGACCCACGAGTGACCCCGAGTTTAAAACAAATTTAACTCGTGGTAATCACGTACAATTAACGTAGCGGGAACGTCGGAATTCGTGGACGCAACTTAGCGACTCTTGCGCTAACGGGAGGTACACGTGAAACTTGTTAACTCTTGCAAAAGTTCAAACATGTTTGAACTTTTCCACGAGTAAAATGTACTCTTGAGGTTAAAATTTGAAACATTTTAAACTCGTTGTAAGAACGTAGTGGCCCGTGCGTTTAACTTTGTGACTCCTGAGTCTACCGTGGGAACTCTTTTTAGAAACAATAATCAGGGACAGAAATATCAGTCACTTAGACTTTTTAAAGACAAATTCTGCTTAACAAAGTTAAGTAAGTTATTGATAAGGTGATAGAGTGGGTAGAAAAGAAAAAATTGCTTGAAGTTTATATATAAATTTTGTGTATTTGGGACTGAGCTCACAACCTTAAGACAAACCAGTATTGAGGAACAGCGTGAGAACATTTTATGACACTTCATGGCAGCCTAATCTGAGGTTTGCCAGTCACGTCCAGAAGCCATCTCTACCAGTGCTGTTGAAGAAGACAGGGTTGTGTTCACCTCTCCTGCACCCCTGTTCCGTAGGACAACACCAACTCTTTCATTATGCGGATGTTAAAGGCTGGGTTTTATTGTCAAGCCATGATGCCAGATTCCCGATCTCTTTACTGAACTTTACTGAATCAAAGGGTTCTATAGGAGGTGCTGCCTCAAAAAGGCAGCCAGCATTGTCATGGACCCACACTACCCTGGCCATGCTCTCATTTCATTCCTGCTGAGCAGAGGTATAAGAATCTGAAAACCATGACCTCCAGGTTCAAGAACAGCTTCTTCCCAACAACCATCGGGCTTTTGAACCCAACAAATGCTAACTAAACTATGAACTACAAACTGCCTTGTTTGCACTAAGGACTTTGGGATTTTTGCAATAATACTGGATTTTTAAATATATATTTTCTTTGTTTGGTATATTATCTATGAGTATTGTGTTTACTGGCCTGTTTTGCTGCTGCAAGTGGGAACTCTTTAACTCAGAGGGCAGGCAGCATCTCTGGAGAGGAATGGGTGATGGGATGACATTTCCAAATTGAGGGAGGGGGGGTGAGGGGGGTGGGGTGGAGGAGAGAGGGTGGAGAGTGGAGGGAGAGGAGGGGAGACAGATGGGGGTGTCTTCATTCACTGGCTGCGGGTGCCTGTCACTGAAACAGGTAGGTGAGATTTCACATCCACCTTGTGTGTGTGTGTCTCTCTCTCTCCCTCCCTCCCTCTCACACAGGCTGAGAGACTCTGCCTCTGTGAGTGTACGTCCCTTTCTCCCCCTCTCCCTGGGCTCTATACGCTCATTGTTTCCTATGAGAGACTTTGAAAAATAAGAATCACATTTCACACATTGATTTTATGACTTTTAATTCTTAACATGACCATAATCACAATCTTTTACACCACCCATCACCACTCAGTTTTTTTAACATGTGATGATTTTTAAACACTTCGATATACATTGTTGCCTCAAGATTAACGGGAGAGGAACTTGGTACACTCGGGAGACGAACTTGGAACATCGCAGAAATGAGAAGTAAATGGGAAACTTAGACATACCCGTGGGAACTCGGTTAAACTCGGGATCATAAACTTGTAGTATCGTACGCAACCACGAGTCTTTCACTCGGGGTCACTCGTGGGTCAACTCGCACAGTGAGACAGCCCTATTATTCTTAAAGACGCCAGAGAATTTCAAGGTTGCTGGCTTTCTGGAATGCTATTTATGTTGTGTTTACTATAAATAAACTTAAAATTGGTAAATGAAGGAAACCTCCCATTGTAGCTCTGGGTTTCTTCCTATAATTTTAAATCACACACATAGAGTCAAACAGAATGAAAACAAGCCCTTCAGCCCATCTGGTGGTGGTGAATCCCTGCATACTTTGTGTATTGTATGCAAAACAAAGAATTTCACTTTACCTAGGAACATGTGACAATAAATTATCATTAAATCATTGAATCATTGAAGGCCGTGTCTTTATAAAACACACAGAAAATACTAGGCAGTCAGACCATTGTAAGCAGCATAAACCAATGGTTGGGTTTACTTAAAATTAAAATGTTTGCATGGAACCAGGAACATGCGCAGCATGAAATGAATTGTATGAAAATCGCTAGTTTAATTATTCTAGAATGGTAAATCATTTTAGAAACCAGGAACTGCAGATGAAGTTTTACAAAAAAAGAAAGACACAAAGTACTGGAGTAACATATCAAGGGCGGCAGAGTGGTGCAGCGGTAGAGTTGCTGCCTGGGGTAACTCGGCGGGTCAAAGCAGCATCTTTGGAGAACGTAGACAGACAACATGTGTAAGAAGGAACTGCAGATGCTGGTTTAAACCGAAGATAGACACAAAAAGCTGAAGTAACTCAGCGGGCCAGGAAGCATCTCTGGAGAGAAGAAATGGGTGACATTTTGGGTCGAGACCCTTCTTCTGACTGGTTAGGGATAAGGGAAACGAGAGATATAGACGGTGATGTGGAGAGATAAAAAACAATGAATGAAAGATATACAAAAAGGTAATGATGATAAAGGAAACAGGCCTTGTAAGCTGTTTGTTTAAGAAGGAACTGCAGATGCTGGAAAATCTAAGGTAGACAAAAGTGCTGGAGAAACTCAGCGGGTGCAGCAGCATCCATGGAGCTAAGGAAATAGGCAACGTTTTGGGCCGAAACCCTTCTTCGGGAAGAAGGGTTTTCGGCCCGAAATGTTGCCTATTTCCTTCACTCCATAGATGCTGCTGCACCCGCTGAGTTTCTCCAGCACATTTGTTTACCTTGTAAGCTGTTTGTAGGGTGAAAATACAAAGCTAGTGTGACTTGGGTGGGGGAGGGATAGAGAGAGAGGGAATGCCAGAGCTACCTGAAGCGAGAGAAATCAAGATTCATACCCCTGGGCTGTCCGCTGCCCAAGCGAAATATGAGATGCTGCTCCTTCAATTTGCGTTAGGCCTCACTCTGACAATGGAGGAGACCGAGGACAGAAAGGTCTGTGTAGAAATCCCTAACCAGTCTGAAGAAGGGTCTTGACCCGAAACGTCACCCATTCCTTCTCTCCAGAGATGCTGCCTGTCCTGCTGAGTTACTCCAGCTTTGTGTGCCTATAGACAGACAACATCTTGAGTTGGGACCCTTCTACAGACTGAAGAAGTGTCCTGACCTAAAACATCCATGTTCTACAGACATGCTGCCTGACCCACCAAGTTATGAGCAGTCCAGAGCTACCATCTCCCTCATTGGAGACCCTCGGGCTATCTTTAATCAGACTTTACTGGAGTTTACTGGAGCACTAAATGTTATTCTCATCATGCTGTCTCTGTAAACTGTGATGGGTTGATGATAATCATGTATAGTCTTTTCATTGACTGGTTAGCACGCAAGAAAAAGCTTTTCACTGTTCCTCGGTACTTATGATATTAAACTAAACTAAACAAAACTAAATACTTACAACTGACACATGTGTTGAGCTATCCAACCTATTAAAGTGGAATTAAGCTGAGATAAAGAATTTAAAAAAGGAACTGGCTAGGATGCTGGGTTAGAACCTAGGTATACAAGACCAGAAGACATAGTTGCAGAATTAGGCTATTTGGCTCATTGAGTCTGTTCCACTATTCGTTTATGGCTTATCTATTTTTCCCTCTAAACCTCATTCTTCTGCCCTCTTCCTGTAACCTTTGACGCCCATACAAATCAAGGACCCATCAATCTCAGCATTAAAAATACTTAACAATTTGGCCCCCACAGCCGCCTGTGGCAATGAATTCCACAGATTCACCACCCTCTGGCTGAAGAAATTCCTCCTCATCTCCATTCTAAAGGTACAACCTTTTATTCTGAGGATGTGCCCTCTGGTCCTCAACTCTCCCACTAGTGGAAATATCCTTGCTCTATCTAGAGCTTTCATTATGTAGGTTTCAATGAGAATCCCCCTCATCCTTCTAAACTCTACATTTGAGCATTGGCAGGATAAGGGTCAGCTTTGTGCCTATAATGGTCAATGACAAGATAGCTGAATATAAAGATGTGCCAAAGGCTTACTAGATTGACTCATCTTCATTGCTGAGTGAGCTGGGCATTATTCATTGACATTCTTCATTGGCATCCTTCATTGGATGGACATATTTAGTTCAATTTAGTTTGGAGATACAGAGTGGAAACAAGACCTTCGGCCCAACGAGTCCATGCCGATTATTGATCATCCATTCACAATACCTATACGTTATCCCACCTTTGAATCCTACACACAAGGTGCAAGTTGCAGAGGCCAATTAACATACAAACGTGCATGTTTTTGGGACATGGGAGGAAACTGTAGCACCCTGAGAAAAGCCATGCAGTTGAAGGAAAAATGTGCAAACTCCACAAAGACAGCACCTGATGTCAGGATCGAACCATGCTTTGAACCAGATCAGCCATGATTGAATGGTGCTATTACTTCTGAACTTAGTTGGTCGGGTGTAAGGAAGGCAAATGCAATGTTAACATTTATTTAGAGAGCACTAGAATATAAAAACAGGAATGTGATGTTGAGGCTTTAAAAGACACTGGTTCGACCACATTTGAAGTATTGTGAACGGTTTAGGCCACATATCGGAGGAAGGATGTGCAGGTGTCCAGACTAGGCTAATCCTGCTCCTAGAACTTATAAACTAATGAACATGAGCTTGGCTCTCTGGCACTGTGAGACAACAGAGTTACCACTACACCACCGTGTCGCCCACTGCATGCAGAAATTGTACTTAGTGTAATTAAGTGTCAGCAAGTCCTTGAAGGTGGCGTCACAGGTAGATGGGGTAGTCAAAAAGGCTTTTGGCACATTGGTCTTCATCAGTCAGGGTATTGAGTATAGAATTTGGGAGGTCATGTTCTGGGCACCATGTTATAGGAAAGATGTTATTAAGCTGGAAGGGGTGCAGAAAAGAGTTACAAGGGTGTTGCGTCGACTCGAGGGTCAGAGTTATAAGGAAAGATTGAACAGGCTGGGACGCTATTCCCTGGAGCACATGAGGATGAGGGGTGATCTTATAGAGGTGTATAAAATCATGAGAGGAATAGATTGTGTAGACGCACAGAGTCTCTTGCCCAGAGTTGGGCAAACAAGAACCAGAGGGTACACAAAAATGCTGGAGAAACTCAGCGGGTGCAGCAGCATCTATGGAGCGAAGGAAATACCAGAGGGCATAGGTTTAAGGTGAAGGAAAGATTTTATAGGAATCCGAGGGGTAATTTTTTCACACAAAGGGTAGTGGGTGTATGAAACGAGCTGCCAGAAGAGGTAGTTGAGGCAGGGACTATCCCAACATTTAAGAAGCAATTTGACAGGTACGTGGATAGGATAGGGTTGAGAAAGTGGGATTAGTGTAGATGGGACATGTTGGTCGGTGTGGGCAAGTTGGGGCGAAGGACATTTTTCAACACTGTATGACACTATGACTCGTTGACTAAGTTTCTGAACGGAATTGGGGATAAAGGCTATAGGGATGGAATGATTTTTCAAGCCATCATTTACTGACACCAGCAAATTTATCATGTCTCCGTAGAATGCGGGAGACATAACGATCCAAGTGTTGAGCTACGGAACAGAAGGAGAAAAAACATCAGTCCCCATTCCCTGGCATAAAATGGTTTAGTGTTCTGGCCAGACTGTGAATCTTCATTCTACTGGGAAGATTGCAACAGATCAGGAGAGCCTCATGACAATTGTCCACAGATTTATGTTTCAATAGCTTGAGAAATCTTGTTAAGGCGAAGATTTAAAAAAATGAATGTTGGAAATCTGAAATAAAATAGAAAATACAAGAAAGGTCTGATGGTGCAGGAAGGATAAAGCAAGGTTAACACTTTAGGTATCAAATTTAGAAAGATTTTTTTTTTGCCAAAATATTGTTTTATACACCAACTACTTTGAAAGGAACAAATATTTTTTAATTAAACACATGAGTCTTTTTCCCATCAAAGGAACCCTGTCAGCTACACCTCACAATGAAAGGTAGCTTGCTAGGATGGTTGCTGACAGATCCAGGATTTACGTAACGATATGGCATAGTTAATATTACAATGTGCACATTATAATCAGGAGTGAAGATATAATCATCACCACTTTCCCTTTCTCTGTTGCCAATTGAGTCTCCCGGTGGGTGTCATAAATCAGTTAGAGACTGAATTGCAATTGTAACAAAGTGCTCCTCAGTCATTTCTCTTCGTGAACAGCCTGCGATGTGAAATTCAGTCATAGGAATTCAGCACTATAGATTTACATAAAACTGGCTCTGCAATCAATTCTGTGTATTCATTTCTGTTTTATTATAGGCTCTTCGTCTCTTGCTTAAGGTGTCAATTGCAGCCAAACAGACGACAAGCCCAAGCCACGTGAGCCACTAATAATCTCATCAATCATTTTGATGAAAACGACCTTTGCAATGTAACTTCCAGGACCTCAAGCTCATCTGCATTTATTTTAGTGCAACCGCTAACAAACAAACACCATGGAAGATGATTTGAGCTAAGAGTTCATTATCCCTGCTTATCCACTCTGGGCTCTGAGGGTACTGTTTTACAGAGTTACACGAGTGAACAGCTATGCTTGTTTGGTGATATTGTCTTGTGTACAGACACATTTTGCTCTACCTCCAGATTCAGGAACAGTTTCTTCCCAGCTGTTATCAGGCAACTGAACTGTCCTCTCACTAACTGACTTCCCATCTACTTCATTGGAGACCTTCAAACTATCTTTAATCAGACTTTACTAGACTTTATCTTGCACTAAACGTTACACCCTTTATCTTATATCTGTACACTGTAGATGGCTTGATTGTAATCATGTATTGTATTTTCACTGACTGGATAGTATGCAACAAAAAAGATTTTCACTGTATGGAACGAGCTGCCAGAGAAGGTAGTTGAGGCACGTACTATCCCAATGTTTAAGAAACATTTGGACAAGTTCATGGATAGGTCAAGTTTAGAGGGATATTGGGCCAAACGCAGGCAGGTGAGACAAAGGTCAATGGGACATGTTGGTCAGTATGAGTAAGTTGGGCCGAAGGGCCTGTTTCCACACTGTATGACTTTATGACTCAAAGTACCTCGATACATGTGACAATAATAAACTAAACTAATCAAGGATAACACCTCAGTGGAGAATCCTTACCTCAGCATAGACTTGGTCCTCAAACCACTCCAAAAGGCTTTGCAGAAAAGGCGTGAACATTTTATTGATGGGTGCTTGATTAGTAAGGATGTCAAAGGTTACGGGGAGAAAGCAGGAGAATGAGGTGGAGATGGAAAGATAGACCAGTCATGATTGAATGGTGAAGTAGATTCGATGGGCGGAATGGTCTCATTCTGCTCTTATGTCTAATGATTTTATGAAGTCTCGTGAACTTATTTTTGCTACTTATCAGGGTGGTTCTTTTGCGTCATGGCTGTTAAATTGGAAGGCAGGATTCCTTCATACTGAAAACTCTGGCATTAGCAATCTATCTAAAATGTTAAAAGGTGCAGAATCAGATATTTTTGAAGGGAAGTTCCCACATGTCTGCAGGAAGTAAAATAGAATGAAAACATGCTTTATTGAAATGTGTAACATTTCTGCCTTGGTTTTAATCCCAATGGGAGTTGAGGTAACAGGGGTCCAGATGGTTGGGATTTTAATTCCTTATCTGCACATGCCCAACTCTGTCTCCCATCCAAACTCACCAGAATAAAGCAATGTCAGAAAGAAAATCGGGTTGGCGCGGTGGCGCAGCGGTAGATTTGCTGCCTTACAATGCCAGAGACCCGGGTTCAATCCTGACTACGGGTGTTGTATGTACGGAGTTTGTACGTTCTCCCTGTTACCACATGGGTTTCCTCCCACATTCCAAAGATGTGCAAGTTTGTAGGTTAATTGGCTTTTGTAAACTGTCCCTTGTGTGTAGGATAGAACTAATGTATGGGTGATTGCTGGTCGACATGGACTTGGTGGGCCGAAGGGCCTGTTTCCACGCTGTATCCCTGAACTAAACTAAGCTGAAATAGGATTTGGAACTAAATGGCAGCTGCTGTCTGGACTGAAACAAGCCTTACAAGAAGCCAAATGTAGGGAGGTCTGTTTTGGGGATAGGAGATTGGATGCCCAGGGCTTATGGATCGCAAACATTCCTCTTGGCAATCCCGTTCCTTCTTGATCCCAAGGAAAAAAATAATGATTTTCTAAATTGCTTTTATGCTCTTTTTATGCTTCTGTTTGGGCCCAGTTTCACAACTACTTCAAGGTTTCAATTACAGAGAGGCCTTAATGACATTATTGAAACCCCATCTAAATGTATAAAGATGGTCCATTCCGCTTTCTGATGGGGTCTCTTCATCAGTTTCATGCCCCTTCAACTGTTCAAGCAGTGAGTTAAAATTCCAAGCCATGGGTAGAATTGCTGGGCCACACACTGTGTGGTTTGAACCCAATTTCCCTCTACAGGGAAGTATGCAACGAGCACTTCTGAAAAAGTGCAAGATTCTTTCATCTTGCAAAACAATTCTCATTTGTCTCAGTAGAGGATTTCCATTTTTCATGCTTTGAAGCATGCATCAATTCAAAAGGGATTCAGTCTATTGTTTCTTTTCAGCAAATTTCTTCCCCTGATATAACTTCCAGATACCACGCCTTCTACTTAACAAATATCTCAAGGTTCTTCGCAACAATATTTTCAAACTGCATTTGACACTTGTCTGCAGAGGAGATCAAAGTACCTGACAGGACGTTACTTATCATTCCTTATAACGAGAAATTCTGATTGCTCAGTGTTGCTCCTACCCTCTCTACTTTCTTGTCGACTGTCTGGAGCAGTCACAGCTAAGTCTCATATGGTTTCCAGTTCACCTGCATATTTATGGATAGAGGTCAAGAGCAGGATGCCAGGTCAATTTATTTAACTTGGTTGAAGTGTATAAAATGTTGCGAGGCATAGATAGACAGTCAGGGTGGGAATATCCAATACTAGAGAGCATACATATAACAATTACAGCACAGAAACAGGCCATCTCGGCCCTTCTAGTCCGTGCCGAACATTTACTCTCACGTAGTCCCATCTACCTGCACTCAGACCATAACCCTCCATTCCTTTCCCGTCCATATACCTATCCAATTTATTTTTAAATGATAAAAACTAACCTGCCTTCACCACTTCCACTGGACGCTCATTCCACACAGCTACCACTCTCTGAGTAAAGAAGTTCCC
This sequence comes from Malacoraja senta, assembly GCA_038087875.1. Lineage (NCBI taxonomy): Eukaryota > Metazoa > Chordata > Chondrichthyes > Rajiformes > Rajidae > Malacoraja > Malacoraja senta. The sequence goes on along the minus strand of CM075979.1, from coordinate 65,447,138 downwards.
GCTCATGTTGCCCCTAAACTTTGTCCCTTAATTCTCAAATCATGTCCTCTTGTTTGAATCTTTCCTACTCTCAATGGAAAAAGCTTATCCACGTCAACTCTGTCTATCCCTCTCTTAATTTTAAAGACCTCTATCAAGTCCCCCCTTAACCTTCTGCGCTCCAAAGAATAAAGACCTATCTTGTTCAACCTTTCTCTGTAACTTAGGTGCTGAAACCCAGGCAACATTCTAGTAAATCTCCTCTGTACTCTCTCTATTTTGTTGACATCTTTCCTATAATTTGGCGACCAACATTGTACACCATACTCCAGAATTGGCCTCACCAATGCCTTGTACAATTTTAACATTACATCCCAACTTCTATACTCAATGCTCTGATTTATAAAGGCCAGCACACCAAAAGCTTTCTTTACCACCCTATCTACATGAGATTCCACCTTCAGGGAACTATGCACAGTTATTCCTAGATCCCTCTGTTCAACTGCATTCCTCAATTCGCTACCATTTACCATGTACGTCCTATTTTGATTTGTCCTGCCAAGATGTAGCACCTCACACTTATCAGCATTAAACTCCGTCTGCCATCTTTCAGCCCACTCTTCCAAATGGCCTAAATCTCTCTGTAGTCTTTGAAAATCCACTTCATTATCCACAACACCACCTATCTTAGTATCATCTGCATACTTACTAATCCAATTTACCACACCATCATCCAGATCATTGATGTATATGACAAACAACAGTGGACCCAACACAGATCCCTGAGGCACCTCACTAGTCACCGGCCTCGAACCTGACAAACAGCTATCCACCATTACTCTCTGGTATCTCCCATTCAGCCACTGTTGAATCCATCTTTCTACTCCACTATTAATACCCAACAATTGCACCTTCTTAACCAACCTTCCATGTGGAACCTTGTCAAAGGCCTTACTGAAGTCCATATAGACAACATCCACCGCTTTACCCTCATCAATTTCCCTAGTAACCTCTTCAAAAAATTCAAGAAGATTAGTCAAACATGACCTTCCAGGCACAAATCCATGTTGACTGTTCCTAATCAGACCCTGTTTATCCAGATGATTATATATATTATCTCTAAGTATCCTTTCCATTAATTTGCCCACCACTGACGTCAAACTAACAGGTCTATAATTGCTAGGTTTACTCTTAGAACCCTTTTTAAACAATGGAACAACATGCGCAGTACGCCAATCCTCCGGCACCATTCCCGTTTCTCATGACATTTGAAATATTTCTCTCATCGCCCCAGCTATTTCCACATTAACTTCCCTCAATGTCCTAGGGAATATCCTGTCAGGACCTGGAGACCTATCCACTTTTATATTTTTCAAAAGTGTCAGTACTTCCTCTTCTTTGATCCTCATAGTTTCCATAGCTACTCTACTTGTTTCCCTTACCTCACATAATTCAATATCCTTCTCCTTGGTGAATACCGAAGAAAAGAAATTGTTCAATATCTCCCCCATCTCTTTTGGCATACAGTAGCTATAAGGTGAGAGGGGGAACGTTTAATGGAGATGTGCAGGGCAAATTGGTTTAATACATGGAGCAGTGAGGGCCTGGAACAGGTTGCCAGGGTTGGTGGTGGAGGCAGGTACCATAGTAGCATTTGAGAGGCTTTTAGATAGGCACATGGAGGTGCAGAGAATAGTGGAATATGGATCATGTACAGGCAGATGAGATCAGTTTAACTTGGCATTATGTTCGGCACAAATATTGTGGGCCGAAGGGCCCATTCCTGTGCTGTACTGTTCTATGTTCTAGGTAATATCCCATTAGCTGAAATGTGATATCAGAGAAACAAATAAACTTGGGCTGTGCATTGGGGAACACGGGTATATGGAATATACCAAGGTATTGTTTGGGGAGCCGGCAAAACAAATAGGATTTGGTTTAATATTTAATCCAAAGTTTGCCCACTGCCCTGTAGGCAGTAGAAACATACAGTCTATACAGATCTGTTGTAATATTCCCCAGTGAATGTGAAGTACAGACATTTCCAGTATCGTGTTCCCAAACTCAGCTGCTTCAACTGATTGTCAGACATCTTCCAGTCTTAACGCAAAAGATTAAAATATTAATCATGTATCTATCCTGAATGACGTCTAATGTTAATAATGCAAATTGATCCACAGGTAACTAAATATTCACAGCACTCCCGCTTTATCCATTTTGTTTTAATCATTCAAGTGACAAGTGCATCATTAGCGAGGCCAGCATTTATAGCTTATTCCTTCTAGTCCTTGAGGTGAAGAGGCTTTCCACGCAAACCTCCACTGTTAATTTGGCAACGTTATTTTCCTTGTGTAATCTTGCTGTCAATTATCTTAAGTCTTTGCCCCCTATTTATTGATCCCTTTGTTGTAGGGTACAAATCTTTTCAGCTCGCCCAGAATCTCTCTTCATCTGAGGGCTGTCCTAATGTTTTAAGGTGGCACAGTGGTGCAGCAGTAGTGTTGCTGCCATACAGCGCCAGAGAACCGGGTTCGATCCTGACCACAGGTGCTGTCTGTACAGAGTTTGTACGTTCTCCTTGTGACCTGCGTGGGTTTTCTCTGGGAGCTCCGGTTTCCTCCCACACTCCAAAGACGTACAGGTTTGTAGGCTAATTGGCTTTGGTAAAATTGTAAATTGTTCTCATTGTGTAGGATAATGGTAGTGTGCAGGGATCGTTGGTTGGCATGGACTCAGTGGGCTGAAGGGCCTGTTTCTGCAATGTTTCTGTAAACAAAATTAAACTACACTAACAGACCTCAATTAAATCATTCTGTAGCTGTCTATGTTACCTGCCAGTCTCTCTTTTGTCATCATTCTACAGTTTTGCCAACAATCTGCCTCAACTGTATCACATTCTTCCTGCAGTGTACAACCAGAAATGTACATGGTACAGACTTTTGTTCACGCTATAATTTTATAGCATTTTAGGAGGCCTTTAGATAGGCATGTGGATATGCATGGAATGGACAGATATAGATGGATAGATTCAGTGCAGGCAGATGAGATTAGTTTTTCGTGGCATCACGTTTGGCTCAGCCAAACATTAATATGTTACTACACTGTACAATTCTATGCTCTATGTTCTGAATTGATTTACAGAATGAAGCAGGTCCTTTGGCTCCCCGAGTCCATGTCAACTGATTTATTCCAAATATCTTCTTATTAACTCCTGGTCAGCCCTCATTTCAAATCTTTTGCTGATTTTCTCACTCACTCTCTATCTGCCCTGTAAAACCCATCACCCCTCTGGCTTCACCCTTTCCGTTTGTCTCATCCATCCATCTCCCTTCCTCTCTGTGAATTAATTACCTTATTTTAGGATCTGAGATTTATGCAGCATGGAAAGAGACCCTTTGGCCCAACTTGTCCATGCCAAACAAGATGCCCATCTGAGCCAATTGGGTATGTCTGCATTTAAGACACCATACGATACGATACAATAAGATAGAACTTTATTCATCCCCGGAGGGAAATTGGTCTGCCAACTGTCACAGCACACAACAAGGTACACGAAAACTTGAAATAAAAATAAAAATAAAAGTAAATTAAAAGTGAAAAAAAAGAAAAATATAAACGTCTGTTGGCTGGCTGCCGTGTACACTGTGCCTTAAACATATGGAAACATATTGACTCTAAACAAATCACCCTAAATGTTTCCTGTGTCTGAATCTGTTCAAATGTCTTTTAAATATCATACATATATAAGCCTCTATCACTTCCTCTGGAAGTGACACGGTTAGCCTACAAACCTGTACATTTTTGGAGTGCGGGAGGAAACCTGAGCTCTATTCCATATACACACCATCCATATACATACCAAGGTGAAAATCCTGTCCTTCAGGTCCCCTTTAAATCATTCCCCTCTCACCTTAAACCTATGCACACTAATTGTAGACTACCCTACCAGGGAATGAAGATTTTGACCATCCACCTTATCAACACCCCTTATAGTTTTATAAACCTCCATATGTTCACCTCTCAGCATCCTTTATTCCAGGAATACAGTCCCAGGTTATCTTTATAATTCAAGACCTCAAGTCCCAGCAACATCCTTGTCTACACCCTCTTTCACAATCTACATATGGTGTCCAGAACTGTCCATAATATTCCAGGTGTGGTCTAACATGACAATAAGTATGACAATAAACTCTCTTGAATCTTGAACCAACATCCTATACAGTTGTACTAGGACATCCCAATTCAATGCCCTAACCCATGAAGGTAATGTGCCTTCTTCACCACCTTGTCTACCTGCAGAACTATGTACTTGTACCTATAGGTCTCTCTGTTCTATAACCCACAACCCTGTAATTTACTGTGTACTTCCGTGCTGATTTATCTTTCCAAAATGCATCCCTTCACACTTCTCTGAGCTAAATTCCATGTGCCATTCCTTTGCCCACTTTCCCATTTGATCTAGATCCTGTTATAAGCTTCAACAACTCCCTTCGCTGGTCACCACATCACCTATTTTGGTGCCATCCACAATGGTATTAATCATGCTGCCCACACTCTCATCCAAATTGTTAATGTTCTCTCTTCCCCAATTCTGACAAAAGTTCTTGGAATTGAAACTTTAACTTTCTTTCTCCTTCCACCAGAGGTGCAAAGGGACTTGGGAATGCTGGTGCACGATTCACAAAAAGGTCAATTTGCAGGTTGAATCGGTAGTAAGGAAGGCATATGCAATGCCAGCATTTATTTTGAGAGGACCAGAATGTAAAATCAGGGATGTAATGCTGAGGTTTTATGAGCCACTGGTCAGACTGCATTTGGAGTATTCTGAGCTGTTTTGGGCCCCATATCTGAGGAAGAATGGGCTGGCATTGGAGAGGATCCAGAGGAGGCTGACAAGAATAATCCCAGGAATGAGTGGGTTAACACGTGATGAGCGTTTGACAGCACTGGCCCTGTACTCGCTGGAGTTTAGAAGGATGAGGGGACACTCATTGAAACTTACCGAATATTGAAAGTCCTAAAAGTGTTATTTGTTTACATCTATAGTTGTTGGTGGTGCTCCCTTGGGTTTGTGCAATGCTTAGCTTAATTTGCTTACCTTTCACCCTAGCTGTGGCTTCTAAGCAAGGTCCAAGTGACAGTCATGGTATCAAGTGTAAACACCTTTAATTTACATGTAATATTTGTTTTAAGTTTCTTGCAGTCCATGGTGCTTTAGAGACACAGGAAGGATATAGTTAGTGGGTCAGAGGTGTGCTGCTATTTCATTATTGCATGATCTCTGTTGGTCCGGCAGAATTCCGCAAGGCTCTGGAACCAAGGGTGCCGGACAATCGGTGGTGGAGCTGTACTTGAGTTTGACTTAAATGTATTTGTGTATGGCATATCTGTGTCATTTGTGTATGGCATATCTGATCTCTTTGGAAAGCATGCAAAACAAAGCTTTTCACTGTACCTCAGTACACGTGACAATAATAAACCTAAACCTAAACTAAAGGTACATCATACATACTACCCTCATTGACATTCCTCACAAAATGCAACTAAATTACATAGTTGCATTCTTTTTTTTTTTTTTTTTTGATTAATATTTTTATTAGAAGCAAACATATTATAAGGTATGGTAACACATTATAATAGAAATAAAAGCTTTTCATATACATCAATCATACATTATTAAAATTGTTGCATTCTACCAATGATAAATCCAAACTATATGTTTTCAATTGATCTGTGCGTTTCTGAATAGTACTATCCCTGGGAACTGTTTTCATTCATTTACTTTCCACCAATGTTAGGTTCACTGGATGGTATTTACATTGCCCATCCCTTCCTGTTCTATACAATAGTCATCTTCTTGCCTAAAGAGGTTGGAAAATAATGGTTGAAAGAGTAAGAAAACTAAATTGAAAATATGAATGCATTCATTAAAAGAGAGTTCTCCACAGTGACCTGACTATCAATATCCCTCACCGCTAAACCAAATTGTGCAGCAACTTATCCTTTGGATGACTGTGGAATAATCTTGCTGGTGCAATTTGACCTTCCCATATATTGCAAAAGTGACCACAGACTCAGATCAGCATCCCACACTCACTCGCCCTTCCCGCTTACCCTGATCTTCCCCAACACGCTAACATTATTAAACAACTCCGAACTTGAAGTGCACAAGATGGTGCCAGAAATGTGGCAGATCTTCTGTACTGCCTAAGTGTAATCTACCACCTTACACGCTTATACCTGAGGTACAATATGCCTAAGGTATAGCAAGATTGTTACTGAACTGTATGTAGGCAAAAACAGAATTTCACTATATCTAGATACATGTGACAATAAAGTACCATTCAACCATTGAAACTAAGGCAGGAGAATGGGGTTAGGAGGGAGAGATAGATCAGCCATGATTGAATGGCGGAGTAGACTTGATGGGCCGAATGACCTAATTCTACTCATATTCCTTATGACATGAACCATGTGGACTGAACTTTGGACTTTTTCTTTGTAAATAGCGCCAAAATATGTGACTGTGTATTTGTGGGTTGTGCAAAAGAATTTCACTGTGCTGTGCATACATGGCAATAAAGAACCATTTCACCCATATGTTATCTAATGCAAGGTGTCCTTTGTCTTGCTTCATTTCTGGAGACATTTTAGTTTAGTTTAATCAGCTGAATATATTTATTCTCCCACAATCATCTTACTCCTTGTTTACAAAATCAAATAAACGTTGTTTGCTGTTGTTTCCCACACTGACCACCATTCCAGACTGACAGACTATGGGCAGTTATACAGAATACATGGATGGATGAGCTCCAATACATTTGATCTTGCGCCCTGCATTATCTTGGTATAATGTAGCATGTTATCTCTGAGTCCATTAGTGTTTAAGCTAGCAATCGAGAGTTGATGTTGTATTTATGAAGAGACAGTTTTTGAGCCAAGTAGAAAATAAATCCAGTGCTCAGAAACTCACAGGATGAAAAGATTATTGCACGTCTGTGGAGTTCTCGAGAAACATTCTGAATATATCGTATCAAGTATCCATTATTTTTCCAATAATGCCAAATCATGAACTGCTTCTATGCCTTCACAGGATGTATAGTTCAATGTCACTCTAAACCTTTCTTGTTCATGTACCTGTCCAAATGTCTTTTCAATGTTGTCATTGTACCTGCTTCATCTATCTCCTCTGGCAGTTCATTCCATGTCCCCATCTCCTTCTGTGTGAACATGATGTGTGCAATCTTTGGAGGAGGCTGAAATCCACCGTCATTAAGATTTCTACCACAAACCAAGCATGTCTCATGTAAATAGAATACATAATATTAAGTCTCCTCCAACATCATCTACTGTATCCAGTGCTCCCAGTGTGGGCTCCTATATATCGCTGAGACCAAGTATAGACTTGGCGACAGTTTCGCTGAACACTTATGCTCAGTCCGCCTTGGTCTACGCGATCTCCCGGTTTCCAAACATTTAAACTCCCCTTCCCATCCCCATACAATAAAGTAAACAATAGACAATAGACTGAAGGTACACAAAAAGGCTGGAGAAACTCAGCGGGTGCAGTAGGATCTATGGAGCGAAGGAGATAGGCAACGTTTTGGGCCGAAACCCTTCTTCAAACGTTGCCTATTTCCTTCGCTCCATAGATGCTGCTGCACCCGCTGAGTTTCTCCAGCATTTTTGTGTACCTTCGATTTTCCAGCATCTGCAGTTCCTTCTTTAAGACAATAGACTGACCTGGGCCTCCTCCATGATTAGAGTGAGGCCCACTGCAAATTGGAGGAACAGCATCGCATATTTTCCTTAGGCAGCCCAGCGGTATGAACATTGATTTCTCTAATTTTAACCCCCTCACACCCCTCCTCCACCCTGGTCATCCTACTAGTTCCACTGTTCACATCCTTGTATCCCTCTCGTTAGCACATGTTCCCCAGCCAACAATGGGCCATTATGGTCTTTCACCCTTCCTGAGGTCATCTGTTGCCGGCCCTGATTTGTTATGGCCTTTTCTCAGCTCCAACCTCCCCCCCACCCCTCCCCCCGCTCCCTCTCCACCCCCCTGTTCATCTCTATCTTTCAGTCTGAAGAAGAGTTCCAACCCAAAATGCCACCTATTCCTTTTCTCCAGAGCCTCACCCACTGAGTTACCCCAGCATTTTGCGTGTGCGTTAAGTCATTGGACTGGAAGCTGGGACTTAATCTCGGGAATCCCACCGTGGCAGCTGTGATATAAAATATAGCTCACTAAATGATTCTGAAATTCATAAGCAAGCGGACAGTAATTAGGAAATCTCACCACAGTGCTACCTACTTCACTGAAAACCTCCACAAAATCGGTTGCCTGATTCTATGCCGAGTTTCATGTGACATCAGACCCACAGAAATGTGGTTGATTCTTAATTGCTTACCCAAGTGGTCTGGCAAAGCTCTAGCTTCTAAAGTGGTCAGTGACACTCACATCCTGTGAACAAATGTGGAAAAATAAATGGAATAAAATCCGTTGCACTTGTCAGTCCCAAGATGGTCAGTTTATCGAAGTTTGATGATTAAAATCAGTGAGTAAGACATTCTCGTGGAAACAAGATTCTGCGATGGGTGGAGGAGGGGTTGGTGACAATGAAAGAGCAAGATAACTAACACCAATCAGCCAGGCAAGGACAGGAAGAAAGATAAAAGTGACAAAGAAAGGAAAAGATCCACCCCAAATACTAATCTAATACAAATTTAAAATGACAACAAAATGCAAGTTTCCACTATTGAACGATAACTATTTGGAGTATTGCGTGCAGTTCTGGTCACCCCATTGCAGGAAAGATGTAGAGGGTTTGGAGCGGAGGCAGAGTTTTTACCAGAATGCTGCCTGGTTTAGAGGGTTTCAGCTACATGAAGAGATTGGGCAAACTTGGATTGTTTCATCTGGAACGTCGGAGGTTTAGGGGAGACCTGATGAAGTGTATAAAATTATGAGAGGCATAGATAGGGTAGACAGACAAAACCTTTTACCCAGGGTAGAAATGTTCAACACTAGAGGGCATAGCTAAAAGGTTGGACGGGAAAAGTTTAATGGAGATGTATGGGGAAAGTATTTTACTCCGAGATTGTTGGGGCCCTGGAACACACTTCCAGTGTGGAGGCAGATACAACAGTGGTGTTTAAGAGGCTTGTAGATAAGCACATGGCAGTGCAGGGAATAGAGAGATATGGATCATTTACAGGCAGATCAGATCTGTTTAACAATCATGTTCAGCACAAACATTGTGGGCCGAAATGCCTGTTCCTGTGCAGTACTGTCCTATGTTCTATGTTCTATATTTAATAAAAAAATAGCAGGTCATCCTTCACAAAAATAGTGATCAGAGTGTGAATTGGGATCTTGGTGGTGCTTTTTTAGTGATGATACCTGTGGCATAGCACCTGCAAAACGTCAAACATCATTGTTTTGCTTTATGGCCACGTGACATGTATGCACATGTATTAATCTTGTGCACCTTCATGTGTATATCAGCAAACAATGGATGCCTGATGGATCGGCCAAGCAGCGGCCAAGCCCGCCACCAGGCCCGGCTCACTCGCCACCGCAGATTGGGGATTCGTTCGCCGCGGACCAAGGAGGGAGGACCTGTCCGCCGTAGACAGAGGACCCCTCCGCCACGGACCGGGAGCGCGCTTGCCGCAGACCGAAGACAGAGGACCCGCTCGCCTCGGACCGATGATGGTGGACCCGCTGGTTGGCCCGGCTTGCCCACCGCAGACTCCAAACTCAGCCCTGCGACACCGGCGTCAATGGGCCCCAGCCAAGGTGAACGACGAGGGCCCCGAGAGTGAGGTGGACTGTCGAGACCAAGGTGGACAATTGAGAGCAAGGAGGATTAAAAATAATAGAGGATAAAACATGAAACCATTTGAATAGGTAGATGGATTTAGCAATTAGGTGACAACAAGTCTATTCTGGTTGTGTGATATAATTAAGACAACGCTAATATACTTCTAATATAGACACAAAATGCTGGAGTAACTTAACGGGTCAGGCAGCATCTGTGGGGGAAAGAAATAGGTGACATTTTGGGTTGAGACCCTTCTTTAATCTGATTTATACTTCAAGATATCTCAGACTTCAATATACTCCTTCTTGTAATGGATGATAAAGAAAACAAGGCAGAACAGTAGATAGAAGAACACAGCAAGAGGGGAAGTGGACAAACAGGGTTCCATTTGATGTCTCATCCTAATAAATGGCACCATTGGAAATATAGCAATCCCTCACTTGCCTTGAACTTACAAACTTGTGGCCAGGTGGTAAATGCTCTCCCACTACACCAAATAGGTACTTGTATGGGCAAAGTTGGAGCGTTGGTTAGATTGAAGTGACATTATTATATTTGTTAAGTGAATGACAGATTCATTTTAAAGTAATTGCTTGAACACAAGTCACACGCCACTTAATCCATTGCAGCTCCTTTAGAAAACAGACAGTAGAATCCAGTTACTTATATCAATAAGCAGATAAGGTGGAACAGGCAAGATAAATCTCATTGTCTTCAGGGTAAGAGTAGTTAAGTTATTCATTTATTAGGTTTCTTCAGCTTCTGTTTTTGAGGCAGTGCCATATTGGTTTGGCACTAACCCTGGATCTGCTGCCGGTAGACTGAAATGATCTGAAGAAGGGTCTCATATTATTATGGGGAACAAGGAAATGGCAGATGAGTTGAACAGGTACTTTGGATCTATCTTCACTAAGGAGGACACAAACAATCTTCCTGATATAGTAGTGGCCAGAGAATCTGGGGTGATGGAGGAACTGAAGGAAATACACATTAGGCAGGAAATGGTGTTGGATAGACTGATGGGACTGAAGGCTGATAAATCCCCAGGGCCTGATGGTCTGCATCCCAGGGTACTTAAGGAAGTGGCTCTAGAAGTCGTGGATGCATTGGTGATAATTCTCCAATGTTCTATAGACTCAGGATCAGTTCCTGTGGATTGAAGGGTAGCTAATGTTATCCCACTTTTTAAGAAAGGCGGGAGAGAGAAAACGGAGAATTATAGACCAGTTAGCCTGACATTGGTGGTGGGCAAGATGCTGGAGTCAATTATAAAAGATGAGATAGCCGCACATTTGGATAGAAGTAACAGGATTGGTCCGAGTCAGCATGGATTTACAAAGGAGAAATCATGCTTGACTAATCTTCTGGAATTTTTTGAAGATGTAACTCGGAAAATGGACAAGGGAGAGCCAGTGGATGTAGTGTACCTGGAATTTCAGAAAGCATTTGATAAGGTCCCACATAGGAGATTAGTGGGCAAAATTAGGGCACATGGTATTGGGGGTAGAGTGCTGACATGGATAGAGAAGTGGTTGGCAGACAGGAAACAAAGAGTAGAGATTAACGGGTCCCTTTCAGAATGGCAGGCAGTGACTAGTGGGGTACCACAAGGCTCGGTGCTGTGACCGCAGCTATTTACAATATACATCAATGATTTGGATGAAGGGATTCAAAGTAACATTAGCAAATTTGCAGATGATACAAAGCTGGGTGGCAGGATGCTATGAGAATGCAGTGTGACTTGGACTGGTTGGGGGAGTGGGCAGATGCATGGCAGATGAAGTTTAATGCAGATAAATGTGAGGTTATCCACTTTGGTAGCAAAAACAGGAAGGCAGATTACTATCTAAATGGCGTCAAGTTGGGAAAAGGAGAAGTACAACGGGATCTGGGGGTCCTTGTACATCAGTCTATGAAAGTAAGCATGCAGGTACAGCAGGCAGTGAAGAAAGCGAATGGCATGTTGGCCTTTATAACAAGAGGAATCGAATATAGGAGCAAAGAGGTCCTTCTGCAGTTGTACAGAGCCCTAGTGAGACCACATCTGGAGTATTGTGTGCAGTTTTGGTCCCCTAATTTGAGGAAGGACATTCTTGCTATTGAGGGAGTGCAGCATAGGTTTACAAGGTTAATTCCCGGGATGGCGGGACCGTCATATGCTGAGAGAAAGGAGCAGCTGGGCTTGCACCCTCTGGAGTTTAGAAGGATGAGAGGGGATCTCATTGAAACATATAAGATTGTTAAGGGCTTGGACACACTAGAGGCAGGAAACATGTTCCCGATGTTGGGGGAGTCCAGAACCAGGGGCCACAGTTTAAGAATAAGGAATAAGCCATTTAGAACAGAGACGAGGAAACACTTTTTCTCACAGAGAGTGGTGAGTCTGTGGAATACTCTGCCTCAGAGGGCGGTGGAGGCAGGTTCTCTGGATGCTTTCAAGAGAGAGCTAGATAGGGCTCTTAAAAATAGCGGAGTCAGGGGATATGGGGAGAAGGCAGGAACAGGGTACTGATTGGGGATGATCAGCCATGATCACGTTGATTGGCGGTGCTGGCTCAAAGGGCCAAATGGCCTGCTGCTGCACCTATTGTCTATTGTCTATTGTCTATTGTCTACCCGAAACGTCACCTATTCCTTCGCTCCATAGATGCTGCCTCACTCGCTGAGTTTCTCCAGCATTTTTGTCTACCTGCAGTACAGCCGTTTTCTTGGTGTGCTCCCAATCAACCATGGAAAAGTCTACTAGTTATATGGGGACGCAGGCACTACAGATGCTGGTTTACAAAAAAAGACACAAAGTGTGAAGGAAGGAACTGCAGATGCTGGTTTAAACCGAAGGCAGACACAAAATGCTGGAGTAACTCAGCGGGAGAGGCAGCATCTCTGGAGAGAAGGAATGGGTGACGTTTCGAGTCGAGATCCTTCTTAAGGCACAAAGTGCTGGAGTAACTCGGCAGGTCATGGAGCATCTCTGGAGAACATGGATAGGTGACGCTTCAGGTTAGGACACTTATTCAGACTTTTATGCTTTAAGGCCCTGTCCCACTTACTTGTCCTTGGCACGCAAATTACGCGACCTCGTCGTCGCGTTGAGGCGCATGGGTATCGTGTGGCCACGCAGGGCCGGTCCCACTGAGAAGCGCGGAGGGGTATGGAGTTGTGCGCGGTATCGCGCGGCGCTCCGCGATTTTGTACCGAACGAAATCTTCGCTCGCCTCCGGCCTGACGGCCCACGTACGCACGCAGGCGTATTGCGGTCGTACGCATAGCGCATGGCGTTGCGTTGCGTGATGACTTCACCGCGTGACATCCAAAATCATTCGGCCCGCCTTTTTCGCGTCAGCAATAAAAGCGCGTCCGATTTGAAAATCCTCACCACACTCACCAAAGATCCTATAGCTCCGCTATAGGATCTTTGACACTCACCACGTTGCTTGCCACGGAGTGAGGGCCTGTTCAGCAAAGAGAGGTTCAGGACCTATCTCAACACAATTAACATCAATTTTAACAATTTTAACATGATCTTGCTAGCTAATACCAGTACTTCTGCAAGGAACTGCCAGTTTCAACCTTTTACAAAGCTGGAGGTCCAAGATGCATGTATTCCCTCCACGGAAATCCTAAACTCAATGACTGATTTGTAATGCTGAATGTAGAAACAAGGAAAAAAGAACAAAGAGCTAGACAAGTCATCCTCAGCATTGTTTCTCCCTAAGCAAACACCATCAAAAAATGATTAACTGTTCATCCATCTCATTGCTTTCTATGTGTAGTAAGGAACTGCAGATGCTGGTTTAAAATGAAGATTGACACAAAAAGCTGTAGTAACTCAACGGGTCAGACAGCATCTCTGGAGAAAAGGAATAGGTGCCGTTTCGGGTCGTGACCCTTCTTTTGTTTCTTGTTTTGTATTTGTATCTGTATCTCTTCCATGATGATAATGGAACAGCAGCCAGCAACCCCCTTTATATGCATAAATGACATCACGCGCTGTGTGACGCATGGTGATGCGCGAAGGTCGCGCGACTGCCGCTTCTGGCCTGTCGCGCCAATCGCACGCAATCGCACGCAAGTGGGACAGGCCCTTTACTTGCTATTTGCGGGATTATAATCTGGGCAAATTCTATGATGTGTTTACAGTCTTGAATATACTTAAAAAATAACCCACTTATAATGAAGTCTGATAGATTGGATAAAGTGTAACAATAATTTTTTTGTTCAGTTTAGAAATACAGCGCAGAAACAGGCCTTTCAACCCACCGCGTCGGCACCAACCAGCGATCCCCGTACAACTTGCACTACCCTACACACTAGGGACAATTTATAATTTTTACCAGGAGCCAATTAAACTACAAACCTGTACGTCTTTGGAGTGTGGGAGGAAACTAGAGCACGCGGTCATGGGCAGAACCCACAAACTCTATACAGACATCACCCGTCGTCAGGATCGAACCCGGCTCTCTGGCGCTGTAAGGCAGCAGATGTACCGCTGCGCCACTGTGCTGCCCAATGTTTATGTTTATCAAAGCTCTCGACATATTCATAGAGAACCATTCACTAATGAAGAAGGAGAATAAATATTTACAGGGTAAATATAGTTGAGCAAATGCATGCAAAAATATTCCAGCACCATTTCCAAATATACTTAGGTGCAATGATTATGTGACAGTTAGTTTTAACTGAAGATCAATCTAATACTATAGAATCCCACAAGATCCCTTAAGTCACAGAATCACTAGAGGGCAGTACTATAGCATTGATTGTTTTGCAAACCTCTCAGCTCTTGACGTGATTAATTTTCTTTCTTTTTTGTTGGGAATTTCCTCCAGTTTATTTTAATCCCAAATTAGAAATTCATCTGCACACTTTGTTCTGCATTAAAATGCATCGCGTGTCTGCCTAAAGCTGTTTTGACAGACATCTCAATATTGCATGGCACTGTTTTATAGAGTCATGGAGTCAGAGTGTCTTACAATGTGGAAACAGGCCCTCTGGCCCAACTTGCCTACACCAACCATCATACCCCATCTAAACTAGTCCTACCTACCTGCTCGTGGCCCATATCCCTCTAAACCTACCCTATCCATGTACCCGTCTAAATGTTTCTTAAACGTTGCAATAGTACCTGCCTTAACTAACTCCTCTGGGAGCTTGTTCCTTACACCTACCACCGTTTGTGTAAAAAAGTTATGGTTCCCCTTAAATCTCCCCCCCTCACCTTAAACCTGTGTCCTCTGGTTCTCGATTCCCCCTCTGGGCAAAAGACTGTATGTTTACCCAATCTATCACTCTCATGCTTTTTGTTCACCTCCATCCTCATCCTCCTGCGCTCCAAGGAATAGAGTCATAGCCTGCTCAACCTCTCCCTGTAGCTCAGGCCCTCGAGTCCTGGCAACGTCTTTGTAAATCTTCTCTGCACCCTTTCTTACTTAACAACATCTTTCCTATAATATGGTACCCAGAGCTGAACACAATACTCTCAAAATGCAGCCTCACCAACGTTTTATATAACTGTAACATGACCTCCCACCTTCTACACTCAATACTCGGACTGATTTGTAGGAAGGAACTGCAGATGCTGGTTTACACCGAAGACAGACACAAAATGCTGGAGTAACTCAGCGGGACAGGCAACATCTCTGGAGAGAAGAATGGGTGACGTTTCGGGTCGAGACCCTTCTTCAGGCAGCAAATGTGCCAAAAGCCTTTCTGACCACCCCATCTACCTGTGGTGCCACCTTCAAGGAACTATGTACCTGCAGGTACACAAAATGCTGGAGAAACTCAGCGGGTGCAGCAGCATCTATGGAGCGAAGGAAATAGGCAACGTTTCGGGAGTCTGAAGAAGGGTTTCGACCCGAAACGTTGCCTATTTCCTTTGCTCCATAGATGCTGCTGCACCCGCTGAGTTTCTCCAGCATTTTTGTGTACCTGGGATTTTCCAGCATCTGCAGTTCCTTCTTAAAAACGACGTACCTGCACTTCAAGATCACTCAGCTCCACAACACCTGAGCCCTGAGCCCTGCCATTCATAGGTCCCCTCGGTGCTGTACAAATGAGTAACTTCTAAACTATGCTCTAATGCAAGGTATTGGCAAGAAGGATTTGATGCTTACCATGTGCAGTGTTCATGCTGCAGTACATCTTTTTATAATTAACGTCAGTGTTATCTGCGAGGCAGCAGCAGCAAAACAAAGAAAAGTTTCAGGATGCCCATGGAGTCAAAAGTCCTACGACGTTCAAAGCTGCCGTCTTCGCAGAGTTGTGCAGTTGTTTGTTTGTTGAGACATGTGGCCAGATTCCATTAGTTTGTTGGAAAACCACAAACACACTGATTGAAATCCATGAAAGAAAACATAGGTTCGATCACAGAATCAGGAGTGCTCGCACATAAAGCCAATTATTCGTTCTATTAATCAGCTGAAAAGAATGTAGATGACTCCAGCTGTATTTAATCATTGGCATATTGAAAGTCAGGCCAAGGTCAGTCAATCTTCAGATTAAGCCTCTGTTGGAACGAGATGGAATAACTGTTAAAATCATACCATTGATCTCTGTTAAAAGTTTCTGGTTCTGTTTGATGAGGGTTGGTATGATGAGGAATGGAATATCTTTTATTGTTGATACAATTATGTAGGTCTGTGCCAGCAATCTGGCATGGATCACTGGCTGATGATAATCAGACACTTCCAGGAAGGCTGGGTGGAACTTTAACCATTGCTGATAGCACTTCCACACAAAGAGGAGAATGCACAGAAGAAGAATTTGTGCTCCGTGTTCTGTAATTTACTGTGAAATGGTTCCAGTAGTTCAATTTCTTGAGAAAAATAGATTTCTCTATAACCAGAATGTGAACATCTTTCTAAAGATGTTCGCATCGATAATAGCACCCATACTCACAGACTTATTCCAGTCCTCAATTGATTGTGGGTCACTACCACGACAGTGGAAGGAAGCAAACATCTGTGCAATATTTAAGAAGGGCAATAAGGCTGCGCCTGAGAATTACAGACCAGTTTCACTGACCAGTGTTACATGTAAGATCTTGGAACACATCATACATTCTCACATCATGGACCCTTTCAAAAATAATGGGATACTGGTGGACTCACAACATGGCTTCAGAGCAAAACGTTCAACGGAAACTTAATTTATTGTCACTGTTGATGGCATCACAAGGGCATTAGATAAGGGGAAATCTATTCATATGGCAATCCTGGACTTTTCGAAAGCGTTCGATAAAGTTCCTCATCAAAGGGTCCTAGGAAAACTGGATTACTATGGCATCAGAAATAGTCTACATAACTGGATTAGGGACTTTCTCGCAAATCGGAAGCAGAGGGTGGCCTGTGAAGGAAACATTTCTTTAGAAGAACAAGTACTGTCAGGAATACTGCAAGGCATGGTCCTCGGACCACTGTTGTTCCTGTCGTATATTAATGATCTACCTGAACACATAAATTGTAAAACAAGACTCTTCGCAGATGATTGTCTTGTATATACACCTGTTACTGATGTAGAGGATATGAACTCCTTACAAGAAGACCTTAAGTCCTTGGAATTATGGCAAAACACATGGAAGATGAGCCTCAACCCAAGCAAATGCTCAATTATGGTAATTTCAAACAAGAAGAAACCACCTGCTCGAGACTACGTCTTCTGTGGACAAATACATCATCGTACAAGTTCACAAACATACCTTGGAGTTCATCTTGATAGCAAGCTTTCATGGGGGGAACACGTGGACAACACGGTCACTAAAGCCAACCGGACATTAGGACCTCTGGTTTGCCCAAAGGAAGTGAAAACCACAGCATATACAACATTGGTTAGACCCTTACTGGAATATGATTCATGCGCCTGGGACCCATACAAAACTGGTCATATCAACAAACTAGAAGGGGTACAGAGGAAAGCAGCACATTTTTGCATCGGGAACTACAATAGAGGTAGCAGTGTCGCCCAGATGCTGTCCGACCTGGAGTGGGAAACGCTGGAATCAAGAAGGGCACGGAACAGCCTGCCATGTTGTACAAGATTCAAAAGGGGACCGTGGGCATAACTACAGATAGATACATAACATACTCAACAGGAAGGGGAACAAGAAAAAGTAATGAAATGCAAATAGAAACCCCATTCGCCAGGACAGATATTTACAAGAACTCATTCTTTGTAATAACCTTAAGGGAATGGAATAAACTAGGCAACAATATAGTCAAATCACCTTCACTAGACAGCACGTTAATATGTACAACACATCCAAGTTGGCGATATGCAGAGCACTGCCCTGCAGACTACAAATTCAGAAGGTTCAGAATGTATTATTTATGGTAGATAGGCAGCCTGAAGAAGATCGACACAAAAAGCTGTGGTAACTCAGCGGGACAGGCAGCATCTCTGGAGAAAAGGAATAGATGATGTTTCAGGTCGAGTCCATTCTTAAGATGAGAGTCGGACGAGAGATATATAAGGTAGTAGACTAAGTGGGACCTGAGCATCACACGGGAGGGCTGGTCCCCCAACACAATATTCCACCTCTCCACCAATTCCAATATTGGTGGCCAGTGGGGGAGGGGGGGGGGGAAGACTGGAGTGCTAGTATGGGTGTTGTGGGCTGAAGGGACTGGTTTATAGAGGGCTAGTATGGGCATTGTGGGCCGAATGGATTCTAAGGCTGGTGGCTCAGTCACTCAAACCTGTTGTGCTGGCAGCTCACTCACTCACGGCTGGTGGGCTGGCAGTTGACTCACGGCTAATCCTTGAAATTCCATTTCAAGTAGGGTGCAAGGCCACCAAATTCAAGTGCAGTTTGTTACCAATTCTAGTAGGGTGCAAGGCCACCAAATTCAAGTGCAGTTTCATATCATTTCAAGCAGGGTGCAAGGCCACTAAAGAAAGCGAGTCATGACCTCTCCCTCCTCCATCTTGCAGACACTGAGCCATGCCCACACTTCTGGGTTTTATAGTCCCTCCACCCTCCTACCAGAAGGGGCGTGGCCTTCATGCCGTGATTGACAGGAGAGAGAATCTCAACATGTTTTAAACACTAGTAACTCTTTTATTTTTCATCGATGGGAAAAATCCTCGGCACCTGATGAGCGGAGGTGGACTCTGAGTAAGATGGCTAAAAATCACAGCCATACGTGGTAGCGTTTTGTCTAAAATCAATATAAAGCGCAAACAGGAAGTGGGCAAGATTAGACTTTTAATTATATAGAAGGCAAGGCAACTTTAATTAGGCAAGGCAACTTTAATTAGGCAAGTCAACTTTAATTAGGCAAGGCAACTTTAATTAGGCAAGGCAACTTTAATTAGGCAATGCAGCTTTAGCATTTCCAAACCAAAGGCAACACAGCTTTAGCATTTCCAAACCAAAGGCAACGCAGCTTTAGCATTTCCAAACCAAAGGCAACACAGCTTTAGCATTTCCAAACTATATTTTCAAACCACATTAAGGGCACTGACAGGTCAGTAAAACCACTCAGTTTAGTAGACATGTGTTCAGTGTTATTCACAGCTCAGACTGAGAGACGTGACCCTCTCGCTTCCCCCATCTTGCAGAGACTGACTGAGGCACTCAACACTTCCGGGCTTTATAGCCCCTCCGGAAGGGGCGTGGCCTTCAGGAGGGAGAATCTCAACATTTTTTAAACACTAATAACTCTTTTATTTTTCATTGATGGGGAAAATCCTCTTGTCCTGCGCAGCGGAGGGGGACTCTGAGTAAGATGGCCAAACATCACAGCTGTAAGTGGCAGCGTTTTTTCTAAAATCAATATAGAGTACAACAGGAAGTGGTCAAGATCAGACTTTTAGTAATATAGATATTGAACAAATGGATTAAAGATGTGCCAGAAGCAACGATGATCAAGGAAAGGTGAAGCTGTGGGGAAGGTGATAAAGAATGATACAAACAGTGAAATTCAGCAAGACAACAGTGAAATTAGTACAATGACTTGGGTGGGGGAAGAACGGAGAGAGAGAGGATGCAGGGGTTAATTAAAGTTATAAAAATCAATATTCAAATATTAATTGCTGGGTTGTAAGCCGCCCAAGCAAAATATGGGGTGCTGTTCCTCCAATTTGCATTTGGCCTCACTCTGACAATGGAGGAGGCCTAGGACAGAAAGGTCAGCATGGGAATAGGAAGGGTTGGTAAAGTGTTTGGCAACCAGGAGATTGTGCAAGACAAAGAAGGGTCTTGACCCAAAACATCACCTATCCATTTTACTTTTAGCTTAGTTATGATGGAATGAGATGTCAGGATGGATGTTGAGGCAGATAATATAACAGCATTTAAAAGTCACTTGCACACCTACATGGATAGGAAATGTTAGAGGGATATGGGCTAAATATGGGTAAATGGGACTAGCTTAGATGGGGCATCTTGGTCATCATGGACAAGTTGGGCCGAAGGGCCTGCTAACATGCTTCATGACTCTATAACTCCATGACTCTATATGTGGTAGAATGTATGGGAATTCAGAGCAGGTCCTTATATCTTTATTCAGGAGAAGAATGATCCCTGGTGTTCGAGTTAATATTTCTTCCTCAAACAACATCACTCATCCCATTACTATCAGTGGGTGCTTTCTGTGCAGAAAATGGCTACAAGCTTTACTATATTATACAGCTTTGGGGCGGCACAATGGTACTGCGGTAGAGCTGCTGCCTTACAGCGCCAGAGACCCGGGTTCGATCCTGACTATGGGTACTGTCTGTATGGAGTTTGTACGTTCTCTGTGACCACATGGGTTTTCTCTGGGTGCGCTGGTTTCCTCCCACATTCCCAAAGTCAAACAGGTTTGTAGGTTAATTAGCTTCTGTAAATTGTCCCTAGTCTGTGCAGTGATCGATGGACAGAATGGATTTGGTGGGCCGAAGGGCCAGTCTCCTTGCTGTATCTCTAAACTAAAGCAGAGCTGCAGACTACATAGTGCTTTGGGATGTCCTTCCAGTGATGATTCCAATGTGCTTTGGGATGGACATTAGCAAATATAGGCATTCTGCTCTGATTATTTTAACGGATCAATTATTAATACTACGACCATCTGCCTAATTGTATTTTTTTTAGCCTCTATTTGTTTCGTTTTGCTTAGTCATTTTATTATCAATTTACAATATCATCTTTCATCCCAGGAGGTTACACATTGGCCACAAGCAAACAAGTCTCAATCATTAATCCTCTTATGAGAACGCTATCACATATCAAGGGCATGCAGGATACTAAAAGACAGCAATTGCATTGATGACAAAGCTTGCCCAAAAAGAGAATAAGCACCTGATATCAAATTGAAACCATGTATCATTTGGAACTAACACAGGGGAGTGATTTCAAGTCTGTAATGCAATATCTTTCTTCACACTACCAGAGTCTGACATTATCTGAACTCTTTCAATTAGATTACTGCTTATTGTAATCATTCTAAATATATATATATTTTTTGCATTCACATATCGATTCTGCTTCCAAGACAGTTCAAAACAACAAAATAATCAAACAGTGATCTCAGGAGATATATTCAGGTGGTGAGATCAATCCTTGAGGTATTGCAAATGAAAGTGACAGTCTGGGTTAAAGACCCCTTGCACAAAATGTTAGGAAAGCTTCATCCAAACCCTATAATTCACTTAAATGGGGGTGTTTATGGCATGGCATTCCTTCTCATTCTTTTAGATTTGAGACTTTGGGCTTTAGAAATACAGCGTGGAAACAGGCCCTTCGGCCCACCGAGTCCGCGCCGACCAGCGATCGTCCCATACACTAGCACTGTCCTATACACTAGGCCTTCGACCCAAAACGTCACCCATTCCTTCTCTCCAGAGATGTTGCATGTCCCACTGCGTTACTCCAGCATTTTGTGTCTGTCTTTGGTGTAGAATGGGCGATGGATGTCACACATGATTTCTTCTTGGGAAAGTATGGTCAAATAATTATAGTGCTGACCTCGATTATAGGATCCAAGGGTATTTTAAACTAGTTAATGGATTAATGAATTTTAAGGAGCCAATCTTACCTGACAGTAAGTCTGGCAGTGGATATTCCATCCCAATTAGTTATCTACTGTAAAATAATACAATGTGGTCAAAAGGTAACGGGACATCTGTTTAGTTGCCATGAGGGGTGGCTTGCGCTGTGTGCGTTGCTCTGTGCCTGTCAGATGTGTGTGATCTTCTAGCTGTTGCTAGAGCATTCCGAGAGAGAAGAAATGCTGGAGTAGCCGTGTGAAATCTATTTGGGTTAATAGTGTAAAAATCAACAAAAGGAGAAACCTGTATAAAAGGTCATATAATTCATTGTTAATTCATCAAACAGTCCAGTTTGATGCTCTTAAATTAAGCCTTGATTGCCTTACCCAATCTTTGTGGTGTTTTTTAGAGTTATCTTTCACTCTACCTTCAGTGATAGAGTCATTGAGTCATGGAGTGATACAGTGTGGAAACGGGCCCTTCGGCACAACTTGCCCACATTACCCAACATGTCCCAGCTACACTAGTCCCACCTGCCCACACTTGGTCCATATCCTTCCAAACCTGTCCTATCCATGTACTGTACCTGTCCAACTGTTTATTTAATGTTGGGATAGTCCCTGCTTCTATTACCTCCTCTGGCAGCTTATTCATACACCCACCACCCTTTGTGTGAAAAAGTTACCCCTCAGTTTCATATTAAATCTTTTCTCCTTCACCTTAACCCTATGTCCTTTGGCCCTCGATTCACCTACTCTGGGTGAGACTGTGCATCTTCCTGATCTATTCCTCTCTATGGAGGCGTCTGAAGGCAATAATGGTGACACCTGTTTGGTGGCGAGTAGTCACCCAAAGAGTCGTACCTTTTTCTGGTCGCCGCTGGATTTTCAACATGTTGAAAATTTTCGGCAACCTGCTGCGACGAAGACGGGTGCCAGCAAGTCGTCAAAAAAATTGCGTAAGTGGGACAGGACCTTAAGACTGGTCGGAGAACTGGGAAGGAGGAGGGATGGAGAGAGTGGGAAAGCAAGAGTTACTTGAAGTTAGAGAAGTCAATGTTCATACAGTTGGATTGTAAGCTGCCCAAGTGAAATATGAGGTGCTGTTCCTCCAATTTGTGCTGGGCCTCACTCTGACAATGGAGGACACCCAGGATAGAATGATCAGTGTGGGAATGGGAGGGGGAGTTAAAGTGTTTAGCAACAGGGAGATCAGGTAGGTTCAAGCAGACTGATCGGAGGTGTTCAGCGAAACGATCGGCAAGCCTGCGCTTGGTCTCGCCAATATACAGGAATCCACACCTGGAACAGCAGATTAAAGTTTAAGTTGCCTTGCTTTAAGTGATAGTGTACCATGCCAGCTGGCAGGACCATTTCAAATAAATGGAGTTTATTTTAAAAGTATTCCAATCACAATATGTCATCACTAAATGGTATAAAATATAATTAGGAAGATCAGAGATGGAACAATTTTTAATAGGCGAAAATGTTAGGAAAGACAAGGGCATGAGAAGAACAAGGCATTGTTCCTGGTCCTATTTTCAGAATGTGCCAGGATTCCATGAAACTCATTCATTGTATTACTGCCCTTATATAGTGACCAAGTAATTCACCATTCCATTGAGATTGATGTTCCAAATTGTTGGATACATCAAGTCTTCTAAGATGCCTTAAGACTTTGTTGTATGTTTCAGTGAAAGATTACTTGTTTGTTTTGGAAGGATGGGGTAAGGTGTGAGTTTATGAATGAGACATTAGCAGAGCAGCACTCTGCCATATTCCTCGCATCATTTGTGTTGCCACCAGCTAAACATATAAACACCATGAAAGGGGCTTCACCAGTCCTGCTGACAGGGGAAGATGCAAGCACAAATCTTTTTTTTAGATAAATAGCATGGAAACAGGCCTTTCGTCCCACCGAGTCCACGCCAACCATTGATCACCCCATGCACTAGCACTATCCGACACACGAGGGACAATTTACAGTTTTACCAAAGCCATTCGACCTTCAAATCTGTACTTCTCTGGAGTGTGGGAGGAATCTGGAGCACCTAGAGAAAACCCACATGGTCACAGGGAGAATGCACAAACCTCTCATCTTACAGCTATGCCCTCTAGTGTTGGACATTCCCCCCTGGGAAACAAGTTCTGACTGTCAACCTTATATATGCCTCTCATAATTTTATATACTCAACCTCTGAAGTTATGAAAGATGCTACATGCAATGTGTATGTAGAAGATGCTACTTAAATACGGGTCGGATACTCCGTTTATAATATCTGTACTCATCATAACCCTAACCCTAACCCTAACCCTAACCCTAACCCCCCAAAACGGAGGCGCCAAAACGGCGGTGCCTAAACGGCAGCGCCGAAACGGCGGCGCCGAATGGTACCATTCCAGTCTTGCAGACTTCTGGTTGATGTTTACTGTGTGCAGGTTAACCCGCCTACTACCATTACAGTCCAGTGCATTTGTGTCATTAGTTATAAAATGGTTTGGGATTTCCAAATCTGCTGTAAAAGACATTCTACAAATGTCGGTCTTTTGTTATACTGAGTTGACAGCCCAGGGCAGAGAAGAAACAATACTGAGTAGACCACTTTTCAACAAATGAAAATGAAATAAAAGCTAGATTATTAGTTTGTTTAGTTTATTCTTTTATTGTCACGTATACCAAGGTACAATGAAAAGCTTTTGTTGTGTG
Source organism: Malacoraja senta (assembly GCA_038087875.1). NCBI lineage: Eukaryota > Metazoa > Chordata > Chondrichthyes > Rajiformes > Rajidae > Malacoraja > Malacoraja senta. The sequence goes on along the minus strand of CM075979.1, from coordinate 65,422,653 downwards.
CTAACCAGTCAGCAGAAAGACAATACATGATTACTATCAAGACATTCACAGTGGGCAGATTCATGATAAAGGGAATGACATTTAGTCCAAGATAAAGTCCAGTAAAGTATGATCAAAGACAGTTCAAGGGTCTTCAATGAGGTAGATAGTAGCTTAGGACTGGTCTCTTGTTGTTGGTAGGATGGTTCAGTTGCCTGATAACAGCTGGGAAGAAACTGTCTCTAAATCTGGAGATGTGCATTTTCACACTTCTATCTTTTTTACTGATGCAAGAGGGGAGATGAGGGAGTGGCCAGGGTACGACCTCTTGAAGCAAAATTGAAGTTGTTTATTGAGAATTTTGCAGACGCTTCAGTGTCTCTGCATCATGGAAGGAAATCATGCAAATAATTTTAATTCAAAGCTGCAGTCTGTCTTGAGCTGTCTTCCAAATGTGGGTGTGCTTAAAATCCAATCACAAAATCACAACGCCAAACATTTAAAGTCACCAAATAGCTTTGTCAGGCTTTGTAAACATGCAATGTTGAGCAGATGGATAACATTTGAAAACAAACCTTGACAGTAAAGCAAGCTTGCTCATCCAACATTGACAGAAGATCTCTTAATTCTGACCAATCCATTTTATATATCAGAAATTGGCAATGATTAGAAGATTTGTGATGTCTGTGGTTTGTTCTCATGTTGTTCCACCTCAGATGAAACAGGTAGTTTGGTTTTAATTTATTGATGCAGGTCCTTCGGCCCACTGCGTCCATGCTAACCAGTGATCACCCATTCACACTAGTTCTATGTTTTCCCACTTTCTCATTCGTTCCCTATGCACTTGGGGTACTTTACAGAGAACAATTAACCTACAAACCTGCACGTCTTTGGGATGTGGGAAGAAACCAGAGCACCCAGAGGAAACCCACATGGTCACAGAAAGAACATGCAAACTCCACATAGACAGCACATGAAGTTAGGATCGAACCTGGGACTAGGGCGCTGTGAGGCAGCAACTCTACCACGGTTGCACTGTGCCACCCATTCTCCAGAGATGCTGCCTGACTTCACTGAGTTACGAGAGCATTTTGTGTCTTTCTTTAGTATAAACCAGCATCAGCAGATCCTTTTTATAACATTATTATATATGGCAGAGTTCTTTCACAGAGTGATAAAGTCGTACAGCATGGAAACAGGCCATTCAACCCAACTTGAAATTCTTATCTATGTTGATAGGTTTGAACCCTTGTCTCTGGCACTGTGAGGCAGCTGCTCTACCAGCTGCACCACGGTGCTGTAATTTTTGCTAAAGTCACAAACCAAACACTAGTGTCAAGAACAACAATTTACCACAGGATACACTCAATTCTTAAAGATCACTCACACTCAGATATAGTATTTACTTTTCCCTTTAAAAAATCATAACCCCATCAATACAGACATTAAATTATGGCTTCTGATAACCATTTACTTATACGAAACTAGGCAATTAATTAGTTAGAGGAATAAATATACACAATTGTAAATTTAACCAAATATAAATTTATTCAGACAAATGAGGAACTGCAAGTGCTGGTTTACAAAAGAAGACACATAGTGCCGGAGTAACTCACCAAGTCAGGCAACTTCTCTGGAGAACATAGATTGGCCCATCGAGTCTATGCCAACCCTCAGTGCAATTCATTCCCCCATTACTATCCCTCGAACCTGGTCTCCCTCACGTAACCATTAACTCAGTGGGCAACACAGTGGCGCAGGGGTAGAGGTGCTCCCTTACAGCGGCAGAGACCTAAGTTCGATCCTGACCACGGGTGCTGTCTGTGCGGAGTTTGTACATTAACCCTGTGATCACGTGGGTTTTCTCTGGGTGCTCCAATTTCCTCTCACATTTCAAAATCATGCAGGTTTGTAGGTTAACTTGCTACAGTAAAATTGTCCCTAGTCTGTAGGATGGAACTAGTGTATGGGGATTGCTGGTCAGCGTGGACTCGGTGGGCCGAAGAGCCTGTTTTCATGTTGTATCTCTAAACTAAAACCTAAAGCTAAAAACTTTCCCACCATCCACCATGAGTAATTTTCAACAGCCAATTAACCTAGCAACGAGAATGTTCTCAGAATGTGGGAGTGGGAAGAAACGAGAGTGGAAATGGAACAATGCAGGGAAACCCAAATTGTCACATGAGGAACATGTCAACTCCGCACAGGCAGCACGAAGCTCAGGATTAAACCCAGGTCATTGGAGTTTCAGATGAGTCTCCTCACTTGGCTACAGAAATGCTCTTGCACAAATCTTCCTCAGTTGCCTTCCGCCTTGAACAAAGATCTTCTTCCTGAGTTACTGTACAATACATTTGGCTTCATCAATCGAGAAAGACTTTGAAGGATCTTTTCTAGATTCGGCTATCATGAAAAATGGATTATCTATCATTTCTACTTCACGATGAACCACAAACTATGATCCTCCTCCACAGACCTATTCACTGTTGCTGGGTCTAAAAAAGGTTCTGTCACCACATAAGGCCCTTATCAAACATTTTCCTGCAATACAGAATCATACATCTAACAGAGATGGAATAACTATGGTATGAATGGGAAAGGCTACTGGGGAGACTTTAAACTAGAATGGTTGGGGGGGAGGGACTCAAATAGAGAAAGCTATTAGACAGTGTGTGAGGCAGGAGGCAGAGAAGGAAAGCACTCAGACCCAATATGTAGGGGGGAAAGAAGAAAACAATAATAAACAGAGAATAAGAGGTGGTGGGGTTCTTAAATGGGTGAGCAGAGAAACAGAGGGGTGTAAAATGCGGGCGGAAGCAATAGGTAGCAAGGTGAAAAGTAAAAGTGGCAGGCAGACAAATCCAGGGCAAAAATCAAAAAGGGCCACTTTTCAACATAATTGTATAAGGGGTAAGAGCGTTGTAAAAACAAGCCTGAAGGCTTTGTGTCTCAATGCAAGGAGCATTCGTAATAAGGTGGATGAGTTGAACGTGTAGATAGCTATTAATGATTATGATATAGTTGGGATCACGGAGACATGGCTCCAGGGTGACCAAGGCTGGGAGCTGAACATCCAGGGATATTCAATATTCAGGAGGGATAGAGAGAAAGGAAAAGGAGGTGGGGTAGCATTGCTGGTTAGAGAGGAGATTAACGCAGTGGAAAGGAAGGACATTAGCTTGGTGGATGTGGAATCGGTATGGGTAGAGCTGCGAAACACTAAGGGGCAGAAAACGCTGGTGGGTGTTGTGTACAGGCCACCTAGCAGTAGTAGTGAAGTTGGGGATGGCATCAAACAGGAAATTAGAAATGCGTGCAACAAAGGCAAAACAGTTATAATGGGTGACTTCAATCTACATATAGATTGGGTGAATCAAATTGGCAGGGGTGCTGAGGAAGAGGATTTCTTGGAATGTATGCGGGATAGTTATCTAAACCAACATGTAGAGGAACCAACGAGAGAGCAGGCTATTCTAGACTGGGTATTGAGTAATGAGGAAGGGTTAGTTAGCAGTCTTGTTGTGCGTGCCCCCTTGGGCAAGAGTGACCATAATATGGTTGAGTTCTTCATTAGGATGGAGAGTGACATTGTTAATTCAGAAACAACAGTTCTGAACTTAAAGAAAGGTAACTTTGAGGGTATGAGACGTGAATTGGCCAAGATTGACTGGCAATTAGTTCTAAAAGGGTTGATGGTGGATATGCAATGGAAGGCATTTAAAGACTGCTGGATGAACTACAAAAATTGTTCATCCCAGTTTGGCAAAAGAATAAATCAGGGAAGGTACTGCATCCGTGGATAACAAGGGAAATCAGGGATAGTATCAAAGCAAAAGATGATGCGTACAAATTAGCCAGAAAAAGCAGCATACCAGAGGACTGGGAGAAATTCAGAGACCAGCAGAGGAGGACAAAGGGCTTAATTAGGAAAGGGAAAATAGATTATGAAAGAAAACTGGCAGGGAACATAAAAACTGACTGCAAAAGTTTTTATAGATATGTGAAGAGAAAGAGATTAGTTAAAACAAATGTAGGTTCCTTGTAGTCAGAAACAGGTGAATTGATCATGGGGAACAAGGATATGGCGGACCAATTGAACAACTACTTTGGTTCCGTCTTCACTAAGGAAGACATAAATAATCTGCCGGAAAAGGAGATGGAGGAACTGAGTGAAATCCAGGTTAGTCGGGAAGTGGTGTTAGGTAAATTGAATGGATTAAAGGCCGATAAATCACCAGGGCCATATAGGCTGCATCCCAGAGTACTTAAGGAAGTAGCTCCAGAAATAGTGGATGCATTAGTGATAATTTTTCAAAACTCTTTAGATTCTGGAGTAGTTCCTGAGGATTGGAGGGTAGGAAATGTAACCCCACTTTTTAAGAAGGGAGGGAGAGAGAAAACGGGGAATTACAGACCAGTTTGTCTAACATCGGTAGTGGGGAAACTGCTAGTCAGTTATTAAAGATGGGATAGCAGCACATTTGGAAAGTGGTGAAATCATTGGACAAATTCAGCATGGATTTACGAAAGGTAAATCATGTTTGACGAATCTTATAGAATTTTTCGAGGATGTAACTAGGAGAATGGATAGGGGAGAACCAGTGAATGTGTTGTATCTGGACTTTCAGAAGGCTTTCGACAAGGTCCCACATAAGAGATTAGTATACAAACTTAAAGCACACGGTATTGGGGGTTCAGTATTGATGTGGATAGAGAACTGGCTGGCAAACAGGAAGCAAAGAGTAGGAGTAAACGGGTCCTTTTCACAATGGCAGGCAGTGACTAGTGGGGTACCGCAAGGCTCAGTGCTGGGACCCCAGCTATTTACAATTTATATTAATGAACTGGATGAGGGAATTGAAGGCAACATCTCCGTTTGCGGATGACACTAAGCTGGGGGGCAGTGTTAGCTGTGAGGAGGATGCTAGGAGACTGCAAGGTGACTTGGATAGGCTGGGTGAGTGGGCAAATGTTTGGCAGATGCAGTATAATGTGGATAAATGTGAGGTTATCCACTTTGGTGGCAAAAACTGGAAAGCAGACTATTATCTAAATGGTGGCCGATTAGGAAAAGGGGAGATGCAGTGAGACCTGGGTGTCATGGTACACCAGTCATTGAAAGTAGGCATGCAGGTGCAGCAGGCAGTGAAGAAAGCGAATGGTATGTTAGCTTTTGTAGCAAAAGGATTTGAGTATAGGAGCAGGGAGGTTCTATTGCAGTTGTACAGGGTCTTGGTGAGACCACACCTGGAGTATTGCGTACAGTTTTGGTCTCCAAATCTGAGGAAGGACATTATAGCCATAGAGGGAGTGCAGAGAAGGTTCACCAGACTGATTCCTGGGATGTCAAGACTTTCATATGAAGAAAGACTGGATAGACTTGGCTTATACTCGCTAGAATTTAGGAGATTGAGAGGGGATCTTATAGAAACGTACAAAATTCTTATGGGGTTGGACAGGCTAGATGCAGGAAGATTGTTCCCGATGTTGGGGAAGTCCAGGACAAGGGGTCACAGCTTAAGGATAAGGGGGAAATCCTTTAAGACCGAGATGAGAAAAAACTTTTTCACACAGAGTGGTGAATCTCTGGAACTCTCTGCCACAGAGGGTAGTTGAGGCCAGTTCATTGGCTATATTTAATAGGGAGTTAGATGTGGCCCTTGTGGCTAAAGGGATCAGGGGGTACGGAGAGAAGGCAGGTACGGGATACTGAGTTGGATGATCAGCCATGATCATATTGAATGGCGGTGCAGGCTCGAAGGGCCGAATGGCCTACTCCTGCACCTATTTTCTATGTATCTATGTAAACTGTTCAAACTACTTCAGTTTTTGTTTTAGTTTTAGAGGTATAGAGTGGAAACAGGCCCTTTGACCCACTGAGTCTGCGCCAACCAGTTATCACCCAACATCAGTTCTATCCTACATACTAGAGACAATGTTGAGAGGCCAATTAACCTACAAACCTGCATGTCTTTGGAATGTGGGATGAAACCAGAGCACCCGGAGAAAACCCATGGAGAAGTCACAGGGAAAACATACAAACTCTGAACTGACAGCACCCTGTAGTCAGGATCCAACCCGGGTCTCTGTCACTGTAAGGCAGCAACTCTACCGCTGCACCATTGTGCCACCCCGAGCCTTCCTAATGCCAGCCTTAGGAATAAGTTACAAAATGCAGAAGTCGCCTAAACATGGACATGATGTGTAGGAAGGAACTGCAAATGCTGGTTTACACTGAAAATAGACACAATATGCTGGATAAACTCAGGAGGTCAGGCAGCATCTCTGGAGAGAAGGAATAGGCGATATTTCGGGACGAGGCCCTTCTTCAGACTGAAGGGTCACAACCCAAAACATCGCCTATTCCTTCAGTCTGAAGAAGGATTTCAATCCGAAACGTCACCTATCCTTTTTCTCCAGAGATGTTGCCTGACCCGCTGAGTTACTCCAGCACTTTGTGTCGACCTTCAGTGTAAACCAGCATGTGCAGTTCCTTCCTACACAGGATGTCAAGGAAACCCATGCATCCTCTGTGCTCTACCAGATGATTCATTGGCGTATAATGTTGATGTTACAATGTTGGTGTTAGTGTGCAGAAGGTGATATTGTTTGCACTGGTAATTCTTATTTAGCAGGATTCTGATCAAAATCAATTCTCCATGAGGGCGAACCCTTATTCTCTTAATAGCTACGCAAACATTGCCTTGCTCCTCCACGGTGATGGGAAATGTGGCATCTGCTATTTGGGGAGACCTTTCCTGGTGGCCTTGTACATCTTGCTGCCCCTCTATCTCTGAAGCTCTTCAAGCTGTTGTTAGCTGCTGGCTAGATTGATGAGTATGGTGCCTCAGGGGAGAGGTGGTCGGGCCGAAGACGGGCACTGGAGAGTCGGTGGGGCTGACAATAATAAAGAGGAACTGGTACGGAGGTGGGTTAGGGGCCAAGAACAAAGGGGACCTAGCGGGAAGGGAGATGCGAGGAACAAAGAGGACCCGGATGGGGGGGACCCGCCAAGAACAAGGATGCACCCGGCTGTGGGGGCTGCCGAGAACAAAGAGGGACCATCGGGACTCTGATGAGCAGTTTTGTAACTTTGTTGGCGCCAGATACATGGCAACTCTCTGCATATTTTGTGCATTGTATGCATAAAGAAAGAGTTCACTGTACCTAGGTATATATGACATATATCATTGAATCATTGCTGCATTGAAGTCTCTGCACCTGACTGGCTGCACTGTTTGCCACATCCAGCTGGACACTCCTGTTTACAAGGAGTCTGAAGAAGGGTTCAAAGAAGTCTGAAGAAGGACACTCCTGTTCAAATGGAGTCTGAAGAAGGGTTTCGGCCCGAAACGTTGCCTGTTTCCTTTGCTCCATAGATGCTGCTGCACCCGCTGAGTTTCTCCAGCACTTTTGTGTACCTCCTGTTTACAAGCTGTGTCTCTAAACTCTAAACTAAATTATAAAATCAAAACAAGTCACCTTGTATAAACATCCAGCACTTGACTCATTATAAATGTATTTACAATGCAAAACTGTTAAGGGTGTTAAGACCACAAGAAATCGCAGAGAGATGTGGAGATAGCCCAGACCATCACAGGAACCAGCCTCTCTTCCATGACGCCATCTACATTTCACGCCACCAGCATAATCAAAGACCAGTCTCACCCCAGTCTTCTCCCCTCTCCCATCAGGCAAGAAGTTTGAAAGCTCACACTTCCAGATTCAGGAATAGTTTCTTCCCAGCAGTTATCAGGTAACTGAACGGTCCTCTTACCAGCTAGAGTGTGGTCCTGACCTCCCATCAACCTAAATGGAGACATTTGAACTATCTTTAATCTGACTTTACCAGACTTAAATCTTGCACTAAATGTTGCACTCTTTAACCTTCATCTGTGCACAATGAAATGCTTGATTGTACTCATGTGGAGTATTTTCTTTGACTGGATAGCACACAACAAGAGCTTTTCACTGTACCTCAGCACCTGTACATGACAATAATAAATACTAAACTAAACTAAACCGAGTAACTGAGATCTTTTTGTTGCCAATGTAGAGCCTGAGTAAACTCTTTGAAACCGTGGAGAACAGTAAATCATGATGCATGTCAGCAATCTGCAACTTGAGAAGTGTGTAGGACGGAACTGCAGATGTTGGTTTACACCGAAGATAGACACAAAGTGCTGGAGTAACTCATCAGGACAGGCAGCATCTCTGGAGAGAAGGAATAGGTGATGTTTCGGGCTGGAACCCTTCTTCGGACTGAAAGATAGTCAGAAGAAAACAGGGCCGGCAAACGATGAACTCAGGAAGAGTGGAGTCTATAATAGATCATTGTTGGCTGGGGAAGATGTGCTAACAACAGGGAAACAAGGATGCGAACAGTGAACTGCTAGAACGACTAGGCTGGGGGAGGGGGGTGAGAGGGGGTAAAGGAATATACTTGAAATTAGAGAAGTCAATGTTCATACCACTGGGTTGTAAGCTGCCCAAGTAAATTATGAGTTGTTTCTCCAATTTGCGAGAAGCCTCACTGACAGAGGAGGAGGCCCCAGGACAGAAAGGTCAATTTGGGATTGAAAGGGGAATTAAAATGTTTGGCAACCGGGAGATCAAGTAGGCCAAGGTGGACTGAGCAGAAATATTTTAGCGAAACGATCACAAAGTCTAAGCTTGATCTCTCCGGCATATAGGAGCCCACACTGGGAGCACCGGATAGGTGAGGTTGGAGGAGGTGCAAATAAACCACTGCCTCATCTGAAAAAACTGTCGGCATCCCTGGATGAAGTCGAGGGAGGAGGTACAGGTATTGTATCTCCTGTGGTTAGCAGGGAAAAGTCCTGGGGGTGGCTTGGACAAAACACCCTCCACCAAACTCTCTGCGCTTAGGAAGGTGTCTGAGCAGCTTGCAATCTATTTTGTCCAGTTAAGGCTCCTGGAATATTCCTATAGAAAAGCAACAACTTGCAGCAAGGATCTCCTGGCTCTCCTGAGAATGTTCCATGGCACTTGTTGAGTGCAGCCTTATCTCAGTAGAGATAGAAAATGAGACCCCATTTAGAGTATTATGTTCAGTTCTGGGCAGCATGTCATAGGAAAGATGTTGTCAAGCTGGAAAGGGTACAGAAAGGATTTACAAGGACGTTGCCAGGACTCTGGGGCCTGAGCTAAAGGGAGAGGTTGAGCAGGCTGGGACTTTATTCCTTGGAGCGCAGGAGGATGAGGGGTGATCTTATAGAGGTGTGCAAAATCATGAGAGGAATAGATCGGGAAAACACACAGAGTCTCTTACCCAGAGTAGGGGAATTGAGAGCCAGAGAACATAGGTTTAAGGTGAAGGGGGAAAGATTTAATAAGAAGCTGAGGGCTAACCTTTTCACACAAAGGGTGGTGGGTATATGGAACGAGCTGCCTGTGGAGGTAGTTAAGTCATACTATTGCAGAGTTTTGGAAACAATTAGACAGGTACATGGATAGGACAGGTTTGGAGAGATATGGGGCAAATGCAGACAGCTGGGACTAGTGTAGATGGGACAAGTTGGTCGCTGTGGGCAATTGGGTCAAAGGGCCTGTTTCCACGCTGTGCCATTCTATCATTCTTGCCTTATGGGAGACGGGAGAAGCTGTGGCATTCAGACAAATTTTGTTCATTAACAAGATGGAGTCAAAGGTGTTAATTAACACAGCAGGACATTGATGGATGTAAAGAGCAAAACTCCCTGCTCCAATCTTCACTGACAAATAAACTCTATTTTTGTCTTGATTATTATTTATCTTAACATTGCATTGTCAATATAATTAACTGAATGAGGTTTTAATTTGTAAAGTGCACGAAAAATTAGGTTTCCTTCTATAACGAGCTAAATACATATGCCAACCTATTGTAAACGCATCTGATGATCTATTCCACTGACTTCAGTATATCGCACTTTCACCCAAAGAAGAGTTTCTCTAAGTATCCTTCCCTTTCTCCATTTTCCATTTTAAGCATTTTAATGTATTTGTTTTTGATCATAATGTGCCCAAAACAAAACCTTCCGTATTTACAAATTAATGAGTGATTTCCTTTATTCGTCCCATTTTCCATGTACGGATTTTTAAGAGATACTTACTGCCATTGTAAGGCCTTGATGCAGAGGTATCTGCCTTGATGCAAGGGTCAAGTTTCTGATGAATTAGTTTGATGTATTCATATCATTAAAATCCTGAGAGGAAAATCGATCTCTTTTAACACTTTGGCAGAAAGGAAAGGTCAGTGAGGTTTGGTGACTATCAATCCCAATTGATTTTTTTCTGAAGGAATTGCTCTCTGACTAAGAGGGATTTTTTCGCATGTACCAATATGCTCGAGCACACAACATAGATTTTGTACATTTTTCGTGGCACTCCAGTGCGTGAAGTGATGGGTGTGGTTTGGAGATTTTAAGATGGAGCTCGTGTGCCTTTTACCCTTGTTCCTCCAGGTGCTAGATTCCTTTGCATCTAGAGTCATGGAAGAGTCATACAGCGTGGAACTGGTCCTTTGGTCCAACTTACCCACATAGACCAACATGTTCAAACTACACTAGTTCCACATGTCTGTGTTTGGCCAATATCCCTCCAAACCTGTTCTAACCATGCACCTGGCACCTGTCTAATTGTTTCTTAGAGTGGAGTGGAGGATGCCAACACATCATTATAAAACACTGATTTGGCCACAATTGGAGTATTTCATACAGCTCTCGTCATCTTAGGAAATATGCGAATTGCTTAGAAAAAGTGCAGAAGAAAGTTACTAAAATGGTCTAGTTTATCAAGTTGCTTTTATTGTCATATTGTCCGGACAAGTACAACAAGATAAAGCTACAATGAAAATCTTGTTTACATCAGCATCACAGGCACTAAGATTCAGGGCAGCACCATACACTGTGGTAGAGTTGCTGTCTCAAAGCGGCAGAGGCCCGGATTCGATCCTGACCATGGGTGCTGTCTGTATGGACTTTGGACTTCTTCCACTGACTGTGTGGGTTTTCTTCGGGTGCTTTGGCTTTCTCCCATATTCCAAAGATATGCAGGTTTGTAGGTTAATTGGTTTCTGTAAATTGTCCCAAGTGTGTAGGATAGAAGTAATGTACAGGTGATTGTTGGTCGGCACAGGCTCGGTGGGCCGAAAGGCATATTTCCATGTTGTATCTTTAAACTAAACTAAACAAAACTAAACTAAATAAATTATACATAAATTACATTTGAATTCTACAACATAGTAAGAAAGAAAAAGACTGTCCAGAAAACAAGAAGTTAGTGCAAACATAATTAGAAAGCAAGTCCGTGTTGGTGCAGAAGGCAGTCCATTGCTGAGATAGGATTAAGGTTGTGCAGGTTGGGTCAGGAAACTGATGGTTGTAGGAAAGTAGCTCTTGCTAAACCAGGTGATGCGGGACTTCAGGCTTCTGTACCTCCTGCCTGAAGGTAGCAGCAAGAAGGGAGCTTGGCCCAGATGCTGTGGATACTTGGTGATAGATGGCAACTTCTTGAGGCAGCACTTCATGTCGCTGCTTTCAGTGCTGGGGAGTGCTCTGACTGTGACAAGTTGAGCTGAGTCCACTGCTATCTGCAGCTTCTTCCTCTCCCGTGCGTTGGACTTGCCATAGCAGGCCCTGATGCACCAATCAGGATGCCTTCTACAGTACATCTGCTGAAGTTTGCTCAAGTGTTTGATTACAAGCTGAATCTTTTTAAACTTCTAAGAAAGTCAAGACACTGGTGTGCCTTGCTCATGATAATGATAGACAGATAGATGGATGGACAGACAGATGGATGGATAGAGATAGATAATCATAATCATAATCGTAATTTATTAGCCAAGTATGTTTTGCAACATATGAGGAATTTGGTTTGCCATACAGTTATACCAAAAAAGCAACAAGACACACAACTACATCAAAATTTAACATAAACATCCACCACAGCGGTTCCTCCCCATTCCCCACTGTGATGGAAGGCAATAAAGTCTAATCTTCTTTTCTGATAGATAGATAGATAGATAGATAGATAGATAGATAGATAGATAGATAGATAGATAGATAGATAGATAGATAGATAGATAGATAGATAGATAGATAGATAGATAGATAGATAGATAGATAGATAGATAGATAGATAGATAGATAGATAGATAGATAGATAGATAGATAGATAGATAGATAGATAGATAGATAGATAGATAGATAGATAGATAGATAGATAGATAGATAGATAGATAGATAGATAGATAGATAGATAGATAGACGGACGGACGGACGGACGGACGGACAGATGGACAGATGGATGGATAGATAGATGGATGGATGTGTTTGTGTGTGTGTGCTGGGACTGTGCTAATCTTTGAGATTACGTCTATGTGCTGAGCAAATGACAAGGCCATTTTTACAAAAGGATTGCAAAACAAGTATAGGACTATTATTTAAATGTTCTGCAGTGTGTTAAATGATTCAAATGGTGCAGCAGTATGCTCCAGATACCACTGGTTCAATTTGATAGGCAACATTATTCTGCTACATGGCTGTGTAAAGTTATATGCTTAATTAGGCTTCATCATATTTCTGGAGATTACTTTTGATAAAAGTATTTTATGGAAAAGTTGAATTACTAATTTGCCAGGAATAAATGAACCATGAGAAAAGCTATGCTCTCCTTTGAGATAGTACTGCTGTTCAATAAGTTCATCAATGATGTCCTATCTCAGCTGAATTTTCCCATTGAATGTTTTTCCCTGTAGTTCTGCTAAATTGGAGCCCGGGGCTGCTAAACAAGCATGTTGATTATTTCTCACAATTCTATGCATTTAATTATTGGGTTGCTCGCAGTCAAAATCAAAATAGAATAATTCTGAAGCTAAACAATATTTAAGCAATAACCTGATTTCATGTTCCTTTGTCTAAGTGTCAAGTATCTATCGCCTCCCATCTCGTTTTTTAACGTTCTCGCATTTCTCCCATTAACCCATTGTCTGGATGACTTCTCAACTTATCCTAACGGGACAAACAGAGCGGCACAGTGGTGCAGCGGTAGAGTTGCTGCCTTAGAGCGCCAGAGACCTGAGGTTGATCCTGACTATGGGTGCTGTCTGTAAGGAGTTTGCAGGTTCTCCCTGTGACCCTATGGGTCTCCTCCGGTGGCCCGGTTTCCTTCCACATTTTAAAAATGTCCAAGTTTGTAGGTTAATTGGCTTCTGTAAATTGTAAATTGTCCCTAGTCTCCAAGATCACAATCACAATAATATTTTATTAGCCAAGTATGCTTTGCAACATACGAGGAATTTCATTTGCCAAGTCAGTCATACAATAAAAAGCAACGGAACACACAAAATACATTTTAACATAAACATCCACCACAGTGACTCCTCCACATTGCTCACTGTGATGGAAGGCAAAAAAAAGTTCAATCTTTTCCCTTAGCTCTCCCGCGGTCGGGGGCCTCGAGCCTTCCGTTGACAGGACGATCTTGACTCCCGTAGTCGGCGGCATTTTGGCCCTCTGCATCGGGGCGATCAGCTTCTGCGTCGGGGGGGGGGGATGTCAGCTCCCCGCGCCGGCAATTGGACCCTGCATCGTGGCTGGTCGAGCCTCTGTGTTGTTGGAGCTCCCGACTAGCCTCTCCCGAGATTGCGAGCTCCCGATGTAAAGTCTGGCAAGGGATCGGCTCCGATGTTAAGTCCACGCCCCGCAGTGGGGCCCAAAGTCAGTCTGGGGAGGCCTCCAGCTCCATCAATGGTAGGCCGCATATCAGCCGGAAATGCGAAGAGGAAAATAATTGCATCTCCGGCAAGGTAAGAAACAGAAAAAAGTTTCCTCCTGACCCTCTCCCCCTTCCCCCACATAAAACAAACTGGAGAGCATTTACACTGACTTTTAACACACACTAAAAATAAAAAATCAGACAGACTGTTGGTGGGGCTGCCAATCGTTCGGCGCCGCTGGTGGAAGTAGTGTATGGGTGATCAGTAGTCGATACGGGCTCAGTGGGCCAAAAGGCCCGTTTCCACACTGTTTCTCTAAACTAAACTAAACTAAACTTATCAACCCTGGAATCACCCTGTGAGTCCCCCACCCCCCACCCCCACACACCTCTGCTTTCAGTTTGAAGAAGGGTTCTGACCCAAAACGTCACCCATCCTTTTCCTCCAGAGCTGCTGCCCGACCCGTTGAGTTACTTTGTGTCTATCCAATCTAAACACTTTGTGTCTATCTAATATAAATCAACATTTGCAGTTCCTTCCTACATATCACCCTATCAGAGAATGTTCCATTGACATATTCATTCCTTTCCTACTTTCTTTGATAACTTATTTCCTCTCTTTCTCAATTCAAACAAAGGGCCTTTTAGTTGAAATGTTAACTCTTTATCTCTTTCCAAAGATTCTGCCTGAACTGTTAGGTGTTCATGTATTTTCTGTTTTTAAAACAGATTAATTTACTGATCATATTCGGTATTTCACTCTTTCCTGAGACATGGCCACCATTGCTAAGCCCATGTCTAATCTCCTACTTCCTTGGCCATTTCTTGCACGACTTCCTTGGCCATTTCAGGCCAGTTAAAAGTCAACAACATTGTGGATCTGTGTAGGAAGGAACTGCAGATGCTGGCTATACACCGAAGATAGACACAAAATGCTGGAGTAACTCAGCGAGACAGGCAGCATCTCTGGAGAGAAAGAATGGGTGTAATTTTGGGTCGAGACCCTTCTTCAGACTCAGAGTCAGGTGAGAGGGAGTCTAGAGAAATGGAAGGGTAAGGTGTGAAAACAACAGATCAAAGCAGACAACGATAAGGAAATGTAGAATGGTTCATTGTTACCTGAGGGGAAAGTGACAAGAAGGCATACAATCTGTAAAATCAATCAGAAGGACAGTGAAACAAATCGGAGAACGAGGGTGGGGGAGGGACGGAGAGAGAGGGAAAGCAAGGGTTACTTGAAGTTAGAGAAATCAATATTCATACCGTGGGCTGTAAGCTGCCCAAGCAAAACCACACAAATTTTAGATGGCTGGTCTCCTGCTGAAAATATCATTGGCATTTTCAGCAACAATCTGTGAGTTTCGTGGTAACCATTGCTGATGGATTCAAGATGGCGCGTAACCCAGGCATCTCTTTGTCTGCTGGTCACAGAGTCGATCTGCAATCACGCATTACAATTACTCCACTCTTTTAAATCTCTACCATTCACGTTATTCCCTTTATCGTGTATCTATACACTGTGGATGGCTCGATTGTAATCATGTATTGTGTTTCCACTGACTGGATAGCATGCAACAAAAGCTTTTCACTGTTCCACAGCACACGTGACAATAAACTAAACTAAATAGCTCTATTCTGTCATTTATTAAATTGAATCTAAATTCCCAACCTGTTGTGGTAGAATTTAAAGTTATGTCTCTGGATTTAAGTTCAGGTTTGGGATTTATAAACCAATAAACCCTCTGTTCGTATTGAATCAGTTAACTGACATTAAGTAGATATTATCAAGTCCTGGTAGTTATTTTTGTTTAACTCCCTCCTTCTTTGATCCCATCCAACCACATTTTCACTGCTTTTCATTTCTCTTCTATTTTACCTCCAGGATTGTCTCCCAGTTCATTAATTTACCTCCATTATATATCTAAAATAGATTGGTTTCTGCACAAGCATCTTGCCTCAATGGACCAAGTAGTCTTCATTGTCCACACATGTGCCGAGAGAAAATACATCAGTCTGAAAAAAGGTCTTGACCCGAAACGGCATCCATGTTCTCCAGGGATTCTGCCTGACCCCCTGAGTTACTCCAACAACTTGTGCCCTTTTGTGTAAACCAGCATCTGCAGTTCCTTGCTTCTACATGTAGTATCTGTTTCTGTGCTAAATAACTGTACTACCATACTATACCATACTATACTATAAATAACATACTATACTGTTCTCTATACTATATTCTATACTATACTATTCTATACTAAACTATACTCTCTACTATGTATGATACTATACTATACTTCACAGCAAAACCAACATATCTGAGGAACATTCTTCGTTATCACAAAACACTTAATGTGCAACATGGCAGTTCGTGTGAGGTGGTTAACATTGTGAGATGTACATTATGGAAATAAGAAAACTCCTTGCGGAAACATTCAAGATATGTGAGTGATAATATAAGAAAGCTATGTAAATACCACTATAGAAAAGCTAATTTGAGTTGGGTGTGGATTGCTTTAACTATTATCAAACCCCGAGTACCAATAGATACCAAGTACCGATAGTACTAATATCTCATTATTTTTATCAACTAAAAGGTGAAAAGTGAAGGTTTGAAAAGAAGATTGAGCCAAAAAAAGATTAAACCAAACATAGCATTGTTAAATTCTAATGTGAAAATGGCCCTTCCTTAATATTTAATTTGTCAAGCGTAACAGATTTTGCCTAATTTGACTCCTTGAAACTATACTAACCCTTGAAATACCAATTTCAAAACCAGACGAGAAATAATCTCTTCATAATTTTGAGGCAATTGTACAAATCTTTCCGATTGTCCGTTGGTGAATGCAATGTGCAAAAAACAAAAAGCAGTACAGAAAGGTCCTGACTGTGCAGCTCGACCCGCTATGTTACTCCAGCACTTTGTGTCTCTTTTTCTGAAAACCAGCATCTGCAGTTCCTTGCTTCTACATAAAGCAGCAGGGCACAGGAGCAGGCCTTTAGGCCATTTATTTTAAGTATTGTGGGAAAAAAAGGACAGCAGTGGCACAACTGGTAAATCCACTGACTCAAAGCACCATAGATCCTCTTTCGATCCTAAACTGGGGTTCCATCTGTGTGTAGTCTGCATGTTCTCCCTGTGACCACATGCCCCGGTTTCCTCCCACATCCCAATGATATGCAGGTTGAAAAGCTAATTGGCCATTGTAAGTTGCCCCTAGTGTATAGTTGAGTGGTAGAATCTGGGACCAGTTGATGGAAATGTGGGGAAAATAAGGAAAATGGGATGAATGTAGGGTTAGTATAAATGCATGGCTGATGTATGCGGATGTTGCCAGGACGAAGGTCCTGAGCTATAGGGAGAGGTTGGGCAGTCGTTGGAATGCAAAAGGATAAAGGGTGATTTTTACTTTAGTTTAGTTTCGGACCACTCTGTCCTGAGACATGGCCATCATGTTTTGGGTTGGAACCCTTCTTCAGACTGAAAGATAAAGATGGGTGGGGAGAGAGGAGGCGGCAGACTGGAGGTGTTAAAAGGTCAGAACAAATCAGTGCTGGGAACAGATGGCCTCAAGAAGGGTGGAGTCCATAATGGCCCATTGTTGGCTGGAGAATATGTTCTAATAGGAGGGATACAAGGATGCGAATATCTAGCAGGATGTCCAGGGTGCGGGAGGGGATGCAACAATAGGCCATTTTGCCCTCCACCCATCCTGCCAAGCACAGGGAGATGGAATGTGTAGGAAGGAACTGCAGATGCTGGTTTAAACCGAAGATAGACACAAAAAACTGGAGTAACTCAGTGGAAAAGGCAGCATCTCTGGAGAGAAGGAACGGGTGACGAGATGTCTCTCGACCCGAAAAATTGCCCACTCCTTCTCTCCAGAGATGCTGCCCTCCAGCATTTTGTGCCTATACAGGGAGACTGAGGCTTGCTGACATCAAGGTTCCCCCTGAGGTTTTTGGTGAGAGGTTTGGAGAATCAAGCTTTGGGAAGAGTGGCTCCTGGGACCAAGTGAGGATAAGATGGCTTGGCTTCGGCGGGTGGTCCTGAAAATGGTGAGTGGCAGAGATAGAGGCATGGCGGGAAGAGGGAGGGATCCTTAAGGCCGTGTCTTACCTGTTTGCGGTCATCGGCGGTGAAGCACGGTGTAGACGGTAGCTAGGACCGCGCGGCAACGGCGAGAGCGTCGAGGCTATCCACCGGAGCGCCGCACGGATGTTGCGCGGGGGCCGAGTTAATTCAAACACGGCGGGTCCCACGTGCTTGCGGTAAGTAAAAAAAGGGCGGGCCGACTGCGATGACGTCGGCCCCCCGCACGTGACTCACCAGCGGCGGCTGTGGCGGCGGCCATCCTGATCGCGGCGCTGTAGCGGTGGCTGTGCCTGCGGCCGCGCAGCACACGTGTCTCACTGGCGGCGGCACGTGCATCACTGGCAGAGGCTGTGGCAGAGGAGGTTTGAAGCACGGCGCTCGACCCACACTGGCGGCGGCCCGTGCGAGCGGCCGTGCGCACTCGTGCATCACAGGTGGAGGTTGTGCGGTGAGTATTTGGTTTTCGACATTGTCGATTTTATTTTTGCACCGCGCGGTGTTGGGAACACCGTCGCACGGCCCGGGAATTGTTCTTTCTCACGAGTGCGCGGTCTATGGCGGCAGATTCTTCCCGTTTCGCCGCCAATGACCGCAGATTCGTGAGACAGACCTTTTACTCCAGTAGACAGAGGACACCTGGAAGTGGGCAGGTCACGAGAAAAGGAATAGGTGATGTTTCGGGTCAGAACCCTTCTTTAGACTGAAAGATAGAGGTGGCGGTGGGGGGGGGGCTGGGGGGGGGGGGTGGGGGGGGGAGGGGGGGAGGGGTGGAAGTGGAGGCAAGAAAAGGCCAGAGAGACAGGGGCTGGCAACAGATAACTTCAGGAAGGGTGGAGATCATAATGGTTCATTGTTGGCTGGGGAAGTTGTGCTAGTGACAGGGATACAAAGATGCAAACAGTGGAACTAGTAGGATGATAAGGGTGGGGAAGAGTGCAAGACAGTGGGAGGGGGGAAAGGAATGCAGGAGTTAGTTGAAATTAGAGAAATAAATGTTCATTCACAACATTCTGTGTTGCCCTGAAACTCTTGTTAAATTCCTCAGATCTCTGAATCAATGACACTCTATTGTCACATATACCTACCTGTAGGTATAATGAAATGCTTTATTTTTCACACAACCAAAAGTGTCGCCACGTTTGAACGCCGACAAAGTTACAAAAGTACCGAACAGTTCTATCTGCTGCCTGTTGCCGCACGGGGCAGGGGCCTGCAACCGCCCCTGCCCCTACCCCCACCCCCGCCCACCACCAATCCGCCGGGTCCCCCATCATTATCAGCGGCCTCCCCTCGCTGGCTCCACCTCACTCTTGATGTCCGCCTCCCTCAGTCTCTCCTCGATCTCGGTGGTGCGGGGCCAAATCGCAGTGGGCAAGCCAGGCCGACCGACGAGTCCTCGGTCCTCGTTCCTCGGTCTGCAGCGAGCGATTCTCGGGCCACGGCGTGCGAGTTCTCCGTCTTTGGTCTGCAGCGGCGAGCCAGGCCTGCTTGCCAGGACACTCCACCTCCTGCACTGCCTTAAAGGGGCTCTTCCAAATGGTGGTACACTACAAAGTAATGCTCTTCAAAGCAACTTAGCCTTTGGGAAGCACAAAGGGTGAATTGAGCTTGTGGTCTATCTGGACGCAAACTATCTTTTCATTGGGTCAATAGTGCTAACCAACATAAAAGCAGCCTCGATATATAAGCTCCCTGAATTATCATCAAACCTATGAGATTTATTTTGATTAGCAAACAAATCACCTCAAAGTTAATAAGTGGATTCAATCAAAACAACAAATTCTTACTCGAATTTGCTTTGTGTCAGGAAAACTAAACATCTTGATTTAAACATGAGAGGAAAATTCTCCACCAAATGCTAATTAGCGACTGAGTCATCAGTATTTCGGCAATGTGTTATCATTTAAGTGAAAGATCCTTTGAGACAAGGCTTCCGGATAATCAAGGCAGTTTTCCCCGACTCACCAACCTCTTTCTCAGGGAAAATCAAAGTTGGGGGGAGGGAAACAACTGGATGAAACAATTCATGGTTCCCAAGGGAAACTACAATTCTCTCCCCGAACTCTTGTTTAACTGATCCCCTTATTTGTTCTTAGCGCCTTGCGTGAATAGCAAATAATGGAGTAATTCTGGACTGTGACTGCTGTGGTTTCCTCATCCACAGATAAACAAAGCTCTGTTTGAGTGCATTTTAAGCAAGTTGAAAGCGGAGCCTGTCGTGACTGTGAGGAGCACTAAGGATTCTTCAGCTGGTGTTTTCACAGGTGCTGCATTTAAAATGAGCCTTTCCTTTCAAATTGTCGAGGAATGAGATGGTTTACTGATGGGAGGGTTTTCAAGTGATCATTTCCTTTTTGTACAAATCCATTCTTTGTGTGACAAAGAGTGACCATTGTGAAGGAAACAAATGCAGTTAAAGCATGAATTTTTTTACATCTGTTTAAAGATTGTGGGGGCAGTGAGCAGGGGAAGTTCTTTTTTAACAAAACATAGTAAAACATTGATTTGTTCATTCTAATCCTTTCAACGCAGGATTCAGTCAATGATTCAATGATACTTCATGGTAAGGTGTACCTAGGTACAGTGAAATGCTTTGTTTTGCACACAACCCGGTAAAGTCATACAGCAGACCTCACCTAGGCAGCACACAAGTGTCGCCGACAGAGTTACAAAGTTAAGGGCCTGTCCCACCATGCGAGTTTACCCAAGAGCTCTCCCGAGGTTAAAAAAAATCACTCGTGGTATTCTACGAACTCCTACGACCTTCCACGAATATGTTCACGAGCTCCTACGAGTAAAAAGTAACAATTTTTTTCATCACAAGTATATTTTTACTCGTGGTGAGTATGATGTCGGGGCTGGTCCCGACATCATACTCACCAATCAGCTGGGCAGGAGGCGGGCCGACTGACTTTGGACGTCGCACGGCGTCGGGCGGTGACGTCATCGCGCAACGCTACGCGCTAGTCGTACGCCATCAAGACGCGGCGTACGACGTCAAGATGCTGCGTACGATGTCAAGATGCTGCATATGCCCGTCGAGACGCTGCTTACGCCCTCAATGCGGCTGCGGGCCGACAGGCTGTTGTCGCGCGGGATTTTCGGACAATGCAAGATTTTTGGAGCCCCACACGATGTCGGGACCAGCCCCGCACAACTCCACACGCCTCCGCCGATCGAAGTAGGACCGGCCCCGCGAGGCCGTACGCCTCAAGCGACCACGTTTGGTCGCGCTAGACGCATGCTATCGCATGCTGGTGGGACAGGCCCTTTACTCCAGCAATTTGCGTCTATCCTCGGGAAATATCCATCTCCAGACTCCACTTGCCATGCTAGGTGTAATTTTCCTGAAAATGTGCAGATATTTCCCTCACAATTGTCAGGAACCTCATAACTCCTCAGTAAGTGTGAGGGAATGTTGGTGTCAAACTTGCTGGCTGTTCCTTCCCAGTGATTTTCCAACTGCACTCCATTACTGGGAGAGCAAAAATTCCTGCAGTCCAGACAAAGCAGGGCTCTCGCTTAACTTTTTTTCCCTGTTGCCAGCCGGGCAACCTTGGCAGATTTTAGGTTGCCAAATGACAGTTTAGGTGGTCATTTAAGACGGCTTGCATGATGCGTGCGATAATGTGCTCGGACGAAGTGCGTAGTTACCAGTGGGAATTATACTCAATGAAGCATTCACATATTATTTCTGCTTCAAATAAAGTCACAAACTAAACATATTCACCAATCAAGACATGATATATCCCACAATGACATGCAGCAAAATTATAAGACAGTATCTCAACTCTTTTTACACATTGCAATTACTGCAATTTCTATTAGTTCTTTCCACTTCCAAACAAAAATGTGGTTGGATTATTCAGCGTATGATCAACCTGTGTCAATAAATCCTGGACCATGGTAACATATATGCGTACGTATAGTTGTGAATGTTACTCATTAAATAACTACAGTACTGATACTCCATATTAAGAGCATTGATTTGCCATTAAAATGAATTCTGTAATAACGTGTCAACGGCAGCAGTGACAATCGAACACTGCGGTTTTAATTTTTCACATGTTCACAATTTAATGAATCCATCTTTATGGATTAAAACAAATAATAACATTGGGAATTAAATCACATTTGATTGCATTCCGTTATCAAACATAGTCAATGTTCGCTCTGAAGACATTTCCAGCACAATATCCAATCCAATCCAATCCAATCCAACTTTATTTGTTAAGCACTTTAAACAACCAATGTTGGCCAAAGTGCTGTACAGAAGAATAAACAAGGCATCATAAACAGACAACATAACAGAACATAACATAACAGCTCACATGAGGCGCAAAAATTACATATGAAATACAACAATAAATTAAAAGATATAAAACATGAGTAAAAATAATAGCCACACAATAAAAGCAATTAGAAATTAAATCAAGTAAATAAAGTCGACATCTTACTGGGTATCAAAGGCCACGGAGAAGAGATGGGTTTTAAGAAGTGATTTAAAAACAGACAGAGAAGAGGCCTGTTTAATGTGGAGAGGCAGATCGTTCCATAATTTGGGTGCCGACACAGCAAAGGCACGGTCCCCTCTGAGCTTCAAATAAAAAAGTAAAAAAGGTAGAATAAAAAAGACATGACACACTATTAGAGATTCAACATGAACATCCCCCCACAGCAGAGTCGACACTCTCCACTGTGAGGGAAAGGCACCAAAATGTCCAGTCCTCCTCCTAGTCCACCCGAAGTCGGGGCCAGTTTGAGGGCTCCGCAGCCAGTCGCCGCAACGGCAGCCCGATGATTATTGGCCCACACCGCCGGGAAGCTGGAACACCGGCATCGGGTGGAAAGTCCTCAGCAGCTTGGAAGTGTCTGGAGCGGCCGCTCCCTCCCCAGAGACTGCGACGCCCATAGTCTTCAGGCCATGCCGGTTGGAGCTTCGACTCTGACTCCACGGTGTTTTCGATCCAGCGCCGCCCGCCCGCGGCGGGACGCCCTCAGACCGCAGACCGCAGACCACAAACCGCGGCTGCTCGATGTTGGTGGTCGGTGGTCACAGCACTCCGGAGCGGCGACCCGGCAAGGCATCGCCTGCTCCGTGTTGGTGTCCCAGCGCTGTGCCGCCGAAGGTGTGGTCCCGGCAGGAACGCCGCTCCAGCACGATGGAAGGCCGCATGGGGAGAGCGAAGATGCGATTTGGAGGAAAACCGCATCTCCGAGCAGGTAGGACTGGGGTTGAAACAGTTTCCCCCACCCCCCACCCCCCACAGAGAAAGAATAGACCTCCAAATAAAAATGATAGACAAAAAAAAAAAAAAAAAAAAGGGTTAGAGGACGGACTGCAGGCAGGCAGCCCGCACAACCGGCGCCCACTCCTACACATCCGCCGAGGGATAGGAGTCAGGGAGGGGTGTGTGTGTGAATCAGTGCAGGGTGGATAGATGGCGGGTGTGGGGGGGGGGTTAGAAGGCAGTCAGTGCAGAATGGATGGATTGAGGCAGGTGAATTAGTACGTGTTGGTTGGAGTAGGTAAAATTGTGAGGGGAGAGCA